>OY998182.1:2467500-3701250 GCA_963921935.1 Galeruca laticollis
GTGATTTGTGAATAAATTGTTGATGGATTGGATAGAGGAGAGAGAGTCTGTACAAATAGCAACTTTTTGATGGGGAATTACGCAGAGATTGAAGACTTGTAAGATGGCGAATAGTTCACCGGTGTGAACGCTACAAGTAGCTGGGATCCGGTAGGACTCCACGGCTGTCTGCGTAGTGGTAACAGCACATCCGACACCAGTCTCGTTTTTTGATGCGTCGGTGAAGAGGATCCGGTCGAATTTCTTCGAGATTAGGATTTCTAAGAAGGATTTCTTTATGAGTTCGTAACTGGTTTCTTCCTTGCTGAACTTGGTGAGTGAGGTGTTACATCTTGGTAGTGTTTTGGTCCAGGGTGAGTTATGTGGGATGAGGATAGGGCTGGTTAGGGATAATTGAATGTCAGGTATTAATTTTTGAAGAAGGAGGGGAATGGTATGTATGCGCGGGTTGGGTGGAGGAGGGCTGAGAATGTGAGGTATTCTGGTTATTAAAGAGGAAACTGGATTAGAGGGGTTAGATGAAGTCGTGGCTGCATAAGAAAGGAGGAGATATTGACGTCTGAGCGAGAGTGGAGGTTCATTGGCTTCAAGGCCCAGACTCTCAGCTGGACTAGAGCGAAATGCGCCTAAACAAAGTCGGATGGCAGTATTGTGTACAGAGTTTAGTGTTTTCAGGACGTTTTTGGACGCTGACATATATATGCTATACTGCCATAATCTAGTTTGGATCGAATGAGAGCTCGGTATACTTTCAGGAGGGTAAATTCGCTAGCTCCCCACTGATAGTGGGAGAGTGTTTTGAGGATATTCAAGAGTTTTAGGCAGTATCCTCTGGTTTCTTGGATGTGGTGTTTCCAAGTAAGTCGGGAGTCGAACGTCACTCCCAGAATTTTGCAATGCTCGACGACTGGGAGAGGGCGGTTGGTCACTAAAATTTCAGGGGGAGGGGATGGGGCTTTTCTGCCGAATCTTATGAGCTTTGATTTTGTAGCGGAGAGGGAAAGGCCAAGTGAAGATATTCTACTATGTAATAGGTTCACAGCAGATTGGAGGAGTTTGCATGTTGTAGGAGTCGACGCGCCGTGACAGAAGATAACAAGGTCGTCTGCGTACGTAGCATATTTAACAGGGGCGGGTAGATTGTTACATAAATGACTAATAGATAGAATGAATAATGTAGTGCTGAGAATAGATCCCTGGGGCACACCGTCTTGTTGGACGTGAGTTAATGAAAGGCAGCCATTTACAGAGACCCTAAAAGATCTATTACTAAGAAAGTGTTTGATAAATGAGAAAATGTTACCATTGAGGCCATAAAATGAAAGTTTATCAATAATCGTCTGCCTTGGTAAGTTGTCAAATGCAGCTTCAATGTCAAAAACAGAGGCTAACACCTCTTGTTTACGATTTATAGCATCGGCAATGTGGGTTTGTAAGATTTCGAGGTTATCTCTTGTGGAACGGTGACGCCGGAAACCGGATTGTTCTTTTGGTAAGATTTGGTGTTTTTCGATAAACCACATGAGTCGTCTGTTTATCATCTTTTCCATTAATTTGCATGTAGTACATGTAAGAGAAATCGGTCTATAGGACTGTGGTAATGTAGATGGTTGTGACGGTTTTAGGACGGGAATGATAATGGATGTGTTCCATTGCGTAGGGTATAATTGAGAAGACCAAATGGTGTTATAAATGTTTAATAATTTAGTAAGACTATAGGTGGATAAATTTTTAAGAAAAATGTAATGGATATCGTCGGGACCAGCGGCAGAGTTCTTACATGAATATAAGGCAATTGTTAATTCAATGAATGAAAAAGGTAAATTAATATCGTCAATATCTTGTAGGTGAGGTAAAGTGAGTTTGGTGTAGGCAGATTCATGAGAAGTTGTTGTTAAGAGGGGCTTGAGTTTGTTTTGAAATTTCTCATCAAATTTATCAGCAAAGATGTTAGAAATAGTTTGGCTATTGCTGGAGGAACTGCCATTATAAAAAAGATGGGGAATTTTGGTGTTAGTTTTGTGGCCTTGGACCTGTCGAATTTTTTTCCATGTTTGGGAAGGGTTTGAATTATTATCCAAGGTTGTTACATAATTATGCCAGGAGTTTTTCTTGCTCTGTTTGATTACATATTTGGCTTTTGCTTTAAGTCTTTTAAATTTAACTAGGTTTTCGGGACTTTTGTGTTTGCGGTAAAAGTTGAGGGCTGTTTTGGATTGTCGCACTGCTTGTTCGCATTGAGGGTTCCACCAAGGAACAATTTTGTGACTGGGGGTATGGGTGGTTTTGCCAATGTGAGTAAATGCTGCTGCGATGATGGCATCCGAGAAGAGCTTAATAGAATCATCAATATCATTGGTGGCAGGTAATTGACTCAGGAGAGATTCAGCCTCCCGGGAGAACTCCGGCCACCTCGCTTTCCCGAGGCGCCAATAACTTTTCACGGGAGCCTGTTCATTTAGGTTGTCAGTTATAATTATGGGGTAATGATTGCTATCGAATAAATCTTCAGCAGTTTGCCAGGTTAAGTTAGGGGCAGTTTTGGGATCGCAGATGCTTAAATCAATGGCAGAAAAGGTACCAGAAGCGATATTTAAGTGGGTACACGATCCTGTATTGAGGAGGCATGAATTAGTACAATTTAGTATAGTCTCAATAACTTTACCTCGTCCAAATGTGCGTGAGGAACCCCACATACTGTTGTGGGCGTTGAAGTCACCCACAAGTACAAAGGGCTGGGGGAGATCGTAAACCAAGTCAAGTAGCTCTTCTTCATTTAGTTTGTGGTCGGGGGGAATGTATATGGAGCAAATGGTTAATTTTTGGGGACAATAGGCTGTTATGGCAATGGCTTCAAGATTAGTAGTAAGGGGCAGATGAGTTGAGTAAAGATCTTTGGATACAAATATGGATACTCCACCACTGGCTCTGGAGCAGTTAGTTCGGATGTAATGATATCCTTCGAAGTCCTTTGGTGTAGGGATATTGGAAGACGTAAAATTAGTTTCCTGAAGATATAGGAAATCAGGGTGGTAGAGAGAAATAAGTTGTTGAAGACGTTCAAGGCGAGGATAGTATCCGTCGCAATTCCACTGAATTATCGTGAATTTTTAGTAATATCAAAAGAGGTCGGTATCGTCGCAATTAGAGTCACTATCATTAGAGCTAAAAGATTTGAGGCTAGCAGATTCGATTGCATCGTTGGGATTCATGGTACATTGTATTTTCTTTGTTATTCGGGTAATGCGATTTTTGAGTGACCTATCGGAGATGGCATGATATATTTGACGAAGATCTGCAAGGAGGGATGTAATGTTTGAAGTAAATTGGTGAGCTTCAGCTAATGGATCGTTGCTTCCGAATGAATTTTCCAGAAATGCTATCAACTGTTCAGAAGTAATTGAGAAGGATGTAGGGTCTTTTTTTGTTAAATCTTCAATGATTGAGCGTGCAGAGGGGCTGATAGTTGTTGTTAGAGTCTTAGACTCTTTTTTCTTTTTGGACGCAGGCTTGGGGGTACGAAAGGTGTTGTCAGATAGTGAATCTGTTTTGTCTTGGCTGAGTGTGAGGGGAATAGACGTGATAATTACAGGGGGTGATTCGGAACTAGAGTCAGTAGAATGAAGTCGTTTAAGACCAGAAATACCAGGAGTAGGCTGGTCTGAAGGAGGGAGTGTGTTGGCAGAGTGATTGTCGGAGGAGGATATAGGGGCAGGGGTAGTAGTGAAAGTGGGATCAGTGGAGGTAGGATCATTAGAAATATTATCGGTAGAATCATTCTGGATAGTGGTAGTTTTGGAGGGGGAGGGAGTGACAAGAGGATTTTGGCAGGTATCAGCAGTATGTCCAGATTGTTTGCACAGGAAACACTCCAATTTATCTGAGGTAACGAAGATCCGGAATGTAGTATTTTCGAAGTGAATTAAAACAGAAGTTTCTATTTCAAAGTTTTCTTTGTCTGGTATGACATAGATGGACCGACGAAAGCTTAGAATATGGGAATAATCTTCTTCAGGTGAGCCAGTACGAATATAGGTGATGGGTGATGCAAGTTGAAGTCCGAGATCGTTTTTTAGTGCTTGTTCGATCAGAAGATTAGGAATTGAGGGACATACGTTAGATAATAGTAATCTTTTGGAGGGGCTGATAAGTCTGCGTATGGGGACGATTTCTTCTTTAATGGTAACATAGGAGTGGTTTTTAAGGAGGTTATCAACGACTGAAGTAGAAGCGAGGAATATGCAAATACGTTGATTAGATATACGGGAAGCATGAGTGATTCCTTTCGGTGTCACAATTTCACCTATTGCTTTGATATAATCGAAGAGAACTGTATCCGGAAGCGCATTTATTACGATAGCTTGATTTCTACTAGGATATGTTGTAGGTGTCAAAGTTGATTTTCTTGAATATGATTTAGTAACAGCAGCAAAGCTTCGTGCAGTGGGTTGAGTTGACATGTTAAAATATTTTGGATGCCAAAATATTTAATAAACTATATAGACCAAGCAACTGGCCTATAGAAAAATTGATTTTAAGTATCAAACAGTGTAATTAGTGTAAGTAAACACATACCAATATGGGCCAGCAAATATTTGACACAAAAAAACTAATGACTTGTGTTGATAACGTTAATGAGCACTCGAACGAAAAATAATACCTTCACGTTCGGAGGCCACACGTGGAATGTGTAAGTTTATTAATCATAATACATCATTGCAAACTACTAACTGTTAATATCTCCAAAACGAATAGTAATTCGGAGGGGGGAGAACACCCTCCTAAGAAAAATTCACCAGATAAATGTGAAAATCAAATGGAAATCGATGGAAGATAATACGACCTAAATAATTTATATTCTAGTTCGGATAACGGACCGTACTATGTCATAGTTGAATCACCTAATAAAAATACTCGTATTTCTGCTGTTAAAGTAGTTCATTACAATTTTCAATAATCAAACATTCAAAAAAGACATTATTGATATTAATCCATCAAGGACGGATTTAATTAAGTTTAGAATTTTGCAATAGTATATTTTCAAACTGTATTTTCAGAACGAAACAAATAGATTTGCTTAAAGAAATATAGTGAAATTTTTCTTACTTTCTTCAAAAATTAGTGTTGCCATATGGCAACGCGAGTAACTTACACTGCCCATGTTTCATTGAAAAAAAATTTTTATTGATTGAAAAAAAAACTATATTCGTGTATGGTATTCAACATTGCACGACAAACAAACTCCTACATTACATTTGATGCATTTTGTGCGCATAATAGATTTGCAATTGTCGCCATTGCATCTTATTTTTTTTTCTACTGGTGTGAGGAGGTGCCCTATATTATCATATCGCACATCATCGCCAACACGGCTGAAAGATCTGCTCGATTTACTAGCAGATGGTCTACCTTTTCCTTTCGGTGGATTCTTGTACTTGTTGAGGTACGTTTTGACAATTTCTCGACGAAAGTCTAGTTGAGTTATTTTGTTGCCAGACTGTTTGTACAGGACCCAGCCATTTTGAATTGCGGCATCAAGTAGCCATGTGAAAAGACACCACCACCATTTTTTTCCACGTAGACTAATCCTATAGCGTGCAATATTTTCATCCATCAGATCCGTGCCACCCATAGATGCATTATATTTGGAAATCAAGTTCGGTCTTTTTACTTGAACAATTTTTTTCTCCTTCGCTGAATATCGTTGGACACTAGCAAGTGGGGCTACCCCATATTTGGTCGAAGCTGCTGAAACTACATTATTGTCAGTCCAACGCGTTAGTAAAATTCCGTTGGTTCTATCCAAACAAGAATCGAAGTCACCACGTTGTTTCTTACTCATATCCTTTTTGGATAGTAACGGGCAATTTTTAGGGATTCGGTTATCGCGAATGGTTCCTGTGGATGAGAAACCTCTTGATTTCAGATGACTAAGAAGGTGAAAGCTTGTAAATAAATTGTCTATGAATAGGTTGTATCGATGTTTTTTCTTTTCTTCTGGTAACTCATCCAAAAGCATCAGCAATGGAGCAGTAGATTTTCCAAACACAGTTTGGTATTCTGTGTTCACGCGCCTATCTTTGCCTTGATAGAAGGAAAAATTCACAAGATATCCGTATTTGTTGTTCAGCGACCATATCTTGTATCCAAATCTGATTGGTTTGCCTCGGATGAATTGCTTGCATGAGTGCTTTCCAAAGTATTTGACCATACACTCATCGTAATTCAAATCTTCTTCTGGAACAAAATAATTCAGAAATTTTTGCCGTAGTAGATCACTTAGAGGTCGCAGTTTATAGAATTTGTCATTTGGATCTAGTGCATTATTATCTGCGCAGTGTAGATACCGCCAAATTGTTAAAAATCGGTCTCTCCTCATTGAATCCTTCACTAGTTGGTTACCAAGATCTGCATCAGTACTCCAGTAATGTTTTTTTCCAGGTAATTGACAATATCCCGATAAAATCAGAATAGCAATAAAACATTTCATTTCATTCAAAGTAATTTGAGGACATGGCAAGTTTTTAAATTGTGCGTACTTGTTTGATTTTTCTACCAGTAAAGAAAGTACGTCTTGGTCTATGAATAACTCGAACATTTCTGTTGGGGTTAAAGTTTTAAAACTTTCATAATCCGAACGAAAATAATTTTCTGAACTTTCTACCAGATCGCCTTTGATCCATTCAATGTCCTCATAAGTAACTTTTTCTACATGTTCCGTATCTGGTTCAACTAATGCATCATCTTCACCATGTAAAACAAGTTGAGCTGGAGCATTCAATTGATTCCGAGATAAATTATCAACGAGTCCGCCTTCATCTTCCTCACCGGAATCCTCATCTGTCATCGCACCCTCATTCGGAGGCTCAATATAAATTTGGTCGACATCTAAATCATCATTATACGCAATCTGAAGAGCTTCTTCGAAAGTCAGCCCACCGCTAGAAAAAAAAAGCAAAATGTAAAAAGGTAGTCCACAGAAAGGACTCGTGTTGCCACATGGCAACATCGAGTTCCAAAGCTTCACGATCTCAAAGGTTTTTGCAAACTCCCGCTATTCTGCCGCCTCTACGTTGATAATATATTCCCAAAGCTGTTGTAACGAATTTATTTTCGAAAGCTGTAACAATTAATTTTTATTTATACTTACGTAAACTTGATATCCATTTTTGAGAAGTCTTCTTGATATTCCCTAACAAAATCGTGTTTTTATATCACTGGAGTGAACAGGCAAACACTACACACGGTTCTGTCAACTTACACTGCAACAAACTATTGCCGTGTATACCGCCATCTATGTTTTAAATGAAAAATCTGATGAATTTTAAGCAACAGAAAACTGTTAATTTCTGTTGCCGTGTGGCAACACCAGTCCTTGATGGGTTAAACTAATAGGAAGAAACAAAGTAAAATAATTTTCGAAAGTTATAAAGCTACTAATTATATGGTAGGTCACAACTTAATGGTAGAAAATAAATTGGTCGCCCACATTCCTATATTTTTTAACCACAAAAAACGTATAATTAGAGAGGTCGATACGTTCTTAAACGAAAAATACATATTAGACAATATCGAAAGCGGTAAAAAGGTAGTGAATATACAAATAATGAAATGAAAAATAATTGATTCAGATAATGAAGTACAATATGTACCACGACAAATGATTACATACATACATATGGATTGACACCCCATGTGGGGTTATGCCGCGTGTGTTTTCTAGATCCGTTTAATTGGGGTGGATCAGTCCCCGTTATACCTTTAAATTCTTTCACTTATGTCTCTCCATAGTTTCCTATTTCTTGCTTTCTCCTTCTAGTTTGTTACTCCTGATCTATTAAGGTCTGCCTCCACCTTATTTTGCCATTTTGACCTGGGTCTACCGCGTCTCCTCTTTCCCCCTGGACGCCACTGCAAGATATTGTAGGTTACTGATTTAGCTCCTTCTCTCCATACATGTCCCAGCCATTTAACTCGTTGTGCTTTCATTCTCTTTACAATGTCTTCGCCTTTTATTTCGTCCAAAATTTCACGATTCGTTCTTATTCTGTATTCATTTTCATCTATTTTTACAGGGCTCAGTATTGCTCTCAATATCTCCCTTTCAGTTATTCTTAGTTTTTCCTCTTCCTTCTTTGTTAACGTCATTGTTTGTGCCGAGTACATCATGATTGGCCTTATCATCGTTTTATACATATTTAATTTTGTTTGCTTCGTTAAAATTTTACTCTTAAGTACTCCCAAATATTTATATTTCTTAACTTCTTCAAATTCATAGTCGCTGATTTTTATTTTTCCTTTTTGGTTTAGGTTCCCAAATCTCATTAGCTTGGTTTTACTTTCGTTTATTTTTAGCCCCATTTTTCCATGATTCTTCTTCTTTTGGATACAAGCACGACTTGTTACTTTTTTAGGTGATTGTTTGCCACAATGGGTTAAAATTAATTTAGTTAGGTTTATAGTGGATCCTTATATTTATCCTGTAGTACAATGTTCAAGTGCCACAAAATATTGTAAAAGCATAACTATTAAGTGTAAAAAATGCGGTCAATTGCATGACGACCCCGAATACTTCGAATGTAAAGAAGATGATTACTGCATTTACTGCGAACAAAGTGGACATCAATCGGTATCAAAAAATTGTCCTAAATATATCCAACAGCACAACAACAAAATTATGACTGAACAAAATCTTTCATTCAAAGAAGCTGAATATGTAGAACAAAATCCCAGCTATTCCAAAATAGTTAGTAATAACAGATTTGACATATTAACCAATTTAGAAAATTTCCACAATTTGCTAAGCAATGATAATAGGGATACTCCTTCAGAGTCCCCTTCAACTAGTCACAACTGGGTATCTCGCCCACCAAACCAACATTATAAAAAACGTAAAATAATATCTCCAGTGAGCATTAAAAATCAACCCACTTTTCAATCAAATTCAACAATGTCCAAAGGCACCCTACCAAATCATCACAGAAAAGTTTTCCAAAGTTATAAGGAAAAATTATAAATCGAAATTTTACATAAAATACCTACACCTTTCATGTAGGTACATACTCAAAAAATTTAATTTAGCTATTCCAGACGGATCCGTTGTTGAAAAAACACAAAACGATTTGAAAATAATTTTAGATTCGATTATGGAACTTAATAGTATTGCATTTAATCAAAATGAATAAAATGAATATTCAGGTTTTGCAATGGAATTGTAACTCAATTATTAAAAATATGCCTAACCTTAAATTCCGTTTGGTGGGATAATGAATGCAATCAAATTGTAGTAGAGCGCCAAAATTCTTTTCAGGCATATAAAACTCAATCAAACTTACGTAACTGCTTAAACTTTAAACATGTTCAGGCAAAGGCTAAACTTATATTCAAACAAAAGCAACAACAATGTTGGAAAATTTTCATTAATCAACTAAATAAAAACACTCCTATTTCAAAAATTTGGACGTTCATAAATAACATTTCAAATAAAAATTTCACATATAAAAAACAACCAATACACGAATCTTTGTTAAACCAAATTTTTGATATCATAGCTCCAAATTTTGTACCGAATTTATTTGAAGAAAATAGCAATGGTACCCAAACAACACAAGTACATCCCCTGTAGATCCCAGGGACGTCCTTCATTTGCTACTAGGACGTCCCTGGGATATCCTTTATCGGGACATGGTACATACTAGGGACGTCCTAGGGACATCTACTTTCCACCGAAAAGGACACACAAGGGATATCCTTTTGGTACGTCCCAGGGATGTACCAAGTCCCGACGAAGGACATCAAAGGGCCACCCTAGGGATCATCCCTAGGATATATGAAGTACATTCCCTGGACGTCCTGGAACGTCCTTTTTTTCATTTATTTAATTTGGAATATTTCATAGAAAATATGAAGAAATAAATAAAATCCAAAGATTTTCAACACAAAACCACTTTATTGAAAAATAACAAGTATCAAATAATGAAATAAAATATTTAAAAAAAATCGACAAACAAGAACTCATTCTATACATAAATTTATATGATAATAAACTAAACAAAAACATATATTCATATGGTAATAAACAAAACAAAAATTGACCAAAGAATTTAAAATTGTACAGATATATATTAGCTAAGTGTTGCATTTGTTGTAGGCAGTGCCTCATCTTTTTCTCTGAGGCTTCTTTCCCTTGCTCTCCTGAAGAACTTCTGTAAAGCCTCCTCAATTTGTTTTTAGTTACCCATGGCTTCAGAAGATCCTGTAACAAAAATATTATTACAGGTGCAATTGAATGATGAAGTTTACTAAAATAATTTACAGTAAAAATAAATAAAAATACTCACGAAGTATCATTTGTGACATCTTTGTCTCCTTAAAACATACTTTTTCTTTCGTCACATACCAGGTGAAAGATGTAGCTGTTTGGTATGTCATGAATTGTAACATGATTCTTTTTACAAAATCAAATGGGGAATTCCCCCATATTTTTGATACTTCTTGAACCTGAAATAAAATAAGATAAAAAGTAAAAAGGTATAGCACTCAACGATTTATTTGGTAATGAACTGTTGAAACAGGAACTCTGAAAGAAGCGAGTGAACTTTATAATAATACTAGCTACTGATCGATCCTTGAACTTCACAGAAGCTTCACATGAAAAAATGCAGTTTTCTATAAAATTAGTTAAGCATCAATGACAACTAACTTATGCTTAATGTAGAAAGTGATTTTTTGAATGTTATTTTTCAGAAAAAGTTTATAGTACCACATTTGTGAGTTGGTCTTGGGGATGTAAATAGTTCTCTATGTCTTGAAAATCTTCCACAGTGCCCTAGCTGGTAGTTTTACTTTCTCGAATATAATTTCTGTCCTCATATTTGACGTATCTGATATCCTGAGAGCATGCAATTCAGTAATTTTGTTCCTCATAGGATGATGCATTGTATTGATATGTACCTAATTGATTAATCAATATACTATAAATAAACCTCACTATAAATATAATATTATAGAATCGAATAACCCAAGTATCATTTTGGAACAATTCAAGAGAGTATATTCAGTATTATGATTATTGTTATACCAACCTTTAAACTCAACTTATTATACCTCCTCAACTAGAAAATGTTCAACTTTAACTTCGAGTATTCATTTGAATTTCGTAGCATAAAGACGTGTATCACTCCGGTTATCAATAGTGCTTCGACAAAAAAGTGAATCACAAAACAAAATTAATTTCTTATCAGCTAATGATAAAAACTGGACAACTCATTAGTAAATAAAAGAGATAAAAAAAATGAACACATTACCAGCTTTTAATGGGCCGGGATTTAATTATAGCCAACAAATGATGCCTCAAAACAATGGAAGTACTGTACAGGGTGTCCCACCTTTCAATACACAAATACCGCAATATCATCAAATTCAAACTCACCCTCAGCCAATATTGTATGGACATATTCAACAACCCCAGTATACTGTCAGCCAACCATCCCCTCCACAGCAAGCATCACATAGCCAAAACTACTGTAGAATGTCATCAACTAGTTAAGAAGAATTCGCAGGTTACGATGAATACGAGCAAAATAATAGCTCCAACAAAAATAGTTGGCAAATAGTTAAAAACACAAAGAGAAGAAAAATTAGTGCAACAAATAGACCACAAGAGACAGTAACAAATAACAAGTTTAGCCCCTTAACACATGAAGAGATAGTAGACGCCACAAAAATCAACGAAAATGAAAATAAAACACCAAAACCACCTCCAATATACGTATACGGAGTAATTAACTACAGGGAGATGATAGGACAACTGCGCACAATAGCAGAAAGCACACAATACGCCACAAAATCCCTAGCCGACAATACTGTAAAGATATGTTGTGACACACCAGATACATATAGGAAGGTAATAAAACACATGAGGGACAACGACGTAATACACCATACTTACCAACCTAAAGAAGAGCGTGCCTATAGAATTGTCATTAAACAATTACATCATACTACGGACATAGAAGAAATAAAATCAGAACTAACCAAAAATGGACACAAGGTGAGAAATATAATGAATTGTAAGAGCCGAATAACAAAAGAACCGCTGAATATCTTTTTCGTCGATCTAGAACCAGCAGACAACAACAGAGATATCTACAAGCTGTCAAATCTACAAAACAGAGCTATTCAAATAGAACCGCCCAAAACAACAAAGGGTATTACACAATGTATGAGATGCCAGCAGTACGGACACTCAAGGTCATACTGCAACAGACCATTTGCGTGTGTCAAATGTGGTGGAGCACATAATACGACAGCCTGCAAAAAAAGTAAAGATACCCCTGCTAGATGTGCTCTATGTGATGGTGCCCACCCAGCCAACTATAAGGGATGTGCATTCTACCATAGTCTATTTAAACCAAACAATGACAACAATCGTATGAATATACAAAAAAATGCAAATAACACTTCAACTAGACCTATTCTGCATACAACGAAACCAGTGCCCCAAAACCACTATCCTATACATCCACAGAATAGCTATGCCAACGTAGTAAGAAATGATAGTGAACAACGGACAAATTTTAATATTAATGACATAATGAACAAATTTCTTGAGGAATTTAAAAACATGTTTCAACAACTACTACAACAAAACAGCATGGTTCTAAACATGCTATCAACGCTTGTATCCAAAATTCAATAGTTTCATTAAAATCGCAGAGTGGAATGCCAATGGGCTTCCACAACACAAAAACGAGGTAGAGTTATTTCTTCATCACAATGAAATAGACATTCTATTAATAAGTGAAAGCCACTTCACAAGTCGAACTCACTTCAGGATACCTCAATACACAACTTATTCATCAAACCGCCCAGACAATACAGACCATGCTGGATCGGCCATCTTGATAAAAAACACCATAAAACATGTTGAACTACCAAAATACGCCCAAAATAGTTTACAATCCACAGTTATAAAAGTTAGTATGAGGTCATATGAGCTAACAGTTGCAGCAGTCTACTGTCCTCCTCGTTACAACTTGAAGAAGGAAGATTACAGGAATTTCTTTGATACTCTAGGCCACAAATTCGTTGCGGGGGGAGACTTCAACAGCAAACATATCTTATTTGGATCTCGTATCACAACTACTAAAGGCAGAGAATTAGTAAACTTAATACATGAAAACAACTACCACCCCCTGGCAACTGGCACCCCTACTTATTGGCCAACAGATCCAAATAAGACACCCGACCTGCTGGACCTATTTATTACCAATGGTATTTCCCCTGCTTACATGGACGTCATGCTAAACTATGACCTCTCATCAGACCACTCTCCGATTATAGCAACAATCAGTAGTTTCATAGTTTACAAAACGATAACACCAAGGTTACATAACAGTAGAACTAACTGGGAAAAATACCGAGCCAAACTAGAAGAGGATATCAGCCTCCAAGTAAGTCTCAAAACATCAGACGAAATAGATGGAACACTAACATCTTTAAACTATATGCTCAAAGAGGCCGCACAAAATGCCACCCCTGCAACTAATACAGGTAATAAAGTTCACTACATCCCAGCGGAAATTAAAAAGCTAGTAGCCCAAAAAAGGAAGGCAAAAGCAAAATGGCATCGTAGCCATGCCCCATCGGACAAGACCACACTGAATAGACTAAGTAACCAATTAAAATCTAAACTCAAAGAGGAACAAGAAAGATCATTTACATATTATATAACGAATCTAAACCGGCAAGACAACTCAATATGAAAACCAATAAAAAATTCCAAAAAACCTAAAACCCAGGTACCCCCAATTAGAAACGAGTAGGGAACTAATCTACAGTGGGTCAGAAATGAGGATGAAAAAACGACGCTATTTGCTGAGCATCTAGCTCAAGTATTTACACCCTACAGTGACGCACCAGATCTTGAAATTGAAAGTGACCTAATCAACATTCCAGAAAACATCCCACCAATTAAACCACTAACCAAAGATGAAGTCCAAAAAGAAATCCAATACTTAAACAATCGAAAAGCCTCTGGACTCGACAAAATAACTCCTAGGATGATAAAGGAACTACCAGAGAAAGGAATCATTCTCGTTACTCTTATCCTCAATGCCATCTTACGCTTAAACTACTGGCCCAAGCTATTTAAAACAGCTGAAATAATCTTAATCCCAAAAGAGGGCAAAAATCCAAACGAAGTAACCTCATACAGGCCAATAAGCTTGCTACCAATGGTATCAAAAATACTTGAAAGACTGCTGCTACAAAGAATCAATTCAGATCCGGAAACAGAAGAATGGATTCCTCACCACCAATTTGGTTTTCGGAAAGAGCACTCCACGGTCCAGCAGGTTCATAGAATAGTTCATAACATAAATACAGCAATGGAAAACAAGCAGTATTGTACAGCTGCCTTCTTGGATATTAGTCAAGCCTTTGACAAGGTTTGGCACACAGGTCTGGTATTCAAAATAAAGAAATATCTTCCCATCACCTACCTGAAATTATTGAGATCCTACCTAAGCGACAGAGAATTTCGAACGAGAATGAATGAAAGTCTTTCCAATAATTTTCCAATTAAATCCGAGGTACCGCAGGGCAGTGTTCTTGGACCTCTGTTGTATGTACTACATACAGCAGATCTACCAACCAACAATGAAACATTCACTGGAACTTTTGCAGATGATACCGCCGTCCTTGCAGCCCACGAAAACCCAGCTACAGCGACTTCGATTCTTCAGGCACAACTAAATAACATTCAAACTTGGTTACATAAGTGGCGGATCAAAACGAATGAAACAAAGTCAGTCCAAGTGACCTTCACGTTGAGAAAAGAACAGTGCCCTCCAGTGACACTTAATAACATCCAACTTACACAATCCCCTAGCACCAAATATCTAGGAGTGCACCTCGACTCAAAACTCAAGTGGAAAGAACACATACTAAAGAAGCGGAAACAAATTGACCTAAGAATAAAAGACCTACACTGGCTAATAGGCAGAAAATCGAAATTGAGCCTAGAGAACAAAATCCTCGTGTACAAAGCTGTCATCAAACCAATCTGGACGTACGGTATACAACTCTGGGGATGTGCGAGCAAGTCGAACATAACCATAATCCAAAGAAGCCAGTCTAAAATATTACGTATGATAACTGACGCACCCTGGTACGTGTCAAATCTAACACTCCACGAAGACCTAAGAATACCATTTATACAGGATGTAATTACAGAACAAAGTAATAAGCACCACAAAAGACTAGAATCGCACAGCAACCCTCTACTCCATCCCCTAATAGAACCGCAAATTGACAGAAGACTCAAAAGAAACTGGCCAGCCGATCTGAAAAATGATTAAAGGGGTAGCCTCACTGGAGAAGACCTCACCACGCCAATAGGAACACACTGTTCCCGAGTCAACAAATTAGCCTATAGAACTGTTTGTTTTGATTGCTAAGAAATGTGATATAATAAAAAAAAAAACTAAGCAGCAGCTCTCGAAAACTAGGTTTTGTTCTTAGAACAAAAACATTATACATGTCACTCATATATTCTTGTCTCCAATATGCCTCTCCTGTCTGGAACCCTCATTATCAAGTTCATATCCATCATCTTGAGCGTATACAATTCACAATTTTTACATAACAAAAATACACATCACATTTATCACAAACTTTTTACTGCTTTTTATATCCAATCAAACAAAGAAAGGTTAGGTTAGAAACGTGCGTATTTAACTGGCATTTAGACAAAGGAAATGAAGGAATACGATCCCCCAAGTGCGCATGTTGAATGAACAGATTTGAATTTGATTGGTAGCGGGAAATTTAAATGACAAGACAGCTGCATGCAAGCTGAAAATGCATGATTTAGTTTTTCGTTTGCGATTTACACACAAACCTAACCTCGCTTGAAATTTGAAAATGCCTGGAATTTTTAGCCAACCCTAACTTGACCTGACGTACCTTACGATACTGAGTTGAAAAAAATATGTTCATGTGACATGCGCACTTCGAGGATCAAATTCATTCCTATGTATACATTACTTTCCTGAAGGAAAACAAAAAATTTCAAATGAAGGTAATATCAACTTTGAATTTTCAAAGGACATTTTGATAAGTTTCAATGATTCTTATGTAAATTGATATTAGAAATACCAGGGACATGAATGGGACAACCTATGGATATACCAGATGGGATGTCCTCTGGACAATCTCCGCAGGACATCCCCTGTATGTTCCAATCATATCCTTGTACCGCGGTACATAAAAGGGACATACCTAGGATATCCCTGTGTTGTTAGGGTACAATCAATATATATATATATATATATATATATATATATATATATATATATATATAATAATGAATATAATTTCATAAAATACGAGGTGCTATATGAAATATAAATTTCGATTTTCTACTACACCTGTTTTAGTCGAAATTTCAATAATTTCGACTTATTGGCCTGACCGTTCTTCGAAGGGCAAAACAACTACATTCCTGGCTAATACCACGCAGAATATTGAATTACATCCCCTTCGAAAACCGTGACGTCGATCGGCCATTTTGCCGATACGGACATCTATGGTGATTCGCAACTGATAATAAGTCGAAATTATTGAAATTTCGACTAAAACAGGTGTAGTAGAAAATCGAAATTTATATATATATATATATATATATATATATATATATATATATATATATATATATATATATATATATATATATAATTAGAGGCCGCTATCAAAAATTCTAGATGTACAGCACCTGAAGCTGATTTCATTACTTATGATTTAATTAAAAATTTACCTCTAAACAGCTACAAATATTTTATTACAAATTTATAATGATTGGTGGGTTAATGGGAATTACGTTGATCAATTAAAACAAATAACTATATGTCTTTTCTTTTAAAGCCACAAAAAGACAGGAACCTACCCTCATCTTATCGTCCTATATCCTTGATGTCGTATATCACAAAAACATTTGAACATATGATCAAAGCAAGACTAGAATGGTATATCGAAAATACTTGAATCTGCCACTTGCACAGTATGGTTACAGAAGAGGCTACGGAACAATAGTTGCGGTTACACAGCTGGTTGATGAGGTTCAGATTGCATTTTCAATGAACAAGTACCTAGTATGTCTATTTCTTGATATAAAGGGAGCTTATGACTCTGTGGATTTCAACATTCTTCAACAAAATATGATATATGTAGGCTTTAGTAAAAGAACTTCTCAAAGTATTTTACAGTTATTCTTTGGACGAGCAGTCTTTATTAGAGATCACAATAATATCCTACACGGACCTCGAACCGGTTATCATGGACTACCTCAGGGATCAGTATTAAGCCCAATTTTATTCAATCTATATTCTGGCAATATACATACGCAGATTAATAACCTTACTAACTGTATCTAATATGCAGATGATTTCTGTATATACTCCATCCAGAACACATATGATGACTACATTTGTGCTCTCGAAAATATAACGCAAGTAGTGTTGAAATAATAGACAAAAGAAACTGGTATGACCCTATCTACAGAAAAATGTTCCATAATGTTTTTTACCAGACATAGACTGCGGGCACCGGAGAGCCTAAATCTGCGTGGGCGCACTATGGCCGTGGTAAACGAATACAAATATTTAGGTATTATACTAGACACGAAACTCCTGTGGTTCAAAAATGTACTCCATATATTAATAACAAATGTGAAAAAGGTTACAACTTAATTAAATCTGTAAGTAACCATAATTGGGGTTCAGCACCGAGTACTGTAATTTTATTTTACAGAGCTTATGTGAGATCAATCATTGACTATGGATGTTGTTTATATGGCTCCACTTCCAATTACAATTTAAAGAAATTTGATCGCATACAATACAAATGTTTACGTTCATGTGTTGGTGGGATCAAGTCCACACCTGTTTATGCTATATTGGCAGAATGTAATGAACCTCCTTTGGGATTAAGACGGGAGTATCTGTCTCAAAAATATTTAATAAAACTTAAATTTCGAGAATCGCCCAGGATCAACAGGTTGAGTGAGATCGTGGCAGAAGATTTGACAAATCGATACTGGAAACTGAAAAATACACGTCTCCTTGCGAAGGCTTTTACTGAAACTATGAATAACACTAATATCTACTATTCTTGATTGAATCCAGATATGCATTATATATTTTAAATTCAACCGCGCAACGTTGACATTTTCACCTCGTTAAAGTTTTGTACCGAGTGTGTGTAAATTATCGTATCAGTAAGACATTCACCGCGCGCCAGCGTACAACGGTGTGTGATTGAAGCGACATCGCTATACAACGCCGGCCGGTTAATTATCCGAGAGGAATGAGTAAAAGGTAAAATGTCAGCCTTTAATTAATTACTATTAATGAAAATTACAGTTCACTTCAATTGAAAATTTAAAACAAAAGGGAAATTGTTATCGTCCCGAACATTGGTCCTTCTTAGCCTGGATAGTTATTTTTTTAGCCTAGAAAAAAGGCACTTTCATTACTCTCACTTAAAAAAAATCATTATAAATGTACGTTTGCTTATTTTTACTCTTTCCAATCATTTTAAATCGATCTACTTTATTTCAAAAGTGAGTAACCTTGAAGATATTGTACCTGATTTTCTTGATATTGTAGCCGGCATGCAGAAATTTTATTCTTAACCATCCGCACGAGTCCCACCGCCTGACGAGTCCTTGCTTGCGCTTGCGCGTTTTGTTGTTTGGCTTTAGTCAAATTTAACTTTAGAATATAAAAATATTTGTTTGTGTCTGTAACCATTTTGTAACTTGAACGTAAACTGTTTTTGAATATTATTATTGAGTTATCTCTGTGGTGTGTCAAATTAATAAATAGCTGGATCGTACAATGGCATTGAAAAGAAAAAGTTGCTACGCCCTCTATTTTTCTGATTTTTCGCAGGTAAGGCACTACATTAACTAAATCTTCTGTATCTTTCTTAAAGAGATTTTGTATTTTAGAAAGCAGAAAACCAACATCTCACATTCGTTCAAAAATCTGTAGAAGCAGGGAAAGCATGGCAGGCTTTAGATGCAAGCGAAAAAAATGTTGGTAATTTATTTGATGATGTGGGTGTGTTTGATACTGTGTAATAAACATTCATTTGATGTTTTTGTTTTAGAAATATAGGATTCAGAGTGAAAGCTATTCAATATACCATCAAAGTACCAGTGCTAACAATCAAAATGAAGTAAGATTTTTATATTGATAATTACTAAATAAATAGCTGTTACAATAAAATTTCAATTTGGTTCAATAATACTTGTCTTAGAGTGGTTGAACATCAACTTATAGTTAAACCAAATTATCAATACCCATTACACAAACAATTTGTAACTGATTAAAGTGGAAAACATTTATAGGTAAAAGAGTTGAAATAGTAAAAATAATTAATTACCCTTTGGACCTATTTTGGTTTTGAATTCATTAATTCTTTTGCCAGGGTTGTTTTATGCAGGTCATAATACTGGCGTCAATAAATTCCATAATAATATGCATGTGGTGTGCATTGTAGGAATCATTTCAGAAATATTATAGTTAATTACGTTCATCTAAAAAATATATGTTTATATTACATAAAAAAATAGTATTCATTTGACTTCCGAGAGATACGGTAGCGTAGTGCCGGAGCTCTGATAAGTTATCAAGTGAACGCAGTAAAAAGTTGTTTAGTGAGCGATAACGATAAAATCAATTAGCATAAATTGTAGCTAAAAACAAAAATGTGCAAACATTGTTATCATCGTCGAAAAATTAAAATACGAGGGTAAATAATGAAATCAACAATTGTGCCGCAAACACAAAACGAAGCGATCTTAATGCAGCATAACCAAACCCTGTTACAGGAGAATTATGTCAGATCGCAAAACGAACAAATTTTATATACAGAGTGGAAAAAAATGGAACAGGAGAAAATTAATGCCATTAACGAGGTACATAATCTCCAAGTCCAGTTAAATCAAGTGATGATAATGAATGAAGGACTGCAGAAAAAATTTGCAGAGTTAGAGAAAAGACTTCCTAAAGAGGACGAAACCATATCTGAATCAGTTACTTACCAAACTGATGAGGAAGAACTAGCAAAGGAGACAGAGTGGATACGCGCCAAAAATCGAAAGAAGCGTAAAATGGATACTTCATTGACACCACCACAACGAAGCCAAAATGTCCCAACTCCTATCGAAAAAACGAAAAAAGAACAAACCCCTCCACCAATCATCATAGATAATATCAAGGATTTCAATGATTGTCACCAGGTAATAGGGAAGACTGTAAATAGATTTCAGATTAAAATAATTAGTGATAGCAACGTTAAGGTCAATGTAGACAATATAGAAGATTACAGAACACTTAGCAAGCAACTCAACGAATGTAACTACTCATGGCATTCATACGAGAACAAACAAAACAGACCTATAAAGGTAATTGTTAACAAGCTCCACCATACTATTAAACCAGAGACAATAGTAGAAGACTTAAGGCATAGAGGATATAAACTGCTAGATGCTATTCCAATACGAAGTTATAGAACTAAGAAACCCATAAATATGTTCATGCTAGTATTCAAACATGATGAAAATGTGGACAAAATTTATGGTATAACAGATATACAAGGAATAAGGGTAGAAATATTACCGCTAAGAAAAACAAGATTGGTACCACAATGCAAACGCTGTCAGGCATATGGCCATACTAAAGCTTACTGTGCAAAAGAGCCACGATGCGTACGATGTGTGGGCAAACACCTGACGAATGAATGCCCTCAACCTAAAAATGTACAACCAAAATGTGTTCACTGCGGCGAAGGACATCCAGCTAATTACAGAGGATGTGTAGTAGCCAAAGAAATGCAGAAACTAAAAGACAAAAATACTAAAAAAGTAATAAGGCCTAATCGACCACAGAGAGATAACAACAGAAACCCAGCTCCTGAGACAGAAAAATCACAAAGCAGGACTACTACAAACAATGCGGAAAACAGAAAAACTTACAATATGGCAGTAAAAAACACAACAGAAGATAATAAAAAACAAAACAACCCAACAACCGATCAAATTCTCCAACAAATATTGGATAAACTAAATAAACTGGACGATCGAATTACCAGATTGGAATATAGCAACAAAGGAGCTATCCCCAAGCGACTTGGTAATGAGAGACAGCCTTAGAATATTAGAATGGAATGCTAATGGCCTCATTCAACATCAGCAAGAATTACAGGCCATTCTAGAAATTGAAAAAATAGATATATGTCTCATTAGTGAAACGCATTTCACTAAGGAGTCATTCATCAAAATAAAAGGATATCAGGTATACCATACCATTCATCCAGATAATGCAGCCAAAGGTGGAAGTGCAGTTATAATAAAACAAAATATAGCACATCACCAAGAAATGAGCTATAAAACAGCCGAAATTCAAGCAACCACAGTCAGAATAAAAACAAAAACTTACGAATTGAATGTAACGGCAGTCTATTGTCCGCCAAAACACGCAATCAAGAGGAATAAATACATTGAATTCTTAAATAGCCTAGGGTACAGATTTATCATTGGAGGAGATTTCAATGCAAAACATGTACACTGGGGTTCTAGACTAACTAACACTAAAGGTAAGGAGCTACTAACAGCAATAAACCAAATTAAATGTGAAGCAATCTCGACAGGAAAACCAACTTATTGGCCTGCTGACCCTAACAAAATTCCAGACCTCATAGACTTCTTTGTGGCCAGGAATATCTCGACAAACTACATGCAAATAGAAGAAGCATGGGATATGAGTTCTGACCATTCCCCCATCCTTCTCACACTTAGTGAGACTATAATACAAAGAGAAAACTTACCAAGACTAGTCAACAACAAGACTGACTGGAAAAGTTTCCAGATTGAATTAGAAAACAACATTAACCTCTTAGTCCCGCTAAAAACCAAAGAACAGCTAGATGAAGAAGTAGAAAAACTCAACAAGGTTATTCAGAAAACTGCATGGAATAATACCCCGAGCATTACATCGAGAACAAAGGGAAATAATTACCCAAGAGAAATTAAAGAATTAATAACAGAAAAAATAAAACTAAGACGGAAATGGCAACAATCTAGAGCACCAGTAGACAAAACTAGATTAAACAATGCCGCACAGAATTTAAAAAGAGAAATACAAAAAATCAAACATGAATCAATTAGTACTTACCTCAGTGAACTAACAAATGACAGCAGTACAGATTATTCCTTGTGGAAGGCTACTAAACGATTAAAGAGACCAATCCTGCATAGTCCTCCAATCAGAAATGAAGATGGAAGCTGGGCCAGAGATAACAATCAAAAAGCCAAAAGATTCGCTGATCACCTAGAAAATACCTTTCAACCTAACGAAGGAGAAGAATTATCAAGAATGGACTATGACCAAGAAGAATTAGAGATAAGACCTGTTACACCAAAAGAGGTAACTGCAGAGATAAAAGAAAACATTAACCCGAAAAAAGCCCCAGGATTTGACCTGATTACAGGAGAAATCCTAAAGCAGCTGCCCAAAAAAGCTATAATAAAACTGACACACCTGATAAATGCAGCTTTCAGGTTGAAATATGTCCCCAGAATGTGGAAAGTTGCAGAGGTGATTATGATACCCAAACCAGGCAAAAAACCTGAAGAAGTATCATCATACCGGCCAATATCATTACTACCAGTAGTTTCTAAATTATTTGAAAAACTTCTGATAAAGAGACTAAAACCAATAATAGAAGAAAGAAAATTGATACCTGATCACCAGTTTGGATTTCGCGAGAGCCATTCAACGATAGACCAGGTGCATAGAATAACAAATATTATAGAAAACGCATTGGAAGAAAGAAAAGTCTGTTCTGCAATCTTCCTAGATGTAGCACAGGCCTTTGATAAAGTATGGCATGAGGGGCTCAAACACAAACTCAGATGTCACCTACCTAAACAATACTCTGACCTTCTGGATTCATATATATCAGAAAGAGTATTCAGAATAAAACAAGAAGAAGCATACTCTGAACTGAGAGAAATAAATGCTGGAGTACCACAAGGAAGTGTACTAGGACCAGTCCTCTACCTACTGTACACTAGTGACATTCCAAACCTAGAACATAATACCACAGCCACATTTGCAGACGACTCAGCTATCTTAGCTGTAGGCAAAAACCATGAAGAAGCAGCAAATAAACTGCAGAATAACATAGATCAGATTTATGAATGGACCAGAAGATGGAGGATCAGATTAAATGAAACAAAGTCAGTGCACATTAACTTCACCAACAAACGAAATCAACATGTACCAATTAGACTAAATAATGCTCAGATACCTTACGCCAATACAGCAAAATATCTGGGTATTACATTAGATGCGGGGTTACGCTGGAAGCCACATATCAAAAAGAAAAGAGAAGAATTAGGACTCAAATTTAGAAACATGCATTGGATATTGGGACGCAACTCCACTCTGTCTGTATACAATAAATTGCTATTATACAAGCAAACTCTGAAACCAGTTTGGACCTACGGCATCCAACTTTGGGGCTGTACCAGAGAAAGTAACATCCAGATCATACAACGATTCCAGAACAAAGTATTAAGGAACATCGTCAATGCGCCTTGGTACTCCCGAAACAGTGACCTCCACAGGGACCTGGAGATGGACACTGTCAGCCAGACAATCACTAAGTTTGCCAAAAGCCACGAACAACGGCTTTTAGACCATGTGAATGTAGAGGCCACCCAGCTCCTCGACAACACCAACCAGAAGAGAAGACTCAAGAGGACAAAGCCCTTTGAGTTAGTTAACTAGTGACAGTGTAAAGCAGAGCATAGTGCGGTAATTGCACGCTAGTGATAGTGTTTGTTTGTATTAGAGCCTAAGGAACTACTAATGAGTAAGACCTTTAGTTATAAGGTAGAAATTAGTAAATTAAGTTAGATTAAAATTGCTTATTGATCGTATTAATGATCAGATTGTAATTTCAAGAAAAGCCTATTAAGGTTTTTTTTAAATAAAAAAAAAAAAAAAAATATTATATAAAAAAAGAGTTAAATGTTATTATTTTATTGATAAAATTTACAATGTAGTTCATATGAGTATTGAGCGATGGAAATTTTATTTCGTCATGTGCCGACACTTAAGTGCCCATTATTATAGTTCAAATTATTCTTTTTAGCTTTTATGCAACTAGTGTGGTCGCAGCTTCAAAGCTGCATTTAGACTGAAATTTCATAGTGAATGTTGTGGAATTGGCCATTTGGAATGCTTATTATGTCAAAAGATATTAAAAAATCCAGAGGGTCTTCAGAAGCACAAACGTTTTGTCCACAACAAAGAAAAAGTTTATTCTTGTCCTACATGTGAGAAACAATTTATATGTCGTGCAGATTTAAAAGCACATTTTAATATTCACGAAGGTGTAAGATTTCAATGTGAGCATTGTGAAGCAACATTTTAGAATACTTCCAACCAAAAGAAATATTTATTTTGTTTTTTTTATTGACCAATACCATTGTTTAAATATACATAGTTAGGCAGTTATTATGGGTAGATAGATAGATCTTTATTCAATTAGGAACCGTAATATACATAAAAATAAAATTGAAGCACACAAAAATAAAATTAATTATATAGATAAAATTGAAATTAACAAAATACACTAATAAAATATGTTATATAAATTTGTCATTAATTATAATATATGCGAATTATCATTTTAGTAATTAATACAATGGCAACCTAAAAAATATATAATTTATCAACTTTCCCATTATTCAATAAATTATGATAATAGCAGTGTGTGAGGTATATTAAAAACATTAAAAATTGAATTACATACAGTACACATATTTTAGATATACTTACTTGATTTCCATCTTCTACAATTTTACAGAAACAGTCTTTTTCTAAAGCTAATTTTTCAATCAGCTCTGCTAGTTCACTGTTGGTTAAATTTTTGCTTCCATAATTAGAATCTGCTACTTTTTTATAAAGACGAGATACCCATTGATAGTTTGGGTTTAAACTGTTATCTGGGTGTTCTAAAACGATGTCTAAATTATGTGTCTGAATGCTTGAAGCTGGACTATGTCCACTCTGGAAAAGTTTTAAAAACTTTTCTTCTAATCCTGCAGATGGCTTGCGAAACCTTAATGAATCGGCTGCGAGAATTGGATGATTGTGATTAAAATGTACTGTAATTAAAGTACTTGTTTTATGACCATTCAAGAGAGGTCTTGGTTTTTTCATATGAATCGTTGATGAGCATTGTGTATTTTTTGACCCATATTCAAAATTATCCTTATCATACAATTTTCCGTATGTATTATGATGACATTTAGCTTATGTATATAGTTCTTTCATATAAAGTTCCATTCGAACTTTTTTTTCTAATCTAAAAAGGTAATAATTTTTTTAATAGGTAAGTGTACATATAAATTTTTTATCCATTGTTTTCAAAGCAGATTACAAGGCAGATTGGGCATACTAAAAATAAATATCTACCGTATAATTAGTTTTCGTAATGGTTTCAAATTCCTTTAACCAAATTTCAAATTCTTTTGCAATCAACGCTGATTTCAAAACTCGTGCCATCCTCTATTTCATCAGTAGCAGTTATGGTTGTGGGAAAAGTTACAGGTAATATCTGTAAATTGTAAATATAATAATATATGTACAATTACATAGGATGCTGAATTTAGTAATGCTAATGTTTATTAAGCCATATAAATAGTCGAATTGACCTATAAATACACAAAAGATCCAAAAATTACTTACTTTTTTTTACCAACAAATTTGTCATAATGAAAATAAAAACCACAAGCTGTGGTTTTGTGATTAAAAGATATTGTACTACCTAGTATTGTACTTACCTTTCGAATTTTATTTTTATCCATAATAAGCATTATTACAATAACCTCTAACAGCTTGGAAAGTGTATAAAGAGAAATATTTGAAGAATTTGCAAAACAGTAATGTAGGTACGCAGAATCGTAAACAACCAAAATCAAATTCTAACACTGAAGGAGACTGCAAAACGTGCAAGCGCATATTGTGAGGACTCGTCAGGCGGTGGGACTCGTGCGGATGGTTAAGAATAAAATTCCTGCAGCCGGCATACCGAACAAAAACTGGTCGTTTGATCATTGAATATTTTTATAATTTCCAAACGGAGATTTGAACAGACGTGTTTTTCTTTGATTAATTACTCAATAGTTTTCATTTTGTTTCTCATTCTGTTATTATTTGGTGCAATTTTATACAGGGTGAACCCATATGTTCTCTGGTCAACTAATAGTTTGAGTGATAATTCAAAAATTTTTCGCTATACTTCTATTTAATTATCCTTTTGCCATCTGCGACTTTTTATCGTAAATAGCGAACTTACATTTTTTCTTTTCAGTAGTAATAACACAAGGACATTAATAATTGTTCGAAAATTTTTTATAACAGATTTCGAAAGCTTGTTGCCTATAACCAACAAGCTTCAGAAAGTTGTTATAAAATTTTTGAGCATTTATCAATGTTCGAGGGTTATTCGGATAGAATTTTTTTTGCTAATTATAGAAAAGAATTACAGAGCTTCTATAATTTCATTAATATTCTCGTCAGAATTATGACCAAATCGTGACATTTTGAAATACTAAATATTTGAAACGTCAAAATCGAAATAAATAATCAAATTGTATCCATAGCAACGTGATAGAGTGAAAACAGCCCACGGGATCTGTTTTCAGTATAATGTTGTTCTGATTGGTTGTGTTCAATCAAATGACCTCAAATTAACTGATTTCATTGGATTTTTACTAGAGCAAAAAAATTTCTTATCAAATGTTCAATTTCATGGTTATTACTTATTTTTTTTTACTTTACTTTTTCTATACTTTTCGCTATACAGGGTGATTCAACGATTTTATTCTATTAAATCATTTGTTTATTTCAAATTTTACAGTTAGTAACCGGTAGTTTGTACAATATCATTTGAAATTTGATTCAATTCATTCGCAACATTTTATTAAAAATGTGCTTCCTTTGGTTCGGTATTTCTGTTTATTTTATTTACAATGGATAGAGTCCAACAGTATCGTTTTCATCGTAAAGCCGCCTTAACCCGTTAAAGACTGGCGTTACCATACGGTAACGGTAAACAAAGGTTCCATTTTTAACGTCTGAATTGTAAGTTTCGGTAGTTTTTGCTAGATGGCGGTAAATATCCGTTTTAGGTATGAACTATAAAGAACATCTTAGTTTGGTTTTGACCTTGTTAGTGAGTGCATGGGTGTAAACTACAAATTGATTTCGACAATTCTGCAAGGCTTTGAGTAATGGAGTCCATAAATTTTGCGTAAGTATTTATTGCTTATTTTAAAACATGTAGTAAGTGTTAGTTATTGTATTTTACTTCATAAATATGTACATTTTTGTATGTTGTATTTTGTTTTGTCATATGTCTTAGATTTTTTTTACATAGAGGCATTTTTTGTTGGTGTTGCCATATGGTAACGCTAGTCACATTCATTATCATTTTTTTAAGAAGTGTTTTTTTCTTCAGGCGCGGTTTGCTCATTGCAGGAAGCGTTAGATATTGCCTTTTCCGAAGATATTGACGGTATTTACGTTGAACCACCCGAGGCTAATGTGTTAACGGATGAAGACTCTGCAGATGAGGATTCTCGGGGTACAATTGATAATCTTTCGGGTCGACAACTGCGAGCTCGAGCCGAAGTCAAATTTTTTAACAAAGAGAACGTAACTGCAGAGCCAGAAGAGCCAGATCTTCCCACTTCCAGTGTTTCAGCTTCATCGTACCTCCCAAGGTCTAAAAAAGACTACAGCTGGATTAGCGGTGATCTTCAGGCGCAGTCAATAGATTTTCCCAAACCTGATTATAAACAATTTATGGATCTTTCACCCGTTCAACTTTTTGAGTTATTTTTCGACGACGAAATAATTACTCTTCTAATCGAAGAATCGTCTCGCTATGCTCTGTTTAAAAATGCACCCGATCCTACGATTTCTAAAAATGAAATGAAATGCTTTATAGCAATACTTATACTAAGTGGCTACGTAGTATTGCCAGGAAAAAAATCGTATTGGGAATCACAAGGTGATGTGAACAACGCTATGGTGAGTGGGGCCATGAGACGGGACCGTTTCGTCCAAATTATGCGTTTCCTCCATTGCGCTGACAATTCAAAACCGGACTTGGATGACAAACTGTGGAAACTAAGACCATTCATAAACAAACTAAAAGCTAAATATTTAGAACACTATCAGCCAGAACAACACATGAGCTATGATGAGAGTATGATAAAGTACTATGGTAGACATCCATGCAAGCAGTTCATTCGTGGTAAACTATTCGCTTCGGCTATAAAATGTGGTCACTAAATACAACATCAGGATATTTAGTGAATTGTGAGTGTTATCAAGGAAAAAATAGTCGACGGCCAGAAATTTATGAAAAAGATTTTGGAAAAGCTGCGGCACCATTTGTGACAATGTTGGATGCGTTAAGAGGCGCAAAAGACAGACCTTATAAACTCTACTTTGATAAACTATTTACCGGTTTAAATCTTTTAGAACATTTAAAAGAAAGGGGATATCAGGGAACTGGTACTATTCGCGAAAATCGCATTCCAAGAAATTGTCCCATGTCTGACAAAAAAACTCTCGCAAAAAAAAGAAAGAGGTACATACGAAGGAATGATTGAAAGAGAAACAGGTAGTATAGTGGTTCGTTGGGTAGACAACAACGTTGTTAGTGTTGCATCAACCTGTAACGGTATTTTACCTCTATCTCAGGTAAAACGCTATAGTTCTGCCCAAAAAAGGATTATTATGGTACCTCGTCCATTTTTGGTTGGTGAATATAACGCACACATGGGAGGTACAGATCTGATGGACGAGAATGTATCAAGATACAGGATAGGTATTCGCTGCAAGAAATGGTGGTGGCCTATTTTCACATGGTTTGTTGATGTCATAGTAATGAACGCCTGGCAAATACACAGAAAGTCTGGTGGAAGGCTGACGCAACTTGAATTTCGAAGAGAAATTACATCGTGCTACTTACAAAGTTATGGGACCATGCCCAAGACTGGTGGACGACCCAGAACCTCAAAAACCAGTCTATCGTTGAATAGAATTTCGGACGATATAAGATATGATGGAATGAACCATTTAGTTGTTGAAACCCCGGATAAAAAAAGAAAAAGATGCGCAGGCGAAGGCTGTTCATCGAGTGTTCGTACAATGTGTAACAAATGTAACTTGGGCCTTTGCATTCCATGCTTTTATATATTTCATACGAAGTAAATGTTTTTAATACTTTTATGCATTTTACTTAGAATTATAATATTTTTGTAAAAGTTAATATTTTGAATAAAAAGTGCATATGAAATCCTAGCGTTACCATATGGTAACAGTGTTTTTTTTTTGAACGGTGAAAAAAAAATGTTTTTTCCCCCAATACATTCTTAATTACGAACATGATAACATATATTTCAGTACAAGAACTAAAAACAAATTAAAAACAAAACTTCGCCTTTAAAGGGTTAAATGATCTTCAATTATTGAGCGGTTTAGCCGATCAAAGTAAGACTGATAAGTCCGTTAGTCCTCTTTTACAAATTCGTGCAACTGAATTAGAGTCAATTCGTGATACTTTTGTAAAACATCATGATTCAGTGATTGCCAAATTGATGGCGCTTCCAGATCCACCAGACCTCGAAGATGAAGACCAAATTCGTGTAGCTTTTTTATCGCAGTATTTTCAAACCAAACTAATATGTTCCGAGCTTTTCGACATTTCCAGTTCCCAATCTACTGCTAATACTAGTGCTCTTTCACAAACTAATTCGAATATCCGATTACCAAAAATTGATCTTCCCAAATTCTCAGGTGATGTAAAGGAATTCGCATCGTTCTTAGATTTATTTGATTCTCTTATCCACAACAACCAATCTCCAATGTCAGATGTAGAAAAACTAAAGTATTTAAAAGCGTCGTTAGAAGGTCCCCCTCTATAGGTTTAATTCGTAATTTAAAAATTACTGCCGATAACTATGATATTGCTTACGACCTTATTACCAAGCGATATACCAATCAAAGACGTTGTGCCAAAGCCCATTGGGATGCCCTTGAACAGGCCCCAAAATTAAATATGGTTACTGCTGAAACATTGTCTAAACTTATTGATACATTTTTAGAAAATATTTCTGCTCTCCAAGTGATCGGTTTACCTACAGATGAGTGGGACTTCATAATGTTTAATATGTTATATTCTAGATTAACTCCAGAAATCGCACGTCTCTTTGAAATGGAACATAAATCAACAGAGATCCCCACCTTCACAAGCTTGATTGCATTTTTAGAAACCCAGTTGAACGCCTACAGTAATTTAAATGTTTCTTCATCGAAATATTTCCGATCGAAAGATCCACCCTTATTTTCAAAAGTTTCCTGTAAAACTCGTTCTTCAACTTTGTTACTTACTAATTTGTCTAATCAACATTGTATTTACTATTTACAAATGCGATCAATTTTTTAGTAAAAGTTCTTCAGAAAGGCATCGTTTTTGCAAAAAATTGCATCTATGCTTTAATTGTTTGAGTTCCTCTCACGATCTTCGTTCCTGTCGCTCCAAGTATACTTGTCGGACTTGCGAATCCAAGACTCATCATACTCTATTGCATTTCGATACACCAATCACAAATTCTACCGACACTTCCCCTAATTTGAACCCGAACCTTCCGTCTTCAAGTCAATCAAGTACCACTAGTTTATTTAGACTCCAATCCCCTGTTGAAAAGGGATTTTTGTTATCCACAGCTGTGGTTGACGCCCTTGATAATAAAGGTAGTAGGCGACCATTGAGAGCTTTTTTAGATTGCAGCAGCCAAACTTCTTTTATCACCCGTAAAGCATTAAACACTTTAGGTATCCCTGTCTCAATGTGCCCTTGAAGTTAATGGTCTCGCCTCTATGAACTCTAATTTGCAGACTGAAAAAGTTGTCCTTTCAATTTGTCCGCATACTAGGGACTTTCCTATTTTTAATTTTGATGCTCTAGTCCAGCCATGTCAAACTCAAAGTCACTGGTTGGCCAAAAGCATGAAGACCATAGACTAGGTGGGCCGCAAAACCTAATCTTAAAGAAGACAAACTACTGAAAATCTTAACGAAAAAAAGTACTATTATGTTAGAAGTATATTTATTAAATTTCCAATAAAAAGGACATTACAAAAACTTACAGACATTAACTTCTTTTGCCAGATATTTGACATCTTTTGTCTTTAATTAAGTTGTCTATTTGTGGCGTGAATTTATCGGCGGAAATAACTTTTAAAACTGCGTCCAAGTGTGCGTCCGTCAATCGCGATCTTGCGGGAGATTTGTTTCCTTTCATCAAAGAAAATAATTGTTCACTTATAGGTACTTCCAAACATTGGCAGGATTTTACAGGCAGGTTTTCTCATTTCTTGGTATTGAAAAGGCAAGTACTTATAAAATTCGAATGTACCAACACTATCAAAGTTTTCTTTTAAATGGGGTTGACACTGAATCTCAATCACTTCTATCTGCAAGTGAGGGGGAACTTTATCAATATCGATAGTGAAAAGACCAGTAAATAAAGAAAAATTGTTTTCTTGGGACTTAAAATCCTGAAAACGCTTTTCAAATTCTGACAGAAGGCTTCCCATTTTCTCTGTATACATTTTGTATGATATTGGGCCACTTGTACTTTCCTGATACGCCTTTCAAGTCGGAAAATGTGACAGATTATCCACCGCTAACTGGTTTTTCCACAGCATCATCTTACACTTGAAAGCTTTAACATGATCATGCATATCTGTTATAACTTGACGTGGTCCTTGCAATTTCGTATTTAAGTCCGACAAGTGTTTTGTGATGTCTACCATAAATGAAAGATCTTATAAAAAAGGTACGTCGGATAATAAGCTGACATCTTGTTCTTTCACTTCCATGAAAAGGCGTATTTCTTCTTTGAGTTTCCGAAACCGATCGAGAACCATAGAACACGAAAGCCATAATAAGGTAAACCAGTGTACTCGCTTTCTAAATCACGTAAAAACGCAGAAAACTATCGCTGATTCAAGCCACGTGACCTTATGAAGTTTATCATTTTTTCACTGACTTTAAAACGGTTTCCAACTTGATCACTTTTGAGCATAAAACTTCTTGGTGGATTATGCAATGAACATGATGAAAATCTGGTTTGTCACTGCCCGTTTCTCTGATATTTGTTTGTAATATTTTAATGAAGCCATTATTTACTCCAGTCATTGAAGGAGCTCCGTCTGTTGCAACGGAATACAGTTTTGACAAATCTAAATTGTACTTTTGCAGAAGTCCATAAACATCATTGAAAATATCCTCCCCAGTTGTTGTATCATGCGATGGTACTAATTCCAGTAATTCTTCATAAACGTTGATATCTCTTTCAACAGCACGAAGAAAATAGCGAGTTGCGCCACACCACACACATTTGTACTTTCGTCACAGGCAATAGAAAATGCAATGAAATAGTCTGATTTTGTTTTAATCTGTTCGCTTATATTGGCAGCCAACTCGGTAACTCTTTCAGCGACAGTATTCCGGGACAAGGATATATTTTGAAAAGCCTTCACGCTCCCGGGACTTACAATTTCCGCGGCCTTTACAAGGCACTCTTTTATAAATTCACCTTCAACAAATGGTTTTGAGTGTTTTGCGATCAACTCCGACAGTACGTAGCTCGCTTGAACGGCAGATTCATTTTCTTGCTTTGGACGTGTAAACATAAGCTGTTGATGTTTTAACCGTGATTTTAACTCTCTTAACTTTTCGTTTCTAATAATGCCTGTATACTTGTCAAACTTAGTTTTATGACTATCATAGTGACGTTTTATATTATATAATTTTGGGACACCGACTGTACTGTTACAAATCAAGCAAATAATTTTGTCTTCCACTTCACAGCAAAAAAACTCTAATTCCCACTTTTCTTGAAAGATACGATGCTCATCTCTTACTTCCACATGGTTTTGAAACAGACATGTTAAAAACTTTATCCGAAATAAATAACAATAAGTACTGTTACGTGTTGTAACAATAAGTACGCAACTAAACTCTCAATTCTATCGCAACTGACTCATAACTGACTGAACAACTGAACTCAATCGAGCGGTATTGGCTTATATACGGATTGTTATTTCTCGACAGTTCTTTCCAGAATGTTCAGATAGCGTCATCTGATATGTTGTATCGTTACCTTTTCGGGAAATTAATCCTACGTTTCCTGGTATACGAGATCTGGCTTTGTATCGTTTTCACTCTCTTGAACGCCGACTACTCAAGCAACTCGAATTGTATGAACAATATTCTGCCTTTATGCGAGAGTATCTCGACCTAGGTCACATGGAGTTGATTTCAGCTGACAACGAAGAGAATGGTTAATATTATATTCCTCACCATTGTGTGGTCAAACCGGATAGTGTTAGTACCAAATTACGTGTAGTTTTTAATGCATCTGCCAAAGTTCCTAACGAGAAATCCTTCAATGATTGTTTGTTTGTTGGACCTAAGCTTCAGCAAGACATTGTTGCTATTTTACTAAATTTTCGTTTACTCAAGTTTGTTTTGTGCGCAGACATCAAACAAATGTATCGTATGATTTTTCTTTGTCAAGAGCATAGAGAGTTTCAACGTATTTTTTGGAGATTTTCTACAGATGATTGTGTTCGGGAGTATCGTCTGAATACTCTAACTTATGGTGTTACTTCTTCTCCATTTCTAGCTCTTCGTACTTTGCATCAACTTGCACTTGACGGAGGACATCGCTTTCCACAAGCTGCTAAAATTATTCATACTTGCTCTTATATTGATGTTTTTGTTTTGGCTCGAATGATTTTGTAGAAGCTCAAACGCTTATGCAAGATTTAATTTCTCTTTTGTATCTTGGTGGTTTTGAACTTCGTAAATGGTGTTCAAACGAACCTCTCTTATTATCGAATTTACCTACTTCTTTTATTAATCCCCATAGTCGAAGTTTTGAACCAGATTTGGACAACTCTCTCAAAGTTCTTGGGTTACGCTGGTCTTCTCATTCGGACTGTTTTACATTTTTTGTTCAACCGCGAGAAGATCTTCCTTGTACCAAACGTTGTATGCTTTCGGAATTAGCTCGAATCTATGATCCCCTAGGATTTCTAGCTCATATAACTTTCTTTACAAAATTTTTAATTCAGCGTCTGTGGTTAGCTGGAACATCTTGGGATGAATGTCCATTTTTTGATATCATTCAAATTTGGGAACAATATAAAATCGAACTTCCTCTACTGTTTCAAGTTCGCATACTTCGCCATTTATTGTTCTTCAATTTTCCTCTAGTCGAATTACATGGTTTCTGTGACGGCAGTGTGAAAGAGGCTATGCTTGCGACTTATATCTTCGGTGCGTGAAGTCCGAGAGTAAAGTTTCTGTTCAATTATTGTGTAGAAAATCCAAAGTAGCACCTACGAAAAAATTGACCATTCCTCGTCTTGAGTTATGTGCCGCTGTTTTGCTTTCCAAGTTAGTTGCTTATGTTCTACATATATGTCCTAAATTTACCGAGATCCCAACTTATGCATGGTCGGATTCCCAAATTGTATTACACTGGATTAAAAGTTCTCCCCACAAATTAAAGATATTTGTGGCCGATCGTATATCTTATATTCAGTCTAAAATTTCTCCGACTCTATGGCATTACATTAATTCTAAGCAAAATGCTTCTGATATTGCGTCTCGTAGTGTTCTACCATCCGAATTTTTATCTTCACCCGAGTGGATTAATGGTCCTCACTTTCTCTACGACCATCCGTTATGTTTCCCAACCGTACCCCTGTCCTTATCTTCAAAAGATCTGAATGAAAGCGTTCGATCATACCATTTGAAGAGCCGGAGTTGTGTAATGAATTCATATTTTATGTGTATCCACAAATTCTTTAACAAGTCCATTTTTAAATTCCGTACCACTATCAGATACTATCATATGTGGTACTCCATGGTGAGTAATGAATTTAAGTAGAGATTTGACTACATTTACTGCTGTAGCTCCGTCTATGGGGTATGCTTGTCCATATTTCGAAAAAGCATCAATTAAAGTCAAAAAATTTTGTCCGTTCGCTTGAAATGTGTCAACATGTATAATTTCGAGAGGTTTTACCGGTGTTGGTGTTAACATAAATTTGGGTTTAGTAGTATGTCTGTCATATTTATTTATTTGACAATTTTCACATGAATTTATATATTCTTCTAAGTCATTTTTTAAAGTGGGCCAATAAAATCTTTTTCAAATTTGTTGTTCGGTTTCGTTAATACCACGGTGGTTTGTTTTTCCTTCATGATAATTTTTTAGAATGTCATTTTTGTCATTATTGTCTGTAACGTCTGAGAGTATTGTGGAACATTTAACTAAATTATATGCACTGTTTTTAAAAGTGCGTTGTAATAATGTACTAACAGATTCATAATATGTATCTGGTGAAAAATTCATAGCGTATTTTATTTTTGGTTTAACAAATTCTTTAAAGAATGTTATTATATTATCGTTTAAGTTGTCTATTCCAATTTGAGCATGAATTGCTTGAAATGTGTCAACATGTATAATTTCGAGAGGTTTTACCGGTGTTGGTGTTAACATAAATTTGGGTTTAGTAGTATGTCTGTCATATTTATTTATTTGACAATTTTCACATGAATTTATATATTCTTCTAAGTCATTTTTTAAAGTGGGCCAATAAAATCTTTTTCGAATTTGTTGTTCGGTTTCGTTAATACCACGGTGGTTTGTTTTTCCTTCATGATAATTTTTTAGAATGTCATTTTTGTCATTATTGTCTGTAACGTCTGAGAGTATTGTGGAACATTTAACTAAATTATATGCACTGTTTTTAAAAGTGCGTTGTAATAATGTACTAACAGATTCATAATATGTATCTGGTGAAAAATTCATAGCGTATTTTATTTTTGGTTTAACAAATTCTTTAAAGAATGTTATTATATTATCGTTTAAGTTGTCTATTCCAATTTGAGCATGAATTCGTTTTTTACCTGGGAAAATTTCTTTTATTTTTGGTTTATTTGGTCGATAATAGACAAATTCTAATATTATTTGGTTTTTATAGTAATTTATGGGTTTTTCTGTTATTGGGATTTCCAATATAGGATTTTCTTGGCTCTGTGGATTGTTTCGTCATCTGATATTTCTTCCTGAATATTTCGTCGTGGTTCCTCTTGGTTTTCTTGTGTTTCGATTGTTTGTGGACGGGGTTGATCCAAGTTTACTTGTTCTAGTCTTTCTTCTATGGATGGGGGTATATCTGGTATGTTTTCGTTAACAAAATCCGAGAGTCTGTCTTCAGGTGGATTGTTGTATAGGGAGGCGTTTTCGTCATCAGTAGCTTCTAATCTTCTGTTAACTCCTTCGACATATTTCGCTAAGTCGTATAACTCTTTTGTATGTATTTCAACTCTTGAAAGGGCGTCGGCGTTTGTATTTGATTTTCCTTTTTTGTAAACAATCTCATAATCATATTCTTCTAAACTTCAGTCTCTATCTTATAAGTTTAGAATTTGGTTCTTTCAAGCTGAATAACCACTGTAGCGGTTTGTGATCTGATAAAATTTTGAATTTCCTTCCAAGTAAATAAGGTCTAAAATATTTTACTGCCCATACTATAGCAAGCATTTCTTTTTCGATGGTTGAATAATTTTGTTCCGAATCATTTAACGTTCTGGATGCAAACGCGATTGGTTTATCTTTGCCAATTGGTCCTTGCGAAAGTATTGCACCAATTGCAAAATTACTGGCATCAGTTGTTAAATTGAAGGGTTGTGTAAAATCGGGGTATTGAAGTAAGGGTTCATTTACAAGAAGATTTTTACAAGTTTCAAAACATTCGATAAATTTAGGAGTATGTTCAATTTTAGCATTCTTTTTCAAACAGGTGGTTAATGGTTTTGTAATTCGCGCAAAATCTTGGATAAATTTCCTGTAATAACCAAGAAGTCCTAGAAATGATTTAATTTGTTTAGTTGTTTTTGGTATCGGAAAATTTTTCATTGCTACGATTTTATCAGGGTTTGGTCTAATTCCATCAGGAGTTATTATATGTCCGAGAAAAGCGACTTCTTTTTTTAGAAATTCTGATTTATCGAGTTGTATTTTCAGATTAGAATCTTCAAGTCTTTGAAATACTTTCGATATGTTTACGAAATGTTCTTGCAATGAGGTTGAAAAGATTATAATATCGTCCATATATACAAGGCATATAAATCCTTGTAGTCCTCCGTAACGTGGATGGACTATTTTTTAATCCAAACGGCATTCGAACATATTCATAGTGACCATGTTCTACTGTAAATGCCGTGTTTGGAATGTCCTCTTCGGCCATTTCTATTTGATGAAACCCACTGGCCAGGTCAAGTGTCGTAAAGTATTGGCATCTGCCTAATTTGTCAAGTAAATCAGAAATATTAGGTATGGGATATTTGTCGTCTATGGTTTTTTCGTTTAATTTTCGATAATCTACGACAATTCTCCATTTAGTTTTACCTGAGGCGTCGGGCTTCTTTTGTACAACCAGATTGGCGAAGACCACGGGGATTGACTGTGTCTTATTATACCTTGGTCTAACATTGATCCAATTTGGTTTTGTACTTCCTCTTTATGTATATGAGGATATCGGTATGATTTGGTATAAACTGGTATTTCATCGGTTGTCTTAATATTATGTTTTATTTGATTTGTAAACGTAAGTGGCTCATCAGGCCAATAAAATATATCTGAAAATTTTTTGCATAAACGTGTAATTTTTTCTTTTTCTTCAATGTTCATATGATCAGTTCGGATAAAGTTTTCTATATCTAATTTTTCGTCAGTATTTTGAAAATTTGTTGGTAAAACATCGGCTGTATATAAATGATATTCATTTAAATTTATAAGATCACTTTTAAGGGGATGTGTCAATGTCATAGAAATAGTATCGTCTGTGTCATTAATTAATTCAGCCCATGCTAATCCGTCTTTTGCTTCGGTTAGTGTTTCTCTTAAATATGCGCCATAAATTATTTGATTAGGTAAAAGTATTGTACCTTTATTTTCTTTAACAGGTATTCGAATGGGATTTATTGAATGTGGATCTAATTGAATGAAATAAAATTGATTTTTATCTGGTTGATAATATTTAATTGGTAATACAGAGTTTTCAGTTATTAGTTTTGATTTGGAAAAATCAATGTGAGCTTTTAAAAGTTTTAAATTATCTAAACCTATTAATCCATCAAAGGTTTTATGAAGTTTGAAAAGTCCAAAGTTCAAATTGTGATTACTTTCAAACTCCATAAAGCTTGGAATATTAATAGAATATTCTTGAGAATGTGTTCGAAAAACTGAGCTTACTACGAATGGTTCATGTTTTACATTATTTTTAAAATACTGAAAGCCAATATCAGGATTTAAAAATGATTTTGATGAACCTGTATCTATAAGGAGTTTTAACGGTGGATTTCTAATAACTATATACGGTAATTCCGTTTTATCACAAATAGTATTTATTTCTATTATCTGCTTAGATTCCGATTCAGATCTAAGTAAAAATTTTCATCATCGTTTTCGCTATCATAATTAACGTTTTTATTTTCAATATATTCATTTATTTCGGGGTTTGAGATATAGTATTCTTGGTCATCGTTTTGTTCACAATTGAAAAGTTCTTCCGATGTCCAATTTCTCTGGGGAGTGTGTCTTTGAAAATTATTTGGAGAATTTCGGCGAGCAACTGGAAGGGTACTTGAGATACTCATAGGGGTAGGTTTAGGATGATTTAAATTCTTATTGACCGTAGTCATTTGTGTGGGTCTTGTTTGAGATGTATTTTTACTTGCCCAAACATTCTCTGGTCTTTGGGGTTTGCCAAAAACTTGTTGGTTTGTGAAATATCTTTGGGGTGGTAATTGTCTTGGATTTATACTTAATGGACCTTGGGGAAATGGTCTCTGTTGAGTTTGTTGCCATTGTGGCCTAAAAGAAGGTTGAAAAGATGTGGATGGTTGAGGAGAATGTGGCTGATTTCTTGCAGAAAATTGAGGTTTTTTATTAGACAAGTTTTGTAGAGGGTTGTTGCTTTTTTGTAAATAATGTATATTATTTTCTTCTTGGATATACTGCATAGCAGAAGCTAATGTGGTGGGTCGCATTGCTCTAATAGTAGAGCCTAAAGGTTCTTTAAGACCTGCGAGAAAGGTAGTTAAAGCCTGTTGTTGAAAGAATTGTTTCTTATTTCGAATAATAAGAGCGTCATTATTATGAATATCAATATAATTATAAATAATATTTAATATTTCAAGACATCTATGATAAAATGGTTGCGGTTGTTCATTATAGTTTTGCCTTAAATTAACTAAATCTCTCGTCAATGAATTTTCATTTCTTTGATCGCCAAAGTTTTCAATTAAAATTGTTTTTAATTCATTCCAGTCTTTATAACCATATATCGAAATAATCTCTTTAGCTTTACCTACGATTTTAGAGACGATTCCCTGTAGTAACAGAATATTTTAAAAACAATTTTCGTTACCAGGTGTCCTATCATAATAGTAATTTAATAATGTTGTAGCTACTTTAATGAAATCATATAATTCGCTAGGTTTCCCATCAAAAGTTGGTAGAATGCAAAGGGTCTTTACATCAAATTGTGGAAGAGCCATTGAATTTCTATTAATATTTGAATTATTTAAATTAGAACTATTTTCGCTAATACTCGAATTTGAGCTATTTTCACTGATACTCAAGTTTGAAATTAAGGCTGATAAATAATCTGCAGATAAATCGCTCAAAGGATTAAAAGCAGAGGAATCTGACATAGGTACTTACAGAATAAGGGCGACGATTAAATTCATTCCCCAAAACTGCAGGTGGTCACTGTTGGATGATCTGGTTTTGGATGACACTTCGAAAGTTTTTCCAAACTTACACTTTTGTTTTCACTTTCGCACTTTCCGAGTTTAAAGTTTTTTTTCAAAGTTCGTATCGCGAATAAACGTTTAAAAACGACGAGTTTCGACAAAAGGACTCTTTCGCGATCCTACTGACTGCGCCAATTATATTTTCGGTTTCGAAAATCAACTTTTTAAAAACAAAAATTACAATTTATTTTACGTAAAAGTATAACAGTGAAAATACAGAGATTAAAATATAACTAACAACAGTGAGGTTGTAACGCGAAAAATTCGCCGAGCCGTTGTAAATTTAATTTGGCTAACCTGTCGACTGAGAGAAGTCACAGCGCTGTCGGAACCGAGTTAAAAATGTCAGTCCTCCATTTGCCGTCAAGGTGTGAACACACATCTGAACAAAAGATATTTGCATGTGCTCTGGGAGCCATAACGCTATTTCACGGAAAGCCTGATAAATTTTACATAGGGGAAGAAAATATCGCTCGATTTAACTAATCGAAGGTCTGACCCAATAATATACTGAACCAGGGGGTGCCGATGACCAAAGGATTCCAGTAGAATTGGTAGATTTAGGAAACCACGTGGAAAATTCCCGTAGACGGCGTTAGCTGGTAGGATTCAAAAAAAAAGGGGGGTTTTAGTATATGGACATAAAAACGCTGATTGGAATTTAATGGGTCGGTGAGACCAGTTCCAGGAGGCCTGGATTAATCTGGAGGAATTTCAGTTCCTGTTCTGGTGCCGGGAGAGGAAAGGTTACAGTTTTCCTTTCATATTTCTTTAAACTCAGTAGTAAATTCACATCTATGCTTCACATATTACCGTTTTTTTTTTATATTAAGTTTTATTTATTTTTTTCCTTACTTGAATTTTGTATTTAAAATATTTTGAAATCTTGCTCATAGATTAAGATACGCTGGAACACTTGGTACGTACCTAGTATAGCGGTATTTAGTAGTGTTTTTTTTGCCTATTTCTAATGGTTTCTTGTATATAATTTTGCGCCGTATATAATTTTGAGCTGTATATTCTCCAGCAACGCTAAACTCGTTGTAATTTAAATTTCTGGCTTATGCAACCATTATATTGGTATAAATTGCGGAAGTGTGAACCCTTGTAACTGTACATTGGTGTTTTTTTGGACATATATATAATATATTATCGTTGTAATTTTTGGAATTTTGTACATGAACAATTTGATCGATTCTCTAGAATCTTTGCTTTGAGACATCGGTGTAGTTTGGGGCCCTCAGCTCTACTGCACCCTGAGATTACAGCCTTCAGCTGAGCTCAGACGATTTTTTTTTTATAATATTTTTCTTTTGGTAATGATATTGTATCATATATTTTGAAAGAGACCTTTGGTCCACCAAGATTAATTAAAATTTCAATCAGGGTGTATTTGCTGACTTTTATTTATTTATGATAATTTACCTATCAGTTTAACCTTTGGAGTGTGTAGTGAGTGTTGTTAACCCACTGAGGAGTTGTGGGCTAACTTAGGAAGTCTTGGGTGCTTGCCAAAACTTCTCTGGCGCCCTTTATGTATACTCAATAATTTTTTTGAAGAATCCACCCCTTCTTCGACTCGAAGCTAGTCGACTGGCGAGCACGGGTTGTACCACGTGAGACAACCCGCATACCTATAACGAGCACTGTGAGGGTTTGTAGGTTTTTTCTCGTTATATGTTTTTGGTGCCCATAACGTGGGGCCGTTAGTATTTTTTTTTATTGTCAGCAATACATATCCTGTAATTTAAACTTAAACTTTTGAAATTAAATTTTTTTTAGCATCTTTGATTAAACTTAAACTTTAAAAATCAAAATTTCAGTTGTAGCCATTTGATTAAACTTGAACGTTTGATAAGTTAAATTTGCAGATTTATTTTCAGTTTATTTTTAGCACCAGATTTAAGTGTAATTGTTTTATTGGGGCGTACCTGGAAATAATTTCTCTTAATATGTTTTGATTGTGCCAGATTTAAGTGTTTTTAGTAAATCTGGGGTTGTGTTCAATTCGAAGGGAATTGTTTTATTGGACGTAATTTGTAAGCAACTTACCTTATTCTGTGAGATCATAATATATATCAAACTGAAAATTTTATAGTACAAATCAAAAAAGAGTTTATTGGTTCGTGGGCAACATTTATTTTCTTTTCATACTGATTGATTATTGGAATTTTGAAAAATTCAATATTGTAGATTTTATCTTTTTTTTAAACTTTGATAAATTTTCAACTTTTTCTTAGAAACTCAGTCATTGTAGATTTAACTTCAGTTATTGTATCTTTTGTAATCTATTGCACCAGATTTAATTGGGTTTTTTTATAGTAAATCTGGGGATTGCTTAACTTTGAAGGTAATTGTTTCAATTGTGGGCGTAACCCGGAAATAATTTCTCTTAATTAGTTATTGATAGTGCCAGATTTAAGTGTTTGTAGTAAATCTGGGGTTTGAGGTCTTGAAGGGAATTGTTTTATGGGGCGTAAGTGGTAAACAAATTCACCTAATTTTGTTAAGCAGTGTTAAATATTAAATTGAAGTTTCAATACAGGAAACGGACAGATTGTTCATTGTTTGATGCGTTTTGTTTTTTTTCTTCTTTTTCAGGTAGCAAGTGACTAAGAAGATTTCTGATATCGATATTATTGTTTCAATAAAAATTGTAATTTTGAAAATTTTATTTGATTATCTATTGTATAATATTTGTAATTTATAGATATTGTAAATTTAAAAGGTGAGTTACATATTGGGTCACACTGTGTATAAATTTTAGTATCAGAACAGTAACTGAATTCGTAAATACTTTGCTTTATGGTAAGTTTATTTGACTTTCGACGATTGTAGGCTGCATTGTGGGTTCGAACCTTAGCGGGTCGGTGTTTTGGAAGTGGTGCCTTGGGCTTGTGGACTCCTGTATTTTGGAATCGCTTTTGAGGAAGGAACGTTGCGTTGGTTCGAGAAGTACACTTCGTGGAAACTTTGTGGGTTGGAGATATTGTTCGGACAAATAGGGACTTTTGGACATTCGGTAACTGGATTTGGGTTTTAAATTCCTTATTAGGTTTCAGTTGGAGGGAGACCATTTGAGGTACAGGTGTGTCGGTGAAGAATTATTGTTCCGCTGGGTTGGAAATTGGTTTGTTGCTTGGATCGCTTGTCAAATTGAACTTAAAAAGAAAAAGAAATGTCTCGTAGGTTTGTAGTTAATCGGTTGGTTCAGGATGAGCTTGTGTATGAGTTGACAATACGTGGTATTGCAAGTGGCACAGTGTCTGAGATGCGGCGTAGTTTAACTTTAGCGTTGCAGGTAGAGAAGGAAGATGATAGTATAGATCCGCCAGAGTATCCGTATACAGCTGATGAAGATTTGAGTGCAGCTGAGAATAAGTTAGATCAGATTGAGCCCGGTGTAGAAGAGTTCAATGAAACTCGTGTGAGTGATAATTTCCAGAAATTACAGAGTCAGTTGGTGCATGTCATAGGTCGGTTGGAACGTGCGACTAATTTCGAAGCAGGTGATGCTGGTGTTCGACAAAGGGCGAAAGTAGATGAACTAATGGCTAAAGCTCTCTCTTTATTCGAATCATTGGGAAGTAAGGCTTCTAGACATGAGCGTTCTCGTCAATCTCAACCCCCCCAGTTAGAAATTCTTTCTCAACCTGGGCCGTCTTTTGCACATTTGTCAACAATCTGTAGATCGACTCACAATGAAATCAGACCACTTCCTAATCCTGGTAATGCGTCGAGGAACTTGTCTAGTATTAAGACGATCTTACCTAGTAAGTGGGGTTTAGTGTTTTCTGGAGACCCCAAAGGTATTTCACTATCGAGCTTCCTGGAGAAAGTGGAAGAGTATCGAGTTTCGCGTAATGTGGATAAGGAAATTTTGTTAGCTAGTGGTATCGATTTATTTTCTGGTAGGGCTTATCAATTTTATTTAGCTTATAGAGAAGAGGTCAACTCTTGGGATGAATTCGTGGATCTATTACGGGAGGAGTACTTGTCCGTGGATTATAATGAAAAACTGTTCGAGGAAATTAAGAGTAGAACTCAGGGTCCTGATGAAAGTATGGGAATTTACTTGGCTGTGATGTCTGGTTATTTTAAAAGGTTGACTTGTTCCATTTCGGAGGAAACTAAACTTAAAATATTGCTAAGGAATATCACGCCTTACTACCAACATCATCTTGGACTTATAGAAATTAATAGCGTGCGTGAGTTATTGACCTTGGGTCGTAAATTGGAGGCTAGGAAATCGGCTATCGAGAATTACAGTGTACCCTCGAGGGAACTAAATTGTATGGAGCCAGACCTAGCTTATGTGTCATCGCATGTGGAACCTGTGTCTGAGGTTGGAACTCTAACCCTCCCTACTTCGTCATCTATTCCTAGAGTTCATGAGCTCGTTTGTTTCCGTTGTAAGCAGCCAGGTCATCGGCCCGTAGCGTGTCGTAGTAATAGGAAATTTTGCTTTAGATGTAAGAAAGAAGGATTCACGGTTAGGACTTGTCCTGATTGCTCTTCCAGAATTAGCCAGCGTAAACGAACCGAGGCGTGCTTGAATGATCGGATAGAGTGCGTCCGTGAAAACCCCCCGATCAGTAGTTTTCGTGCCGTTATAGATTATGTGTTGGATCATGTCGTTAATGATGAACGTCCTTATCTTAAGATAGATATCCTAGGAAAAACGTTGTTAGGTCTTTTGGATTCGGGCGCTTCAAGAACTGTTTTAGGAGGTAAAGGATATGAGTTGATTTCTTGTTTAGGGTTGACTTTGGATAAAAGTAGGACGACTAATTGTACAGTGGCAAATGGTAATGTGTTACAGAGTATTGGAACCGTAGTGTTGCCCGTGGTTTTGAGGGGTCGTATGCGGTTGATTGAGGCTCTGGTTGTCCCTGAATTAACTCATAATTTGATCCTTGGTGTAGATTTTTGGAATTTGATGGGTGTCGTCCCAGATCTTCGCCATGACGAGTGGCATTTTTCGGCAGATCCTGTGTTGATAAATAGTGTGAAACATGTGTCGTCTAGAACAGTACTCACTCCTTTGGAACAGCAGAGACTTCAAGCGGTGATTGATAGGAATATGGAAATTATGGGAAAAGGTCTAGGGTGTACCGATAGAGTAGAACACGTGATAGTAACTTCTAGTCCCCCCATCAAGCAGCGATATTATAGGGTCAATCCCATTGTACAGAGGCATATTGATGCTGAATTGGATGAGATGCTGCAGTTAGGTGTTGTAGAACCCAGCAATAGTCCGTGGGCTTCTCCAATTTTGCTGGTCAAGAAGAAGGATGATTCCTATCGATTTTGCGTTGATTACAGGAAGTTGAATGCTGTCACTGTTCGAGATAGCTACCCTCTTCCCCTGGTAACGGATACTTTAGAGAAGTTGCGTGAGGCTAAATATTTGTCTAGTTTAGATGTCAAGTCCGCTTATTGGCAAGTTCCGGTAGCCGAATCTTCAAGGCAATACACTGCTTTTACGGTACCTAATAGGGGTCTATTCCAGTTCAAACGACTACCATTTGGTTTACATAATGCCCCAGCTACCTGGCAGAGACTTATCGACAATGTTTTAGGCCATGATCTTGAACCGCATGTTTTTGTCTATCTTGACGACGTGGTTATTTGTACGCAAACTTTCGAAGAACATGTACGGGTGCTCGAAGAGGTTTTTAAGAGGTTAGCGGATGCTAAAATTACTGTTAGCGTGGATAAGTGTCAGTTCTGCCGTCCTGAAATGAAGTATCTTGGGTATGTAGTTGATCGTTTTGGGTTGCATGTGGATCCGGATAAGGTGAAGGCAATGTTGGAGTTACCGACTCCTCGTAATATTACGGAAGTTCGTCGTGTGGTTGGAACCTTCTCCTGGTACCGGAGATTTATACCTAATTTTTCAACCATCATGGTCCCCATCACGGGTCTTCTGAGGAAAAATCGTCCTTTTGTGTGGTCTTCTGAATGTGAGTCTTCGTTTCGTCGTGTTAAGGAATGTTTGGTTTCTGCGCCGATTCTTACGTGTCCCGATTTTAATAAACCCTTTGTTGTACAGACCGATAGTAGTGGTTATGGTTTAGGGGTTGTGTTGAGTCAGCCTCACGAGGATGGTGACAAGGTTATTTGCTATTTAAGTAGATCTCTTACTCGCCAAGAACGGAATTTTTCAACCACTGAACGCGAATGTCTCGCTGTGGTTTGGGCACTTGAACAACTTCGGCCTTATTTAGAGGGTGTTTCTTTTACCGTCATTACGGATCACTATAGCCTACTGTGGCTACAGAAGTTGCAGAGTCCGAAGGGTCGTCTAGCCCGATGGGCAGTCAAAATGCAACAGTATAACTTCCAAATTATACATCGCAAAGGTCGTGAACACGTGGTACCAGATGCTCTTTCTCGGTCCGTCCCTGTTGTCGATGAGGTGTCTGTGGGGGTTTCATCTGAAGAGGTACCGCCCCCTCCGTTTGATACAACCAATGATAAGTGGTATTGTAAGATGGTGAAGAATGTCGCTAGTAATCCCCTTAAATTTCCGGATTGGCGTGTGAAGGATAATCTCCTCTTCAAACATGTTGTCAATAAGTACACACAACCGCTGTCGCCTGGTGAATCTTGGAAACTGGTAGTTCCCAAGGCTGGTAGGTCGCGTATAATCATGGAAGCCCATGTCCCTCCCACATCTGGACATACGGGTATTTTTAAAACCTTCCACAGAGTAGCTGAGCGTTTTTACTGGCCGAAAATGAGGGTTGACGTCGCTAGGTATGTTAATGGTTGTGAGGTGTGTGCGGCGCATAAGGTGTCACAAGGTAAACCTGTTGATAAGATGGCGTCTCATCCAAAGCCTAGCAGGCCGTGGGAAATGATTTGCACAGATCTGATGGGGCCTCTTCCTAGGTCGAAGCGAGGTAATTCTTTCATTCTTGTCGTTACGGATTATTTGACCAAGTATGTGCTGATATACCCACTTAGAACAGCGTCTGCAGCGGCCGTTGCTCGTAAGATTGAAGATGAAGTATTTCTTGTATATGGGGTACCCAAGGTGATTTTGTGTGATAATGGTCCCCAATATCGTAGTAATCTTTTCCGAAGTTTAGCTTCCCGATATAGCTGTCGTATCAAGCTGAATGCCAATTATCATCCAAGGGCTAACCCGTGTGAAAGAGTTAACCGTGTGATTAAGACTATGATGGCTTCCTATGTCTCGGATAATCATCGTTGTTGGGACGAGCATCTCGCTCAGATAGGATGTGCGATTAGAACATCTACTCATGAAGTCACGAAGGTAACACCGTATTTCGCTAATTTTGGTAGGTCTATGCTGTTGTCTGGTGCCGATTATGTTGATAATTCAGATTTAGATCTGGGAGATAGTGTGAGAACTCCCGAGAGTAGTCGTAATGAGAGTTTTAGGAAATTGTTCGCTGACATCAGGAAACGGTTAGAGGATGCCAATCAGAAGGCTTGTGATAGCCATAATCTGCGGCGTAGGCATGTTGAGTATCTCCCGCACGATTTAGTGTGGAAGAGGAATTTTGTCCTTTCGGATGCTGCGAGGTATTACACGCGTAAGCTAGCGCCTAAGTATATAGGGCCCTACTCGATAGCTAAGAGGGTATCTCCGTGGACGTATGAGTTACACGATAAGGATGGAGCTACGGCAGGAGTATGGCACTGCAAGGACTTGAAACCATACTCTACGCAACCGCCTGACGATGAAAATTAACCTTTCCGGGTTAATTTTCTTTGACGAAAGGGGGGGAATCTGTAACGCGAAAAATTCGCCGAGCCGTTGTAAATTTAATTTGGCTAACCTGTCGACTGAGAGAAGTCACAGCGCTGTCGGAACCGAGTTAAAAATGTCAGTCCTCCATTTGCCGTCAAGGTGTGAACACACATCTGAACAAAAGATATTTGCATGTGCTCTGGGAGCCATAACGCTATTTCACGGAAAGCCTGATAAATTTTACATAGGGGAAGAAAATATCGCTCGATTTAACTAATCGAAGGTCTGACCCAATAATATACTGAACCAGGGGGTGCCGATGACCAAAGGATTCCAGTAGAATTGGTAGATTTAGGAAACCACGTGGAAAATTCCCGTAGACGGCGTTAGCTGGTAGGATTCAAAAAAAAAGGGGGGTTTTAGTATATGGACATAAAAACGCTGATTGGAATTTAATGGGTCGGTGAGACCAGTTCCAGGAGGCCTGGATTAATCTGGAGGAATTTCAGTTCCTGTTCTGGTGCCGGGAGAGGAAAGGTTACAGTTTTCCTTTCATATTTCTTTAAACTCAGTAGTAAATTCACATCTATGCTTCACATATTACCGTTTTTTTTTATATTAAGTTTTATTTATTTTTTTCCTTACTTGAATTTTGTATTTAAAATATTTTGAAATCTTGCTCATAGATTAAGATACGCTGGAACACTTGGTACGTACCTAGTATAGCGGTATTTAGTAGTGTTTTTTTGCCTATTTCTAATGGTTTCTTGTATATAATTTTGCGCCGTATATAATTTTGAGCTGTATATTCTCCAGCAACGCTAAACTCGTTGTAATTTAAATTTCTGGCTTATGCAACCATTATATTGGTATAAATTGCGGAAGTGTGAACCCTTGTAACTGTACATTGGTGTTTTTTTGGACATATATATAATATATTATCGTTGTAATTTTTGGAATTTTGTACATGAACAATTTGATCGATTCTCTAGAATCTTTGCTTTGAGACATCGGTGTAGTTTGGGGCCCTCAGCTCTACTGCACCCTGAGATTACAGCCTTCAGCTGAGCTCAGACGATTTTTTTTTTATAATATTTTTCTTTTGGTAATGATATTGTATCATATATTTTGAAAGAGACCTTTGGTCCACCAAGATTAATTAAAATTTCAATCAGGGTGTATTTGCTGACTTTTATTTATTTATGATAATTTACCTATCAGTTTAACCTTTGGAGTGTGTAGTGAGTGTTGTTAACCCACTGAGGAGTTGTGGGCTAACTTAGGAAGTCTTGGGTGCTTGCCAAAACTTCTCTGGCGCCCTTTATGTATACTCAATAATTTTTTTGAAGAATCCACCCCTTCTTCGACTCGAAGCTAGTCGACTGGCGAGCACGGGTTGTACCACGTGAGACAACCCGCATACCTATAACGAGCACTGTGAGGGTTTGTAGGTTTTTTCTCGTTATAAGGTCAGAACCTGAATGAATGTTTATCTCGAGAATTTATAATATAAAACTGCATATTCTGCACTATCAGCGTCTGGCTGGAACAACACACCATTCATTGCAACAATGTATCATAATGGTTTATTGTTACAATGTAACTCGCGGTTAAAGATCCAACAATTCAATTGTCACTCTCCACTGAGTTTTTCCTTAACATGTTTACAGTTGTAAATGTATCTGAAAATCCAAGCGATCATTCGTATGATCATAGTATATATTTGGAAAAATTATCAAGATGCCAGTCGACAAAGTTTTCTATATTTAAAAGAGTACTTGATAATTTCTTTTTAATCTCCTGTCCAATTTCTTCTTCATTGTAATTCATAATCATATATGGTCATTCTTGTTGTTCATCATACAGCCATGTTGGCTTCTCCCACCATTTAGAATCAAACAATTGTTGGAAGGTCTGCTGGTTTATGTATACCTGGTAGGTAGCACCATTTTCAGCATCGGTCAAATTGCGTATCTCTGTCACCCGGTTGCAGACAAAAACTCCTCACTCTTCTTTCCTTTGAATCCACGATGACAGTAGAGTAATCTGAGTAATTACTGATATCCACTCCTACCCTGGAATAGAAAGTACTTTTACCTTCTCGTGGTATCTCCTGAGCAGCTTATTGCTGGCCAAATACTATTTACTTCCTAAATTGAAGGTGGTAAATTCGAAACGCTCAAGTTTTTAAATGATAAAATCTGAGTTAACACCTAATGTTGTAAAATCAAAAAAACGTGTAGGTAAGTAACTAAATTATAGAATTCTAAAAATTGTCTACGACTACACCCTGTATAATTAGCGGAGACGTTACGTGACGTAATGACTCCCACTCCAATAAAATAATAACAGATAATGCTTTCTTTGATATGATCTTTATTACGACTACATCCTGTATACGTCGTACCCTGTATACGTCATTACGTCGTACCCCGTATAACCCCACTACCCATGACGTCCACGTGACCAATACTTGACCCATACTTGCGCAATATATTTCGAACGCAATAAATTCTCTCAATTTTTTTTCAAGGTCTCGTATAAATGCTGGTTTGTCGTTTTTATTTATTGTTCCGTCCATGTGACAAAGTGATATGGGTGTCTTATTTTTCCTAATTCTCAATTCTTTTTTCTTTGAAAAACACACAACTCAGGTTCAAAATTTTTCACACCAAAACCACACTATGCATGGCAACTAACTGAGCGTGAACGTTGTTCCAACGGTTAGAGCAGCTACTGAGAGGGCTGTATGTATACAGTAAGAGAGGATCAATAGCGTACAGGCAGATTTAGACATATCCAGTAGCTGGCACCAGTCTCACTGGCACGCCAGCTAGGACATTGCCAGCTCTGGACCAGGTCGTTGACATGAGTCCAGTCTGTTGTGAATGTGTGTTTGTGATCAGGTGCGTTACAAAAATGAATGTGGGGCAAAGCCGGCTTAAAAGAAAATGTGTCAAGACAATTTTCGCGCTATTACTACAGGAGCTTACTGATGTGTTGGAGGACGAAATATTAAAGAAAAAACGAATATGGATAAGAAAATGGATCAGCGGTAGGACTTTAACGGGAGGTTCGTCTTTGCTACAACTGAGAGGAGAAGATCCCTCGGAGTACAGGTTAACGTTACGTCTTAACGTCAGAAAATTTTGACGAGTGTCTGTCTCTGATAGAAAGCTCGATTCAGCATCAAGACACTGTGAGAGACATTACTGGTAAAAATAAAATTATAAGTAGCTACTGGAATGCAGCATAAAAACAATTTATTAAGGTGAGTATTTATTTCATTTCAAGTAGCAGTATTAAAAGCAAGTTATATTATATCACTAGCCGATGTTGTGTGGTCATCGGAGGTATCTTGAGGTGACGGTGCAAACTCGCGGCGGAAACTCGAAATAGGCGAAGTTGAAGTGTTGAATGTACCAACATCTGACGATGAAAACTGACTGTCGTTGTGGTGGAAACTGAAAGCAGACGAAGTTGTAGTGCTAGATGGACTAACTTCTGGCGGTGGTCAATTTAGAGTTGGCTGGAAGCTTGATTGGTCATACTGATCAGTTGTAAAAGATTGTGTAGTATTCCATTGCCAGAACTGAGCGTTTGGAAATTGTTGCATCGATAGAGAACTTTGAGGATTTTGTGTAGAACCTGCTGAATTGAACTTATTTCCAGCAAACATGTTACACATGGGCCTCTAGAGGCACTTTAAAAACAACGGACGGACAACACAAGTGGGCCACAATCATGATACGTCGCCGGCCCGGTTAGCCCGTGTCGCGATGGCCACCAGTAGGCCTCCAGACTATCACCCGCTTCGTTACATAGCGGGACTTTAGCGGATTGTCTAAGTTAGGGTGAACTGATATTGCATTGTACAGATTATGGCGTGATTGCTGGTATCCTACTAATCAACCGCCGGCATCCCACTGTTGGGGCTTAATCAATGATTTATGCAAATCTACAGGCTGTATATATACTTATAGGTTTAACAATGAAACATGATGACTAAAACGAAGAAATATAATGAAAAATAAAAAAATATTCCATATAATATATATATATATATATATTTTTTTTTTCCAATGGAGAGGAAAATCTTACATAAGACACCAGTGATGTTGTTGCTGGTAGTGTCGGATTCTTACCGACTAAAAACCTCTCCCCGTTTTCTCTGACACACCACATTGGAACCGCTCTCGCATTACTTCGATGTGGTGGCAGGTATGCTGTTCAGCTCACTGAGTACATCTCTTTTTCCTTGATCTCGATAATTGTTCTTACTACTTTATATGAACTTTTCCATGTATTTTCACCGTCAACTAAGTCTCTTGAAAACTTTTCAATGGTAAACAAGTTATTTCTCTCTTCTTGGTACCCTGCTCTGATCTCTTCCCATCTGGGACAAAGGAACAACGTGTGCTCTACGTCGTCCACGTTCTTACAGTACTGACAGCGATCAGTGTCCGATTTCTTCCTCTTGTAAAGGAATGACTTGAAGCAACCGTGCCCTGAGATTGCTTGCGTCAGAAAGTAATCGACTTCGCCACAGAATCCGTTTATCCACTCTTCGATATCTGGAATTATTTTGTAAGTCCATCGTCCCTTAGTACTAGTTTTCCAGCGCTCTTGCCAACATGTCTTTAAGGATGTACGTGCAACGTTTCGGTCCACTCCCTCGTAAATCGCCTTTCTTTCTTCAATCAAGAGGTCAATGGGGGGGATACCAGCTATCACTCCCACTGCTTCAGCAGATATTGTCCTATACGCACTAGCCACTCTGATCGACATCCGCCTCTGTATGCTAACTAGTTTTCTTTTAAGTCTTTTAATATACATAACCGCGCACCACGCTGGGGCGGCATAGAGGATATGAGATTGAGCCACAGAAGCTAAGATTCGCCTTTTTGAAGCTTTTGGGCCTCCCACATTGGGCATAAGACTGGACAAGGCAGATACTGTTTTCTCCACTTTCTCAATCGTACGATGTATATGTTCTGAGAATGAAAGCTTTGGATCCAACCATACACCTAGATATTTTACCGACCCCTTTGGAGTGATTTTATTTCCATGAATGTTGAAAGATACAGGACTCACTCGAGTTCTTCCAGTAAGCAGCACAGCTTCTGTTTTCTCCGGTGCTAGACTGAGAGAGTTATTCTCCATCCAATTTGACACCATCAGAATTCCCAGATTTGCTTTTTCCATAAGGCCTTTCTCTTGTTTATCCACAATCACTATTGCTATGTCATCAGCGAAGCCTATAAGGGTGACGTCTTTTGGCAAGTCCATCGTAAGCAGATCATCGTATAGTATATTCCAAAGTGTAGGGCCAAGAACCGAACCCTGCGGAACACCGCTACTTATTTCTATATTTTCCTCAATGCCCTCATATCCGATTATGATTTCTCATTCGGAGAGGTATGATGCTATCAACGCAAGTAGGTCTTCATTAATGCCTCTATTTCTTAGCTTATTTAAGATTATCTGCCAGGCAGCACTATTAAAGGCATTCCTTACGTCTAAAGTTATCACAGCGCATATTTTTCTATTTTGTGGAGAGAAATCCCAAGCCTGTTTTGCAATTTTTATGACGTCTATGATAGCATCTACGGTTTGCCTTTTTTCCCTGAAGCCGTACTGTCTTTCAGCAAGGCCGCCTGTACGTTCCAGTTCCTTCTTAAGTCTAGCCAAAATTATGTGTTCAAAAACTTTTCCTTCCACATCTAAGAGACATACGGGTCGATATGAAGAAGGGTCCTCTGGTGCTTTTTTACCTTTGTCAACCAGTACCAGTCTGGCCTGCTTCCATTCTTTCGGAAAGTATTTTGTATCGCCAAGTGAGTTGTAGAATCTTAGAACAAAGTCCGTCTTGCTGTCAATGAGGTATTTCAGAATTTCTGCAGGGATATTTCCTGGACCTGGTGCCTTGTTTGTTTTTAGCTTCTGATTTGCCATTTTCAGTTCTTCCTCCGTAAAATCTAGGGAGTAAGGGGTTTTTCTACATTCGAAATGTACCTCCTCATGTATCGGAAAGAGGTGCCTTACCACTTTATGTATAGTATCTGCCGCTAGTTGGGGTTTCGGAGGGTAGCCAATGATCCTCTTCATAGCTATTTTATATCCATTGCCCCATATATCGGAGTTTATACCTGCACAGATATTGTTCCAGCAGACCTGCTTGGCTTTTTTTATAGCATTTCTCAACTGTTTTTTTGGATTCTTTGTACTTATCTTGTAACTGTTGTTTCACTTCTGGTTCATATCTTCTGTTGTTTCTTGTGCAGATTCTTCTTTTTCTGGTGCATTCCTTTCTGAGGTCTGCGATTTCCTGCGACCACCAATATACCGGATTACCTCTTGGGTGGCTCTTTCTTTTTGGCATCGAGGCATTGCATATGTTCGCGAGTAATTCATAAAAACTTTTTGAATCTGGTGTAGGTGCATTTACTGAATATATATATATATATATATATATATATATATATATATATCATCATCACCATCATCATCATATGCAGCTTATTCAACCATTTTGTTATGGTGTAGCCTCCCTACATATTTATATATTCCACTTCCATGTGGGCCCATTGTTGTCTATTGCTAGCTATGCGGCCCCAAGTTGATCCTGCGAGTTTCTTTATGTCGTAGTCCCATCTTAAGTTGGGGCGTCTTCTTGGTCTTTTCACGCCTCGGGGATACCATTGCGTTATCTTTGTGGTCCATCTATCGTCTGTCCTTCTAGCGAGATGCCCCGTCCATTGCCACTTTAGGGATCTGATTCTATTTATGACATCTATCACTTGGGTCTTTTGTCTGATCCAATCAAGCCTTTTTCTATCTCTCCTTGTTATTCCAAGCATGCATCGTTCCATAGACCTCTGCGTTACCTGGAGTTTTCTAATGATATCAGTTTTCAGGGTCCAGGTTTCACAGCCGTATGTTAATACTGGTAGTACGCACTGATCAAACGCTTTCTTTTTCAAACGGAGTGACATTCTAGACTTGAAGATGATAGAGTTCTGTCCAAATGTTCTCCATGCTAATTTGATTCTTATGTTTATTTCTGGAAGTAGAGAGCCTGATATGTGTATTAGTTGACCCAGGTATATGTATTCCTCTACTATTTCCAGGGCAGTGTCATTAATTGTTATTTCTTGTGCGTTTATCAGTTCGTTATACATTATCTTGGTCTTACTCAGATTTATTTTAAGGCCTACTTCGTTGCTTGCTGCATTCAATTCATTTATTTGTTGTTGCATTTCGCCAGGGTTACTCGCTATCAGGATGATGTCATCAGCGAATCTTAGATGGTTCAAGTATTCTCCATCTATATTCAGACCTGTGTTGTTCCAGCCCAGTTTTCTGAAGATGCTTTCTAGTGTTGCTGTAAATAACTTTGGTGATATTGCGCCTCCTTGTCTAACTCCTCTGCTGGTGGGGAATTCTGGTGTGCCCTCATATATCCTAACTCTCGCTTTGGCTTCCCTATATATATTTGCTAGGGTCTCAATATATGGCTTGTCGACCCCTTGTTCTGTTAGGGCATTTATTACTGCTCTGGGATATATAGAGTCGAATGCTTTCTCAAAGTCGATGAAGGCTAGTACTAGTGGTTGGTTGTATTCTTTGGTTCGACTGATAACCTCTTTGAGGGTATGGATGTGATCTATTGTACTGAAGCCTTTGCGGAATCCAGCCTGTTCTCGTGGTTGGGCCGAGTCTAGTGTATTTTGTATTCTGTTGTGAATGATCTTTGTGGATACCTTGTGCGTCACTGGTAGTAGACTTATTGGTCTGTAGTTCTTAATGTCTTCTTTGCTGCCTTTCTTGTGGATCAACACTATAAGGGCGCTGTTCCACTCTTTAGGTATGCTCCTGGACATCAGACAGTTCGTGTATAGTTTGGCAAGGTACTTCCATGTTTTAGCTCCTGCATATTTGAGTATTTCGGTTGTGATGCCGTCATTTCCCGCTGCTTTGCCATTTTTCATGCTTTTCAGTGCCATTTCTACTTCCTCCACCAAAACTTCTGGTATGGCATCTTCTGAGTGTTCTATTATTTCTTCCAAATTTTCAGGGGCCTTGTATAGGTCTCCATAGAATTTGGCTACTATATATATATATATATATATAAATATATATATATATATATATATTTATGTGCGGAATACTTTCTTTGACCTTTTATAGTATATATACATATATCTAAAGTTTTTCTTGGTTTTAGGTCGTTTTTATAAAATATAAACACAAAAAGACGGTTTAAGTTGGGATTACCATCATATATTAACGTTTCGGCTCACTCAAGCCTTTTTCAAAATATATCTACATCTAAAATAAAATGATTTCTTCACTAAGAGATACAATACAACGAAAATATTTTACACTTACCTCAAGCGTAGAATAATTGATGACATATACATTAAAATATCCATTTACAAATTTCGTTAAAATCATAAAATATTCTTTTTACTCTACGAAAACTAGTATTCACAACAAATAATCCATAACGTACATACACACTAAAACTATTTACAGTACTGATAGATATATCTTACTGAAGTTGTTTAAATCTTTTTTATTGTTAATGGCATGCTGGTTTTTTTGGATAGCTATTGATTCTAAAATTTCCCTCTTTTTTGTATTGTGTTCCGACCTTATAATTTTTGTGTTTTCAAAATTAAATGTATGTTTTTTTGAGTTTTCGTGGCAAGTTAGAGCTGTTGTATTTTTTTTGTCGTATTTATGTCCTTTTATGCGATTTTCCAAATACTGGCTGGTTTGTCCAATGTAAACACCATTGCAATCGTTACACGGAATTTGATGAATTATATTACTTTTTTTATTTTTCGGCGTTTTTGATTTTAATTTTGAAAAATTGTTGGATAGAGTTTTATTTGCTTTATGGCATATGGTAATATTGTGTTTACTAAACAGCCCTTGTATTTGTTGCGATAATCCGTTTATGAATGGCATGGAAATATATTTTCTATTACTGTTATTGTTTTGTTCTATATTTTTCGTTGAATTATAGAATTTATTTATACGTGTTTTAAATAATTTGTTAACAAACTCTGAAGGGTAGCTGTTAAGGTTTAAGGCTTCTTTGGCTTTGGTGATAGCAATACTTCTGTATTCCGGGTCTGATAGTTGAATTGCACGATCAGCCAGTCCAATGACAACAGATCTTTTTTGATTGATTGGATGGTGTGAATTAAAATTAAGGTACCTAGATGACCAGGTTTCTTTGGTATACCATTCAGTTCTAATATTATTATTTGTGTGATGTAAAGTGACATCTAGGAAATTTATTTTGCCATCTTGTTCATTTTCGATGGTGAATTGAAGTTTTTCATGATATGAATTGAATTTTTTCAAAATATTATTAACCTGTTGTGTTGGGAGAGCAGTGATACAATCGTCCACATATCTAAAGAAAAAGGGGACTTCACCATCAATTTTTGAGAGGACAGTTGTTTCGAGGTCCTCCATTACTATCTGCGCAATAACACTAGAAATTGATGATCCCATTGCGCAACCTTCCAATTGCTTATATAAATTATTTTCGTACATGAAATATGTAGAAGTTAATGTAAGTTCGATGGCTTTTATAAATTCGTTCAAGGGAATGTCAGTATATTTTTTTATTTCGTTCCATTTTTTTCTTATTGTTTCCAAAGCTAAACCAATTGGAACATTGGTATACAGGGATACGACATCCAATGAAACTAATACATAGTTATTTGGAATTGCAAGATTTTTTAATTTGTTTTTGAAATGAAAAGAATCTTTGATGTAATAATCGTTTTTCCACGTTATGTTACTTAGGATATTTTTGAGAAATCTTGAAAGCAAACTAAAAGGGGATTGGATACATGACACAATGGGGCGCAATGGTGTATTTTCCTTATGCAGTTTTGGGAGGCCATATATTTTTGGTGGTACAGCATTTCGAATTTTTAATGTTTTTGCAATATTTGGCGAGATAAGCGATTGGAAGGATGCGCAATGGGATCATCAATTTCAAGTGTTATTGCGCAGATAGTAATGGAGGACCTCGAAACAACTGTCCTCTCAAAAATTGATGGTGAAGTCCCCTTTCTCTTTAGATATGTGGACGATTGTATCACTGCTCTCCCAGCACAACAGGTTAATAATATTTTGAACAAATTCAATTCATATCATGAAAAACTTCAATTCACCATCGAAAATGAACAAGATGGCAAAATAAATTTCCTAGATGTCACTTTACATCACACAAATAATAATATTAGAACTGAATGGTATACCAAAGAAACCTGGTCATCTAGGTACCTTAATTTTAATTCACACCATCCAATCAATCAAAAAAGATCTGTTGTCATTGGACTGGCTGATCGTGCAATTCAACTATCAGACCCGGAATACAGAAGTATTGCTATCACCAAAGCCAAAGAAGCCTTAAACCTTAACAGCTACTCTTCAGAATTTGTTAACAAATTATTTAAAACACGTATAAATAAATTCTATAATTCAACGAAAAATATAGAGCAAAACAATAACAGTAATAGAAAATATATTTCCATGCCATTCATAAAAGGATTATCGCAACAAATACAAGGGCTGTTTAGTAAACACAATATTACCATATGCCATAAAGCAAATAAAACTCTATCCAACAATTTTTCAAAATTAAAATCAAAAACGCCGAAAAATAAAAAAAGTAATATAATTTATCAAATTTCGTGTAACGATTGCAATGGTGTTTACATTGGACAAACCAGCCAGTATTTGGAAAATCGCATAAAAGGACATAAATACGACAAAAAAATACAACAGCTCTAACTTGCCACGAAAACTCAAAAAAACATACATTTAATTTTGAAAACACAAAAATTATAGGGTCGGAACACAATACAAAAAAGAGGGAAATTTTAGAATCAATAGCTATCCAAAAAAACCAGCATGCCATTAACAATAAAAAAGATTTAAACAACCTCAGTAAGATATATCTATCAGTACTGTAAATAGTTTTAGTGTGTATGTACGTTATGGATTATTTGTTGTGAATATTAGTTTTCGTAGAGTAAAAAGAATATTTTATGTTTTTAAGGAAATTTGTAAATGGATATTTTAATGTATATGTCATCAATTATTCTACGTTTGAGGTAAGTGAAAAATATTTTTGTTGTATTGTATCTCTTAGTGAAGAAATCATTTTATTTTAGATGTAGATATATTTTGAAAAAGGCTTGAGTGAGCCGAAACGTTAATATATGATGGTAATCCCAACTTAAACCGTCTTTTTGTGTTTATATTTTATAAAAACGACCTAAAACCAAGAAAAACTTTAGATATATGTATATATATATATATATATATATATATATATACATATATATTTGACCAATAGCTTTACTGGATCCGGGCTCACTATCAACAAAAAGATTATTAGTTCTACGAGATATATTGTCTATTATAACCTCAGCCTATACAGTGGAGACTATATCCTTAACAGCATTTTTCGCAAGACGCTGTTTTTGACGAGTGCTCTTTGAGATATTATGCAGGGGTTTTCTAGAGGAAACATATATTATGATGGTATATGATGCAACAAATGATGTATGTACTTAGTTTTCTGTGTTCCTTTGCTCAGAATAGATTGGATACAACACACAAATCTAAAAAAATTGTCGCTACAGTGATTAATTATTAATTACCACACCGGCGGGGTTGGTTGTAAGTTGGCCATTGCTTTGTAGTTGGTTTGCTTATTTGCTTGCTTGCGCTTTACTTGTCTGCTTGTAGGTAGCTTTCTGCAGCCCAATGGAGAAATGCAACCATCGAGTGTCTGCCTCCTCGTGGCACCGCTGGATACGTTAGCACTGTTGATCATCAGTGACAGCAGTGTTAACCAACCAAATGACACTCCAACAACCCAAGCTAAGGTGTGAGGAACGTGCCGATGTCTGAATGGCCGCAGGGAATGCGATCACGAACGTCCCCCTGGGGGTACCAGGCGACACCCCCTTGTAAACAGCCTTTCCCTGGTATGCGGGGCTCTGCCAGGGATGACGAACATTTCCCTAGCTACTCGTGAGACCACAATGGACCAACAACAAAAACAAAAAAAAAACAAAAACCGGAGGATGAGCGAGAACGCTCACCTCCAATACCAAAGCACCGTCGAGGCAAAAGAATCTGCGGTGCTGAGGTAAAGAGAAGGAGGAAAGCGAGGCAGCAAGCTGGCGTCTCTACAGACACCACTAGCGCCACTCGCCCCTCCCTTTCTAAACCTGGCACCAGCGGCCAAAAACTTAAAGGTGGCGAAGGCAGTTCCTCCTCCAAAAGAGGCTCGGAACGCGTCGCCCCCCAAGTAAAGAAGCGCATCCGCTCCAATACCTCAGAGGAAAACTCTTCCAGAGGAAAGAGGACGCGGATGGATGCTAAAACCAAAAGCTACAGCGAAGCAGCTACCAGCCACTTACGGGTAGCCATTATAGATAAGGCCGATCCATACGGTAAAATAATTACCGATAATGGAGACCTTATCAAAAAACAACTAATGGAGGCTTTGGATATAACCCTTATGTCCGCCTCCAGCAGTCAGAAAAAGCCACCTACTTTCAGGTCATGGTCGCACTCTGGGGAAATAGTCAGAGTCACCTGCGATAATGACGAAACGCTAGAGTGGCTAAGGAATACAGTTTCAAAACTGAAACCATGGAAGGAGGCTAAGCTCGACGTGGTGCACATCGACAACCTCCCCCAGCTGACAAAAGCCACCCTCTGGGTCCCCAGCGAAGCTCACGCTGACCTGGCTGACAAAGAGGATGTGCTGCGCCGGCTGGCCGGGTGGATGCATGGTGTTTTGTTTTTGCAGGACGACGCCCATGCACACAAATCTCATGTTGCCATGAAAAAATTCGTGATTTAGGGTTTGAATTACTAGAACACTCCACTTATTCACCAGATTTGGCTCCGTCCGACTATCATCTCTTTCATCAACTGAAAAAAAGCTTAAAAGGTCGTAAATTTTCTTCCAACGAGGAGGTGATAAAAGCTGTGGAGGTCTGGTTTGCAGAGCAAGAAGAAACATTTTTTTTGAAAGGTCTAGAGACGTTGCAGGTTCGCTGTAATAAATGTATCCAATTAAGAGGAGAATATGTTGAGTAATAAAATACTTTGACATTGAAATTTTGTTTAGTTCTATAGTATGCTAAGAATTTTTCAATATATCCTCGTAAATGAAGGAAATATGAACAGCATTTCCAAGTTTGTCAAACTTTTAGAAAATCTACAAACGCTTGCACAAGTTATGACGTTCATTTTTAATAATACAGCGCAACGACAAGCACGCAAAATAAAAATACAGACGACTGCTATTGCCCAAAGAAAAAATAGAAATATTACAGGAGGCATGGTGCAATCTGTCGGACAAACAAATATTGAGATAAAACCTAGAAAACGATCACATAAAAAAGCCCGTAAAAAAGCATTAGCTAACATTTAAACCTCTACACCATTTTTTTTATTCTGTACGTATGATTCTCTGTAATAAAATGTACCAAGTAGTCATAATATTTATTTTCTGTACAGGAGACCAAATGAGGACGCTTTTAGAAATACACTTCCCGCTACAGGAGCGTAACAAGCGTTGAGGCGTCTGCCAGGCGACTCCGGAACGTTCTTTTCGTGTTTGGGGGCATATGCGACATCCAAAATTTTTTATAACAGTTTTTTGATAATCCCGGCAATCATACGAAAGGTTTAACAAACAATTAATTGGGTTGCTATGAGACAGTTCGGCTAAATTTTTTGACATTTTCAAAAATTCGCTAGGGCTATATATTACGCGCAAAATTTGTGAAAACAAATTTTTTCGTCACAAAATTATGAATTCTATGTAAATTTTCAATACCAGACGTATTGCTATTATTCCGACTGACTTTTGTTTAGACACAGCAGAAATGGCCTCCCATGCAGTTGCTACAATTTGGACCGTTCTACACACCTGGTCAGTTTCAGAATCACATAATCTAACGATATAATACAATTTCGGCCGTATTGGTATGATACATGCTTTTGGTCGTGGGCTCTTGTACTACTATGCTCGCCGCTCCACTATGTGCTTAGCCTAATAAGGGTCAACTAAATTATGTGAAATTCGAATAGGGAATAAGTAATAACAACTTTGTATAAAAGATTCAAATATCAGATTGACGAAGATATTCTTTTAAGATGGTTAGAAACATTTCAATTTAAGAGTGTATTTTGTGGGATTATTGAAAGGTTTCAATTTTCTGAAAAGTAAACTTTACTGAATATGATAGTTATAAAATTTCCTGAATTCGAAGTTACGTACAAAATATTGAAATTCAGATTGCAATCAAAAATACTTTGTCGATTGTAAATTTTTTTATTTGTGTCATACAAATGAACTAATTGGATACTAGATAAGGGTTCACCAGTAAAAATTTAGCAATCAATTAACCAATACTTGTCAACAAGCAATTAAAATCGTGCAAATTCAACTAGATGTAATTAACGAATAGTAATATTTTTCTCTTCTTTTAAATTATTCTTGAGTAGAGAAAATAATGTGACAACTAGCCATCTTTCTAACACAACAAGCTTTCCTATATCTATATCAACAAAAATTCAATCAAGAGTATCTCAAATCTAAACATCTAAATCGACGCCATCAATATATCCAGAATCGTCATATCTTGATCTATCGGGTGTTCTTGTGCATCTGCTTCCTCCTGTAGGACTTCTAGTTGCCAATCTTAAGACTGGGTCATCGTAACGCCTTGAAACTAATGTAAAATCATGATGGGCGTCAACAAGTTTTTGGAGTCTGAAAAAAATTGTCAAATACAATTATGATTTTTGAAGAGTATGAAGATTAATATTGTAACGAATCACTAACAAACATTTTTCAAAATGCACAGGACTAACGTAAAAATTGAAAAATCCTTGATTTATCTTCTACCACTTTATTTTTATGTCTTTGATGCTTTTTCATAAAATTTTTAGGTACAGCTTCTAAGTATTCTTATAAATAGTGCGTTGTGTTCTACGTTGTATGGGCTTTCATTTTGCTATATCAACGATAACGAAAAGGTAGGAGACAGTAAGTTTTTTTTCAAATTTTTATACGGCAGGAACGTTTCGGCTAAAAAAGCCCATTGACTTTCGGTTTATAAGGCCCCGTGGGCCTTATTAAACGGCATGTAAAATTTGACTTCTTTTGAAGTGAAACTTTTTATGGGACACTATATGAGTTTTCTTATTTCTTTTTTAATTTATAAATCCATTCTGCTAACTTATTAAACAATATTGATAAACTGTGAACGAATATATCTGATTTTTCTTTTTGTAGTTATTTAAATTACCAAGTTATAGAACGTATAATTGGAAGTCTTGCTAGAGTAGTGGTTAGGGACGCTTATTATACTTTTTGGTTGCTCAAACATAGTTTAATAAAGAAATAGTGAAAAAAAGTTTCACTTTTAACGGTGTTAGTTTTCGACTGACGCATACATTTTTTTCAGTTTACCAACAACAATGCCACCTATAGTGAAAAAGCGAACGAATTGGAGTGCAGAACAACTTGAAGTTGAAAGTAACGCAATAAAAGACAATAAATTGTCACAAAGAGTAGCTGCTGAACAATATAACATACCCACGCGAACACTAAGAAACCATTTACAGTCTGGTGTTTTGAATAAAAAAATAGGAAGAGCCAGCGTATTAACTCCTGACCAAGAAAAACAATTCTCTGAGAGAAGAATCCGTCTATGTGAAATCGGAATGCCGCTAACACCAATGTTAGTACGTCGCTCTGTGTACAAATTCTGTGCTATGAATAATATCCGACACTCATTTAATGCTTCCAAAAGAGTCGCCGGTAAGGATTGGCTCTATGAGTTGTTAAAACGGAACCCTCATTTGTCTAGACCGAAGGCGCAGCTGATGAATCCAGCTCGTGCCCAAAAAATAAATAAATTTATAGTGAGTGATTACTTCAATAAACTAGCGAACATTTTTAATGAAATGAAGTTGCACCAAAATACACAGAACCTTTTTAATATGGATAAAAAGGGATGTCGATTAACAATTCATCATCAGCAGATTGTTATTGGACAGAAAGGTATCAAACGTGTCCACTTAGTTGCGCCTGAGCACGCAGAAATTGTTACCATTGCTGGGTGCTGTAATGCTTTAGGAAATAGTATCCCACTCATGGTAATTTTTAAAGGAAAGCGACTAAAAACTAAATGGGAAGAGAAGTTACCGCCAGGTACCCTGGTTAAAATGGCCCCAAAGGGTTGCATTACCAATGAACTTTTTATTCATTTTCTTTGGTACATAAAACGTTACAAGGGTTCAGACACCATCTTGCTAGTTTTTGATGGAGCTGCTAGCCATCTGGATATTTCCATAACCAAGGTTGCAGATGAGTTGGATATAAAGCTGTTTTGCTTACCGTCGAATACCACCCACGAACTTCAACCATTAAACAAAGTAGTTTATAGGTCCTTTGAACATTACTGGGATCAAGAAGTTCTTAGGTATTGGGAGGCAAATCCAGATCGTCGTCTGAACAAATCTCGCTTTGGCTAAATTTTCTGTAAAGTGTGGCCAAAATGTACTACACCAGAAAATATTTTAAGCGGCTTTCGAGCGGCAGGCTTATATCCACTTGATCCTACTGCAATTCCTGAATCAGCTTTCACCCCGTCACTAGCAACTGAACGTCCTTTCGCTGTGGAAATTGATGAGAACAACGATAATATTGCTAATGATCATCCTTTTATTGGTGATGATTTGCAATCCAATGATAATAATTCAGACGACAGTACGCTGAAGAAAGTTGTCCAGCAAAAAGGTCGCATTACGTTTGAAAATGGTTCTGAAACACCTCTTTCTTACGCTGCGAAAATTGACGAGAACTACGCTAATAATGATAATGATCATCCTAACATTGGTAATGAAGTACAATCCAATGATAATAATTCAGAAGGCTCTGCAGATGACATCCCACTTAGTACATTATCGAGAGTTTCCATCAAAACAATTCTGAAACCCCTATCAAGGCTAATTGTACGACACAGACACAAGAAGAAAGTGCAGATTTTAATAGATCTTTTAAGGAACTTTTTACTACACCTGAACTGTTTAAACTGCAAAAAAATAAGACTCCAAAAACAAAATCTATCAATTATAAGGTACGTATAATGAACGTATGTTATCTGTTCCAGCCTTATTTTAGGTGGGCCTTTTTAACCGACACAAAGTTTTCTTCTGGGACTTATTAACCGAATGTTCGAATAATAAAGCCCAATATGTAGTTTCTTTTAAGGTAGTCTGTATTACGATAATATTTGTATCCTGTTATTCGTTTTGCTACCTTATTGTCAAATAAAGTCGTTTTTTCAACTGCTGAGCCTTATTTGCCTCAGCTACCTTATATTATTTTTAATGAAACGAATTATTTACATAAATGTTAACAGTAAATTTTAATAAGCGAACTATCGGATTACAACTGATATTCTTAACGGCTTGCATATTTGGCGGTATATGATTGGTGTCTCTTCTCGGACATGTTCTTAGACGCAGCGTGACATTACCAGATTTATTATTATTAAAAATATTCTTTATTCATGTAATGGTATCTCAGAACAACAATTAGAAAAATACATAAAATATATGTGTGCCGATGTCCAGGCCATTTTTCTCCTTGTTGTGATCGTCCTGTAAGGGTGTTTTTAAATGAAACTCAAGGTCTCTAGTTAATTCCACAATATAATACAAGTTATTGAAAATTCTAAAAAATTGACAATTGTTTCGATAAATCAATATCATCGTCAGAATGACAGAAAGTTACATTTCATTTTATGCCTACCTGATGTTTAGTAGTTATATTTTTGGCTAGACCAAGAAGTAACCTAACTTGTGATTGGCTTAATATATGTTTATAGAAAAAAGAAGATGTGATATTACAAATATTGAAGCTTAGATATTATTAGCCCTATGGTGATATCCTGGATATCATTTTTCCAATTAAGATCAGTATAACTGTGCAATGATATAGAAAACCAGGAAAACTATATCTGCTGATCTTTACAATTATCACTTAAGAAGACAGTTTATTAGTGGGGAATTCCCTAGATTTAACTGTTCATTGACAACTTCATATTGTGGGTTTCTTAAATGTCTTCTAATTTCCAGTTCTTCAAGGAAATCCAGTTCTTGTTTCTTTTCACAAATATGCAGCACTTCTAGTTCTGTGTTAGGTGTCAATGAATGATTGGTGTCAAGTAGATGTTTTGCGTAGTGAGATTTATCTGGTTGTTTTAATCTGTAAGCTCGTAAGTGCTCACTGTATCGTATTTCAAAATTCCTAAGGGTCTGACCCAAATAGACAGCATTACATTCTGGACATTTGAGTTTATATATACCTGACTTCTTTAATAGTGGTATTTTTGTTTTTACATTTAACAATTTTGTACTAACGTTACTTTCTGTTTTAAAACCATCACATATGCTGGAAATATTTCTAATAATATTTCAAAGATAATATCTTCAGCAACGAATGCAACAATTTCTTTTAAAGCGGGTCGTTTTGAGCGTTTATCTGTAAACAATCATATAAAAAACTATTGTGGATTATTCTGGTAAAAAATGTCGAAAATACTAACACAAAAGGAATTGGAACTGGCATTAGAAGAGGTACTTATGGATATTGAACAAGAACGAGGTAAGCAGGTTGTTTATCACTGGTAAAATACATATTAGGTACATACATAATACATATCTTGATAAATCTTAGTACGGTCTGAATTATTTTAGATCGAATTGACGTTGTTTATATTCCACCCGATGTTGACGAGTTGACCGACGAAGAGTTGTTTTCCGAGGAGATGACAGAAAATGAACTACAAAAGGTGGATATAGCTAGTTCTTTTGAAATTCATACAAGGGAGGAAGATTTAGAGGAAATTGAGGTAGAAACAGCGACTGGCCAGGAGAATAACCAAGCAAAACGTAAGAGAGGTGCAAACAAAAAACAAGAACAGAAAGTAAACTGGAGAAAAGGTGAGTTTATGCACAACAATTTTCCAATATCTAAACAACATAAAATTAGAGAAGATTTGGTAAACAACCTCGCTGGAACATCTCCACTGGATATATTTTTTAAATTCTTTGATGATGAGGTTCAAGAGATGATAGTAAACTATTCTAACGCATATGCACAACAGAACAACCGACATGAATTTTCGGTATCGAAGTCAGAACTACTAAATTTTATTGGGATATTAGTGCTATCTGGGTATCACGTTTTACCACAAACTGATATGTACTGGTCCACAGAAGAAGACAAAGGTGTTCAAGTAGTAAAACAGTGTATGAGTCGGAATAAATTTCGGAGTATAAAACAGAATTTACATTTCAATGATAACACACAGTTGGACAAAGATGACAAGTATTCTAAAATCAGGCCCCTTTTTGACATAATCAATAAGAAGTTTATGCAGTTTGATACCTTTTCAGAGAAGTTAGCAGTGGATGAGGAAATGGTGCCCTATTTCGGTAGACATTCCTGTAAGATGTTTATAAAGGGTAAACCAGTCAGATTTGTATTTAAATTATGGTGCCTATGTTCAAGCGATGGTTATATTTATTCATTATGCAGGAGCATCACCTAAAAAAGTAAAACATGCTCTGGGTTTAGGACCACAGGTTGTCTTAGAGTTATTGTCAGTTCTCAAAAATAAAAACAATCATGAAGTTTTCTTTGACAATTTTCTCTCCTCTTACAACTTATTCAAACTATTGAAAACTGAAGGATTTTTTGCTACTGCAACAATTCGCGGAGATAGAACTCAACATGCTCCGTTAGAGTCATCCAAAATAATGAAAAAAACCAGAAAACGAGGATCGTACGATAGTTGTTTTGACGAGGATACTTATATTTCGTGGGCTAGATGGTGTGATAATTCTGTCGTTACCTTGATAAGTACACATTATCATGTAGAGCCTATAAAAACAGCGAAAAGATAGAACAGAATGGAAAAAAGGGTAATCAATGTAACACAACCTTTTGTAATATCCCAATACAATTCCTACATGGGTGGCGTCGATCTACACGATAATGGTGTAGCTAATTATAGGATTGGTATAAAAGGACAAAAATGGTGGTGGCCTTTATTTACAAATACTATTGGTAATATCTTAGTAAACTCGTGGAAATTATATAACATCGTAAAACAATACAAAAATGTCCCAAATAGATTTTAAATCAAATGTTGCATTGCGCCTGCTGAAAATGAATACCTTGAGAGCTTCAGCTTCACTTCCTGGTAACATACCAACTGATATTCGTCGGAACCAATCAAGTCATTTGATATTTAAACAACCTACAAGAAGAAGATGCAGATTTTGTCACAGTCAGACAGTTTATATGTGTAGAAGTTGTAATGTTCATTTACACCCCGATTGTTTTGAAGAATACCATTTAAGTTAAGTGTTTCGGCCAACGTTGCGCTTACGCAACAGTATTTTTTTTTAATTTTTCTTTATTTTGTGAAAATTTGTATTATTTACTTTTATTTAATGTACTAATAAATTGTTTTAAACAAATATTTAATAATTTAACCGATTTTTTCAATGCTTGGCCAATAATGGGTTTGTCATGTAACCATGTGTTTTTGGGTAACCTGGGATGGCAATTGTGTTTGATAGCCATCCTCAGACACTTGTTTTGAACCACTTGCAGGGAGTGGAAATTATGTTTTGTCCCGTTGTAATAAACTGGAGCAGCGTATGTCAGTATAGGTCTGATGATGTATTTGTATGTAAGTATCTTGTTATGTGTTGTGAGGTTACTATGTGTGCAAATGAGTGGATATAGTTTGCTCATTGCAATCTTGGGCTTGCGTATCTGTTGCATAATATGTGCATTTGAATTTGTATTTCCTTGTAAAGTATACCCTAGATATTTCAGGGTAGTGCTTGGTTTAATATGCTGCCCATCTACGCAAAGCTGAGATTGCAATGAAGTGTTTTTTTAGCTATTCTCCCGAGAAATAAATACTCTGTTTTTGATGCGTTGATAGCTAATGATTTTTGTGTTTATGTGTGTTTGTACTGTTTCTAATGCATGTTCTTGATTCTGTGCTGTAGCTACAAAACAAGTGTCGTCGGCGTACATAGCATAGCATAACAATTGGGGGGATGTTGGGAGATCATGGATGAATAGGGTGTATAGCAAAGTTGATAATACTGAGCCTTGAGAAACTCCCGCTTGCATAGAGTCCGGCCGAGTAGTTATCAATTTTAGTATAAAATTTCCTATTAGTTAAGTACGAATTAATAATTTTGATTAAATAACTTGGAATTTCTAGATTAATAAGTTTATTTATTAACCCCTCGAACCATACGGAGTTGAATGCTTTCTGTATGTCTAACGTGACCATTATGGCTTTGTTTTTCTTGTGAAAGCCATCCCCTATGTATTATGTAGTTGATTACTCTTATTATTTGCGAGATTGTGCTGTGTCCGCTTCTGAATCCGTATTGCTCGGGGGGTATGATGTTATGTCTTTCGATACAATTTCTTATTCTAAATAAAATTATTTTGTCTATCACCTTTGCTATATCATTTAATAAGGAACTTGGTCTATAGCTATCTACATAACAAGGTTGTTTATTAGATTTGATGATGGGTATGATATTGACTACTTTGAGCATATCAGGATATTGGCCCGTTTTGATAATAAAATTAGTAATGTGTGTTAATGGTACTATTGCCTTTTTTGGGATGTTTTTAAGTAATATATTGTGTATCGTGTCTGTACCAGGGGCTGTTTTGTTTTTGAGCTGTTGAATCGTGTTATATATTTCGCTGCATGTTGTTAATTGTGTTGTGTTGAGTGTATTGAGTGACTTTATGTATTGTTGGACAGTGTGTGTTATGTTTTGATGATATTGTGTATGTTGTGTGTGGTTTACAAAGTTGCCTTGGAAATACTCTCCGAATTGTTCTGCGATTTCCGGGGGATTGTTGTATATTTGTCTATTATTATTTATTTTGTTTGTTTCATTATTTTTATTTCCGAAGTACCGAGCGATCTTCCATAGGGAATTATCGTCCGGATTTAGTGTTTTTATAAATTTCAACCATTCATTATTTTTGTGTTCTTTAATTAGTGTGTTAGTTAATTGTTGTTGGTTCCTTAATTCTTGGCGGTATTTTATATCTTTTATTTGCCACTTTTTTCGAGTCTTATTTTTTTTTGAATTATTTGTATAATGCTATCTGGTAACTTATTATTAATATGAGTTTTTTTAATTAATGTAGTTGATTGATCCCTAGCTTCCATTATTATTTCTTGAATTTTTTTTATAATTTTAACTAGTTGAGTTATGTTGTCAATTTTATCTGAAGTTATTAAGTTCTCGTTTATATGTTTCCTGTATGTGTTCCAATTTGTCTTTTTATAATTATATGTGGGGGAATCGTTGATGTTTGTGATATTGTGAGATAGTTTAAGGTGTATAAGGATGGGGTCATGGTCGGAGTTTAGATCTGAGAGAGTTTTTATTTTTGTTAAGTTGTTAATATTTTTACCTATTGCGATATCTAATATGCTTGGCGAGTGAGTTGTTTGAAAGGGATGATGCGTTGGCTCTATTGTGTGGAACACATTACAATCCGTGTCGTCGCAGAATTTCATAAGAGTATTTGCATTAGCGTTCGGGTAGTTGCTGTATTGATCCCACTGCGGATGTTTGCAGTTGAGATCACCAACTACCAGAACTTTGTTGTGTGTGTTAAATATGTTGAAGAAATCTGTTTGTGTAAGTTTGTTGCCGGGCGGGTTGTATGCGCCGACTATTTCAATTTTATTATCAAAAAGTATCGAAATATGTTCAATTGATGTATTATTTTGTTGCAGGACTTTGAAGCTTATGCCTTTTCTGATTAATAAAGCAATACCGCCACCGTCGGCATCACCGGCGCGGTCATGTCTATACAGACGATATTCTGGGTTTCGGAAATTTATTGATTTGTATGATTTGAGGAACATCTCGATTAGAAAGAGATATCTGGTTTGTGAATTTCGAGAAAATGTCTGATTATTGGAAGTTTGTTTTGTACTCCACATACATTGCAGAAAATTATTTTGAGATTATATCTTTTTTGAAAAGCTGTTTTTTCACCTACCTGCCTATATGTCATATTTGTCGATTCCAGCTACAAAGTTGTTGTAGATAGTCAATTTTTCTATTTTTGATGAGGTTCTCTTCATCTCGTTGATTAGGTCGCCAACTGCTTTCGCTAACTCATCAAGGTTGACCAGCGAATGCAGCTCCTGGAACATCCCGTTGATCTCTGTGAATTTGTTGATGTCTAAGTTTTTGTTTTGTTGATTGATAGTTCTGGCGTGTGATTGGGGTTGAGGGTGGGTGCTGTGAGGGGTGGTTTGAGGGTGAGTTTTTGTTGGGAGACTAGGAAAATCTGTGTTGTTGTTATTATTTCTCGTCCAAGGATTTGTTGTGGGTGAGGGTGCGGGGATGAATTTTTGTTGGGTGGGTTTGGATTTTAGGTTGAGGGATCTTTTTTCATCTAGCCATATATTTCTCTTCACAAACTTCGGGCATATTTCCGCATTCGCTGGATGGTCTCCTTTACAGTTGGCGCATCTAGCTGGGGTGGATTTTTCTTTTACGCATTCTGGGGTGAGGTGAGGGCCGGCACACTTAAGACACTGGGAGCCCTGCCGCAGTTTGACGTGGCATGCCCCCATAATTGGCGGCAGACATTGCATTGTATGATCGGCTTACTTTGACGTCTGTGCTCCCAAATCACTCTTGTGTATTCTATGACCTTCACGTTTTTGTTTAAATAGTCCAGTGTAACTTTGGAGTCTGTTACCACTAGATATAACGGCCTTCCCTTGGTCATCATTTTGTAGATGTCCTCGACTTCAATTTTTTAGTTCTTTTCGATATCTTCTTTTATATCTATTTGTTGTAATCTCTCGGCAAGGCCTCTAAGTACGTATGAAATTGTACTTTTTCTTGCTTGAGTATATTTTTAAGCTTCCCAAAATCGTCGTCGGCTTTTGTAAACACTATTGAGGAATTATTGGTATATTTGATCTCAAACTGGTGTTTTCTTTCCTCTTTGAGTTTGTTCACCATATCGCGATAGTGCGATACATTGCCGTCGATGAGTATAGGCGGGCAATTTGTGTTGTTCTTTTTTGTTGTTGGTGCAGATTTGGTTTTTTTTGTTGTTTGTTGTTCCCATCATCTTCATCAGATGAGTAATCAGTTGGATTGAATTTATTGAATTGAGTTTTTTTTCGTTTTTTTTGTGTTGTTGATCTTTTTTTTGTCTCATCATCCGATATTTCAGAAATTGACTCGTAACTATTGTTAGTAGTTATTTGAGTTGTCTTTTTAGATGCTTAACTCATTATTTTACTAAATGAGAAAACATTTTTTGGCAATTCAAAACCTTGATTATTTGTTACGTCTTGGTCCATCGGTACTATATTTATTGATTCAGATCTTGGTGTGTGGTAGGTTTTGCGGTTTTGTAGATTTGTCTGGCATTAATTTGTTTGTCTTTGTTATATTTCTCATAATAAGAGGTGAAATTGTCTTTATTAATTTCTTCCTCTTTTTCTTTTTCGTCTGCCCAGCACATATTGGCCTCTTTATGTACTATTGCATGTATTGTAGTTGTTTTTGTATTATTAGCGCATGCTGTTTGCGTGTTTTGATCATCGTCGGTCGAATTTATTACAGTATTTGGGCCGATAGTATCTTCCTCCATGTTTAGTGAATTTATAGGCGTAGAAGTTGTATTGTTTTCCTTTCCTCTAATAACAGGAGCGGATAATTCTAAATTCTCTGATTTATCACTATCTTGGTGTATTTTATTGTTTCCTATACAGTTTTCCTTGCTGTTGTTTCCTATAAAGTTTTTGTCTATTGTGTTTTCTAGACACTTTCTTTCGAGGTTTACTATACAGTTTTTATTCGCGCTTCCGATACACTTTTCTTTATTTACTATACACTTTTTGTCGTTATTAATGATTAAATTGTCTGTAACGTCTTGTTTAGACGTCTCGTCGTCTATAAACACTAGTTGTAAAAAGTTTTTGTTTTTATTTCAAGTTCTCCCGTTTTATTCTTTATTCTTAGTAATTCCTCTGTGTATTTTGAGGAATTAGATGAATTAGCACCATCTAATGAGAGGGCTGATTGCCCTTGGCAACCGCTTGCATCGGCTTTCGCGTCACTGTTATTGTTTTTTATATTAGCGGAAAGTTTTGAACGTTTTTATGGATTTTGTGTTTCGACGTACCTTTGTTTTTGGAAGTTCTGGGAGATGTTTTGAGCGAAACTATAGGTTTATTAACGCGCACTATTTCGTTTTTATTTAGATTAACACTGTGAAAGATTTCGGGCTTTACCGAATTCAATTTTTGAATTTTGGCTTTGAGCCTGCGGGTATATTCTGTTTGAAACGGGATTGTCTCCGTTATAGGAGGCGATGGTATGATTGTATCAATGAGCACTGACTCTATTGACCCTTTTCACTAAACACTGTAACTGTATTTAAGAAAATATGTGTAGACTAGCCAAATGGTGTAAAAATTTCCTTGACCTGGCCAAAATTGCAACACAAATGATTCTTTTTGCATTCTTTTGTAAAAAGTGTCAATTTTAACATATTCAAAATTCATATTAATCCCGGCCCACGAAATAAGTCAAAAGCTAAGATGGCGGCTTAATTTTATATTTTTTAGAAATTTACAACTTTTTTATTTATGAAATAAAATTTGGCAGAAATGTTTCAAATGCAAAGATAAAACTATAAAAAAACCACTGATTTTTCTCAAAATGTTGGCCATTTATATATTTAGGTAATTCGTTTTAAAATATATGAATGGCCGCCATTTTGAAAATCATGAAGTAAGGTCTATGGTTATTTTTTATACTTTTATTTTGTGTATAGATGAAATGATAATAGGTATTGAATCACTTAAATTGTCCATTATACATTAGAGAAAACTTTATTTACGCCTTAGTTAAGTTTAAAAATGCCTTTTTTTACAACCATTATATTATCCCTATTTACATGTGCATCTAAAATATATGTTACAATAATATAGGTCGATGGTCAGGCAATTTTAGATCCACTTGCGTGCGTCTGTAGTATAACTTGGCCCCTTGCTGAAACATAATCCAATTGTTTTCACTGATTAAGTAACTTTGTCCCTAATATAAAAATATGACTCCCTAGGTTTTTGACTAGTATGTCCCCAAAAAGCAGCTCAATAACAGGGTTTCAATATCGAACAGAAACATAGTTTATTCGAGACAGCAACATGACAGATGTTAATTATATTCCGATATTTATTATTGTTTGTTGGAGATTGTAACGATGTTACTTTTTAATGTTTTTATTTCCAGCTACCAAGCAGTATACATTTCATTTTATTTAATAATTAAATCGCCTCTCTTTCGAAATTTGCCTATGAATATTTATTTTTGTATAATTGTACTGCTTTTGAGACATCCGGTATATCCTTTTGTCAAGTTCACTTAAACCAGTCTGCTAATGTGCGCGCATTTTCAAAATTTTAAGGAGGAGACTTCGTAAGTGGGGTAGGAGAATTTAATAAAAGGACGTAGCATACAAGTAAACGGGGCTTTTTCTTTCTTTTCCTGCTTGCAAATTACATTGTGTTTACACTGAATACTGTGGCTGGTTTTTGTGAACCAGGTAAGTGGATATAAAATTTTTCTGTGAATAGCTATTATCATCCAACGCTTAGCCGCTTTTATTTTAACGTTTGAATTCATAGTGTTTGTGTACAATTCCGAAGTTAGAACATATAGAGTCAATTTTATCTGAATATTTAATCCCGTCCAACAAGCCGTTGTACTGTTAAAAAAATTAGTCTTTTTTTGCATTTGCTTAGAAAAATCTCGTCTGGATTCGCTGCTGAGCAGGGATCAATTCGGGAGGCCTCTAAGGCAGATTTGATTTAAGAGATACGAAATAATCTCGAGAGTATTCGCTGCTGAGCAGGGATACCCAAGAGAGGTTTTCGCATTCTGCTGGTAGTTTTCATTATATGAGAATTTGATTTCGTACAATAGGCTGTTGTTTGTTAGTAAAACCTGAGATACCACATATAGAGTTGTTTCATCTGAATATTTAATCCCGCCCAACAGGCCGTTGTACTGTTAAAAATTTAGTTTCTTTTGCATTTGCTTAGAAAAATCTTGTCTGGATTCGCTGCTGAGCAGGGATCAATTCGAGAGGCCTCTAAGGCAGATTTGATTTAAGAGATACGAAATAATCTCGAGAGTATTCGCTGCTGAGCAGGGGTACGAAGGAGAGGTTTTCGGATTCTACTGTCAATCTATTTTAACTGAAAAGTTTAGTTCGTACAATAGGCTGTTGTTGTTTTGCCAGTAAAACTTTAGTTAGAACATTTAAAGTCTAGTTAATCTGAGTATTTAAACCCGCTGAATAGGCCGTCGTACTGTTAAGAAAATTTAGTTCGTTTGCACTTGCTTAGAAAAATCTCGTCTGGATTCGCTGCTGAGCAGGGATCAATTCGAGAGGCCTCTAAGGCAGATTTAATTTAAGGGATACGAAATAATCTCAGAAGTATTCGCTGCTGAGCAGGGATACCCAAGAGAGGTTTTCGCATTCTGCTAGTAGTTTTCATTATCTGAGAATTTGATCTTGTACGATAGGCCATTGTGTTGATCAGTAAAACCTAGTTTAGTTGAATCTAGTGAAATCGCTAAGAAATTCCGGTGGCTATTGAGATTAACCCGGCCGCCGAGACTAGTTAATTGATTATTTACTTCCGCTTTATTTAAAAAGGTACACAAATACTAAGAACCGATATAGTTCGCTCTGTTAGTGCAACCATAACGCTTTCTTTGTGCATTTTGACATATTATCACTAGGAACTTTGTATTGTTTTCACCTGCTACGTACTAGTAGAATTCTGCACGTTATTTTCCGCCTCCGTTGTAAAATAGCTAGAATATTTATTGCTTGGTGTCAGTCCGCTTTTGGTTTGATTAGTAACGTAGATCTTTAGAAGTAGATTTTGATATTTTTTGCAATCTCTCATTTATGTACAATTCAATTTTATTTGTGGAATTAAAATTAATAATTTCTCCAGTAGCGAGTAGTTTCATTTGTTTGATAGTGGTAAGCAATTAAAGCCTGTTTGCACACTACGTATCCAGAAAGGTCCATAACAACAGACCCCTGGAATTACTGAACCTCCATCTGTGGCTACCCTGGTAACTCTCGACGCCGTATTTTCGAGAGTTTGGTGGAGTAAACCACCCCAAAAAAATCTGGCGCCCGAGGAAAACTAGGAAGTACCGAAGCCGTGGGTGTCATAGTGACGTCCGTGATTCTTATACCGTTGTTTTGTTTTATCTATAAGCGTTGTTTGGAAAAGAAAGGAAAGCCGTGCAACTGCCGCTGTAATAAGAATATTGTTCTGGATATCGGGATAACCCTGTATTTGAAATTGAGTAAATTTTGAATAGAAAAGTACAAATCCGAAGTAATTGAACCTGAAAAATACTACGATTGTTTAAACCGACTTAAATCTGGAATTACATTCTTGGTCAACAGTCCGAAAACCACCTGTGATTGATTTATTTTAAAAATTAAGTATCTATTAACAATTCTTTCATTTTTATAAGCGAATAACGACGTGAAAGTTCATATTTTGAAGTTACAATAAATATTGCCAGCTGAATTTTTTTTTATCAGATAAGAAGACCAGTTTTGTTTTGTGGGCCAGTTCTAGATAACAATAAAATTTGCTTTTTATTTATTTGTGCGAACTTTATGGAATTCTAAAAAGTAATTAGTGTTATTGAAATAAATTTGATAGATTTTACATGCCAATATTTTAATAATTATGGTACCGATTGTCCCACGAGAATCATCATCTTTTATTATTGGCAATAATATTTTGAAGTGAAAACTATTATTTCGTTTTAATTGTAATTTTTAGTATAGATTAAGAGGAAAAGAAGCTGGTTTTAGACTTTGTTTTTTTTTAGAAAATATCGTAGAGAATACATTTTCCAAATTTATATTTGCATTCTTGTTTATATATATTTTTTCTTACGGGAAAGTATTTTCTAGGTTGCATATGCTTGGTCTTCATTGGTTTTAATTGTTTTTATTTAATTTGAAATCATAGATTGAATTGTTGTTGATTAAAATTCCCTATTGTTGATCAACCGAACTGGACTTGTTTTATTTTGATTACTGTACAGAGTTGACTAATACCACAACTTTCTCTGGGTTTTGGTTTTGTTCGGATATACCGTCCGTACTGGTTTAAGGATTTTGAATTGATGATAGCTAGTGAGGATAGTGATTCCTCTGTTAATAACGAACGCCGTACATACGAACAGGTAGCTAAAGACACACCGCTTGTAGGCTGGATATATAACCTTAAGAAAGCAGAACTCTCTGCCGAATTAAATAAGCGACAACTATCTTCGTCTGGATCTGTAAGAGAACAACGAAGACGACTAGTGAGTTTTCTCAAGGAATCTGTTGCTGTAGACCCGAGTTCTGAAGTAACCATGACTACTACGCCTCCAGTTACACCTCCGCTGAACGTCCACGATTGGAAAGTATCTTCTGGAAATCGCGATGATCCGGCAAGTTTTTTAGAACGACTTGAAAAAATCTGCACTGCTAAGAAGGTGAAACAGGATAATTTGCTTCCGGTCTTACCCGAGTTCCTGTCTGGAGAACCAGCACTGTGGTTCCGCAACAACCGGCACCGATGGACAAACTGGGATGATTTTGAAAAGGCTTTCCGCATTTTCTTCTACCCTGTTAATTACGAGGTGGACCTAGAAGCGGAAATTAGCAAGCGTCTGCAAAGGAGAAGCGAGACAGTGTCGGCATACATCACTGATCTGCAAACCTTGATGCGTAGACATGGGAAGTTATCTGATGAACAACAGTTGGCTTGGTTATATCGTAACCTGCTACCAGAATACCGACAGCAGATTCGTAAAGATGACTTTAAAGATTTTACTTCTTTTTGCCAAGAGGTAAAGGAATACGAGTTGCTGCGAAAGGAACTCCAAAATATTCCTAGCACCAGTGGATGGCAAAGAGGGACAAATGGACGTTTTCAACCAGCAAATATATCACGGAATACGAATGCAGCCCCCAGTCCGCCCCGAGAACCCATAGCTAGTACCAGTAGCTCTCGCCCAGTTGATCCAGTTAGTCGAACACCTATACCGAGAAATTCTAGTACACTGTGTTGGCGCTGTGGTGAGACAGGCCACGTCCGAACAAACTGTAGAAACCAGCCTAAAATATTCTGTTCCCGCTGCCGCAAGGAAGGAGTCCTTACCAGAGACTGTTCATGCTCGAAGCAGGAAAACTAAACCGAAACTGTCCCGAAGGGAGGCCGTCACAGTTTCCTAATCTTTTAGCCTCTCAAGAACATCCGACTTCCGAACCGTCAGATCCGCGACCCCAAATTGACGTCCAAATGGAACACTTCAAGTTTAAAGCCTTGATCGACACTGGAGCTATCAGATCGTACGTGGGTGATTCGGTAGCGAAGCAATTTTCCCAACGAAAGCGAACGGTCAGTCATTCGACAAGAGCACGTTTAGCTAATGGAAATTTGGTTTTTATTACAGACATCTATGATCTGCAGCTTATGGTAAATGACGTCACCATGGAGGAACCGTTGGAACATTTTCCAGGTTTAGTCGCTGATATCGTTCTTGGTCTTGATATACTGAAGAAGTATAATTTCTGTTTAGAACTAGGTACAGGGAAGATCTACCAGGACGGAAAGCTAGTTAACTGTCAAGGGCCAGATACAATGTTCTCTCCCATAGGAATTATAGATGTAGTAATGCCACCGCCAGGAGAGAACAATCCTGGGTTGTCATGCTAAATGATTGTTGCTGATACCGCTAAAACAAATTGTATAATTGCTGATACCACTAGAAGAAATGGTATGGTTACCGAAACTGCTGGGGAGAATCTGCCTGTTGTTGGCCCAGCTGCAACAAATTTTTCTGTTATCGACCCCACTAGAAGGACATCTGGAGATGTCCCGAAGAAGGAAAGAGGATCTGATGCGAAAACTCCTCTAGAACTGGACACTGCTAGTAAAATCTTTGAAGATGTAAAGACTGTTAAGTACATTGACTGTTACAACACGAAATGCCCTCTGGAAAAAACTGATAGGATATTGACCGATATCTCCCAGTCAGCCGTGGAAGGAAACCAAGGTGATATGAGATCTAGTACTGAATATCCTCTAGGAAAAACTGATAAGGGTATGGACTGTTGTAACACGAAATACCCTCTGGAAAAAACTGATAGGATATTGACCGATATCTCCTGGTCAGCCGTGGAAGGAAACCAAGGTGATAGGAGATCTAGTACTGAATATCCTATAGGAAAAACTGATAAGGGTATGGACTGTTATAACACGAAATACCCTCTGGAAAAAACTGATAGGATATTGACCGATATCTCCCAGTCAGCCGTGGAAGGAAACCAAGGTGATAGGAGATCTAGTACTGAATATCCTCTAGGGAAAACTGATAAGGATATGGACTGTTATAACAAGAAATACCCTCTAGAGAAAACTGATGGGATGTCGACCGATATCTCCCAGTCAGCCTTGGAAGGAAACCAAGGTGATGAAAGGGGATCTAGTACTGAACATCCTCCTGGAAAAACTGAGAGGATATTAACCGATATATTCCCGTGATTAATATAGGAGTGGCTGTGTCAACCCTTATTTCGATATTGTTGGTTGAATAGTAAGCCGTGTAGAAGCCTACATCCACTATCTCGGCTGTCTTCTGCGCGACTTGCGGCATTGAGATTATCTCGAAGAATTTTAGGTAGACAATGATTATACAGCGTGTCCAAGGAAGGGGTATCCTATAGGTGAAAAATGTTCAAATATTAGTTTTAGTGAAAAATGTCATTCTTGATAAAAAGTTTTGGTTGTTCTGAAACCCCATGAGATGAAATAAATTTCAAGTTTTTCAAAACCCGTCTCATTTTATTGCCAGTTTCATGAAAACCGTATGAGTTTTGAGTGACGTTTACGATGTACCAAGTAACTGTGAAATTTTATAAATAATTTTCAAATTGTCATTCATTAAAAAAAATTTGACAACAATGTTAACTATTCAAAAATTATAATCACTATCAAAAATAACAATACAGAATAATAATGTAAGAAACACAAAGTAAACAAAAAACATATATTCAATATATCCTCCCTCAGCATCAAAACATCTCTCAATTCTCTTTCTAAATTCTTTGTAAGTATTTCGCAGCATTTCTGGGGTAATTGCGTTAAGGGCATCAACGATAGCTCATTTCAAGTCTTCAATATTATGATTTAAATTATTTGCGTGAACTTTTTGTTTTAAGTATGCCTCATAAAAAAAAACTAAAATAGTTAAATCGGGGGATCGGGCAAGAAAAAATATTGGTCCATAACGTCCCATCCATCGCCCATGAAAATATTCATCCAGCTATCCTATAATTAGCAAAGTCGAATGTGACGAACATCCACCATGTTGAGAGTACATTTTACGCCTTTGCTACAAGCAATTATTACCTAATTCAGGTATTAAGAAGTTGTCCAGCAAATACAAATATACCTCCTGATTTAATGTATCTTCCAGAAAATACGGTCCGATTATTCGATCCCGTAAAACTGCACATCCAGCTCGGGTTTTCACTAGCCCAGTATCGACAATTTTGGGAAGAAACGACTTTGTTGTAAACGTTGCTTCATCAGTAAACAAAATATTTTTGTGAAAGAATCAGCCATGCATACATTTTTCACCAATCATAGCACAAAAGTCTAACCTTGTGTCATAATCATAATCTTGTAAGGTATGAATAAATTTCGGTTTGAATGGATGCATTTTGTTTTGCTTAAATATTTTCTGTAAGTGACTCTTGCAAAAACCAACCTCCACTGCTCTTTTTCGTAGACTTAACTTGGGATTTTCCCTTAACGAATGCATAGCGAGTGCACTAGCTGCATCATCCTCCTCAACGTAGAGGTGCGTACAGTTCGGGAAGTCTGTAAAGGCTGCAGAGCAGCGAGAAAAATTGAAAATCATACTCAAAATTATTAAGAAACTGAATGCTGAATTTGCTTCTCAGCGAAGAATCGTAAAAGAGAGCGAATTCGACTTGAGTCGTCGTTTAAATAGCCATACGACGCGTTCTTATCAAATTGTAATTAAATGAATTTGAATTAGAGGTGGGAGTAGCTGACGAATAAGGAACGCTCCAAAATAATTATTGAAAACGGAAGCATGTCTCAGCGACATATTACACCAGCAAGGAAATCATTAACATTGGATCCACACGGCCTATAGTAGGCTGTGACTTGTACACATGTTTTTAAACTGAAATTTATTTTAATTTGTAAAAATTTAAAATCCATAATGCTAACAACTCTGAAATTGTGATTATACGTTGAACTAATATGAATAACATTAGTTTCAGGTAATTTAGATTTTAATTATAGGGTTTTGTCCTTTCCCTATTCTTTTAATTTCATCACTATATTTGTGCTGCAAGTCTTCTTTTGACGAGTTTGAATTTTGGTGGAATAACGAAAATTTCATAAAATTTTCGAACTAGAAACCGGAATAAGTGTCTGCCATCAAATTTTTGGATAAAAAATCATATACTTTGAGATATTAAAACGGTAGACATGCTGCGATCACGTTTTAAACGTCAGTCTTGACGTGCTTTGACTTCTGGAAACGCTCAAAGGAACCATCTCCAAGGATAATGAATCCCCATTTCACCAACGGCAGGTCTAATATTGTTACCAGCAGTTTCCTAAAATACCATAAGTCTGCCGATCGCTGGCTCTCAACCTATTGACAGCTAACTCCTTTGGGGTAAGGTTAGGTGGCTGAACGAAACATTTTTCGTTTGATACTTTATGAATAATATTTCTACATAAGTTAGTGTATCATCTGGATTGCCACCGAAAATACATAACATTTTCTTCCTTCCAAATTCTTCAACCTAACTGAGATTGAGGTTTGTTGAGCTTAACGATAGTACAAGTTCACGAAAGTATTGATCGTCAAGAACACGTTTGGAAACTAATTGCTTTCCAATATGGAATATTCTCGAGGTGGTGTCATATCCTGTATACGAATTTATAAAGAATAGACGATTCGCTAAGTCATCTCAGAGTGATTATCTGATGGCATTGGTTCCATAAATCGTATTCTGTTTGGAAGGTTGTATATCATTTCTGAAAAACAGCTTGCGGTGTGCTTGATTACACCAATAAATCAGCAATACCAATAGGTCAGTGTCGTTTCCTATAACTGTTGTATTTTCAATGTTTGAAAATTCTATTGCAGTTTTAACAATGTCAACATCAGCATCATCAACTGCATAAATGACTGAACATCCGTGTTGCCGTATTTCTTCAGCGATTAGAGTAATCATTTTCTGCTTATTTCCCTTATTGGTGAGAAACATTTACTTATTTCCTGTGAATGTCATATCTGGTGTCACACCAGAGTGGGAAATTTCATTTGTTTTTTGAACATGGGTCGTGTCTTTTATTTGTATTCTGATGTATGACCCTCAAAAACTACAGTTGCTTGCCCATACTTAGCGGTCCTAAACGACGCAAAAGATCTTATTATATCCCTGAATATACTGTGTTCATGCAATGGCAGGTGATACAATATGGACCCTCTATCGAGTATATAATTAATACTATATAACCTAACCTAACCCCCCATCGAGTATATAACTTGTATCACCTTCTCTTGCTGTTACAAATGACTGAGACTTATTTACGGTAACAATCGCAATAAATGCCCTTGATAGATTCAGCTTGTCTGCTTTCAACAAATCAAGCAGGAGGAGAGAAGAACAGTTCGATTACTTCCGCGAGATCAATTTCACTCGAAGAAGATGAAATAATAGAGCTGTGTTAATAGTGACATCCTATTTCTTGAACTCAATTAATGATAAAATAGAAATTGTTTTTGCATAGTTATTTCGTTTCATTTTACAAAAAAACGCCTTCTAGCCCTTCATCTTCTTCACAAGGTCCATACCAATGGTTTTAAATGTTCCAAAATACACATGTCCAGCTGATGTGTTACAAGTTACAATGTTTTTCGCAATGTTGGATCGTCTGAGTATGTTGAAACCGATCTTAGTAACTCAAGTATGTCATCTGCGTCTTCCCTGTCTCGTTTCTTTGTTATTGCGTCAAATCTTTATGCTGCTCGCTAGACTAGCAGACTGATACCTTCTGCATTGAGTTATTGTATTCCTAATACAGTATCCAAGTAATTTTTTGTATTTCGGACATACCACTATCTCTGGTGAGGCCTCCACTAGTCTTGAGTGAACTCATTAAACACTACCCAAGTACCAAATCTGCTGGCAATCCCGAATTACCTAAATATTTAAATGACCGCCATTTTTTAAAAAATTAAATATAGTCTGTGGTTATTTTTTTATACTTTTATCTTTCTATTTCAAACATTTCTGCCAACTTTTAAGGGAATAACATCACAAATAACAATGTTATACAAGTGTTTTTAAATGAAACTCAAGGTCTCTAGTTAATTCCACAATATAATACAAGTTATTGAAAATTCTAAAAAATTGACAATTGTTTCGATAAATCAATATCATCGTCAGAATGACAGAAGTTACATTTCATTTTATGCCTACCTGATGTTTAGTAGTTATATTTGGCTAGACCAAGAAGTAACCTAACTTGTGATTGGCTTAATATATGTTTATAGAAAAAAGAAGAAGATGTGATATTACAAATATTGAAGCTTAGATATTATTAGCCCTATGGTGATATCCTGGATATCATTTTTCCAATTAAGATCAGTATAACTGTGCAATGATATAGAAAACCAGGAAAACTATATCTGCTGATCTTTACAATTATCACTTAAGAAGACACTTCTGATTTCCAGTTCTTCAAGGAAATCCAGTTCTTGTTTCTTTTCACAAAAATGCAGTACTTCTAGTTTTGTGTTAGGTGTCAATGAATGATTGGTGTCAAGTAGATGTTTTGCGTAGTGGGATTTATCTGGTTGTTTTAATCTGTATGCTCGTAAGTGTTCACTGTATCGTATTTCAAAATTCCTAAGGGTCTGACCCAAATAGACAGCATTACATTCTGCACATTTGAGTTTATATATACCTGACTTCTTTAATAGTGGTATTTTTGTTTTTACATTTAACAATTTTGTACTAACGTTACTTTCTGTTTTAAAAGAAATTGTTGTATTCGTTGCTGAAGATATTATCTTTGAAATATTATTAGAAATATTTCCTGCATATGTGATGGTTTTATAAGTTTTAATTTCATCAGCTTGTTTAGGATATATTAGTTGTAATGCCACTTTTTCCTCTTTTTTACTAATTAGCTTATTTATCATATCTAATGGATAACCGTTAGATGCTGCTATTTGTCTAATTGTATTATTCTCTCTATCAAAATTACATTTGTTTATAGGAACTGAAAAAGCTCTATGTATCATTGAATTATATGCTGCTAGTCTGTGTGACACAGGGTGGTTAGAATTGAATGGAATTGTTACATCAGTTTGTGTTGGTTTTCGGTAAATTGAATAATCAAGTATATTATTAACTCTTTGAATTTTTAAATCAAGAAAATTGATTGAGCTATTTGCTTCAATTTCTAATGTAAATTTAATTTTCGGGTGTAAATTATACATTAGAAATTGAAGAAAAAAGCTCAATCAATTTTCTTGATTTAAAAATTCAAAGAGTTAATAATGTACTTGATTATTCAATTTACCGAAAACCAATACAAACTGATGTAACAATTCCATTCAATTCTAACCACCCTGTGTCACACAGACTAGCAGCATATAATTCAATGATACATAGAGCTTTCTCAGTTCCTATGAACAAATGTAATTTTGATAGAGAGATTAATACAATTAGACAAATAGCAACATCTAACGGTTATCCATTAGATATGATAAATAAGCTTATTAGTTAAAAAGAGGAAAAAGTGGCATTACAACTAATATATCCTAAACAAGCTGATGAAATTAAAACTTATAAAACTATCACATATGCAGGAAATATTTCTAATAATATTTCAAAGATAATATCTTCAGCAACGAATACAACAATTTCTTTTAAAACAGAAAGTAACGTTAGTACAAAATTGTTAAATGTAAAAACAAAAATACCACTATTAAAGAAGTCAGGTATATATAAACTCAAATGTCCAGAATGTAATGCTGTCTATTTGGGTCCAGACCCTTAGGAATTTTGAAATACGATACAGTGAGCACTTACGAGCATACAGATTAAAACAACCAGATAAATCCCACTACGCAAAACATCTACTTGACACCAATCATTCATTGACACCTAACACAAAACTAGAAGTACTGCATATTTGTGAAAAGAAACAAGAACTGGATTTCCTTGAATAACTGGAAATTAGAAGACATTTAAGAAACCCACAATATGAAGTTGTCAATGAACAGTTAAATCTAGGGAATTCTCCACTAATAAACTGTCTTCTTAAGTGATAATTGTAAAGATCAGCAGATATAGTTTTCCTGGTTTTCTATATCATTGCACAGTTATACTGATCTTAATTGGAAAAATGATATCCCGGATATCACCATACGGCTAATAATATCTAAGCTTCAATATTTGTAATATCACATTTTCTTTTTTCTATAAACATATATTAAGCCAATCACAAGTTAGGTTACTTCTTGGTCTAGCCAAATATAACTACTAAACATCAGGTAGGCATAAAATGAAATGTAACTCCTGTCATTCTGACGATGATATTGATTTATCGAAACAATTGTCAATTTTTTAGAATTTTCATTAACTTGTATTATATTGTGGAATTAACTAGAGACCTTGAGTTTCATTTAAAAACACTAATATGAGCATATTCCACGAAGTAAGGGTCGAGACAGTCAATTTCATTAATGTTATACAATTTTAAACGAAAAATACAAAATTTAGCCGCCGTGTTGGATTTTGACTAATTTCCTGATCCTGCATTAATGGGAATTTTTAGTATCTCAAAATAGACACTCCTCATAGAATAATGCAAAAAGAATCATTTTGTCCATCGCATAATTTGTTTTTACTGCACTAGTGGGAAAGTTTGAGATGCTAATATAGTGAGAATTATTTTAATATTTCGGATCACCAATTAGGTAGTACAAATACACATAAAAAAGCTAAATATTGATATACAATTTGAATAAGATAGAACTACACATTATTAAAATAAATAACAGTAGTAGGTACTTAGGTACCATATCAACCAAATTTTGTAAAACATGTATTGGAAGATGAGGAACAATTAAATGACCACGATGCCCACGGGATCTAGCTTCAGTTTATTTCGAATTTGAAACCAAAGATGTATAAATATCAGTCGGTCCCAATAAAAGTATTAAGATATCGATTAGCTCAAGAATTATAGAGAATATTAGAAATGTACCTAAATATAAAAATGAAATTCGAATTTGTCAAAAATCTTTTGTAAAAAATCTATTCTTAACAATTAACAGGAAACAAAAAACCCAAATAATATCTGGTTTTCCATTGCCTAATGTCTACAACGAATTTCCAAAAGGGTGAGGTAGATTAATCTCAGCAACTAATAATTGGTAGATTAATCTCAGCAACCAATAATTGGTAGATTCAGATATAAGCCTGATTGATCCTAGAAATTTAAACTGGTTATGGTTACATCGTTAAAATTCCCATCAATTATGGGCTAACTAGATTTAGTATAAACAGTTAATTACTTCACACAAATATTGGTGATAATATGGAAAAATATTGTTTGTATGTAAAGATATTATGTGTGACTAGTTTCTATAACAAAGCCACACATTCAAAGTTAAGTTATTGCCTTTATAGTAATAAATAACAGAATTTCCCCAGATTTCACTTGGAAAAATATAAGGAGATCACAATATACGTGTATACTTTACCTGGAAATTAACTCATAATCTGGAATAGGTAAGCCAACTCCAAGAATTTTTGCCACAGAATGCTTGAAACTTTGTAACTGTGATTCTCTTCTTTGTACTTCCAAAAGAGTTTCTTTTACTCTTGCCAAATCATCCCTAAGGAGATTAATGGAATGTTCGTTAATACTTCGCTCTCTTTCGATGGTCCCTCCCGTGGTTCTCACTTGATCCTTTAAGAGCGTTACACGGCGATTATATTTGTTTCTTAACGTTTCGGATTCTATCAAACGTTTCTGGAGATCTTCGATCTTCCTACCTTTTTCCAGTGAAATTATCTAAAAAAACCAACCAAATAATATTGCCAAACACAATATCAACAAAAGTGTTTTACTCAAAACTAAGCAGATTCAAAGCAAAGCAAATAATAGATATTAAAGAAAACGTGTGTTCGTTGGAAATAAAGAACCCGAGCTGTATCGTAATAGTATATTACGTAACGAGTGTTGTAAGAAGCATTTTAGACATGAACGGAAAAGTTACGCACGAAGCCGCGTAGTTACAACACGTGTTACGTACTATACTTTACCTACGACCTAATTGTATTGATAATCTTATTAGGGGATTTAAACTACAAATGAAAACGTACATCCTCGATGCCCATCCAAGTTGCATTTCATAAAAGTCCATCCTCGATGCCCAGCCAAGTTTCGTAAAAGTCCATTCAAAGTAGTATTTATTTTTATCAAAAATGTATGTAGAATTACCGGAATTGCAAAAAATAGCGTATACACGTCTCAACTATAGTGACATTAATCCCTTAGGTGGATTACTTCTCTCAGAAATCAAACACCGCCCGCAGCATTAAATGGGTCACTTTAATCGCTTGGTGTATAATATGATACATTAAGACAGCTAAAAGATGCGGATTGAATGAAACGGAACCAATTAGCATATAATTCCAAATAACTCTTAGTATTAAATGCAATCTCATCTCTAATAAACGTTATCTACCATTTACATATAGAATAAAATTCAACGTCTAATATCGAAATAATGAATTTTTAATAAAATGGCTACGTCTATGACAGTTGCTAAGTGGTTGCTAGGGAAGCCGTGCGATTTACTTTACAGCCGTGCGTAATAGACGTCTTACATTGATTGCCGACTGTGTATTTTTGACTACTTACAGGGGTGGTCGTAGGTAAAAAAGTTTTATTTAAACTCATCTTTACACGAATTAACAAATAAATAACCAGGTAACAAATTAGTATGAAAGTTAAACGTTATATTGAATGCGAGGGGTATATTTTTAGAGCTTTGTAAATACGGTTCGTTCCATTAGATCAGGGGTCTCCAAACTTTGAAGCCTTGGGGCCATAATATTTTACTTTTCCGCCCAACCTATCTATATGCGAGAAAAGTATTGGTTTACCCCAAAAAAAGTTGGAATTTCGAAATTTTTTTTGAGTTATTTTTACGTTTTCCATCAACAACAACACGAAAAAAAAGTTTTTAGAAAAAAATCCTGTGTGTATGTCGTCGTCGTCGTTGTCGTTGTCGTCGGCCACTTTTCCTTACATACATTGTTAGAACGATAGAGCCTCCGGAGGGCAATAAGTCACCAATTTTATGATTGAATATTGTTAAGGACATGTCACAGATGAAACATATTGATTTTTAGCTCACTAGAGCCAGTACAACGGGTGCTATGGTACTTGAAGTACGACATTTTGTCATTTTTTGAGAAATTTCAGTTTGTTAGCACAGCCTCCGGAGTTCCACAAGTCACCAATTTTATGATTGAATATTATTCAGAACATATCACTGATGAACTCTATTGATTTTCAGCTCACCAGAATCAACACAACAGGTGTTACAGTACTTTAAGTACGATATTTTTGTCATTTTTGAAGAAGTTTCAGTTTGTTAGCACGATACAGCCTCCGGAATATATATATATATATATATATATATATATATATATATATATATATATATATATATATATATATATATCCTCATCATCATCATCATATGCAGCTTATTCAACCATTTTCTTATGGTGTAGCCTCCCTTTACATATTTATATATTCCATTTCCATGTGGGCCCATTGTTGTCTATTGCTAGCTATGCGGCCCCAAGTTGATCCTGCGAGTTTCTTTATGTCGTAGTCCCATCTTAAGTTGGGGCGTCTTCTTGGTCTTTTCACGCCTCGGGGATACCATTGCGTTATCTTTGTGGTCCATCTATCGTCTGTCCTTCTAGCGAGATGCCCCGCCCATTGCCACTTTAGGGATCTGATTCTATTTATGACATCTATCACTTGGGTCTTTTGTCTGATCCAATCAAACCTTTTTCTATCTCTCCTTGTTATTCCAAGCATGCATCGTTCCATAGACCTCTGCGTTACCTGGAGTTTTCTAATGATATCAGTTTTCAGGGTCCAGGTTTCACAGCCGTATGTTAATACTGGTAGTACGCACTGATCAAACGCTTTCTTTTTCAAACGGAGTGACATTCTAGACTTGAAGATGATAGAGTTCTGTCCAAATGTTCTCCATGCTAATTTGATTCTTCTGTTTATTTCTGGAAGTAGAGAGCCTGATATGTGTATTAGTTGACCCATGTATATGTATTCCTCTACTATTTCCAGGGCAGTGTCATTAATTGTTATTTCTTGTGCGTTTATCAGTTCGTTATACATTATCTTGGTCTTACTCAGATTTATTTTAAGGCCTACTTCGTTGCTTGCTGCATTCAATTCATTTATTTGTTGTTGCATTTCGCCAGGGTTACTCGCTATCAGGATGATGTCATCAGCGAATCTTAGATGGTTCAAGTATTCTCCATCTATATTCAGACCTGTGTTGTTCCAGCCCAGTTTTCTGAAGATGCTTTCTAGTGTTGCTGTAAATAACTTTGGTGATATTGCGTCTCCTTGTCTAACTCCTCTGCTGGTGGGGAATTCTGGTGTGCCCTCATATATCCTAACTCTCGCTTTGGCTTCCCTATATATATATTTGCTAGGGTCTCAATATATGGCTTGTCGACCCCTTGTTCGGTTAGGGCATTTATTACTGCTTTGGGATATATAGAGTCGAATGCTTTCTCAAAGTCGATGAAGGCTAATGCTAGTGGTTGGTCGCATTCTTTGGTTCGACTGATAACCTCTTTGAGGGTATGGATGTGATCTATTGTACTGAAGCCTTTGCGGAATCCAGCCTGTTCTCGTGGTTGGGCCGAGTCTAGTGTATTTTGTATTCTGTTGTGAATGATCTTTGTGAATACCTTGTACGTCACTGGTAGTAGACTTATTGGTCTGTAGTTCTTAATATCTTCTTTGCTGCCTTTCTTGTGGATCAACACTATAAGGGCGCTGTTCCACTCTTTAGGTATGCTCCTGGACATCAGACAGTTCGTGTATAGTTTGGCAAGGTACTTCCATGTTTTAGCTCCTGCATATTTGAGTATTTCGGTCGTGATGCCGTAATTTCCCGCTGATTTGCCATTTTTCATGCTTTTCAGTGCCATTTCTACTTCCTCCACCAAAACTTCTGGTATAGCATCTTCTGAGTGTTCTATTATTTCTTCCAAATTTTCAGGGGCCTTGTATAGGTCTCCATAGAATTTGGCTACTAGGTCTATTATTTCATTCCTGTCTGTGGTTCTTGTGTTTCCATCAGTTAATGCAACTATCTGTCTTTTCCCTATTATTAGTGCCCTTTTTGCATTTTTGTAGCTTTTACGGTTTTCTATTGTTGTTTGTACCAGTTTCTCGTTGTAATTCCTGATATCTTCTGCGATTTTCTTTCGTATCGTCTTGCACAGTTCGGTGTATTCAATTCTTTGAATGTTTGTTCTCTTTTTCATTTCTCTTCGTTTTTGTAATAGTGCTTTTGTTTCCGGAGTTAGTTTTTTGTGTTCACCTCGTTGTTGCAGACCTCCCACTTCTACGGCGCAGTTTCGAATTGTGTCTATCAGTTCAGGGTTGTTATATTCCACTTTTTGTAGTATTTCTTCTAGTAGTGCTCCATATTGGTGAGAGTTCTCTTTCAGCCTTTCGTTGTGTTGGTTTTGATTAGTCTTGACCTTTCTAGTTTTATATCTAAGACCAGTCGAGCTCTAATTAGTCGATGGTCACTTCCTGTAGTGAACTTGTTGAGCGTGCTTAGATCTTTTACTGTGTTAATTTTATTGGTGAGGATAGAGTCTATTTCGTTTCCGATAGTTGCACCGGGGCCTTACCACGTCCATTTCCTGTTAGGGTTCTTCTTGAAGAAGGAGTTTGCCACATACATGTTCTGAAAGTGTGCGAACTGTATTAATCTCTCTCCTCTTTCATTCCTTTCTCCAAATCCATATTTCCCCATTCCTTTTTCTTGGTCTTTCCTGTGTCCTACTTTGGCATTAAAGTCTCCCATTATGTATTTCAAGTGACTATTGTCGTTGCTGACCGCTTGGGTTATTTCATTATAGAATTCTTCTATTTCGTCGTCACTATGGCTGATTGTTGGGGCTTATACCTGAATAATCTGGATAGTATATCTTTTGGAGAGTCTTAGTGTTATGCTGGCTACTCTGTCTAAGGTGCTTGTTATCCTTATGATTCTATTTTTCCAGGTTTTCTTAATTAGGAATCCTACTCCGCTTGTTCTTCCTGTTGGTGTTCCTTGGTGGTATAGAAGATTCCCTGATTCAAGTTCTATGAGTTCTTCATTTTTTCGTCTTACTTCGCTAATGCCCATGATATCCCACTTTATTTTTGCTGCCTCTGTTTCTAGTTCTATAATCCTAGCTTGATTAGAGAGAGTACCGCAGTTATAACTTGCTAGGTGTAATGTAGTTAATGGGTAGTGGTTTAGACTCCGCAGATTCTTAGCACCCTCTGCCCTCGTGGCTGGTTCCCAGGATCTACCCCTCCTAGGGCCCTTCGGGCTTACGGAGAATGGGGGCCGTAACTTGTCCTTGTCTGTCATGCTGGGGTTGTGAGGCGTACCTTACCACGCTGCCTCAATGCGGGTTGGCAAGGGGCGAGGGATGTCGTCCGCCAGTTTTCGCCATTTACTGACGGACCCTGTACCCCCAGATTTGTAGTGGAACTTTTTATTTATGAAAAAGCCCTTACTAGAGTGAGATTTGAACCTCCGTCCTTCAGGTCAAGAAAACCCAATTTCCGGCGCTCTAACGCTCTCCGCCATCTGGGGGAATATATATATATATATATATATATATATATATATATATATATATATATATATATATATATATATAAGTGAGCAATTTTATGATGGTTGGATATTATTCAGAGCGTCTCAAAGATGAACCCTAATAATATTCAGCTCACTAAAGCCAGTACAACGGGTGCTATGGTACTTGAAGTACCAAATTTTTGTCATTTTTGGAGAATTTTCAGTTTGTTAGCACGATAAAGCCTCCAGAGAGTATACGATTGATATTACATTTTTGGTTATTTTTGGAGGGATTTCGGTTTGTTAGCACGATACATTCCCCGAAGTGTATACAAGTAACAATTTTATGATATAATATTGTTCAGGGTCACAGATGCGGAAAAGTTAGTTTTAATCTTAAAAACCGTTTATTTTTCGCTATGTTGCAAGGACCATAACAATTTTAATTTTTTCTGCCCACCTAAGCAAACATATGCCCCGAAAAAGTAAATTTATTGAAAGGTGTCAGTTTGTCAGCAAACACCGTGGCTCGGAGGGTGCAAGACATCGCAGAAAATATATTATCTCAACTGTCTGACAAAAATGGACATCTTGAGTGGTTTTCTCTAGCCTTGGATGAGTCAACGGATGTGTCAGATGTTGATTTTTATTCGGGGAGTCGATAAAAGCTATGAAGTGTATGAAGAATTGATAGTGTTCACCGCACGACAACTGAGGCATATATTTTTAAGGGAGTTGAAAATGCCATTAATAAAAAAAACTTTCGATGGAAAAACTTGAAATCTATCACCCCGATGGAGGCAAAAATATGTGTGGTAAAAATAAAGGAGTGGTCGCACTTGTGTCAAAGGCTGTAGAAAATGATGGTGGTTCAAAACCATTGTGCGGAAAATTTTTGGATTTGTCTGAAGGTCTAAGACCAGTCATATCAGTTGTTAATTTTATCAGATCCACAGCGCTGAATCACCGACAACTTCGCAAGTTTATTGAAGAAATCGGAGAAAATTATTTGCCATATCATACTGCCGTACGCTGGTTTAGTTGCGGAAAAGTCCTTAAGCCATTTTTTGAACTTCGAACAGAGCTCGAAATTTTTTTGAATGAGAAGCATCGCCTTTGTGCCGATTTAGGAAATAGTGAATGGCTGTGGAAATTAGCATTCTATGCCGATTTGACAAATAATATGAACGAACTGAATTTGAGGTTAAAGGAAAAAACAGCTTCTACCTGATTTATATATCAATATCAAATCGTTCAGGCAGAAAATAATACTATTTCAATCGCAGTTACGTAAAAAATGTTTCACACATTTTAAAACATGTGAAATATTTTGTCACACTTTGAGTGCTTTAAAGATAAATTTCGGTACTCGTTTCTCAGATTTTGATGTAATTGTGAATGAAATTAAGCTTTTTCAAAATCCTTTTGATTCTGACATTGAAACCCTGGCTCCGGAAGTCCAAATGGAAATTATTTATTTACAGTGCAGTGATATAATTAAGAACAAATAACGAAATTTATCTTTGTTGGAATTTTATAAGAGTCTATCCACTGCCGCAATTTCATAATTTGTATGAATTTGCTCGTGGGTTGTTTACTGTTTTTGGTACTACGTACTTGTGTGAGAAAACGTTTCCCAAGATGAAGTACACAAAAAATGTTCACAGATCTAAATTAACCGATGAGCATCTTAAATCTCTTTTAATAATTGGTACAAGTAAAATTAATCCACAACTACAAACAATTGTCGATGGAAAATCACAATTACATAAATTTCGTTTTTTAAACGGTTTTATTTAGCTCACCCCGTTTGTTTTATTATTTATTCTTGGGTCAAATTTAGTAATTCAAATTTCACCCTCTTCCTGTCAACCGATTAATCTGAAATTTTGTATACACTTTGGATTTTGGTGACAATACAATTATGTTTATTCATTATCATTATAAATTCAAGATGGCCGCCGCTACAAAATGGCGGATAATTTATGTTTTATTAATCCCATTAATATGGGTATCAAATGAAAGGGCTCAACAAGCAGAATACAATTTACTATAAAAAATTGAAATCCAAGATGGCGGCCTCTACAAAATGGCGGATAACGTAGGTTTTATCAATCCCATCAACATAGGTATCAAATGAAAGGGCTCAACAAGCAGAATACAATATACTATAAAAAATTTAAATCCAAGATGGCGGCGGCCGCTACAAAATGGTGGATAACGTAGGTTTTATCAATCCCATCAATATGGGTATCAAATGAAAGTGCTCAACCAGTAGAATACAATATACTATATGAAATTAAAATCCAAGATAACGGCCTCTACAAAATGGCGGATAACGTAGGTTTTATCAATCCCATCAACATGGGTATCAAATGAAAGGTCTCAACAAGTAGAATACAATTTACTATGCAAAATTGAAATCTAAGATGGCCGCCGCTATCAAATTACGGGACGGCTGAAAGAAGAATGTTGCCTTTAATACTATCATGGGCTTCTACAATACATAAAATGCAGGGCAGCACTGTGGATCACGCAGTCGTATACTTAGGTGCGAAACTGTTTGAAGAAGGTCAAGCCTACGTGGCTCTTAGTAGAGTAAGATCTTTGCAGGGACTACGTATAGAGGAGTTGGACTGCAATAAACTAACGGGCAAGAAACCTTGCAATAATGAAGCACTAAATGAATTAAACAGAATGCGAAATAAAAATTAAAAACCAAAAAATAAAAATAGGTAAAAAAACCTGCACAGACAACGTTTTTTGCTTAAAACAGATGATAGAAAAAAAAATGGGTACCAATCAGGATGTACATCTCATGTTTATTGACCTCCAAAAAGCATATGATACGGTTCCTGTAAATAAGTTATGGAAAGTCCTACAAGAAACTAATATTAGTCATATCCTAATAAAAGCCTTGAAAAATCTCTACGACCAAACGATATCACAAGTAAAAGTAGGCAATAAATTGTCACCAGAATTTATAGTAAATAAAGGACTACGCCAGGGATGCTGGCGACATAACAGGGAAGGACGACAAAGAAATAAATAAACGTATCACACAAGCTAGACGGATAATTGGGTGTTTGAATGGGATATTTTGGAGTAAGGAAATCGGAAAACATAGAAAATATAATATCTACGAAACCCTCATAAAGAGCAGCCTATTATATGGGTCAGAAACGTGGCGAATAACAGAAAACATCAAAAGACGATTAGAAGCTGTAGAAATGGATGTATTCAGAAGATCGTTAGGAATCAGCAGAAGACAAAGAATACGAAATGAGGACGTACGTCTCCAAATGGGGATAGAAGGCTCCTTAATAACGGACATCGAGAGAAAACAATTAGTGTGGTACGGGCATGTTCAGAGGATGGAAGAGAAAAGACTCTCCAAGAAAGTATTGAACTGGATGCCGCCTAATCGTCGAAAACGCGGAAGACCTAGGAAAACATGGAAAGAAGGAATAGCGAAGGCGATGAGCTCACGAGACCTGAGAGAGGGCCAATGGGACGATAGGAAGAGATGGAAGTTAGACATCGGACAACGTCGAAAGACGTTTTAAAACCGATATATATATATATAAAAAAACTTTTACAGTTAAACGGTTTTATGTTAAACATACATTGCAATGTTTATAATAAAAACCAAAAAATAATAAAATAGATACAGTCGTGGGAATTATAAACATATGCATAGACTAGACTAAAATAAAACCGTGGGTCACGTCAATTGTCTACAAATTATCGACTTAATGTGCGATAGAAGAATCGTTTAATTCGTCGTTAGGCAGTTGGCCCGCAGACGGTGAGGAAATTACTTACTATTTTCTTGCTCATGGAAATTCCAATAGTTATACACTCCATGTAAATAAAAGAGATGTTTCAACTAGTTTATCGTTGGACATTCACACTGCTGGCTGGCGAGGAATCGTTTCACTGCTCGTAGTTTGTCTTTAATCGACAAAACATATGATAAAAGTACTACTCGCTCACCACTATGAAACCCTAAAACTCGCTTATAATCGAGCTTGCTAGCTTGTTTCCACATTCTAGCCCTACTTATCACACGTCCATCGTTGTCGGTTGAACAACTGCCTAATTATAGTGTAATCAATCTGGTTTTCATTCTCTTCCATTCAACTTATCACAGCACATTAGCTGTCGTGGGCCGGATTGATGACACTAGTCTTAAGCTGTCGCGGGCCGGATTTATGGCAGTTGCGGGCCAGGTATGGCCCGCGGGCCGTAGTTTGGAGGCCCCTGAATTAGATCATTGGATACATACTAAAGTTCAGTTTCTCCCAAAAGGCTATACAATTACTTCGTGATGACAACAGATGCCATAAACTGTGAATTTTATACCTTCTAAGAATTCTTTCACAGCTCTTTGTACTTATCTATACGTAAATTCAATAAGTTTTAAATCAATTATGCGGGGTTTAATACTTTTTTAAAAGATATTAACTCGAACTTATTAAATCTGTGAATAGAAAAGAATAAAACTGCAAAAGTTGTTCTAAGACATTTCAGTATTGCTAAAGATAATCATATCTCCAATTAACAACGGCGCGAAAAGTAAACCCATACTTTTATAACCGACACGTGTCATTCGGAAAAGTAACAGTAGAAATACGTAACTTCTTGTAAAGTTGGGATTATACCAGTAAATATTTGACCTCCAAAGCATAAAATTCATACATTTGCATATTTCTATAATTTGAATCTTTTACTCTTATGGAAGATTATATTCTTTTAATTTAACGATTACAGGTTTCGTACAACGAATACAAAATATATTTACTCTTATAAAAAGTATTGATAGTAATGTTGAAGAATTTGATTATCCATTCAAGCAAACAAAAACAAGAGGCTTAATAAATGGACTGAAAACTATGATAATAGCCATAACCAGCAACATAGACCACAACTAATTTTCGAAGTTACATTCAAATGCTATTAGCAATTAAATGATAAATTATTTCAAAATATGAAATATTACTTAAATCGAAATTAATTAAAGAACATATTAAACTTTCAAGTGTACAATAAGAATGTTATTTATTTCAAAGGTTTGTTTAATGTAGTTATAATAATTTATAACGTGATATTAAATCCCATTACCAAGGATTGCTATATCTATAAACAGCGTCAATAGCTTGAAGAGATTTTTTATGTTCCTGTCTTGCCAATCTTTGCAGACGGTATGGCTTTCAGTCACCCAACTTTCGTCCAAATAATATATTTACTTTCCTTCTTATCGAAATTTCACCACTGATCGAATGTTGCAATTTAGTAAAATGTTCATTTTGAAAAAAATATGTGGAGATTAGTGGTGGAATTGCTACTTGGTGGAGTGTTAAATTTGCTCTGGATTAAAGTCTATCTAAATCAGTGAATTTTCAGTTTTAAAATTCTAATAAGTGCATCATTGTATTCAGTGAACCTCTGTATGCTCCTGTTGCTAAAGGCAAGTAATAAAATCTAAGATTTGAGCTGTTCCATTGACATTTTTAGTGGAAAACCATTTAAATAATTTAATAACAACAGATTTGCTGACCAGCTTTTTTACTGAAATACCGAATTTATTCCACCACGGCAAAAATTTTATTTAAAGTTCTTGAATAAAAGTGAATATAAATTCGAGAAAGTGTACTACCTAACATCATAGTGCACCATTGTGTGTATTTGAGACTCGTGAGTCTCGATAAATCGCACGGGACAGGACCGTACTCAGGTACACATGACCCGTGCCAAAAGTTTCAAATATTGAATTGAGTCCACCAAAATCGGGGATTTCTGACTACAGGAATCCCCAAACCACAACGATGGATACCAGAATAGAGACATCTAACCAACAAACCGAAAGAAACATGTCATATTCTTCAGTACTTAGTAAACAACAGCCAACAAAATTTCCAGAGAAGAATCAAGCTATAATATTTCCTGCGATTGAAGGAACCAAAATCCAAGAATATCTCCTAGCTTTAGGAATACTCGTCAACCCTAACCACATTCTGTTCGCATCTAGAATTTCGAATAATAGAATTTGTATATACCTCGCCAGCCCAGAGTTAGTAACTACTTTTATGAATGACCACGGTGCAATTGGTGTCAACAACCAAATTATACGAGCCAGAAGATTGATAACTCCATCTGAACGTTTGATCCTATCTAACGTGAGTCCAACAATCCCACATTCACATTTAGAACAAGCCCTACAACAACTTGGCCTCAGCCTATTATCCCCTATATCCTTTCTCAGAGTCAATATGACCAATCCAGATTTTGCACATATAATGAGTTTCAGAAGGCAAGTCTACATTAATCCCCCCGAAAATATTGTCATCCCGGAGTCTATGTTGGTCAACCATGAAAATACCTCCTGTCGAATATTCTTATCATTAGATAATCTAACCTGCTTCAAATGCAAGCAAAATGGTCATATATCTTCTCAATGTACAATTGAGACACCTGAACATCTAAATGAACCCCCTGCAATGCCCCCTCCCGAAAATCCAGAAGAACCGCCAGAGTATACTACAACATCCCTAATTCCAGAAGGTTCCCCCATCACTCCCGACCAAGACAACCTGACTAATGCATCGAATAAGAGGAACCTCTCAGAAATATTAACTCCAACGGAAGATACACCATCTGACCCATTCCGAAAACCATCGTCGAGTATAAGTAAGAAAAGTCGCCCTGAAACCACAAGTTTCGAAGAACACATGCAACCAACTAAAGCATACATTGATTCAGAAAATTTTGTAATCAACTACAATCAACTCAAAGACTATTTTGAAAACGTATACGGCTCTAATGACCCTCTGAGTGTGGCGAAACAGTACACAACCGATGTGCATGGTCTAATTCATATGCTGAGTAGTGTGTACCCATATTTTAAAGACAGATGTATCAAAAGTAGGTGTACCAAAATTAAGAAAAAAATATCGAAACAGTTGCTAGCAGAAGTATCGCTAACTTCAGATTCCGAAAGCGACGCATCGTCACAAGAAACACATTAATAATATCAACTTTCGAACTATCCATCATTCAATGGAACCTTAATGGGTTCTTCACACAACAAGAAATGCTAAAACTGATTATCTCCGAAAACAAACCCTCGATCATATGTTTACAGGAGACCCATTTTAAACAAGACTACTCACAAAATCTGAGGAACTATCTTTGTTTCCATTAAAACAGACCAGATCAAAACATAGCAAGCGGTGGCGTCGCTACTTACATACACCAAATTTACGGTGCAATCGAAATCCCTATTACAACCCACCTTGAAGCAGTTGCCATTAAAATTTTGGACACTAAAGAGATAAATATATGTAATATCTACATTCCACCAAATCGTGACGTGACATACGAGGAGCTGAATGATCTCTTTCAGCAAATACCCAAACCGAGATTATTATTAGGAGACTTCAATTGCCATAACACCCTATGGGAATGCGACTCCACACATACAAGAGGTCGTATATTAGAACATGTTATCGATGATAACAACATGACGTTACTTAACAACGGAGAAAAAACTCGTTTCAACTCGTTTTCAGGAAACTCCAGTGTTATAGATCTCAGCATTAGCGACCTCTCACTCCACATTCAATTCAATTTTACCATCTTTCCCTATCTATATGACACTCACAAGTTCACAGCATGTTGTAGAAGAACCTATTGTGACAAAAAAATGGAAACTAAAAAGAGCTGACTGGAATCTTTTTGCAAATATTATAGAAACCAAGGTTAGTCACTTCCACTTGCGAGATAGTATCGATGAATGTGTTGATGATATTACCAAAATCATAACGGATGCAGCCCAACTAGCAATAGGAAAGACAAAGCAACTGAACAACCACACTCCCGTTCCTTGGTGGAATCAAGAATGCGACCAGGCAATAAAATCCTCTAAACACGCTTTCAATAGACTAAAAAGGCACCACACACCAAGAAACCTGATAACTTTTAAGAGTCTGAGGGCAAAAGCTCGATGGATCATGAAAAAAGTAGAAAAGAATCATGGGCAAGATATGTATCATCCATTAGCAGTTCAACACCACTAAGTACGATCTGGGACAAAGTGAAACGTATTAAATGTAATAAAACAGACCATGGAATCTCACGGATTGAATATCAGGGAAAATCAACTTCCAGTTGTACCGAAATTTCTCAAATTTTCTCAGACATCTATGAAAAGAATTCTAACAGTGCAAACTACACACCCGAATTTCTGAATATCGTTTACTTTTTCCAGGAGCACAAATGTTTGTTCCACGAGCCATAAGGCGAGTGCTGCAGATCAAGGGAATGCAAAAAGTGCCTTGCATATGAATTGTACACAATGTTTTTTCTACGACCAAGTTTCTTAATGAAAGCAAAAAGTAACTTATATAGGTATTTTATTTAAACGTTGAACTGCAAGGATTTAAAAAATGAAAAACAGTTAAAACTAGGTATAGTTAATTGGGAAATTTTAACAATTTTGAATTGTTATGCCTGGTGTATCTTTTTTCAATAATGAATTTTAATTACTTCTAATATTAATATCTGTCACCGAAATGCATTATAAATATAATATTAGATTGTCAAAAGGAAGATTTCCTTCCCACCAAGTCAGCATATCAACTTCTATATCGTTTACTTTTACCACGAGCGCAGAAGTTTGTGGCACGACCCGTAAGGCGAGAGCTGAAAATCAATGGAGCAAGAGAAGAGCTTTGCGTACGAGTTGTGCACAATACTTTTTCAACGATCACGTTTATTAATCAAAGAAAAAAGAAACTTATATAGGTGTTTTAAAAATTTTGAACAGAAATAATTTGAAAAATGAATATTGAAAAATTAGTTAAACGTAGGTACAGTTAATAATGAAATTTGAATAATTTTGAATTGCTTAGCCTGGTCTATCTTTTTTGATAATAAGTTATAATTAATTGTAATATTAGTGTTTGTCAACGAAATTCATTACAAAGATTTAGATTGTCAAAATAAAATTTGACATTGACATTTCCACTCCAAAAGGTAGCGCTGCAGCTTATCAACTTCTATATCGTTCACTTTATCCACTAGTGCCTCAAATCAAGGGAGTGGCAAATGTAATTTGCGTATGAGTTGTACACGATATTTATTCTACGACCACGTTTATTAATGAAAGCAAAAAGTAACTTTTATAGGAATTTTATTTAAACTTTGAACAGAAAGAATTTAAAAAATGAATATTATATTTAAAAAGTCCTGAAGGACCAGGTTCCGTAAACCTAAAACACATAAATCAGAATAGGTTGTTAATTCTAGTCACTGGAACAAACTGTAAATAAATTTTATTGCCTATTACAAAAACCTTTAAACATTTCGGAGAAAATATATACTACAACAAACCTAACTAAACAACTAACCTATATGCAAGTATACGAGAATCTGAAGTAAGCAATGATGCACCACTCATAAATGAATGATTCTCAGTTACTGTTACTAGATCATCAACAACTTCTTCTATAGGTAAACTAAAAATAAAACACAATTAACAATTTTTTGTTTTATTAATAAACTTTGAAAAGCATTACTTTTTTGAATGAAACTAATTGTCAATTTCTTAGAATTTTTAACATATTTTCAATATATTGTGGAATTATCTAGAAACAGTTAATTTCATTTAAAAAAGTAATATGACTTGATTCCACAGAGTCGAAACAGTAAATTTTATTAAAAAGCAGTTTAAAAAATATACTCCCTAATAAATTACTTGAATATTTACCTTTCGACATCACTTAGAGTAGCACTAGAAGCTTGCTCAGACACATTTTGTGCTGATAAATCTTTTTGATGACCATCTGAGTTATTTGTTGAAGACCTAAAATAGACATATTCTTTTAACAAATAATAGTAAGTCAACTAACTCAAGTCATCATTGCTAACTGAATAAAATGGATCATATGTGGCCAAATGACCTTTTAAAAAAATTAAAATAATAATTTAGTTTTTAAATACACCTCAGTTCCAAAATAGTAGGCACTAAATTCTCAGAAATATTGCATTAAACCATGAACAATTGTAGTTTAGTTTAGTTTGGTGCCTACTATATTGGAACTGAACTATAGTTATCTAGACACCCCAGAGTGTCACCAGTCGCCCAATAAAGTAATGACTTATAATTAATAATCTGTTTAAAATTTGTCTTTTATGGCCGCTTTATCAGCTGTAAGAAAAAGAGCTTATTATATTGGAAGGAAATTTTGTTTATCAGGACAGTGACTTTTTTATTTTGGGCATTACTTTAAGGGCCAATTGTACCAAGAAAATGTGTAGGTACTTACATTACATCTGGTGGATTAAATTCAAAAACTGACATGAGAAGAGCATTTTTGTTTAGAAACTTACGGCCACTACTCTTATACATAAAATCAGATTGTTTAAAATGCTCCGAAAAAATTTCAGGTCGTTTTGGTAGATCATGAGTCTCGCTTAGACCCAGTAAGCAAACCAAATTCTTCTTGTTTCCAAATTGGCGGGAAAACTAGAATAAAACAACGCCAAATAGAAATTTGCTTTTTATAATTAAAGAACTTTTAAGCATTTTAAATATTATTGAAATAAATAGTAAAAGTCGCCGCCACTGGATAGCCGTTCAAATATTTACATACCTGTGGAATGAGAGTTCGGGGTAATTTCGGCCATTTTTCCGACAGACTTGGCACTGACGAACCATGATAATAAAAAACAATAAATTAACATCCTGAGGTTCACAACAACGTTCAAACTCAGTATCGTGCGTTGACTTATTGTGGTGTAGTTTCAGATGAAATTTCAAAGATTATTACCAACAATCTTGAAGATGTTACAATCTCCTTTAAATCTAAATGTTCCATTTCCACAATTTTCTCTAAGAACAAAAATCCTATTGATAAACTCAATAGAAGTGGTATCTACAAATTAACTTGTGATTCCTGTCCATCTACTTATGTGGGTAGGACTACTCGTTCTTTAGGTACTAGAATTAAGGAACATCTTAATAAACCCACTTCATCGAATTTCGGCTTCCACATTAAGTTCAATAACCATAACTTTTCTCCATCACGTAACTCAAAAATCTTACATAACATTCCCAGGAACAACTTTAGAAAGATGGACTTGCTTGAGGATCTAGAAATACTCAGAGAAATGAATGTTAACTCAGAAAACTGCCTCAACACACAGGTACATCTTAATTGTAAATTTCAACCTCTGTTCAAGACCTTGTGGTCCTCTACGGCGTTCGACTTACATTCTCACCGTGGCGATCCGGTCCAAGAATATTTCGCCCAGCACTCTACTGATTCGTAAAAGGCGAATGAAAGAGTCTTTCCTATCTTCTATTAATTCTTTACCTCTATTTCTTCTTTCTTCTATTTTAAGTTTGTTCAACCTTATTCACTTCTCACATTTTTAGACACCAGGCTATGTATGGGTCATAGTTTGGTTAAGCATATAAGCTACGTAATAACTTGAGCAAATCATCCTCCTTTTCACTTTCCCTTATTTTCTTATTATTTTGCGCATGCCTGGTTCTTGACGGTCTTAGTATGGATCTAGGTTTGTCACAGCCATGGCATGGCTGCTATCCTTTCTTCTCTTTATAAACTTTGTTTCTTCTCTTCTATGCATGCCTAGTATGGATCTAGGTTTGTTATAACTACACGCCTTCTCTGTCTTCTCCTTACACCCCACCCCGTTTCTTCCTGTACATGCCTAGTATGGATCTAGGTTTGTCATACTTACCAAAATTTCTTAACCTCATTGTTCCCGTTTAACCTAGCTATGTATGGGTCATAGTTGGGTTCATCAACTTCTTTATCTTGCAGCTCTTATCACATTCTGTCCTACCCCTTCCACTCTTAACATACTCCTATGATTTCTTCTCTTCTTGTACATGCCTAGTATGGGTCTAGGTTTGTAACAACTGACTTAAATTCATAATCACATTGTGTTCTTGACGTCGGGCTATGTATGGGACATAGTTTGGGCCATTAGGTCACAATCACTATGACATTACATCTAATTCATATGTGAGACCGTCGGTTGTTGGGTTCACCTTGCCAGCGTATTTCTTCCACCTTAGTCAATAGATTATATAAGCTCCTCCATGGATGCATTTACAACTAAATATTTGATTTATGTTATCTAGCATTTCGCACGTTTAGGTTACTACGCTTGTTCCTAACTAGCTGGGGAATGGATCCAACCTCTTAATTCAGTTTCAGTATGCAGCTGAGTGATGAGGGGGATTTTGCTATTCATCTAAATTGGATGAATGTTGGGAATTGAATTTGAATAGAGTTTTTCAATTTTTTTTGCTTTATTCACATCTTTAACTTCATTTTCAAATTTAAAAATAAATGTAATATTCGGGGTTCCCTACAATTTTCAGTTCACTATAGGAATTTTTTCATCTTTTCAATCATGCTTTTGATTCAGTGTTCGTCGTGTAAATATGTTGTATTGTCATGCACTTGTTTTTACGGCGCGCTGGCTTATTAGCCACCGTAATTCTAATGTCAAACTTGTCATCTGTTTTCATTCAGTTTTTTAATTTTGAGTGAATTTACATCATGTGAATTATAATTTTACACCCTTCCAATAGGGTATTTTAATATTTTTATTCCAATGACTCAATCATAACGATGATTCTATCTTGAGTATTGTTTTTAATCAACTTGATGGCTTTGACAACTACTTTTTTAAATGACGTAAGTTCAACCTTTTTTAAATTGCTTTTTCAAAATTTCACAAGCTTTGTAATTTTTCATAGGACGGCTTTGATAATGGCTTAATAGCCGAAAGCGCTTAGCCGGAAAGTAATAAACTAATACACACTGAGTATTCATCGTTTTCATTCACTCAATTTACATCTAGTGTGTACACCATATCCACAGGCATTTCTAATAAATTAATTAACTTAAAACCAAAGTTTGTCACTAAAAGTCTTGAAAAACACACATAACATCGAAAGAACTCAATTTTTACTTGCTAGTCCTAATGGCGCTCGTAATAAACAAACCAAGTTTGACAGTATTTACTATAATACTACAATCCAATAGAAATGTTAGTCGAGAACGCTCTGGCGATATCTGCATCTCTCTTTATATCGTAACTGAACAAAGACAAAACTACTAAATAGTTTATACTAGACAAACAAAGCAGGTACTGACATTTTCAGCAATGTTGCCACTTTTAGTTACAACAAATACTTGTTTAAAATTTATATAAGAATATGCCTTTGTTATATAAAATTCAAGTATTATTAATTAATTTTAAAAGTAATGGCTAAAAGGCATAAATTATTATGACTTTTTTTTAATTGCATGAATATTTAACAAATTTTCAATAAAATTTCTAATTTCATTTTTCCTGCATCTAAAGAGGATTTGTAGATATGGCATAGCATTGGAAATGTCCCGCAAGTGAGTTTAGAATGTAACTCAATGTTTGGGGCAGGAAAAAGACAAAACAAACATATCTATTTTATTTGTTAATCTGAGGTATTAATATAACCTAGGAACTAATCGCTAATAAGCTGTGTCATAAAAGTCCAAAAGTCGTCTTCAAAATGTTACATCCATTAAACTGATCGTCAGCTTTAAACAAGTAATTGTTAATACTGTCAAAATATTCAATTTTTACAGGATTCATCAGTTTTTAAGGATACTATCATGCAATAACATTTGAAAACAGCTATATTTCACAGTTTTAATTTGTTGTACATATCCTGTGGTAGATCTTGTTATCAAATCATGTTAATAATTATAGTAACAGAGTTATTTCACAAATTCCGCTTGTTTGCCTATAAGAAAGACGACTTCCTCTATCTGGGGTCTCACAAATGTAGGCAGGAAATTCCTATTCAAGTCATTCAGATAAGAGCCCTGTTAAGGGTTGGAAATATGAAAAGGGACTAATGGACTGTATTTCGAAGAGTTAATTAACAAAAAAAATAGCACATCATCAACGCATAAATAAAAACAATATATATATAAGGCTCCTACCTGATGAAGCTGTCTTGCCGTCGTATCCAGGCGCCTGGGAGGGTTGACGATGTCGTTTTTGGTACACTTCTTTTGACCAAATCTCGTCCAAACAATTTACCGGTGGTTTTATAAAATCATGTATACCGTGCGAATGTCGACAAGGTACTGCTTTCTGGGCACGTCGACGGTTTATCAATCATGCGCCCATGATGCGTTTAGCGGCAAAATTGAAAATACAAGTGATTCCTTAACATTCACCCCACCAAAACGAATGTTTTTTAACCAAATGGAATATAAAGAAAAAAAAAATATATATATATAAAGTGAGAGAAAAAAAATAAATAGAATATTCCCGCGCTTAAATCAAAAAAAAAAAAAACGACTTAACTACTTCAGTTAATTATAGTGAGAGTAAATTAATTAATCGGTAAGGGACAAATTTTTACCACAGGGCGTTGCATAACGCCGTGGTTGGTTTTCAATGTAACCACACGAACCACATTGTCCCGACCAGGGTGCACATCGATAACTCTGGCAAGTTCCCAATTCAGTGGAGGCGTTTGTTCGTTTTTAATTAAAACTAAACCACCTTTAACAATAGGATGTGAAGGTTGGGTCCATTTAAATCTCTCTTGGAGAGAATGAATATATTCTTGCGACCAACGCTTCCAAAAGTCACTCCGCATACGTTGCAGCAATTGCCATCGATTCAATCTGTTTAAAGATAAATGCGTTAGATCCACCTCGGGAATAGGACTAGTGAGGGGTTCAAGAATTAGAAAGTGCCCCGGCGTAAGAGTTTGTAAATCATTTGGATCGCTACTAATTTCACACAACGGGCGTGAATTCAAAAGTGCTTCGATCTGCGACAACAGGGTGTAGAATTATTCAAAGGATAGTATCTGAGTACCTAAGACTCTATAAAAATGAGTTTTAAACGATTTTACTCTCGCCTCGGCGAGGCCATTAAAATGTGGACTACCGGGGGGGTTGAAATTCCAAGAAATGGCCAATTTCTGCGCGATAGTTTTAGCCATGTCAAGGAGTTCGTTATTAGCACCCTTAAAATTTGTGCCTTGGTCGCTGGTAATGGTGAGACATCTTCCACGCCGAGCGATAAAGCGTCTAAAGGCGGCTAAGAAAGTTTCAGAACTCAAATCTGAAGTAGCTTCTAAATGAATAGCTTTTGTGGATGTGCAAACAAAAACACAAACATAACCTTTGTAGGTTTTTGCACCTCTATGTTTACTCATCGAAAGTGAAAATGGACCAGCAAAATCAATACAAACTGATGAAAAAGCCTTGACTTGAGAAACTCTTATAGAGGGCAAATCAGCCATGTATGGGTTGTAAGATCTTGGTTTGCAACGAAAACAACGAATGCAACTTGAAAGACATTTATAAATTGCACTACGTGGAGATAAAATCCAAAATTGTTGTAATAATAAATAGTGTAATGTTTTTAAACCTGGATGAAAGTGTTCCTGATGAACTGCTTCGATTATCAAGTGGGTTAGTCGGTGTGATTTGGGTAGCAAAATAGGATGTTTAACATCAAACGAAAACTCCGAATTTCTGATTCGACCACCAACTCTAAGCAACCCAAAGGAGTCAATGAAAGGGGCGAGTTTTCTAAAAGGCTTAGGTAATAGTTGATTGTGTTTAATTTTGAGAAAAATGTCAGAAAATGTATGTCGCTGAACACATTTTATAATGATTTTGAAGGCATTATCTACATCCACGCTTATTTGAGACTGAGATTGTAACCTTAAGCTATGAATAAAAAAGAGAGAATACGCTACTATTCGCTTAATCTTGGATAAAGAGGAAAATTTATTTAAAAGGGTGAAGATGAAATTGTCAGAAGAAGTGCAGGCAGATAGTATAACCCTTTGTTCTTCCTGAGAGATTTCAAATAAATTTAATTTGTTATTAGTCTGCGTAGGCCATGTATTACTAGACTGAGCTAAAAATTCAGGACCTGACCACCAAATAGGAGTTTCTAAGAGCTGTGCTGGGGTTTGACCTCGACTAGCACAGTCAGCTGGATTCTGGGAAGATGGAACATAATACCAAAGAGAGGGGGGAATGAGATCTTGAACATGACTGACTCTATTAGCTACAAATGTTTTCCATCTATGTGGAGATGAAGATAACCAAGCAAGAGCTACCATAGAATCTGTCCAAGCATAAATAGCATCAAAAACGACTAGGTCACTATAGCTTTCTTTAACAAAGTGCATTAGATCGGCCAATAAAACGGAACCCATAAGTTCAAGTCTTGCTATAGATTGTGTTTTTAATGGAGACACTCGACATTTCGCACAAATTAAGAACGTTCTCACAAGTCCAGAAGATTCGAGAATTCGGAAGTAGACAACACTAGCATAGCCAACTTGTGAGGCGTCACAAAACCCATGTAGCTCAATCCGGGAAATAGAACTGGAACCTACATGGCGCGGAATTTTAATATTAGCTAAATTCGGCATTTCTATCTTAAACCTTGACCAGACATCCAAGATATTCTTTGAAGGGGTATCATCCCAGGAAGTCTTGGATTCCCACAATTGTTGTAAAATACGTTTTGCAAGTAGAAGACATGGGGAAATAAATCCAAGGGGGTCAAGAACTCGACTTATTTCAGACAGGATGTTTCGTTTTGTACAAGGCCGTTCAAATGGAATATAAGTGTAAGAGAAACAATCTATATTAGGATCCCATTTGAGCCCTAACACTTTAATAAAGGATGGTTCATCTTTATCAAAGTTGCACGATTCTTGGCGATCGGAATGACTTACTTGAGCTAAAAGAGCAGGATGATTACTTGCCCATTTGCTCAATTGAAAACAACCTCGTTGCATGAGCTGAATTAATTCAGATTGAAGTGAAATGGCTGAACTTAGATCATTGCTTCCAAGCAAGCCATCATCTATGTAGAATTGATGATGAATCATTTTAGATGCTCGAGGAAAAGAAGATTGCTCTTGTGTGGCCAATTCTTTCAAAGTTCGTAGAGCTAAGAACGGAGAACTCGAAATTCCGTAGACTACGGTTCGCAAAAAAAATTCCTGAAGAGGCTCAGTGGGCTTGAAGCGCCAAATAATTCTTTGATAATTCCAGAATTGAGATTGTACGTTAATTTGTCTGTACATTTGCTTTATATCGCAGACAAAAACATGAGAGAAAAATCGAAATCTTGAAAGTATTGTAGAAATATCACGTTGAAGTTTTGGGCCAACTAAAAGAGTGTCATTAAGTGAGACACCCTGTACATCACGCAAACTCGCATCGAACACAACTCCAATTTTGGAAATTATTTGAGAACCTGAAAGTTGTTCTTTAAAGACGGCGTGATGGGGTATATAATAAGCAGATGAAGATTTATAATCGTCCAATGGGACCGGAATCATATGTCCACTGGTAAGATAATCTTGCATGAATTCACAGTATTTGATGTGTAATTCAGACGATTTTAAAAATCTATTTTCTAGCATTGAGAATCTCCGATGAGCTTGTGTATAAGTATCAATAAAATTGGGGAAAGATTGACGAAATGGCAGAGGTACCGAAAATCGTCCAGAAGGTTCTCGAAAAGTGGAAGTCTTATAAATTTCTTCGCATTTCTTATCTTCGGGGGATGCTGGGAAAATAGCTTTGACAACCTGTTCGACCTCCCAAAACCTTTGCAATTGGATATCAAGATTTACATCCAAAGATGCATGGCAACTTAAAGAATAATTGTTTGAGGCATAGGAGCAGTTTGTTCGTCCTTGAAGAATATAACCAAAGACAGTTTCTAAAGCGACAGGTTGATCCGGATTTCCAAATATACGACCTGATTTCAAAATTAAAGGTATTAATTCAGCTCCAAGAATCATATCCAAGGGTCCGGGAACATGAAATTTACTGTCCGCCAAGTTTAAATTTTGAATATATGTTAATTCTGCAGGATTAATAAAGACTTTCGGCTGATCAGAACAAACTTGAGGAATAATAATAGCTTCGAAGGAAAAAACAGGATTTTCTGCGCTACATGGTTTAATGATACAATGTGCTGTGCCTCGATTTGTAAAGGTAGTCATTCCATTGAGGCCTTCAATGGGAATAGAGCAGTGTTTGCGAGAAAGTCCAAGTTTTCTAATACATTTTTCGGATATAAAGTTAGCCATGGAGCCTGTGTCCAGTAAAACTCGGATTTTTTGAAAATTACCTCGAATGTCCTTAATATGCACTTCACAAGTAGATAATAAAACTGTAGATTGTGGTAACGTTAAAGTATTTGTAATACAATGGCCATTTGTAATTGAAGAGCTAGAATTGTCACTAGAAGTATTCGTGAGATTGTCAGAAGCGGAAATCGAGTTATTTATGTGATTAGAATTAGGAGAATTTTTTGGAAAATGTAACACAGTATGATGAGGAAATCGACAAATTTTACACTTTTGTGTGGATGAACACATTTTCATAGAATGGGGAGATACTAAACAGTTAACACATAACTCGTGCTGCTTAGCAAAAGAAAATCTTTCTTGTGGCATCTTGGCCAAAAATGATTGACATTTATACAGTGGGTGAGAGGAGGAGCATAAGATACACTTCAAGTTACTACTGTTTTGTTGTGTATTTGCAACAAATGTAGATGTTGAAGGTTTATTACAATTTTTTGAGTTTGAAAACTTGTTTTTGGATTTATCTACATGGGTAGATGGGATAATAATAGAAAATTGAACCGATTCCAAAGCTATACAATTCCTTTCTAAGAATGTTATTAATTGTCTGTAAGTAGGCAATTCTGAATTTAAGCTATTTTCAAGTTCAAAATCAGTTCTAGTTTTAGTATCAAGTTTATTCATAAGCATATTGAACAACAAAAAATCCCACTGATCAACTGGAAATTTGAGAGCTCGAAAAGATGCTACATTTTCAGAAAAGGTATTTAGAAGTTTCCTTAGCTCCTTAGAAGTAGACATTTGAATTGAAGCTGCATTCGAAAGTTCATTATAGTAGTGAGTAGCCAGAATCCGTTTGTTTTGGTATCGTTTCTCCAGCATTTCATATGCTATAAGGTAATTTGCATCAGTAAGGGGAATACCCTTAATTGAAGATAAGGGTTCTTTGTCTAGTGACGAAAGCAAATATTGAAATTTTTCAGCGTCGGACAAATCAGTATTGTTGTGAATAAGCGAATTGAACAGATCATAAAAAGAAGACCAGTTTTTAAAATCTCCGTCGAATGTCGGTAAATTAATTTTTGGAAGCTTTGCTACAAATCGTTGATGTGAAGAAGTTCTATTTAAATTGGTCACCGAATTATTGACGGAATCCGAGATTAAAAAATCGTGCTTGATAGATTTAGCCCCATAAAATGCTTTATCTGCCGAACTACGCATTGTATCGTAAGTTACGAACTCATCATCACTAACTAGAGAAATGACAGTATTATGGGCTGTTTGGAAGTCATTATAAATAACATCAAGATCCTCTGCTCTAGCTAAGAAAATGGATTTCAAGGATTCATCGTTTAACGCATCAAGACCTGCTTGATGAGTCTCTTGTAATCTTCTGTGAGCAAGCGTGCGATTTAAATTCGCTTTTGTTAATTTATCTGATGGTGGAGCCATTACAAATATAAATAATTGTTTTGAAAATTATAAACAAACAAATATCGAAGCACCTGCTCAAGGTCAATGTGGTTCTTGTATGCCAAGAAAAAGTTAAATTGAAAAGGTAATTAAGAACTGGAAATAATATTTTAATAAATATTTTCGAACAAAGCAATAAAATTCTCTAGCAAAGAAGAATGCAAAATTTACGTTTAAATTTGATTTTAACTGTTGATATTTGACGGTGAAATGATAATTATAATAACATCTAGTGGAATAAACCAAAACAGAGTTTATCTGCATAAAAAATGAATGAGAAACCGGTAAACGAATTTAAAAATGTACCGAAAAAATGAACTTAACTTGAAAAAGTAAAAGGGTATAAATGAGGTATATTAATCCGCGTGAGAAGGACCAATGTTAAGGGTTGGAAATATGAAAAGGGACTAATGGACTGTATTTCGAAGAGTTAATTAACAAAAAAAATAGCACATCATCAACGCATAAATAAAAACAATATATATGTAAGGCTCCTACCTGATGAAGCTGTCTTGCCGTCGTATCCAGGCGCCTGGGAGGGTTGACGATGTCGTTTTTGGTACACTTCTTTTGACCGAATCTCGTCCAAACAATTTACCGGTGGTTTTATAAAATCATGTATACCGTGCGAATGTCGACAAGGTACTGCTTTCTGGGCACGTCGACGGTTTATCAATCATGCGCCAATGATGCGTTTAGCGGCAAAATTGAAAATACAAGTGATTCCTTAACAAGCCCTGTTTATCATCTTTAAAATGTGCAAGCATATCCTGCCCCAGTAGTAAGTAAACTGTTCAAAGTAGGTATATCCTTTATAGTGGAAATATAAGAATCGAATCTGTGGGGGCTGAAATTTCGCTGTAACTAGATACCAATAAAAATGTGTTTTATCGACGGTGAATATAGTCAAACCTCCTGACAGCACAAGCCAAAAGTACACAAGCTGAATCCCAACAGTATAGTTTCTTTGTGGACTGCTGGGAAGTTCAGATAAGTTCAACTTTATGTAAGCTTAACCTCTTGGGGTAGCCACACCATCTTATCAACGTTAATATATCTTAATTCTGTAGGCTGAACTATAGTTTTTATTATTGAACTAAATGATCATAATTTTTGTTGTTGGGTGAATGAAGTTAAAATAATCATAACTATTTTTTTTTTCAGTAATTTAAACTTTGTTTTTATTTTCGTTTACTCCAAGTTTTACATACATTGCTTTATGCCTGTTAAAAGTGGAAATGTCAGAATGAAAAAATGAGCAAATCCAGCAGTTGACATACCACACGAAATAAAGGAAGACTCGCACAGTATTGATACTCCACAGAGAGTATTATGTAGAAGATGCCGAATTTGTTGCAATCAAACAATTTATATACACCTAAAATATAATGTCTACCTTCATGTTGATTGCTTCCAGGCATGTATATAATGTATCGTATTTGCTGGTGATGCGACCACGCAACGGTTTGTTTTTTTTTCAAAAGAACTGAAGGTAAATTTTTGAAGTGAAACTTTTTATGGGACACTAGCGTTTTGTCATGAGAGTTAACTCGTCGAGCTAACAAAACTGTTAAACTCCTTGTGAGAGAGGCGGAAACAATTAACGAAGATCCGCACAAAGAGGAGACGCCGAGAATAGTCGCAGGGCATTGTTTATTGATGGCGATCATTTTATTCCGTTTATCAATCCCCACTTCGCTGCGCGAACGATAAAGTGAGAACGCATTCGGGGGGAAAAGGATACCAAAAGCGCTTAATAATTTCTGCCGATATTGGTATAATCCAGTGCGAAATTAATATAGAAATTGTTTACCTTTAAAATTAAGGCGATAAAAACTAGGAAATTTCTTTGCATTGTGTATTTATTTGTTTTATTTTGAAAAAAATATGTAATAAAACGTAACAAGAGTATTGAAATATATTGAAAAAGGAAATAAACAGGTATACTTGTCCGTACAGATAAGTTCTGTACTCATTAAAGTTTAAGCATAAACTGTGTTATCTCCTACTTTCCGCATTGAGACCAACGCGCATCGTGTATGTGTATTTAAAATTATTTTTTGATAAATGAAAATGAATGGACAAAAAACTTCAATTTCAGTCGTTGGCGATGGAAATTGCTTGTTCAGATGTTTGTCTTATTTTATTTTTTCAACTCAAAAATTTCATTATTTGATACGATTAATAATAGTGAAATTTATTCACGATCATTGGGACAATTTTAAAGAATTTATATGTGGAGAAGGAGTATATGATATACAAATTTCAAATAATGAAGATTATTACAACCATTTATCGAAACAACGAATTTATGGAGGTGAAGTGGAAATAGCTGCTTTTTTACAACAATTAGTGTATGTTGCATTATCAAGAGCCACAACTTTAGAAAAATTATTTATTGTCACACCAAATAACGATTTTAAATTCTATCATGGACGTCGAAATACCCCTTCTACTTTAGCAGTAAGAAAAGAGTTAGAAAGATTAGAAACTAAAAGTTTGATAACAATAGATCAACATATAGTTGATATGATTAAAGAAGCAGAAGGACTGTCTATTTATACATTCAATTGCCAAAGCTTACGAGCTCATAAGTTAGATCTGAAGGATCAAGTCCTACAAAATTGTGATATATTATTGTTATCTGAAACATGGATGAACGATGATGAAAATATAGAAATTCCAAATTTTAGATGTGTTATTAAATATAAAAGACGACAAAGAAGAGCTGGAGGGGTTGCACTATTTCAGAAAAATTCAGATAGTAATAATACATTAGAATTAACTGATAACAATCATTCATCACCGTATGATGCTGAAAATCTAGAAAGATCACAAGAATTAAGTGTCGGTGATTTGTGTGCAGTAATATGTACAACTGCAAAACAATTATCTATAATTATTATATCAATATATATTTATCCGAAACAAAAAAATAATGAAATTATCGAGTTTATCTTCAACAAATTATTAATATATACTATACCACATGCATCCGAAGCTAAATCAGAAAAAGATAAGATTCCAATGATCTTAGCTGGAGATTTTAATGTAAATTTTAGTGACAAAAGTTCAGAACCACTCATTTCATTTTTATATGATAAATTACAATTAAATATAAACAATGACATCCATATTTCAACAACAAGATATGGAACTTGCTTGGATGCTGTTTTTTCAAGACACTTGAATTCATTGAGATCTGAAGTATTTGCATCCTACTTTAGCTATCATCAGCCAATTATTGTTTTTATTCTCAGTTATTGTCAATGAAGATACAAAAAATGTATGCGTCAGTCCAAAACTAACAGCGTCAAAAGTGAAACTTTTCATGTAATTCAAAAACTGTCAATGAGTGTACAAAAAAATACATTGCAGCAAAGAAAAATTGACTGGAAATTATAATAAAAATGATTTATAATAAAAATCAAGAAAAATCTACGGACTATCCCGAATTAATTACTACGGAAGTTTCACTTGTACGTATATGTATATAGTTTCATGTATATGTAAATAATAGTACGTACAAGTGAAACTTCCGTAGTAATTAATTCGGGATAGTCCGTAGATTTTTCTTGATTTTTATTATAAATCATTTTTATTATAATTTCCAGTCAATTTTTCTTTGCTGCAATGTATTTTTTTGTACACTCATTGACAGTTTTTGAATTACATGAAAAGTTTCACTTTTGACGCTGTTAGTTTTGGACTGACGCATACATTTTTTTGCATGAATATTTAGTTTAATTAAGGTATTGTATAAAGGTTCAATACATTTTTTATTACTTTGTTATTATTTCACCACTTGATGAGTAAAGGGTTTTTTCACAAATAAATTACTTTGATTGTTATTGAAAGTGCTAACATTTTCTCTTGTTTAAAAAGCTTCTGTATGTTTATTTGTAGCATCGTTAATAATTGAATCTATTTTAATGTAATAACTTAGATTCTTTTTAGATTAGGTAGAAAATAAAATATATGTATCTATAATTTTTTAAGTTCAATATTGTACTTGTAATTTTTTTTAATGTAAAAACAAATTTTTATTAATAAATTTATAAATAAACCGTTTTTTATTTCATCTACACTTCAGGGTGTAAATTTATTATACATTCAAAAATAAGGCAGTTAATAACAAATGCATTTAGTTGGATAGCCGTTTATTGCATTTTTTTCTTAATTTTGATTGTATAATGGAGAACTACCTATATTTCAGTTGTACCTCGAAGGTAGTAAATTACATTTGCTTTGAATTCTGAGAGTTCGAACCATTTTTTGTGGTTTGAACTTCAGAATTTGAATCTAATGTAATTTACTACTATCGAGGTACTGGCAGTACAATAAATATCCGCTTCTATTTACCGCCAGATGGCGGTAGTATCGAAAAATGGAAACTGTAAATATTTTTAAAGAGATTTACATTATCGGCCTATTTAGAGACACAACCGCTGCAGTAATTGTCGCATTAGATTTCATACTCGACAAGAGAGCACTTTTCATTCTATCCTCGGGTCCGTTTTCTGTGACTCTGTTATTTTTTTAGTTGTAGCGTACCGGCCAGTATTAGCTTTTAATATAGACTTTATAATATGTGCAAAAAGCAGTCACCGTCCGATGCATTGTTTTCGATCTGTAGCCATTTGAATATTTTTACTATGAAATTTTCTGACAGTCCTGAATGTGACAGGTATGGCCCGATATCAATTCACAAAAACTATTTCAAAAGTAAAATTTTCATACTTCAAAACATTAATCATGGTGTAGACAATGATTTTATAGATAAACAATATGAGTATTTCAACGTATCTTTAATAAAAATAAATATATATTACATATTAATATTCCACGACAAATCGCTGGTTCTAGTTACCATCCTCCCCGAAAAGTAATTCCCTTATCTCTCTTTTTTACCAGAACAACAATAATATTCGTCATCGGCGGCCTAGAAGTTGAATTCCTCACTTCGACCACTTGGCCAGGGTCGGCTCGTGATATTAATATTATAGTTCACCATGGTTTTACGATATTCTTATTTGTTGCTGAGATATTCAAATGAAACGATCATGAAATGCGCGCGGGCAACAGTAGCAAATAGTATAGCGACCATTTAACGATTAATCAAATGATATACAGTACATCGATTAATCTATTAATTCTAAATATAACCCTAAAATTATAAAATGCAAAGAAAATACCTGTGCAGTTTTCTATCAAGTCCGGCCGATCTAGCTATTTTTATGGTTTCTTTGGTTGTATTTTTTATAATTTAGAAGAAATTTTATTTAAAAATATTAAAATTATGTCACCGCCTAAAAGTATAGTTTGGTTTCATTTCAGTAATCGTTGAACTATTATAAAATAATCGATTATTCTTCTGAAATTAACTGACGATGATATTTAATATCGAAACAATTGTCAATTATCTTAGAATTTTTAAAATCTTTTCAATATATTGTGGAATTAACTAGAAATAGTAAGATTATTCTTCTATTTTAATTAATAGTTGCCATTTCTACATGTATCTAGTAATACTGTTGCCCGCGCGTATTTCATGATTTCTTCATTTGAATATTTCAGCAACAAATAAGAATATCGCTAAACCAAGATGAACGTTTTGAAGAAAGATAATTCTATTTTCGAAATCATTTTTGTAAATTGAAATCGCATTCAGGCCTGCTGGAAAACTGCATAGTAAAAAATTCAAATGGTCACAGATCGAAAACTATGCATTGGAAAGTACCTACTATTTGCACATATAAAGTTTATATTAATAACTAACATTGGCTGAAGCATTTACGCTATAACTTTAAAAATAACCGAGTTAAGAATTTTTGAAAAAATTGGAGTTTGGCCGGGGTTTCCCGATTTTCTCCTATATTAACGCTTCGATCGAGCTGTTCGACCTTTAATTTTGTTCGTGTTATTATTCTCTATAATTTTTCTGTTGACGCCATCATGATTACCCTGACAGTTTTAATTTTATAAGCATAAAACTGTTAGTAACATAGTTATGAATAATAAAGTCGAGTGAAACTATTCTCCAAACAATGGCGTAGCTGGTTATCTTTTAACATTTTTTACACAAAATGCTCACTCCAAATCTCTATAGCTTGGCCAAATAAAGAAACGCCCGTCATAATATTCTGTAAAAACATATATTCTCGAGAACACTGTCATTAATTGTCACTACTTATGGAAAATCTTCCAAAATAGTATTAAAACGCAATAAAACAACTACATTACAATTTTAGTTTTAGTTCAAAGTCTGCGCCTTCGTTATATTATGTAAAAACAGATATTCTGGAGAAACCTGAAGCATAGTCAGATTTGAACGCTTCAACTGAAACTAAAATTGCAATGGAATCTTAGTAGTGACAATTAATGACAGTTTTCTCGAAAATATCTGTTTCTAAATTATATGACGATGGTGCTCCTGTACACAGATTCCGATATAAAAATTCTAAATTCTCCTAAAGCGTTCGTTTTATCGACTTCAAACAAGAGGTAGTAAATTGAATGAAAATTTCACACTTGAAATTTAGATATTATACAAATTTTCCCTGTTAAAATTATGGATTTTTAACCACTGGGCACAAGGCGCTTCTGGATTTCTGTGTGTAATGTAGATTCATTTATATCGTCAAAATTAGCACAAGGACGTATTCAGTCGCTGAAATTAGTAGTCCAATATATAGTTTAGAAATTATATCAAAACATAAGTTTTGATTTCGAGACTTTAGAAACCTATAACTACAAATCGAACTACTAACATTATTTTGACCTCTTCTACTCGCTCCCGAATTTATGCCATTAAGTTCCTGGACACCCTGTATATATAAATGAAAGACAGATTTCATTTTTCTACTGTACACCTCCGTTTAAGTCAAAATTTTAATAATTTCAACATATCAGTCTGACCGTTCTTCGAAGAGAAAAACAACTACTTTCCTGGCTGCAAAATATTGATTGAACATTATTTTGACCTCTTCTACTCGCTACCGAATTTATGCCATTAAGTTCCTAGACACCCTGTATATACAGGGTGTCCCGGGACTAATGGGAAAAAAGTCAGGAGCGTATAATCTGAGCCAAAATAATGTTAGTACTTCATATAAACTTTTTCTATGGAGGCCCTCGTTTTCGAGTTATAGGCCTCCAAAGTATCAATTTTGAATTTGATTTTTATTTTTTGTACTAGTTATTTGATCTTTATCAAATTCACGGCAAAGCTATAATGTACGTGTATGTTTATTTTGGAAAGGTAAACAGATTTACAGTACTGCCTTGAAGCCAGGGACGGACTACTCGCAAAGGTTAGTGATCCAAAAAATTTGCAGGAATGGCACACCCTGTATGAAATCATCGAAATTGACTTCCCCACACATTAAGCTAACGAAAAGGTACTCTTGTTGGAATTCGATAAAATAAGCCGTTTGGCTAATATTTACAGTTTTATTAATGCACTACGTACACATCTACCTAACTAACTTATTAATACGATGTCCAGAATTTACTTGCTTTTAATCAAAATTACGAACATAACATTATTAAACCATTAAGAAAACCTCAGAAAACACAAGTTATAAAACATTAGACTAAAACTAATTCCTAAACAACAACAAAAACTAACGTTATTCTAATAAATGTTCAATATGAGCTCCTCCCACTTCCACGCACATTCTAAGTCTACGAAGGTTGTTTCTTTGCACTTGAAAGAGCAATTTCACACTATTTCTAATAACATTGCAGTGACGTCTCCTGATCGCGGTGGCCATTGAAAAGGGCCTCCACGACCAATCCATCTATTAGGAAGCCTTGTGTGTAAATGCTGTCGTACATCTAAACTGAAATGAGGAGGGGCCCCATCATGCATGAACCATAAATTCCTACGAGTTTGTAGTAGCACATCATCAAACAGGTTCCATAACTCATTTTGCAAAAAACTCCAAATATCTCTGACCGGTCAAAGTACTGTCAATAAAGTATGGCTGTATCAAATTATTGCCAACTATTCCTGCCAAACATTAACCATGAATCTATGCTGGATCCTAGTTTGGATAATGCCATGAAGATTCACATCATCCCATTAATGCATATTATGAGAATTTATGATTCCATCTCTGGTGAAACCCGGTTCGTTCGTAAAGAGAACGTTACTAATAAATGTGTTGTCTGCTTGTTGTTGTCGCAGAAACCACTGGCTATACTCAAGTCGAGCAGGATAATCAGCCACTGTCATACGGTGTACTTTTTTCATGTGAAAAGGATATAACAGCTGTTCTTTTAGGACGCGATGAACAACTGATTTCGAGACGTTATGTTCTCTTGATAATTTTCTAAAACTCGATGGTTCATTATCAACTGCATTTAACAAGTCTTGTTCAACTGCCACAGTACGTATGCTTCGTACTGGACCTTCTCCAGCTTTTTCTGGCGAAAATCTTCCTAAAATTTAAAATTTTGTTTTGTATACGTGGAAAATTACATTTACTTATTCATACCTGTTTCTCTTAACCTGAGATCAATACGCCCAAACATTCGTCTGCCTGGCAATGCTCTGTTTGCAAAATGTTCTTCATAAAGCCTTTTGGCCTCTAAACAGTTTCGAGAAGCCGGTCCATACATTAGATGTTTATCTGCGTACTCAATAAAAGCGAATTCTGCTATTGTAACTGTTAAATTAAGGACTTATGAATTATTGACAAGTACTGACTACGAACTATTCTACACAACGTTTGACAACTAACCCTATGGTAACTTGATAAACGGTAAAAACACTTATAAAAAGTTTTTACCAACTTTCCAATTAATAAGTCGTTAATGTTTTTCATCTTCTGCTATCGTTAAATTATTTTTTTGTAGTACTCTAGGTAAATTTTGGACATCTATTAAAAGTTAGTTTTACCTCGTTGTGTACTTATAAAAATGGTGAATGCGTAAACTGGTATGTAGTGCATTAATAAAACTGTAAATATTAGCCAAACGGCTTATTTGATCAAATTCCAACAAGAGTACCTTTTCGTTAGCTTGATGTGTGGGGAAGTGAATTTCGATAATTTCATACAGGGTGTGCCATACCTGCAAAATTTTTGGATCACTAACCATAGCGAGTAGTCCGTCCCTGGCTTCAATGCACTACTGTAAATCTTTTCACCTTACCAAAATAAACATACACATACATTATAGCTTTGCCGTAAATTTTATAAAGATCAAATAACTAGTACAAAAAATACAAATAAAAACCAAATTCAAAATTAAAACTTTGGAGGCCTATAACTCGAAAACGAGGGCCTGCATAGTAAAAGTTTATATGAAGTACTAACATTATTTTAGCTCAGATTATACGCTCCTGACTTTTTTCCCATTAGTCCCGGGACACCCTGTATAGTTTAGAAATTATATCAAAACATAAGTTTTGATTTCGAGACTTTAGAAACCTATAACTACAAATCGAACTACTAACATTATTTTGACCTCTTCTACTCGCTCCCGAATTTATGCCATTAAGTTCCTGGACACCCTGTATATATAAATGAAAGACAGATTTCATTTTTCTACTGTACACCTCCGTTTAAGTCAAAATTTTAATAATTTCAACATATCAGTCTGACCGTTCTTCGAAGAGAAAAACAACTACTTTCCTGGCTGCAAAATATTGATGTCAAATTATTTCGTTTGAACTATACAAGGCGTTGAACTCACAATGATTTTTACGTACAATTAGGCATAACTTCTGAAATATCCTATATATCTGAATCTGAAATAATATATAGGGTGTCTCATTTAAAAAAAGGTATGTTTGTTTCACCCTGGTGGTAGGGAACACCCAGTACAAATGAAAATAATTTTGAAATGTGAAGTTTACAGATGTCTACAATTTTCGTATATAAGTTTATTCCATACTTCTATAATAATGAATATATCGAACTTTGTCACACGAATGGTGCACCCTGTACATAATTTGTAGTGTGTTCTTTTCTTTTGAACCATCATTGAATAAACTTGTTTATATGTCTTGAGAAAGAATTGTGTATCACAATTTTGCTCAACTGTTACGAACACCATCAACAGACTCAAAGTTTAGTTATATTTTTAGTGAAGCAATTACTTTATTCGCAACTTACCTTATAGTCAGCAGCTTCTGCCAACTGTGCATTGAGATCTCTAATTTGACTTTTAGCCTCGGCGAGCTGTAACTGGAGTCGATCAACTTGTTTAATCAGTTTTTTAACTCGCAGGTTAGCTTCATCTCTTTCATTTTGAATCAAACACTTTGCTCTTGTGTTATCTTCTTGTAACGAAAGTTTCCTTCGAAGTAGATCCAAGTGGAGCTCTTTTCTTTGTAGTTGTTCTCTAAGGCTTCTTACTCTACGCTGGAGTTGATAAATTAGCGTAGTCTGGTGAGAGAGAATCTATATTAATAAGTAGCTGGGAATTGTGGATCCAATCGACACTAAACATACGTTGTACTACTACTTACACCATAGGACTATAATACACATTTCAATCAACAATTTACCTTCTGTCGGTACCAAAGTAGGAAGATGAGGCAAACATTTATTTATTTATATCGATATTTACAGAGTCACCGATCTACTGATATTCAATTAAAAAGAATTTTCAGGATACACCTCCTATTTTATAAACGGTTAGCAGAAATACTTGAATAGGAACGTTCTTAGGCCCGACTTTCCTAGCTCTTTCCAATTAATCTTGGAGCTGATTATATTTGCCAATAGACTTGGTGAGAGAGGAGGGGTAAGTTGGGTATAACAACACAAATCATGACAAAACCATTTTCAAGCTCATCTATCTATTAACCGGGGGTAAGGGCCCAAGTAACAAAGAAACGCTGATTTATTGAGCCCATTCAGACAATAAGCTGAGCAATAGTTGATTAAGAGGGTTAAACTCTGATTAAGCTACCGACTTGAATAATGAGCTGAATAAGCGTCAAATCAGTGAATATAGATGCCATTATACAGCAACATCGATAGATCTGAACTACATACTGAATAAGTGCTTCTTCAGCCAACTTAGTAGATATTGTTCAGCAATATGCTTATGTAGCTGAACATGGGTTGAATAAGCTTTTCTTCAGCTCACTTAATCCAGTGTTGTTCAGCTATTCATTACTATCTGAATACAGGCTGAAGAAGCGTTTTCACTGCTCATGAAATATTCCATTGTTCAGCTATTTAAAAATGGCTGAACATGAGCTGGTGTAGCGCTTTTGCAGAAACAGCTGTAGTTCAGCTATTCATAATCAGCCCAGTATGCACTAAATAAGCCCTTCTTCAGTAAAGTTAAAAGCCACTATTCAGCTCTTATCAACAGAGACTGAAGTACTTGTTGAGCCCATTTTGATGATATTGCTCAGATATACGTATCTGTGAACAAAAAATAGATAATTGAAAATACCCCTCTTCAGCTATTTGATATATTCGCTGAATTGTGTGTTTATGCATGCAGAAGTGTATGTAATTTTAGGTTATGTTTTTTATTACATCACCTGACTGTTAACTTAATACAGTATATACAGAGAAATGAATAGGTCAATACAAAAATATAAAAAAAAGTGGAACCTACCATAGAAGATTAAAGAAGAGCCGAGAGCATTGCGAAAGAGTTCTGAGACAACTATTTTCCAGTACAATAAACATAATATCGACATTACCATCCTGTAGTAGTAATATAACAGTCTTAGGTGAGTATATAGTATGTTTTTGATTATATTTCTACCCGAACTTCGTCAACTGGCGTGGACATTCAACTAGGTAAATAATTTTAATTTGACAAAATTAATGTCGAAATTAATAATTTATTATATACAAATTTACAAAATGGTACAAAGTTGTTAATGGTGAACTTCGGTTGTTTCAGATCGGAAGACATTTTATGTTTCGATTTGATGAATATTAAAACTAACTTTGTTATTGAGCGTTGAGCTTGATTCGATGAGTGTGTAAAACTCGCGTCGATGAAATGTAAAACTTTGTTATCGAAAGTATTGAACTAACTCGCTTCGACGAGTGTAAAAAAACGCGTTATATATATATCAAAAGTTAATTAAAATAAATTGTGTATATAAAATTATTACAATCATAATAGAAGTTGTAGCTATAAAGTTTTAGTCATAATAAATATATATATATATATATATATATATATATATATATATATATATATATAAAGAAGATGTAGGAATATCGCGTGATATGTTAACAACAATAACAAAGAGAATCATGGGTAATTCACGCAAAGTAAAGGGCTACTGAAATAGAGTGGTAACCGTGGACATGCATGTTTCTGGCTCATTTTGCCTCATCAGCACGGCATAACCAAATAATGATGTGAAATTTGGGAGCAAAGATGTTAATCGAAACATGGGAAAACACAAAATAACGGATTTCAGCAGGGAAACCAAACGCTCATTTGTGTCTTCAATTGGAAGATCCCGAGCTTTCAGGACATCTTCTTTGTTATTTACTATGGGTCGGAAGGTTCATGGCGGGGGGGCTATATGCGCCTCCGTGTCGATGTTGGTTGATGTCCTGAAAGCTCGGGATCTTCCAATTGAAGACACAAATGAGCGTTTGTTTTCCCTGCTGAAATCCGTTATTTTGTGTTTTCCCATGTTTCGATTAACATCTTTGCTCCCAAATTTCACATCATTATTTGGTTATGCCGTGCTGATGAGGCAAAATGAGCCAGAAACATGCATGTCCACGGTTACCACTCTATTTCAGTAGCCCTTTACTTTGCGTGAATTACCCATGATTCTCTTTGTTGTTATATATATATATATATATATATATATATATATATATAATTCCGAAATAATGTGTGTGAATAGAAAAGAAGATAGTAATGTATTGATCAGTTATGCATGCATTAGAGGAAATTAAAAGTTGGAAATTATATGAATATTCATGGAACACGTGAACATTGAAAATGGATTAAATTAAATAAGTAAGTACAATTATATTATTACAAACTACATTGCATGTATCTCCGTGGAGATAAAATATGATTCATCGTAATATATTGTTTTTAGGCCTTTTTCATATTCTCATGATTAGAATGTTCTGAATATTATTTTTAGTTCATTGTTCGTATTTATATATGGAATTCCAAATATTTTAATTAAAATGCACAGACCTTAGTTCATATCTTCAGTCCTTGGCTGCTACTCGCGTCTCTAATTTCTTGAAGATCTCTCCAGAGAGAGATGAACCTTCTGAACACCTTTTTATTCTTCACGGGTTCACAAAAACTTATCAATGTATTTCCATTACCTTTTCGAGAGCACTTGTTAACTTTTTATCAAAATTTTAACAATTTTATTAGAGGAGATTTCTATAGACGCTCGCCTCTCCATCATACCAAAACCCACTCACTTGTTTTTTAAATCAACAAACTTTTTGGCTTGGCAAATGCAAAGCTTGCTTATCTTTATTTCAATAACACAAATTGTCAATCCTATGTCTTTAAGTTATAAAATGAAATAGTTTGATTTCTAAGTCCTGGAGGATTAACACACTTCTTCACAAATATTCATTTTGTATTCAGGATTCTATATAAAGTCTTTTTCCTAGAATACATCAGCAATTTTAATCATTATTACGTTTTTACGGTTTTCTTATTTATATTCATTTTTACAAAATAAACAACCTAGATTGATTACTGATTCATATAGATGTAATTATTTTTAAATTCTTGAATTTTTACTGTTTTTGTCTTACATAAACTATTGATTATTTTTGATTTTGTTATTATTGTTCTATATAAAATAAATAATCAATAAATTTAAGCTGGTAATAAAATTACTAGATTTCATTACTTCCTGTTTATAATACATTTCTTTGTCATATGTTTGGGCTGTGTTCCATTTATCATTTCTCATAAAGCTTTCAACCCTTTCTTTAAATTGTCAACTTTTATTATAAACACCTGCAAATATTGATAAGCAATTATTGAAATAGATATTAATTGATGTTGTCTCAGGTTTCAAGTTCAAATAAAATTTTATTTCTGCTGAAATTCATATGGCTGGCTGTGTTCAGATCAATGTGGAACCCATTGACATTGACGTAATTCTGGAATTGATTGTGCAGGTAACTTTTGATAATTATTTAAATAATGTTGTGTTTAGAATTTCTACTCATAGTCCTTTTTTAATCAATCATATCATTATCTGATATTATATTTACGCATATATCACTCTTTCTACTGATTTTATACCTGAATTGTCAGTAACTTTCATAAGGTGGTTGTGTCTACTGCTACACCTTCCTTAATAATAGATACTTTTCTTAATTTAAACAACATATCAAATAAAGATATATTAAATAACAGCCTATAACAATATAATAAAAAAGGAATTACCTCAATGATAACATAAAATATAGATATTACCTAACCAATGTAATGATGTAAATAAAGTTGCCTAAGACGAAGATTATTTTTCATAACATAACAGCTGTTCATCTGAAATGAAAACAAATATTACTATAGTTAATTCATTATAATCATTAATTTAAGAATAAGAACAAATATAAATATTGAATAGAATATAATCCAATAGATTTCATAGATAAACAAATAATGACATATAGACAAATAACATAAGAGAATTTATATTTATAATTGATATGAATGTAACAAGAATATACTATCAATAATAATATTGAATGTTGTACTATGTAAGTGTATCTAAGTATAACCAATTTTAATGTATTTGTATGTATGAAATTGTTTTGATAAGTGATTGAAGTTTCAATTATCTGATTACAAAGGACAATATCTGATTGGTTATAAAAGATGACATAACAAATTGTTAATCAATAAAAAAACTTTTGAATAGTGATCTGGAAAAGAACAAAAGACTGTTTGTTTAAAAAAGTCGAAAATCGAGGGGACGCTTAGGGAGAACGGTAGCTGGTGTTAAGAAGCGAGGAGGGTGTGGGATAGTGTTCCTAAAAATTTAAAGATATTCCCGGTTTAAGACATTTAAACTCCTAAAGTACGATTAAATACAATATTAGAAATACTTACAGTTAATTGTTACAAGTTTTCCGACAAGAATCTGTGAAATTTTCAACAACTTTGGTTTTTTTTGGAGCTTCCGTGGAGTGTTCCTGGGATCCAGAGACTTTCTTCCAAATTCAAGATCAACAGGTCAGTGTATTTAAATCATTTATTGGCCAATAAATAGTGTAAAAACTCAAAATCCCAATTAAGTACTTAATTTCATAAATTGATAAACCTTTTCACATATGATCGATCTAAAAAAGAAAGAAACAGACTTTATATAGTATATTCATTGCATAAATCGTTAAATTTAATAAAAGGCCGAACTTTATCTAAATTAAAATATGTACTTACGCTAATCACGCCATTTTGTAATCGCATAAATATGGTGATTGAAATTTTATAATGTTATAACCATGTCCATCTGTATATAATTCCATATTTTTCTATCCATGTATATAACTAATTTCTTCCCACAGCTACTTGTATCATATATAACTATGATATATATATTTAAATTCTTTTATGTTTTGTATAATCCATTTACCTATCTGCATCATCAAACAAACTATGTTTGTATTAATATAGAGGTTTCTTACGTATCATAATTGTTCGTTTCATGCTAAAGCGCATGACTAGTTTTTTTCACGCATGCGCATTTATGATATTATTAAAATCAATAAATAGGTACAATATATCCATTGGCGTCGCATATTATTTTATCAAATAAATATTGCATTGATAATTAAATTGATTTCAAATAATGTGTTTTCTTTTTATTTCAACCATTACAACAGTATAAATTGCCAGGACTCAAAGGGAAAAAGGATTTCATGCTCCCGAATAATCTAATTAAAATAAATTATTAAACAAATATTAAAAACAAACTGAGCTAGCCAAACTAAAAACAAAAATTCTAAATTATAAACATATACATTTAAATCTACTATAAAAGTAAGTATTATATCAAATTATATAGTATAATATATATATATATATATATATATATATATATATATATATTCGGAGCAGAAAAATCGGGACTGAATGGGGTTGCCTTCATCGTTAATAAGAAACTCAGCAAATGGGTAAAATCTCACGAAGCAGTAAATGACAGAATAGTAGTATTGACCATTCACTCCAAACCAAATAGCTGTCACATAATACAAGTATATATGCCAACGACCGAAGCTACGGAAGAGGAAGTTGAAAAGATATATGGCAATATAGAGGACATAATAACAAAAACACCAAAGTAGGATATACTGATAGTGATGAGTGATATTAATGCTAAGGTGATGATGCGATTGGAAATTATATAGAATAATGTATGACTGTTTTAACTGAAACTAATTGTTTCTAAATAATTTCACAATATATTGATGAAATGTTAAAAATTCTAAGATATTTGACAATTCTTTCGATACTAAATATCATCGTCGTCAGAGTCGTCGTATAGGAAACCAGGAAAACTAAATCTATTGTTCTTTACAATTATCACTTAAGAAGACAGTTTAAAAGTGGAGAACTCTCTAGCTTAATCCGTTCATTGACAACTTCATATTGTGTGTTTCTCCTTCTTCTAATTTCCAATTCAAGGTAATCCAGTTCTTGTTTCTCATCACAAATATGTAATACTTGTGTTAGGTATCAATGAATGATTGGTGTCAAGTAGATGTTTTGCGTAGTGCAATTTATCTGGATGTTTCAATCTGTATGCTCGAAAGTGTTCATAAACTAGAGGCGTCAGCTAATTTTCAGCGTATTGGCATTCTAGTTCATATATAATTTCTATGATTAACGAATTTTGACATAACATGATACTTGTGTCAGAAGTCACCCTTCCCAAAGTTTCCAACTTTGAGGACGAGTATCTGTTGATCCGCACTTGGTTGAAGAAGTATGCGGTTTCTATCAATACTCTACTATGTTAGGGCTATCGAATGAGGTACACAAAAGTTGTGACTACAGGGGTTTTTATAGCTGTAATCGTCGATGGGATTTTTCAGACTCGAAAAGTCACTCCTCCCAAGGTGTCTATCTTTGAGCGCGCGTATCTACTGATCTGCACTTGGATGGAGAAGTGTGAGGTTTCTATCAATACTCTACCATCTTAGGGCTATCGAATGAGGTAATCAAAAGTTGTGACCACAGAGGTTCTTACAGCTGTAATCCTAGATGAGATTTTTTCAAACTCAGAAAGTCTCCCTTCCCAATATATCCATCTTAGAGGCGAGTATCTACTGATCCGCACTTGGTTGGAGAAGTGTACGGTTCCTAGCAATACTCTACTATGTTAGAGCTATGCAATGAGGTATAGAAGAGCTGTGACCACAGGGTTAGTTTAAGAGGTATAATACTACAAACATGATGCCCTATCTAAACGCATGTTAAAATGTCAAACTTCAGATGGCCATAACTACCATTGCGCAACGGATCTGACACTGTGCCCATTGACAAAATTAATCCACTTACTTATAGCTTTCATTTGGTGTGTAAACAATTTGTGACCATTCTGGGTCCGGTGTAACTTTAAAATGTATTAGGTCCTTTCAGTCAGTCATAATTGAGGGCACTAGAAATATTGATCTGAATACTTTTACGAAAAGCGGCGGGATTTGAACAATATTTTCAAAATCAGTGGCGCAACCAGAATTATCGTTCGGGAGGGGGGGCCTAAACTAAACATTTATGAAAAAAAATGTAGATATTTTATTTTAATTAGCAAAAATGTATTTAATATTAGTGACACATAATATATGAAGGGCTAGAGGGAAGAAGAGGCCAAGTCAGTATTATGAAACTTTCCAGGTTTTTACTTCCTGTTGTATAGTACTAACCGCGGGTTTAGTCACTAACATGACGCTCGGAACTTGACTCCTTCTTCCCGCCATTATTTTCGATTCATTATTTAACAGTATCTAGACTCAAGTTTCTCACAAAACTTTATATGCATGTGAAGTACTCAGCCAGGTCTAACACAATCCAACAGAAAATACACTTGTGAAAAATAGGGACTTGGCCCCCTTTTCCCTGCACCCCTTCATATCATACTTATACTAACCAATTGATGTACCCACCACATGACTTCACCTTATGTAACGAGTTTTCACCCAACATTTTTCTTCTGATACTTTACTTGAAAAAACTCTGAAAATATTTTTTAATTCCTTCAATTACCAAAATTTCATAAAACTCGACAAAAAAATGAGGCACATAGAATAATAATGGTCTAACTCCAATAATTTGAAAATTGGCGCCAGTCATCTAAAAAGTATCAATCTACCTTGATCTGTCATTATATAGGTGGTCTAACTCGATACTTCAGTTTCTGGTCAATAGATGGCACTATCCTACTCTTATTGTGATTGAATTTCATTATAGTTCAGTATAAAAATGGTACAACTATCACGTTCAGAATAATACTGAAACATCTTAGGAATTAGACCATTATTACTTGCAATAACCGGACGTTGCAGAACGTTTTGTGTGTTTATGGTGGAATAAAAGTTTTATAATGGACGAATTTAGTGATTTCAGTGACTCTGGGTCCGAAAGCGGAGAATCTTCTAGTAAGTTTAATTTTCATACTTTGTCAATATTGAGTTAATTATGGGAACATAACCTAAAAAATTTGAAAACAATTTTTGCCAATAAATTCGTGCTTTAAGATAGGTTTAATTATTTCCAAATTTATATTTAAATTGATGCTATATATTTTTTTATCATCTGAGAAGTATAAAAACTGTCAAACCGATTTTAATGCATGTTTTTGGTATTATAGATGCAGAAGCGTCACATGACGAACAGTTAGGATTTGACGAGGGATTTGATGTTGTTGAGCAGGACCCACAAGCATCCACGAGTATGGGAAATGTTTTATATCTCAAATAATACACATTTTACAGGTTTTAAAATATTTACAGGTGGCCTTGTAAAAATCATAAGCAGAAAACGATCGAGGAACTAGAAAAATTCGAAAATTAATACTAAAACAAAAAAATACTGGAAAAGAGTAAGTTTCTAGAAGAGGGTTAAAAATGAACGAAAAACAATTCGAAAACATTGACTGCAACTGCAGAAAGAAGTGTATTGATTTATTTTCATTTACCGAAAGACAAAACGCGTTTTAAGGCTTGGCGATTATGTGGCGCAAAATAGTTACATTTTTGGTTTAGTAAAAGCTTCCCCCGTGAATAGAAAACGCCCAAAAGATGGATCTCGTTTAGGAAAGCATACCCATTTTCAATACGTGCTGAAGACTAATAATAAAACACATAGAGTTAGCAAGAAACATTTTCTTGATACATTTAAAATAAGTAACGGCCGTCAGCACAGATGCATTTCGAAACGAGAAGCCTCAGATTGCAGAGAGCTAAGAGGTACTACAGGCTCTAGAAAGTTGGACGATTCTGATTTTGTGAGGCATATAAAAACATTTCCGGCTTATCAAAGCCATTATTCTAGAATTAAAAATCCAAATAGAAAGTATTTAAACAGCGGTCTAACTGTAAAGAAGATGTATGATCTTTATGTTGCGGAATGTCGAACTCAGAATAATGAACCAAAAAAATTTAAATACTATTATCAGGTATTTAATACCAAATTTAATTTGCATTTTAAAATTCCCCATCAAGACACCTGCAAGTTGTGCGATGATGTAGAGTTAAAACTAAAAGGTGCCGACAACGAAGATACAAAAAAATCTTTCAGCTCAAAAGGAGTTGCATTTACGGAAAGCAGAATCGGCTAGAGAGTGTTTATGAAACGATTCAAAGAAAGCTGCAGAAGCATACATAGTAACATTTGATTTACAAAAGGCTTTGCCTTTTCCTAAGCTCACAACGTCTGTAGCTTACTACAAAAGAAATCTGTATTTGTATAATCTGGGAATACACTCCTTCAACAGTAATACTGGTTACATGTACGTATGGAATGAAACACAGGGAGGGCGCGGTTCACACGAGATTGCAACTTGTTCAGTAAAGCATTTGAAGCCTTATGCTGGAAATCATAAACATGTCATTGCTTATTCAGATTCTTGTACAGGACAGAATCGGAATATAAAGATGAGTTTATCTCTGCTAAAACTGGTACAAAATCCAGAAGTTAAAATGAACGTCATAGATCTTAAATTTTTGGTATCTGGACACTCTTTTCTTCCGAACGATGGCGAATTTGATATAAAAGATATAATTAAAAACTCCAAGCGAAAAGAACCTAAGTTTGTAGTATCTGAAATTCAACATGAAGAGATTTTAAGAACGACAAATTTAGAAAATTTGATTATCAATCGGAAAACTACTACGGATGGATATAACTTTAGCTGGCTTAAAATAAAATGGATTCGATTTCAGAGAGATCTACCCCTTCAATTCCAATTTAAGGAAACTCTAAATCCAGAAACTGAATTTCATATTGTTGATCTTTCCAAAAAGAAAAGTGTTGGTAGGCCTAGTAGATGTTTGACAAATGTAATGCAACAACCACTTTATCACACAAGAAGAACTGTGACAGCTGCAAAGAAGAAAGACATGGTGGACTTGCTGCCCTACATACCACCCATACACCATAATTTTTATAAAAACTTGCCCACTGAGACAGTCACCCGAGGTTCTGCTCAACAAAACCTGGAAGATAGATCTTCTGACGATGAAATGATTTATGATTAGACCAACTTGAACAAAATTGTACAGATTTATAGTAGTCTAAGTCCACATTTTTCTGTTTGCCTCCTAGTTTGAAGGTGTTTTATATCGATTACTTTCTTACACCATTCGATAGAAGAAAGATTCATCTCAATTACGTATCATATTAGAATTCTTCCATTTTATATTTGTAGACAATATATGGGATTAAAGCTGGAGCAGAAACTTTAGATTCCCTTTAAAAAACTTGTAGTAAGTACGTCTATGCAATAGAAAGACTAAAATTGGTGAAAATCAAAATAGAAGTGTTCATCCTATTATACAAAAATACAGTAACTTTCTATCAATAACACAAACCGAGGTATGGAACATTAAAGTTCAACTTTCTTTAAAAAAAATTCAATGGGACCCCCTATAGATTTAAAATCACAAAAAAATTTTTGATTCCGATTTCTTTGAAATTTTGCATAGTAGGGTTTTTGATACGAGTATTCCAATAAAGTTGTCGGTTGTCCTTAAAAAAATGATTTCGGGTGGAAAATTAAGAAAAATTTATGAAAATGGGATTTTCCGGATAACTGTACATCAGATTTTGCTCATTTACGAACTTAACATCAGTTTTTACATTCTTCACCTACATATAAAGTTTGATTTAATTGAAAAATTTTGTCGCGTTTTTGAGTTATCGTGTTGATCGACAGACCGACTGACATTTTTTAAAATAGGTTTCTGGGGCTCAGAAACATATGAAACGTGTACAGGTTGGCAAATTAATTTTGGCAGTGGAAGTTTGGCAACGTCCGATGCGCCGTAGCGAAGACGTATGCGGATTGCAAGAGCTCACTTCGCTGGCAGAATTCGTAACTTCGTTTCGACAGAGTTCAGAGAAAAGAGTGATTACCGGGGTTGAGCAATACTGACTTGTTATGGCGACTCCAGAAAGTAAAGTTGTTCATAAAAAGTTCAGAGAGCAGTGTCGTGAAATAATTATGAACGTTTCAAATTTCATAACCGAAAGAGGCAAGCAATGGCCAGTCAACAATTCCACTAACAAAGGTAAGTTTTAATTATTGCAATAACATTTTTAAACCAAAGCAATTATTTAACAAATTTACACTCGATAGTAAATTTTTTGAATAGATTTTCGTACATAAAGTATTTATTTGTTAAGCGATTTAAAAAAGTGGCATTAGGGCGAGACAAAGTATTTTATGCACTCATGTGTCAATTTTATGAACTCATGTATCAATTTTATGCTTCGTTATGTCATCATGACAAACAAATCGACGCCTTTTTTAGTCCATTTAGAGCAAATTAAATGAGACATTTTTTGGTTTTTACATGCCTGCGGCTCATGCGTAAATTTTTCCATTAATGAAAAAAAGCAAACTAATGAACTAAACGTAATATGGTATTTTCGAATTTAATACTTCTTTTAAATGGCCGTAAATTTTTTTATTTCAAAAAACGGTCACTGAAAACAAATTTAACCTACTTCCTCATTTTATTTGTAAAAAAATACACATGAGTAAAACGTCTAATACAACATTTATATCGACTTATTTTATTGTCAGGCCATTGAACGAGTTTCTGCTGCTACGAAAGTTAGCCAAAGAACGCTTTCCCGTATTAAAAAAAGAGCTCTGGCAGAAAGTAATGCTGATACTGATGTGCCTACTAAAAAACAAAGAACGTCCAGTATCCGTATGGATCAATTCGACAAAACTGTGCTTACAAGGTTACACGTTAAGAAATGTACACCAAACCTTTGCAGATAGTTATGGCTTCGCTAGAAGTCACGAATCTCTGCGGAAACAAATACATTCTTTGGGTTTTCGTTGGAACAACATGAAAAATAACAGAAGTTGGTTAATGGATCGTCACGAAATCAGACATTTACGCCTACTATATTTAAGAAACATGAAGAAGTGCTGAGAACAGAACAAACCTATCATTTATATGCATGAAACATACATCCATTTATGTCACACGCACCTTAAAGGATGGCGCGACAAGAGTAACGAAGAATTCAGAAAACCCGTTTCAAAAGGTAATAGACCCATCATTGTGCATGCAGGAAGTGAAAATGGTTTTGTACGTAATGCTGGTATTATGTGGAACTTCCAGTCAAAAAAAGGAGATTATCATAAAGTAAAGGCGTACGAAAATTATGAGAAGTGGGTACAAGAAAAACCTATTCCAAACCTACCAAAAAACGCTGTTGTGGTAATTGATAACGCCCCATATCACAATGTTCTAAATGAAAAATTACCTACGACTGCTTGGACTAAACAACGATTAAAAAACTGGCTTTCTGAAAGAAACATATATTACAGTGAACAAATGTTAAAATCGGATTAGTGGTGGAATTGCTACTTGGTGGAGTGTTAAATTTGCTCTGGATTAAAGTCTATCTAAATCAGTGAATTTTCAGTTCTAAAATTCTAATAAGTGCATCATTGTATTCAGTGAACCTCTGTATGCTCCTGTTGCTAAAGGCAAGTAATGAAATCTAAGATTTGAGCTGTTCCATTAACATTTTTTGTGGGAAACTATTTAAATAATTTAATAACAACAGATTTGCTGACCAGTTTTTTTACTGAAATACCGAATTTATTCCACCACGGCATAATTTTTATTTAAAGTTCTTGAATAAAAGTGAATATAAATTCGAGAAAGTGTACTACCTAACATCATAGTGCACCATTGTGTGTATTTGAGACTCGTAAGTCTCGATAAATCGCACGGGCCAGGACCGTACTCAGGTACACATGACCCGTGCCAAAAGTTTCAAATATTGAATTGAGTCCACCAAAATCGGGGATTTCTGACTACAGGAATCCCCAAAGCACAACGATGGATACCAGAATAGAGACATCTAACCAACAAACCGAAAGAAACATGTAATATTCTTCAGTACTTAGTAAACAACAGCCAACAAAATTTCCAGAGAAGAACCAAGCTATAATATTTCCTGCGATTGAAGGAACCAAAATTCAAGAATATCTCCTAGCCTTAGGAATACTCGTCAACCCTAAATACATTCTGTTCGCATCTAGAATTTCGAATAATAGAATTTGTATATACCTCGCCAGCCCAGAGTTAGTAACTACTTTTATGAATGACCACGGTGCAATTGGTGTCAACAACCAAATTATACGAGCCAGAAGATTGATAACTCCATCTGAACGTTTGATCCTATCTAACGTGAGCCCAACAATCCCACATTCACATTTAGAGCAAGCCCTACAACAACTTGGCCTCAGCCTATTATCCCCTATATCCTTTCTCAGAGTCAACATGACCAATCCAGATTTTGCACATATAATGAGTTTCAGAAGGCAAGTCTACATTAATCCTCCCGAAAATATTGTCATCCCGGAGTCTATGTTGGTCAACCATGAAAATACCTCCTATCGAATATTCTTATCATTAGATAATCTAACCTGCTTCAAATGCAAGCAACATGGTGATATATCTTCTTAATGTACAACTGAGACACCTGAACATCTAAATGAACCCCCTGCAATGCTCCCTCCCGAAAATCCAGAAGAACCGCCAGAATATACTACAACATCCCTAATTCCAGAAGATTCCCCCATCACTCCCGACCAAGACAACCTGACTAATGCATCGAATAAGAGGAACCTCTCAGAAATATTAACTCCTACGGAAGATACACCATCTGACCCATTCCGAAAACCATCGTCGAGTATAAGTAAGAAAAGTCGCCCTGAAACCACAAGTTTCGAAGAACACATGCAGCCAACTAAAGCATACATTGATTCAGAAAATTTTGTAATCAACTACAATCAACTCAAATACTTTTTTGAAAATGTATACGGCTCTAACGACCCTCTGAGTGTGGCGAAACAGTACACAACCGATGTGCATGGTCTAATTCATATGCTGAGTAGTGTGTACCCATATTTTAAAGACAGATGTATCAAAAGTAGGTGTACCAAAATTAAGAAAAAATTATCGAAACAGTTGCTAGCAGAAGTATCGCTAACTTCAGATTCCGAAAGCGACGCATCGTCACAAGAAACACATTAATAATATCAACTTTTGAACTATCCATCATTCAATGGAACCTTAATGGGTTCTTCACACAACAAGAAATGCTAAAACTGATTATCTCCGAAAACAAACCCTCGATCATATGTTTACAGGAGACCCATTTTAAACAAGACTAGTCACAAAATCTGAGGAACTATCTTTGTTTCCATAAAAACAGACCAGATCAAAACATAGCAAGCGGTGGCGTCGCTACTTACATACACCAAACTTACGGTGCAATCGAAATCCCTATAACAACCCACCTTGAAGCAGTTGCCATTAAAATTTTGGACCCTAAAGAGATAAATATATGTAATATCTACATTCCACCAAATCGTGACTTGACATACGAGGAGCTGAATGATCTCTTTCAGCAAATACCCAAACCGAGATTATTATTAGGAGACTTCAATTGCCATAACACCCTATGGGGATGCGACTCCACACATACAAGAGGTCGAATATTAGAACATGTTTTCGATGATAACAATATGACGTTACTCAACAACGGAGAAAAAACTCGTTTCAACTCGTTTTCAGGAAACTCCAGTGTTATAGATCTCAGCATTAGCGACCTCTCACTCCACACTCAATTCAATTTTACCATCTTTCCCTATCTATATGGCAGTGACCACTTTATCATCTTACTCACAAGTTCACAGCATGTTGTAGAAGAACCTATTGTGACAAAAAAATGGAAACTTAAAAGAGCTGACTGGAATATTTTTGCAAATATTATAGAAACAAGGTTAGTCACTTCCACATGCGAGATAGTATCGATGAATGTGTTGATGATATTACCAAAATCATAACGGATGCAGCCCAACTAGCAATAGGAAAGACGAAGCAACTGAACAACCACACTCCCGTTCCTTGGTGGAATCAAGAATGCGACCAGGCAATAAAATCCTCTAAACACGCTTTCAATAGACTAAAAAGGCACCACACACCAAGAAACCGGATAACTTTTAAGAGTCTGAGGGCAAAAGCTCGATGGATCATGAAAAAAAGTAGAAAAGAATCATGGGCAAGATAAGTATCATCCATTAGCAGATCAACACCACTAAGTACGATCTGGGACAAAGTGAAACGTATTAAATGTAATAAAACAGACCATGGAATCTCACGGATTGAATATCAGGGAAAATCAACTTCCAGTTGTACCGAAATTTCTCAAATTTTCTCAGACATCTATGAAAAGAATTCTAACAGTGCAAACTACACACCCGAATTTCTGAACTACAAAAATAATGAAGAATCTGAAGGGATTGATGTTTCCCAAGATGAAATGAACCCTTTGAATGTACCTATATCCTATGAAGAATTCCTCGAAGCTCTGGTTTCTTTCAAAAACTCCAGCCCAGGACCTGATGATATCCCGTTGATTTTCCTACAAAACATGCCAGATACAGCTAAGCATATTCTCCTGAAAATATTTAATAAGATATGGACAGAAGGGGTTTTTCCTGAGAAGTGGTCAGAGGCAACCATAGTTCCGTTAATAAAACATGGTCAACCAAAGACAGATCCTCAATCATACAGACCAATATCCTTAACTTGTACAATGTGCAAGCTGATGGAAAAAACTGTTAACAATCGACTCACTTGGTTCCTGGAGAAAAACCACCTGCTCACACCAAAACAAAGTGGTTTTAGGAAATGTAAATCAACATCAGACAATCTAATTAACTTAGAATCATATATTCACGAAGGGTATGCTAACAAACAAAACACCATATCAATCTTCTTCGATATTAGTAAAGCTTATGACATGGCCTGGAGATATAACATTTTTAGAAAACTGAGCTCCTGGGGTATGGATGGCAATCTTCTAAAATTTGCTGAAAACTTCGTGGGAGAAAGATTCTTCAGAGTTAAAGTTAATGGAACACTTTCCGGGAAAAGAGTGCAACAGAATGGTACCCCTCAAGGTTCGGGTTTGAGCGTCACCCTCTTTCTAATTGCGATAAATGAAGCTGTGAAGAATATCAAACAACCTGTAGAAGCTAGCCTTTATGCTGACGATCTTGTGGTATACTCGCGAGGAAAAAATCTTACCACAATCCAAAATAACTTGCAGGAGGCAGTGATTTCGATTGAGAGTTGGCTGAAATGCACTGGTTTCAAAATGTGCCCAGAATAAACTAAGTGCATGTTTTTTACTAAAAAAAGAGATCTAGCACTGCCTAATCTGAAACTATGTGGCCGGAATATCCAAGTGGTGGAACAGATGCGTTACCTAGGAATGTTTTTCGACAGAAAGTTAAACTGGAATGCCCATCTTAACCATCTCAGAACATCATGTCAGAGCGGCATCAATCTACTGAGAATTCTGTCAAACCAAAATTGGGGTTCCGACAGACAAACGCTCTTACTTCTCTATCGAGCTCTAGTAAGATCCAAAATCGATTATGGCTCTATAATATATGCCTCAGCAAGTGAATCAGTTCTGAAAATTGTTAACACGGTACACAATACAGCAATACGGCTGGCCCTTGGAGCATACAGGACAACTCCCGCTAAGAGTCTCTACAGTAAAGCTGGGGAGCCATCATTGCAGCTGCGACGACAGCAGCTGAGCACTGAGCTTAGCGTATGCATCTTTAGTCTCTACTGATAGTCAGCATCCAGTATATCATAACACCTTTTCAAACCGTTTTCGCGATCTGTATGAAAACCGAAGAAAACTAACATACTCTTTCTATCAAAGGATCAACAAGTTCAGTTCCGAATTGAATGTGACTTTCCCAGTTACCCTTCCCAACAACAACTCAGACACGCCACCTTGGCTTATTGCCTTGCCACCATGCAACCTATACCTCTCCAAATTCAACAAATCTGAAATTATTCCTAGTCTGCTTCACAATCATTTCCTCTCATCAATAAATGAATATTGTGATTATACTCACATCTACACAGACGCGTCCAAGTCAAACCAAGGAGTAGCATCAGCTTTTTTAAGCCCGAATACATCCAGTGGATTCAAACTACCTCCACAATGCAGCATTTATAGTGGTGAACTTTTTGCAATCCTTCAAGCAATCAAATACGCCGCTCATGAAGATATCCACAATACTTTAATTCTTACAGATTCGTTAAGCTCGTTACAAGGTATACAACTCATTTATTCAGATCATCCCCTGACAAGGCTCATCAAAGAGTATGTTCACACAATTAGGGAAAAATCCAGACGATTGGTCTTCATGTGAGTCCCGTCACATGTTGGGATCTCTGGCAATGAGCGGGTTGATAAAATTGCACGTGAAACCATGAATGAACCAATCTTTCAAAAGCAAGAGGGAGTACCGTATACTGATCTGAAAAAATATATGAAATATGTGGTCTCTAACTACTGGTCGTCTGTCTGGGCAGAATCTGGAATGAAACTTAAAGAAATTAAAGATGATATCAAACCATGGAGAAACATCCCTAGCCAAAGAAGACACCAAATAATAATCACCCGTTTGCGCACTGGACATACAAAGTATACCCATGAACACTTGCTGAAAGGAGAAGAAGACAAAATCTGTGATATGTGTCAGGTGCCAATGTCAGTTAAACATTTCATGGTCGAGTGTCCGAGGTTCGCGGAACAACGCTGGACGTACAGTATAAGTGCAGATTTAAAATCAACTCTTGGTGTGTACTGTAATTTTGAAAACACAATCGGATTCCTCTCTGAAATAGGTTTAGTCAACAAAATGTAAATTACTAAGCTCGTTACCATGTTGCTTATTACTGATTCCTATCTTTGATATGATGCTATTCAAATATTATTGTATGTTATAGTGACGTTACCAGCCTAAATGTTATTTCATGTTACTGTTATGTTATGTTGCTAATAACCCTAGTGGTGGATGCAACTATTATTTTCTAAATAAAAAAAAAAGAATATGTGGCCAAACGAAATGTTACCTTCAATTTTACAAAGGTTGAAGAATTCTGTAATGAATTATTTGACACATTTTCTGCAAATGATTGGAAAGTGAGATGTGACCATGTTGAAAAGATTAAAAATGAATTTATAAACAATTAACCACTTTTAGATACTGTTATAGATAATAATATTATTAATTTGGCTTAAGACGGAGATAGCGAGGATGATGAAGTTGATATAGAAAGTGATTTAGAAGAATCATTTGTAGATGCACATAATTATTTTACAGTTGATGATCCCTGTACATCTAAAACATATTTTTCATTATAGTGTTTGTTGTAGGTGATATGACTGAATACATTAAACGCAACAAATGTAAAAAGGTGTTATGAAATTGTAGATATTAGAGACGAATTCCACTAGAGTAATATAATATTTGTAGCACATCTGTACGTAGTTCTACATACCAAGGTTTTTTTTGTTTTGCCAGTCCTAACTCTGTAAAAAGTGTGAAAGTATGTTCTAATTTCATAGTTAATATATGCAAAAAACTCAAAAATTTACATATGAAAGTAGAAATATCTACCACAAAAAAGCTTTAATATTTTATTTATATTAGATCATCTCTAAAGGCGATTTCCACAATTTGTTTTTCAAATTTTATGTATAAACCCGAATCCTTACATTATTATCCACTACATATTATTAATAATAACAATTTTAGAAAGCTTAACAGGTAGGTATGTGATTAACTATTACTACGAACAGATAGGAAAAATTGTTGGCCATTGTTAAATTTAGAAAGTCGTTTAACAATCCTTATCATATTGTACACTTTATCTACAAAATCTACCCGACTCCCGATTTATATACAAATAAACCTCAATGACGAATATTATCAAGGGACCACTTTAAAGACATTCAATTGAAGTAAAGGTGAAAGTTGATGTCTCTTGGAATCTATTTATTACAGCTTACAATAGCTTCAAAAAGTGTCGTGACAACTTTTCGTAAGAATTTTTTCCGTCTAGCCTCCTTTCACAACGCGCGATAAGGAACTTCGTTCCAATAAATAATACGAAAATAAAATATTATCGACAAGTTTTGACGAGAGTTTTGAAACGATCGAAACCATCTAAGATATACACAGCAGCATTGGAGAAGAAAATGGGAGATAAATCGTGTAACAAAGATGAAGTATTTCAAGTTTTAGAAGTATACATGAGCCACTTGTATGGAATCACTTCGAAAAAACAACTGCAACTAGTAACTAGTACTCGGTTCGGGATATTTTTGATAAATTATAAAATAACAGATGTAAACGAACCATTTCATAAAAAAAACAGTAAAAAATTTCGATACATCAAGTTTGCCTCCTTGTCAGTCGGAACTACGTCAGCAATTTGAAAGGGCGAGATACATCTCAAATGTATGGAGAAATGCTCACCTAAAAGTTCCAACGGAACTTGAACCTACAGATTGCGGCTGGATACAACAAGGATCAACATATGAATTTAAATGGTTTGAAGGACCTCAATTACCTTTAACAGTCAACAATGTTATCCGAAAAGACGAAAATGAAGAATCTGGAGCTGAAGGTTAAATATTCTACTACATGATTCGTACATTGAAAAAAATATTCAATTTTAATGATAATAATTTATGTTTCAGATGATGAATCAGACATTGAGTATGCTAGTGACGAGGATGAACATGAGCAGTCAGATTAAGAGTGTTAATTGTTTTTTAAATATATTTTTACAAATTATAAAAGAATATTTATGTAATTATTTATACTTACATTTCACTTTCTCTACTATTAACTTTGTTATAATAAAATTGATATAAAAATATTGAAAATAACAAGTTGCCAAAAGTACAGAAATAAATTAGCGCTTACTCCGCATTCTACATCACGATTTTTATGTTTTTTTTAAATATCTCTTTTCCTTAGCCCTCTGTCATTGCATACTTAGTTAAATAACTACGTAAAAATTAAAAACAAGGAATAGCCAGATCTGCACCTTGTTATTTAAATTTGAAACAAAAGCTTCGAAAGATTGCTTTCCGTTGCGATAGCCGCTTCAGCGACTTCCGGCCATGTTATCGATTTTCATGTACTTAGCCATTATTTCGACTTCTCACAATTTACATACAGGTTCAGTAAGCCATAAATAATATAAATATGCAATCGTCAGAACTGCACCTTGTGGTTTAAGTTTCAACAATTTTTTTACAACTTTGTCGACTTCTGACAGTCTTTAAGCCCCGACCTAGACTTCTGACAATAATTTTCCTCGATTCCTACAGTAAAAACCTATAACTCTACTAAATTTCAGTACTGCGCCTTATCATTTTATCTAAATATAAATTTACGACTTTGACCGTCCACCCACGCCTCCCGCCCCGGAAGAGCGTTCTGAGTCAAGGAGTCATTTTATACAAAATTCGTGAATGCACCTTATCAGTTAACTTTTTCGTAGCCAGCTCTCCGACTACTACTTCCAGGGTCTAGGAGGACTTCCCAGGTAGCATATGGAGTTAACTCAGAAGATATCAGGGTAACATCCACTACAGATTTATCCTCACTTGGTGAAGACAATCTGGTAGCCTGTCCATCATTTAGGTATACTAATTGGAGTGACTCTAGGGAGTTAATAATGTTTCGACCATTAATACTTATTCTCTTACTCCCCCCTGCGAGGTGATTGCAATTTAGGTCTCCCATAATAAGTACGGGTTTCTTGAATTGCTGAATAAAATGGCTCCAATTATTTACTCTGAGTATTGAGCTTGATGGGCAGTATATATTTAGAATATTAATGTTATGTTGTGGTAGGTGTATTGCCTGTGTTTGAATATATACAGTGCGTCCATAAAGTAACGCATAAATTCATTATTAGCTAAATAAACAATAATATTAAAAATTCCTGAAACAGGTCAATTTTTGATTTTAATTTACTGTTTTTTCAAATTATAATGTTATTTACAGGGTGAACCATCTTCGTGTGATGACGTCATCGCCATTTTTTTTAAGTGGAACAACCCAATTTTTTTTCGATTTCCGGATTTCCCTTGATGAGCTGATTCCAAAAATGTATAACACTTTCTTTCAAATTGGTACAGGGTGGAGGAAAATAAAAAAAATTAAATTACCTACAAAATAAGAAATAAAAGAATAAACGTAATAAACACATTACATGAAATTACGTATTTACTTACTACTACTTTAAACACCCCGTATAATTTTTAACATTGTATTTAACAGCTTAGTGATCCAAGCCCCTCGACTAAAATTTTTATTGTTTGAAATTTTGTTCTGTCATTTTTTATCATTTGCCGGTAAAAACTGTCAACAACGTTAAAGTACATTTCTGTTATTGGTAACTCTGTAAACAAGGTACGTTTATGTGAAAACTATCTACAAAGAAATTTATCATATCATAATTTTGCAACTTCTTTCACAAAATGCGGTTAACCGAAAGTGAGAGGATTGAAATATTAATGATGATTGGTATTGGCGACAGGATGCGGAGTCAACAAGAGGTATGCAGATTATTTCATGAGATGCACCCAGATCGTGAACCCATTTCACAATCTACTGTAAGCAGAATAGAGCAAAAATACAGAGGATTAGGACATGTGAGGGATGCACCAAAGCCCGGTAGATCAAAAATTAATGAAAATATTCAAGAAGACATAATTTTGTCGGCAATATAAAATCCACACTGCACAGTGCGAGGATTATCTAGGGATTTAGGTTTTGGAAAGTCTTCAGTAGCAAACATTTTTAAGAAGGTAAAATACCATCCTCATAAAGTACGACTTATCCATGAATTGTCTGAAGACGATTTTGACCGAAGAACTGAATTCTGCGAGTATCTGATGAACCAAAATAATTTCACTCACAACGTTTTATTTTCGGACGAGGCAACGTTTTATTTGAACGGGCATGTTAATAGGTAAAACACCCGTTATTGGTCTGATGAAAATCCACACTGGATACAAGAATGCCATACGCAAAGACCACAAAAAATCAACGTATGGGCTGGTATTGTGAGAAATACAATTAGTGGTCCATATTTTTTAGACTATAATTTAACAGGAGCATTGTATCTGGATTTCCTACAAAATACAATGATTCCTGATCTGATCCAGCTTTTTCCTGATATTCAAATACCCAACAATCTAGACCGTGGAATCTGGTTTCAACAGGATGGTACACCGCCACATTTCGCTGTAACTGTGCGCGAGTTTTTAAACAGGACCTTTCCACAACGGTGGATAGGAAGAAGGGGAACAGTGGAATGGCCCGCTAGATTCCCTGATCTTACCCCATTAGACTTTTTTTATGGGGTTATTTAAAATCTAAAGTCTATACTAACAGACCTGACAATATCCGTGATCTAAAAGACCAAATCAGGCAAGAAATGCAGAACATAACACCCGCTATGCTACAAAATGTTAAAGAAGAATGTAATATCCGTTTCTGTCATTGTCTAGCAGTCAATGGAGAACAGTTTGAACATTTATTGTAAATTTTCTTTTGTTTCTTTTTGGTAGTAAATCACAGTAATTTCATAATTATGTAATTAAAATTTTTGTATTTTTTTCCACCCTGTACCAATTTGAAACAAAGTGTTATAATACATTTTTGGAATCAGCTCATCAAGGGCAATCCGGAAATCGAAAAAAAATTGGGGTGTTCCACTTAAAAAAAATGGCGATGACGTCATCACACGAAGATGGTTCACCCTGTAAATAACATTATAATTTGAAAAAACAGTAAATTAAAATCAAAAATTGACCTGTTTCAGGAATTTTTAATATTATTGTTTATTTAGCTAATAATGAATTCATGCGTTACTTTATGGACGCAGTGTATATTGTCAAAGTTAGTTTGGTAGGTTATTAGGATGGATTTGATGGCATTTTTTATTAGAATAGCTGTTCCACCGTGGACATCGCCTCTGTCGTTTCTAAGAATTTGAAAGTTTCTGCATGAAATATTATAGTTTTGTTTTAACCATGTTTCATTTAGTAGGATTATATCAGTATTATGGTTTCTAATGATTACTTTCAAATTATCTGTGTTGGAGTTGTATGAACGTATATTCCACTGGATTACAGTTAGTGGAGTGAATGCGAATGAAATTCAAATATTACACAGGAGATCAGAACATGTCCGCGTCGGACAGGTCCATATAGTCCCCCGAGGTATTTTGTTTTTTGGTGCATGGTGATGGAGGTGTACATGTTTGTGCTGTGTTTATTTCTGTTAGCTGACCCACTTCTTGCTGGGGTGTAAGATAATTATTTGAAATCAAATTTCCTATAAACGTTAACACGAGCTCTCTGTGGGATTCTGTTAAGAATGATATTGCTTGTACTACATCGAGTGGGAGTTTTTCTTGTTCCTCTTTTCTTGCTAATTGTTGGGGCTGTTCACTATGTGTAATCGTTTTGTTCCCTATCTCTGATCTGCCATTTGGATTATTTAGGGATTTGGTATATGCGGATTTGTCGTTGTCTGTTTGTCTTTCTCTTTTGCTGTTTGGGGCTGTTGTGGCTACTTGTACATAAGATGCTACTTCGGGAGTTGTGGATATTGTCGCTAATCTTCTTTTATGTACTTGAATTGAGTTGACCTGTTCTTTCGAGTTTTGTTTTCTTAGAGTTGGAAAATGGTCTAGGTCATTTTTTGGTGGGCTGGTGGGAGAATTTGATGGTATTTGTTGGCTGGCTTCGTAATATGAGATGTTTGAGAATGCCATTAGTTGTTTAATGTCTTTTTGTCTTTTTTGTTCTTTGCATATTTTATCAACTGATGAGTGATCATTATTTTTGCAGTAGATACAATATGAATTGCAGCTTGAGGCATGCTCATGGCTTTTACTGCAAGTTTTGCATTTTTCATTGCCTCTGCATTGATTTGTAAGCAGTTATAGCATTCAATGACAGGGCTTATATATGGAGATACCAGGGTTGTAAGGTCATATACTTCCACTTCTCGTGTGATTATTTTTCCTGTGAAAGCTAAACACACTGTGCCTGTGGGGATGTACTCTATATTTCCATCAACGATCGCTCTTCTATTCAATCTCTTCGCATGTAGCACCTCACAATTATTGATGTTTGTTGTTGTAAATTGAATTATCTCTTGTTGTGTAAGGCTCGTATCTACAAATCTTACTTGCTTGATACATTGTGACTTGGTATATATACTTCATAACCCATATTTTCCCAGTCTTGCTCATTAATAAAGTTGTTAGCAGCTTCTGCATTCTTGAAAGTGACTCCCATTCGGTTTTTACCCTTTATGGTGAATTTTATAACATCTTGTAGTTTCAAGCTAAAGATAGTTTTGGCTATACTCATAATATGTAAATTACCCACATTACCTGACTATCCCTGAATATCTACTTCAAACGGGGGAGAGCTATGTGGAGTGTATTAGATTTTTGCTCTATTAATTTGTGATATATTTTGGTCTCTGTCATTATTTTTATCAGAAGGTTCGGGATGTTTATCTCCCGCCATTTGACTTACTTTTTGTCCCCCTTTTTTCTTAGTATAGGTTTTGTATATATTGAATAGAAATAAGTTGGAATTTAGTTACTTAAGTCAAAGGAAAAGGATTTGACACAAAAAGTGGTTAGTAACTCACTCTATCTACTATAAACGATTAAATCACACTTATATTCAACGATAAATCCGTATTCACAGTTAAATTCAATCAATCGACGTAATATTTCACCTCGATCCAAGCAAAAAAAACTATTCCAGGTTCAATAGTTGCTGTTAACAACAAAGTGTTATAAGTTGGAATGCTATCAAAAAAGAAGTATTTCACAAAATGCTTTGGTTTCATTTACAATTTGAGATGAGAAATGGCTTTAATCATTTAAATTTCTAGGAAAAATTATGTCAATGTAGAATTTTATATAAACTATACGTAAATGAAATATTAAGACATAGAATGAGCATTACTATCATTTTAATTTTGTGTTTGACGTTCTATACATGTATGGGAAAAAATAGGTGTTATAAGAATGAATAATCAATGTTTAACATTGCCTCTTTCGCACTTTTCTTGAAATTTAACAAACCCAATCATAGTTGTGACTACTTTATATCTGCCCAAAAGTGGATGGTGTTTTCTTGATTAGATTCCTACTGACAGATGTGGATCGTTCATCCAAAAGCTTACTCGAGCAGCTACCTACAAATCATATAAATGTTTATTACTTTGTTGTTTCCAATACACTTTTAATTCAAATTAAGTAGAAATGAAATTTTTTATTTTTATAGGGGTTATTTGTGTGTAGTATGTTTGGGTCTATGAATTATTGTCAGTCATCACTATCATTGTCAGCAGATATATATCCCCTATAATTTTTAAAAATACAAGATTTTTACTTTTAAGGTAATGTTTTTTTCTAATTTCAATAGATGAAAAGGAAGGATATAATTAAAACCAAAATTTTCTTCAAATTGTGCCATAGTTCGATAAACAAATATACTGATAACTGATCTACAAAAGTGACTTAAATTCATTAATACACAATAATATATACCATATTATACCTTTTAGCTTTCTGGGAGTTGAAAATTATGGTTGCTGCTCCGGTAACTACACCTTCTTGATTACCTAAAAACCAAAATAACAATTCTTTTTATCTGTATAACTTTTCACAATGATCCTTCATGGGTCTGTTGTAGCTCCAACAAGTATGATTGCCACAGTAAACACAGAGACGACTACTTACTAGCCAAATATAGCGTTGGCAGTAACAACTTCATTAATCTGTCATTAGGGTCTTTGCAAGATTCTTCACAATTGAACATCACATATTTTATATGACGTTAATAATGTACCTTCAAGTGTTAACTTGAGGATTGATAATTATTTGTAACCTGTTTGTCAGTAGGCAACCAAATTCCACAAACATCTTTATTGATAGGTATGGGTCTGTAATGTTTTTGTTATTTATTTAAAAAATAAACGGGTGGGATAAATTTTAAACACTCGGTATGGCTACTTACTAACTTATTTAAACACTAACTCACTAACACTAATTTATATGTACTTAACTAGTCACTTAAATTTAATTTATATGCACACTAACTTATTAATTTATAACACTTTTATATTCACTTAATTACTGTTTAACTCACTACGGCAAATTATAAAACTGAACTCATCCGCTGATCGGTCCTGTATTTATATCAAAAACTTTCTTTACTAGAACATTCGGGATGGGACATGCCTTTCGCGATATTTCTTAAAATGCCTTTCGAGAACATGTTTAAAAAGGACGGTCACAATAGATCCCAATAGACCTTCTCAGAATTCGGCGCGCTCGCCTTTTTCTTAACTCCGTTAACATAAGGTTACAGGGCCGTACTTAGTATCTGCTTCGGTGTGCGAGTTCGTAACAGGTCTATAAAAAAGAGATTATAAATAAAACTCAATCAAAGCTTTTATCACCCAATAATCCCCATTATTTTGTTCAACCAAATGATTGATCAATAAATATTATTCAAGTTTGAAAGGAAAACTTCATTCTCATTTATCAACTTGGTTTTCTTTTAAGTTGAGTATTTTAATGAACAATTAGGAATGTATACTCTCTAATCCCTGAACTGCTATTAATTATATGTATATACACATTTATTGTAATAATAAATATTATACACTCACCTTATCAATACACCCGGGCTCACAGCATTTCTTTAGTGTTCCATTCATATTAAGCACTGAGCACGACAGCACCATCCGAATATACAATTGGATGAGATAATAATCTCTGAATTAGGTTTAGATGAACAAACAATATCAAACTATCAAACACCATTGCAAGATAAGATGGACGTTGTTTGTATTATATTTGCTTGCTTGTTTTCCGGTTGGTGCTTGATTGCAGCCTGCTTTGCTCCATATTGTCCAAAAATAAGAAATAAAAATACTAAATTGAAGTAAACTTTTAGTTTCCGACTGTGAATCTAGATGACGATAGGAAACGTATTTTATTTCGTCAATCAAAGTGCCCAGTGCCTGGTTTTTTATTATCCATTTTTAAGAAAAATATTTTTATGATAAAAATTGGTATTTTGCGGAAAACTAATATTTGTGTTGTCGAAATTCTAAATTTTCAACCTGTACACAGAGGAGAACAAAATATAGGAATTTTAATCAGGAGTATACTACACTTATTTTCGACATTATCATAAAAATTTGTTCAGAAAAGTTGTTTAGAATTGGAAATAAGATTTGAAATCATAACCACCTACGCAACAAACTTTTTTTACGCCATTTTTCCTGGTTCTGGCCTAATAAAGTGTACTATCATAATATTTTAATGGAGAATTTGGTTTAATTTATCATTTGTACTATGATATCAACGTTTGTTGGAAATTATTTAAATATTTACTAGTTTTTTGGTGCAAATTTGATATTTCACTCTTTATATATGTCCATAATAACTATCAGTAAGGATTAATGGATGAAAATGATTAAATACATTGATTAGTTATTGCTAAGCAATTGGACAACAATATGAACACACATACAGAGTGAAATATCAAAAAAACTAATAAAAATTGAAACCATTTTTAACAAACGTCTATATCATAGTACAAATAATAAATGTAGAATTGTATTAATCTATCAATTCTATGGGTCTTCGATAGGACTTTCTTTGTATATCGATAGTAATCTGGTTGGTGAATGGAAGTAAACTGCAAGTTGAGTTTGCGATTTAAATTGTTTATTCGTGTAAATATAATTGTATATAGTTACACCAAAAGTTGAGACAATTGTGTACAAGTATGTAGTTAATAACTACCCATAATAACTGTAAAATGATAAGGGGTCATTTGTCGGTGACTGCCGAGGGAACCACCTTTTATTTTTGTCGATGCTCACAGATCAGCATCTGAAATTCCACTGACGACCCATCTCTCTATTGTTTTATGCTGGAAATTGCCGGCAAAAGAACCCGGGGCATACCTAACGAAACGCAATTGACGTCACCCTGTGGTTATGACCAATGAGAGGGTACCGGTGAGTTACGGTTCGTTAGATATGCCCCGTATTCCTTGGCGGGCAATAAACCGTTGGAGCACGGGATGCAGGGGTGGTTTAAGAATTTTATAATGGTTCATGTTTGGAACATATTAAATTTGTTTCCAAACAATAAATTAGACCGAATTTTCCATTAAAATATTATTGTAGTAATATACGGGTGTACCGGGACTAATGGGAAAAAAGTCAGGAGCGTATAATCTGAGCCAAAATATTGTTAGTACTTCATATAAACTTTTTCTATGGAGGCCCTCGTTTTCGAGTTATAGGCCTCCAAAGTTTTAATTTTGAATTTGGTTTTTATTTTTATTTTTTTTACTAGTTATTTGATCTTTATAAAATTTACGGCAAAGCTATAATATACGTGTATGTTTATTTTGGAAAGGTAAACAGTTTTACAGTAGTGCCTTGAAGCCAGGGACGGACTACTCGCAATGGTTAGTGATCCAAAAATTTTGCAGGGATGGCACACCCTGTATGAAATTATCGAAATTGACTTCCTCACACATTAAGCTAACGAAAAGGTACTCTTGTTGGAATTCTACAAAATAATCCGTTTGGCTAATATTTACAGTTTTATTAATGTACTACGTACCAATTTACCTAACTAACTTATTAATACGATGTCCAAGATTTACCTACAGTATTACAAAAAAATTAACGGTTTTAAAGATTAGAACTAACTTTTCCGCATCTGTGGCCCTAAACAATATTCTATTATAAAATTGTTACTTGTATACACTTCGGAGGATGTATCGTGCTAACAAACCGAAATTTTTTCAAAAACAACCAAAAATTTAGTATATCTGGATTTATAGGACCAGCAGTACTCGCTCAAGTCAACTGAAAATCAATAGGGCACATCTGTGAGACACCTTGAACAATATTCAATCATAAAATTGATCAACCGTATACTCTCTGGAGGCTATATCGTGCTAACAAACTGAAAATTCTCCAAAAATGACAAAAATTTGGTACTTCAAGTACCAAAGCACCCGTTGTACTGGCTGTAGTGAGCTGAATATCGATACGGTTCATATCTGAGACGCTCTGAATAATATCCAATCATAAAATTGGTCACTTGGATATACTCCTTAGGCTGTATCATGCTAACAAACTGAAACTTCTCCAAAAATGACAAAAATATCGTACTTAAAATACTGTAGCACCTGTTGTATTGGCTCTGGGGATCTCAAAATCAATAGGGTTCATCAGTGAGATGTCCTGAATGATATTCAATCATAAAATTGGTGACTTGTTGAACTCCGGAGGCTGTATTGTGCTAACAAACTGAAATTTCTCAAAAAATGTCAAAAGGCCGTACTTCAAGTACCATAGCACCCGCTGTACTGGCTCTGATGAGCTGAAAATCAATAGTGTTTATTTGTGACATATCCTTAATAATATTCCATCATAAAATTGGTGACTCATTGCACTCCGGAGGCTGTATCGTGGCCGACGACAACGACGACGACATACACACAGGATTTTTTTTCTAAAAACCGTTTTTTCGTGTTGTTGTTGATGGAAAGCGTAAAAATAACTCAAAAATTTTTGTCAAAATTCCAACTTTTTTGGGGTAAACCAATACTTTTCTCGCATATTAGATAGGTTGGGCGGAAAAGTAATGATTTGATGATAGCAGATGATAAAAACATTAAGAACTCGTTTAATAGGAATATTTTTTTTTATTAAAATTAACGTGCTCGGCGACTATGGCCACTTGCGCAAAACGATTACATTGCTATATAAAATACAATAAGACAATAATATCATATGTAGGTTTCGTTAAATTTTGCTGTAAAGCTGCACATCTTTGAGGAATTGCAGTAGGCTGTTAATTTGCTCTGGATTATTCAGCATATATCGTAGGCTTGATGAGAGGTGGTAATGTTGTCTCCTGGCTGAGAACTGGTAACATTCAGTTAAAATGTGTTTTATTGTCAAATGCGATTGACAAATTTGACAATAGGTTCGGTTGCTGGATGTCATTAGGTATCCATGCGTTAACTTAGAATGTCCGATGCGTAGTCTCCTTATTATGGCTAGATCTCGCCTTGTAAGTTCTGTAGGAGCAAGAAGAGGGCTATTGATTGACGGCTGTATTTCGTGTAAAAAAGAGCGGTTTGTATCCCAGTGCTGTTGCCATTTAATTTCCGTTCGTTTTTTGATGTGTGCCTTCAAGTCATCACATATTTGGATATTGTCAGTAATGTAAGTGAATGTTGAGGCAATTTTCGCGTAATGATCAGCGAGTTCATTGCCTGCTATACCAATGTGGGATGGTAGCCAAATTATAGTAACTGATATATCTTGGGAAGTGATAAGCTGGTGGTAAGTATCTTGAATATTTTGGGCAATTGGATGTTTGGTAAATATATTTTGGATAGTCTGGATAGAGGCTAGTGAGTGAGTAGTGAGCTAGGAATTGAATAGGTACGCAAACAACGTAATCAGTTGCTTTTAATCAAAATTACGAACACAAAATTATTAAACTATCAAGAAAACCTCAAAAAACACAATTTATAAAACATTGGACTAAAACTAATTCCTAAACAACAATAAAAACTAACGTTATTCTAATAAATGTTCAATATGAGCTCCTCCCACTTCCACGCACATTCTAAGTCTACGAAGGTTGTTTCTTTGCACTTGAATGAGCAATCCCACATTATTTCTAATAAAATTGCAGTGTAACACAATTCTGTCTATTAAATCTTGCCTTGTTTGCACGGGTGTTTCGTATACCTTACTTTTGAGATAACCCCAGAGAAAGAAATCCATAGGATTAACGTCTCCTGATCGCGGTGGCCATTGAAAAGGGCCTCCACGACCAATCCATCTATTAGGAAACTATGTGTGTGAATGCTGTCGTACATCTAAACTGAAATGAGGAGGAGCCCCATCATGCATGAACCATAAATTCCTACGAGTTTGTAGTGGCACATCATCAAACAGGTTCCATAACTGATTTTGCAAAAACTCCAAATATCTCTGACCGGTCAAAGTACCGTCAATAAAATATGGCCCTATCAAATGATTGCCAACTATTCCTGTCCAAACATTAACCATGAATCTATGCTGGTTCCCAGTTTGGATAATGCCATGTGGATTCACATCATCCCATAAATGCATATTATGCGAATTTATGACTCCATCTCTGGTGAAACCGGATTCGTCCGTAAAGAGAACGTTACTAATGAATGTATTGTCTGCTTGTTGTTGTCGCAGAAACCACTGGCTATACTCAAGTCGTGCAGGATAATCAGCCACTGTCATACTGTGTACTTTTTTCATATGAAAAGGATATAACAGCTGTTCTTTCAGGACGCGATGAACGACTGATTTCGAGACGTTATGTTCTCTTGATAATTTTCGTAAACTCGTTGATGGTTCATTATCAACTGCATTTAACAAATCTAGTTCAACTGCCACAGTACGTACGCTTCGTACTGGACCTTCTCCACCTTTTTTGGCAAAAAACTTCCTAAAATTTAAAATTTTGTTTTCTATACATGGAAAATTACATTGACTTACTCATACCTGTTTCTCGTAACCTGAGATAAATACGCTCAAACATTCGTCTGTCTGGCAATGCTCTGTTTGGAAAATGTTCTGCATAAAGCCTTCTGACCTCTAAACAGTTTCGAGAAGCCAGTCCATACATTAAATGCATATCTGCATACTCAATAAAAGTGAATTCTGCCATTGTAACAGTTAAATTAAGGACTTATGAATTATTGACAAGTAATGACAACGAACTATTCTACACAACGTTTGACAACTAATCCTATGGTTACTTGATAAACGGTAAAAACACTTTTAAAAAGTTTTTACCAACTTACGAATTGTTACGTCGTTAATGTTCTTTATCTTCTTGCTATCATTAAATTATTTTTTTGTAGTACTGTACGCAAATCTTGGACATAGTATTAATAAGTTAGTTTTACCTCGTTGTGTACTTATAAAAATGGTGAATGCGTAAATTGGTACATAGTGCATTAATAAAACTAAATATTAGCCAAACGGCTTATTTTGTAGAATTCCAACAAGAGTACCTTTTCGTTAGCTTAATGTGTGAGGAAGTCAATTTCGATAATTTCATACAGGGTGTGCCATCCCTGCAAAATTTTTGGATCACTAACCATTGCGAGTAGTCAGTCCCTGGCTTCAAGGCACTACTGTAAAACTGTTTACCTTTCCAAAATAAACATACACGTATATTATAGCTTTGCCGTGAATTTTACAAAGATCAAATAACTAGTAAAAAAAAGTAAAAATAAAAACCAAATTCAAAATTAAAACTTTGGAGGCCTATAACTCGAAAACGAGGGCCTGCATAGAAAAAGTTTATATGAAGTACTAACATTATTTTGGCTCAGATTATACGCTCCTGACTTTTTTCCCATTAGTCCCGGGACACCCTGTATAAGAGTCGCCTAAGGTATTTATGAGATACTAGTAATCCAACCGAATTGGTTGATGCTCTAAATAGGAATAGAACGTGTCTATGTATTTTTTTGGATCTAGCAAAAGCATTCGATATAATTCGTCACAGTGATCTAATAAAAACACTGGAGAACTACGGGATACGGGATACTTGTTTGAAGTTATTTAGGATTAATCTCTCAGGTAGAAAGCAAGTCTTCAAAATTAATGGATTTACTAGTGAACAACGCGATTAAACATACGGAGTATAACAGGACCCCATATTAGCCCCTGTGTTATTGGACCTCTACGTGAATGATCTCTTTTATTTACATAGTGCTGGTTATATAATTGGTCAAGCGGATAATACTGCAATTGGTATGATTTGAAACTAAAAGTTGAGTCTGACTTAAAGCTAATTTAATCGTGGTTTGATAGTAAATTATTACCTATAAATTTTGAAAAAACTTTTTACATGCCTATTCTTAACTACAACTCATCTAATAACCAATTTCGTCCACTAAAAATATTACAGTTTGATCAGGATTTATTTATTGAACCAATAAACGAAATAAAATATTTCGGGATTATAATGGATAAAAATTGTCATATTAAATATATAATAAAAAAGTTACAATTTGTTTTGTATAAATTTAGGCGCTTGAAAAAGTATATTTCTAGCCATTATCTTCGCAATTTGTATTTGGGATTGGTAAAAAGTCATCTTCGATATGGAATTCACGTCTGGAAACTCCCCTGCAGCCATTAAATATCATTCAAAGGAGATTTCTAAAAATCATAATATCCAAACCAAACCTTTATTATTCCGATCTTTTGTATTCTGAAAGTAGAATATTAGATATTAAACAGCTATACTTTTTATCTGTTTCAGTGGAATACCACAGATCATAGAATACATATATCTTACCAATCCATAACTATAATACTAGGAATAGACATATCCATACTGTCCCTATAATGATAAAGACGAGTTGTCAGAAAACATATGCTTTATATTCCGTTAACATTTACAACCGTATTCCCGATTATATTAGAAACTTTCGAAACATTCGAGTATTTAATAAGATACTGAAAACTATTATATTAGGGCAGGTCGGTGTTCATTCAATTAAATTGTTTAATAAACAAGTGTTTTTTTCTGCAGTAGTACATTGGTTCATACTTTTATTTTTATGTATTTATTTATTTTATTTTTTATTTGTTTCTCATTATATTTTCATTTATCTTATATTTTATTGTGATTTCCTGATTCTGTTATGTATTATTTGTGCTATTATTACTGTGATTATTGTTATTATTATTTATTGAGTGAATGTGAAAGGGGAGTACTCAGTGTGTATATATTTATTAAATCCAGCTAAGCGTTTTCGGCCATTAGGCCATTATCAAAGCTGTCGTCATAAAAACAAAAGATCCTAAAACAGTTGTCAAAAAACAGCTAACAAAACTGAAGTAATGTATGATGTTAAGTCATTGTTAAAATGATATCATTAAAAAAAACATTAAAATCAAACTCTTGAACTTCTGAATGGGAATTTCCATTATGTGAAATGTAATTGTACAGGGTGTCCCAAACTGGTGTGTTTTGCAGGGTATCTCGTAAACTAAAAGAGATAGAAGAAGAGCAGTTAAGATGTTATGACTTCTTTTTTTGTTAAAGTAACGATAGCTTAATTAAATCTTTAGTAACTCCCTGCAGTTGGAAGATACAGGGCGATTATTGAAAACTGTCGAAAACTACAAAGTACTATAATTTCTTAATTAAGAAAAATATAAAAAAACGTTATATAAACTTTCGATAGATATAATATTAAAGAGTTCAGTGGCGCACAGAATTTTTTTGTTAGGGGGCTCACTAAGGAAATATAATGCAAACTTATGTTTTTTTAAATGGGACACCCTGTATATTTTGACGTCTTTCGTTTCCTTTTTTTATTCTCATTCACCTGATATGACATATTATATATCCATTTTCGATGGTTGGTGCTACAGTGAAAATAAACCATTTATGAATATTATCAGGTGGAACACCCTTAAAAAATGTAACACTCAGTAACGAAATTTGAGATTTTATTATAAGGATACCGATGAGTGACAATTTTATTTATCAAAATTATAATTAATTATAAATAAAACCAGATTAAAAGAATAAAAAAACATTAAACTTATGAAACAACAAGAAATATGGTAACAACTAATCTACCTATAACTAACTTTATTAAAATGTAAACATTACTTTAAATGTTCAAAATGTCCTCCGTTTTGTTGTAATAATAATTGACACCTTTTTCTTACTGATCTTACACAATTGAGAATGTGCACTGACTTTATTTTTCTGAATGCGGCATGGATATTTTGCAATAAATCTTCCCTACTCTCGAAGTTAGTCTTGTAAATATTATTTTTTAAAAATCCCCAAATAGAATAGTCAGGAGGATTTACTTCCGGAGAACGAGGTGGCCACCTAACCGGTCCATAAGTACCAATCCACCGATTAGGGAATTTTTCGTTTAAATAATCTCCAATGAATAGAGCATTATGGGCAGGTGCTCCATCTTGTTCGAACCAAAATGTATCCCTATCAGCCAACACTTCTTCCTCCAAAAGTTTATTTCCAAGATATCTATATATCCAGCAGCAGTTAGTTTATCATCACACATATGATAAACTAATTTGTTATGTTTGACAAAATAACTAACGTTAAAGCCGAATCTGCCTTGTCTCCTGATCCCCTGAACTAAGTGTGGATTTGAGTCATTCCAATATAGTTCATTATGTCTGTTAAATATTCCTGCACTGCTTATGCGAGCTTCATCGCTAAATATTACCTTTGAATAGAAATTTGGCTGTTCATTACATTTTCCTATATACCACTGTGCAAATTGTGTTCTTCTCAATAAATCGTTTGGGTATAATTTTTGACGGACGGATGTACGATAAGGCCTAAATTTATATTTCTTCAAAATCCTTCCTGCAGTAGTTTTTGGAACACCTATTTCATTTTCAATTTGACGCAGAGAAGATTCATGATGTGCTTGGATATATCCCAACGTATTTACACATCTTTCTTCATTATTCTTCTCGTACTTACGCCGTGGTTTCACAAAACATCCATACTCGATTAAATTTGATTCGAGTTTTTTAAACATTCTCTTGTCCGATTGCCTTCTTTCTGGATATCGTTGAAAATATAATTCAGACGCATCACTAACATGCTTTTGACATTCAATATTTGCCACATGCATATCATATTTTTCATTATTTTCAAAATTCATGTTGTTGACAAAACTGCATGTCGTAAAATTAACTCTGACAGGTAACACAGTTTGTGTTTTATTTTCCATGGTAAGAGGACCAAAGCCTACTTGATGAAATTAACATTCAGATAAGATATAACAATCATGTCAATTGAGGTAAACAAACTAAAATATAACAACATATCAGGTTAAACATAATTAGAAATAAAAGTGGAATCGGTAAGAAAATACAGACGTCTTATTTCGTGATGTTATTTACCAAAAAATGGATTCAATAATTTCAAAATAATAACAATATAGGTACTTAAAATCAATAATCAGCAGTATTTACCTACTTTGTTTTTAGTTCACTGATTTTATTTTTGGTAATGCTGAATTGGTTGAAGATTATTTAAACAAAAACTTTTTAATCGATGAAAACGGAGGACATTTTGAACATTTAATGTAATTTTTACATTCTAATGAAATCAGTATCCCTATAATAAAATGTTAAAATTTCGTTACTGAGTGTTCAATTTTTTAAGGGTGTTTCACCTGATAACATCCATAAATGGTTTATTTGCACTGTAGCTCTAACCATTGAAAATGGATAGATAATATGTCATATCACGTGAATGAGAATTAAAAAAGGAAACGAAAAACGTCAAAATATACAGGGTGTCCCATCTAAAACAACATAAGTTTGTATTATATTTCCTTAGTGAGCCCCCTAACAAAAAAATTCTGTGCGCCACTGAACTCTTTATTATTATATCTATCAAAAGTTTTTATAACGTTTTTTATATTTTTCTTAATTAAGAAGTTATAGTACCTTGTATTTTTCGACAGTTTTCAATAATAGCCCTGTATCTTCCAACTACAGGGAGTTACTAAATATTTCATTAGGCTATCGTTACTTTAAAAAAGAAATAAATCATAACACATCAACTGCTTTTCCTCTATCTCTTCTAGTTTTCGAGATACCCTGCAAAACACACCTTCTTAAAGGGGTATTTTAATGTTTTTTTTAATGATATCATTTTAACAATGACTTAACATCATACATTAGTCCAGTTTTGTTAGCTGGATGTTTTTTGACAACTGTTTTAGGATCTTTTGTTTTTATGACGACAGCTTTGATAATGGCCTAATATCCGAAAGCGCTTAGCTGGATTTAATAAATATATACACACTGAGTACTCGTCTTTTACATTCACTAACTAGTTAAGATATAAAGTTGAATACATCAACACAGGTTAGGGTTCTATAATTTGAAATTGAATTAAAACCTAAACTCCGAATATAAAAATAATTTTTAATGGAAGAGATACTACAAAAGTTGGAAAATATGGATCAACGAAATGCAAGAATCGAGCAAAAACTGGACAATATCCACAGTCAATTACAAATATTGAAAAAAGAGAAACAAGATCTGAAAAACGAAAATTATTTATTAAGAGAAGCTACGAGAAAATTGGGAACAAGAGTAATTCAAATAGAAAAGGATTTAAGAAGGGAAAACCTGATAATAAATGGCATCGAAGAGGAAATACAAGAAAATGCGGAACAACTGAATGATAAGGTTAGAGAAGTAATGAAAAGAGTAAACACCAAAATAAATGTAGAGTCAGATGTAATAAAGTCGATAAGAACAGGAGACCGGAACAAACTTAGAAATAGACCAATATTACTAAAAATGAAGACATGGGATAAAAAGCTGGACATATTGAAAGGAAAAAATACTCAAAAGGTGCAAGAGACAAGGGATGTAGAAATAAGATCATGTACAATAAATTATATATTAACGATAAGCCATACACCTTATCAAAATTGGAAGGATAAAATGAAACTGAAATCGAGATTGAAGAAGAGACAGGGCTACCAGAACAAACTCCAGCGAAAGGAAGAAAATACAGTGAGAGATCTCCCGAAGGCGCTGAAGAAACGACAAAAAAAATAAAAGTGAACAGAGAAGTTGAAACATCATCAAAAAACTAATTAATACAGAGGTGAAAAAATTAATATTTGTGGACGGAATTGTCCCTTTTAAGATAACATTTTGGAATTGCCAAGGTATTAACACTTTAGATAATTTAGAAATACAGGAAATTAATGATTTGTGCAGATCTGATATAATAGGCTTAGTAGAGACCTGAATTATCTCTTCCCAAAATAGCTTACCAAATATTTTAAACAATTATCATACTTACTCATGCCAAGCTTTAAAAGATAAGCAAAAGGGTAGAGGTAGTGGGGTATCTTAATACTTATATCAAAAAACCTTGGTGGTGTGAAGTCATTAGATGTAATCGATAGATGTAATATGTGGAATTTTATCACAATAAATATAAATAATAATTTTATTATTTTAGGTGTATACTTAAAATCTGATTTAGATGATCATGTATGTGTAGAGATGCTTGAGGATACTCTAAAAGAAATATCAATAAAATTCCCAAATGACGAGATGATTCTGTATGGAGATTTTAATGCGAGAGTAGGTGGTCTGAATGATTTTAATTCAGAAAACGTAACACATATCAATCTTCCGTTAAAACCACGGAAGTCAAAAGATTCCCTAGTCAATACTAGAGGAACATTACTTGTAGACGCTTTGGAAGATCTAGGGTTTCTCTTGTTAAACGGTAGGTTTGAGGATTATGAAGGTGCTTATACATACATTGGGCGGCCAGGACGAAGTACAATAGATCTGGTGTGGGTAAGAGTTAGTAGTGTAGGCCTAATTTCCAGTTTCTGTATTAACACAAACCTGTTTTCGGATCATCTGAGTTGCACTGTAAAGATAGAAAACGCATATTTTGTGGGGTCTAATCAACAATCAGAATATCATAGCTATAAAGAAACAATAATAAGGTGGGATCCTGCCAAAACACAACCGTATAAAAATTTAGTATCTATCTTTGAAATACATTCAGCCTCAAGTTCTATTATTATAATGGACAATCAAATAAATGAGGCAATTAAGCTAACAGCAAAATGTTTCGGTATGGAAGAAAAACCGTAACAATACTAATCATATGTTCTCAAATTCAAAACCATGGTTTGATAACTTTCGCATGGACGCAAAGAAAAAGTTAAACATGTTAAAAAAACTCTAACTTTGAACAGAATGTACTAATATCATATAGTGAAATTAAAAAAGAGTATAAACAACTTATTAAAGAAAAAAAATTAGCTTACGAAAACGTTACAATGAATAAATTTAATAATATCAGCAACCCCTCTGAATTTTGGGAACATCTATAAACTAGAAGAATTAAAAATAGAGGTCCCACAATTGATACCGTCACAATGAATGAGTTTCACAAAAAGTTTTATGGAACGCACTTACATATAGATTCACAATATTTTGGCGTTATCCACCCTTATCTAGATATAAACTTTTCCACTAATGAAATTTTTAGAGTCTAAAACTCAGCTAAAAATAATAAATCACCCGGCGTAGACAACATTAGCAACGAACTCTTCAAAAACATTTCTTTGGATTGGATAATACACCTGAAAACATTCTTCAACAGAATTTTAAACGAAGAGCAAATACCACCCTCATGGTCAGATGTTAAAATGATCCATACTGAACGATGAAATAAAACAATATAGTTTGTTTAAATCTTCATTTATTTGAACTAATGTTCAATTTAAACTTGTTGACGCGTTTCACTAACACAGTAGCTTTGTCAAAACGAAGATTCGTTTTGACAAAGCTACTGTGTTAGTGAAACGCGTCAACAAGTTTAAATTGAACATTAGTTCAAATAAATGAAGATTTAAACAAACTATATTGTTTTATTTCATCGTTCAGTATGGATCTTCATCAAGTAAAAGCCTCAACTATTCAATTTTTAAAATGATCCACTTTCACAAAAGCGGTGATATTAAAAACCCTAACAATTAACGTAGCATAGCACTTTTGAATCACAAAACTAATCTCTTTGCCCAATTAATTAATACGAGACTAACTGACTTTGTTCAGAATAATGAAATATTACCAGAGTGCCAAAGCGGCTTCCGCAGAGGACGCAATTGTGAAGACAACATATTTCTGCTCTACGCTATAATTTACAATTACCTTCGTCTCCCCTCAAGAAAATTATATACTCTATTTGTAGATTTTTGAAAAGCCTTTGATTCGTTAGACCATCATAAACTCTGGGAAAAATTATATTCGAACGGAATAAGTGCAAAAATTACTAGAATACTAAAAGTAATATACAACCAAGCAGCACTGTTTATAGAACAAGAAGGTAGCAGTTCAGAGAGAGTACAAATAACCCAAGGTGTTTGACAAGGGGACCCGCTCAGCCCAATACCACCGTACATAAACAAACGCTGTTAAAGGCTTTCCGAAAACGATCGTAAAACCGCACGTGTCTCGAGTATACAGGGGTCGCGCGACTTACTACCGTCATAGCTTGTTGATTTATAAATTGAGTGTTTGGTACGGGGGCCAATAAAAATGTACATTGTTAGAAAACTATTTCAAAAAACGATAGGTATTGTTTTGTTATGCAGGGTACGTTTTAGTATTTAATAGGGAATATAAAATTACTGATATAGAATCATCGATTAAAATAGCTTTTATTACATTATATAAATAAAATAATTCATAAAAAATGTACAAATATATACAGTAGAACCTCGATAAGATAAAGATCGAGGGAGACGTTAAATAATTTGAGTTATTGAGGTTTCTATTTACTAAGGGTTTAAGTTAAGGATTTTTTATTGGTTTATATTTTTACTTACGGAGGTCCGTTTATGAGCTTTATTCAGGAATTATAGAGATGGACGGCTGCAAGCTAATGATACAAATAAGTTACCGTTCTGAGCCATTTGGTAAACACGTGTTAATTCATTTCAAATGACGACTCATTGATAGATGATTCTAGTTACAAAGGTCGTCGTCATTACAACTTTGAGTTACTGACGTGCGATGCCCAAATTATTCGTTTAAGTTATAGAGGGTTCGTATTTTAAGTAAAGGAGATTTTGGACTCAGAGGGGAAGGCAGCACAAAATTTTATGAATTTATAGAAGTTATTATGTTATCGAGGTTTGAGTTATCAAGGTTCTACGTATATAAATACTTAGAATAAATCAAATCCTCATGTATACATTACAATATAAAAATAGGAAGCATGAACAACTATATATTTAAAATAGTTAAAAATTATACCAGATTCTATAACATTATTTACAATTTGTTTTGCATATAAGAACAATATTGAATAATAACATATAGTTAAGAAGGTAATCCTAAACCAAACTTATGAAGCAAAGCAAAAAGGAATAATTACAAATTTTGTAATATTTGTAATTTTGTATTGGGTTTATAAGTTTTATTTCACGATTTGCAAATTTAATTGTGTAATATAAACGCACTCTTGTATAAAAAAATAAGAAATAACTTAAAGGAAATTTTTTACAAGGATGCGTAAATGATACATTTTTAAAAAGATCTTTTAACGTCGCTCGGATAGAATTTTTACATGCTAATTTATTGAAGTTAACTACAAATATATCTTCAAGCTGGGTAACATATCCAACAAAATTCTGGCTAGGTACATTGAGCCCACCAAATGGAAAATTTGTATTGCTAACATAGGCTTTTGTCTGAGAAAAAATGGTTGTTTCTTTTCTTAAGGTATTTCTTTCATTAAAAGTATTAGATATATGTATAAGATACACCCTGTACTATTTAACCATGAATATGATGTCATTGTGTTCGATACAAAAAGGAGAAGATCAGAGTTTTTATCTTTACATGCAGCTGCTGGCTTTCACGACGAAAACTGCTGATACAACAAGCTTTATGTTTAATCTCGAATACGAATATATCAACATATTTATTATCAGTCTTAAGACACTCTCTGTTCAAGTGAAGCATAAATAAAACAGCTCTGCAAATATTAAAATATTAATAAGTGTTTTAATTCAAATGCCCTTTTGCTATTATCAAATCTAATAAAAAGCAATACATATGTCGCAGGAATGTTGCTGCATGCATTTTTTTGATAAATAACCAGTAACGTAAACTAACGCGTTGCCATTGGTACTGTTTAGATTCCTGTAATCAGTTGTAAAGACTTTTAAAGGATTTGATGGTTCTATTGACGGTAAAATGAGATCTTTACAGTTTTCTGCCAAGTCTGGAGTAATATTTAACAACAATTCATTAATGTCATTAGTGCAGTTGGCGCCGTCAACATGGTCTAAATACTTCAGAGTAAACAACTTTTTGAATGCTCTAAGAACACTGTATAGGCGTAGGGTTTCTTGAATTACCACAACAGTTTCTAACTTGCCCAAAAACGTTTTCAAGGCAGTCTTGGTTTAAATTTCTTGTCAGTAAAAAGGTGTAACCCTTTGATTTTAATATACCCCAAAGGGCTTTAACTGATTTTATTGTAAGCCTCCCCCTAAATATAAATTTCATTTTATTTGTTAAATTTTTTCCTTCACTGTTAACCACACGGACATTTTTCAGTAAAGTTTCAAATTCTTCCATTAGCTGAAACTGTTGTTGGGTACCCATGAATGCATTGAAATTATTCAAATGGCACGAATTTAATAAATCGAAAACATCATTCATTGTTTTAATGAATTTAGCAGTTACTTTGGCATTTGCAGGCAAAACTTTAAAATCAATGTACGTATTAAGAGCAACTGCCACAGAATGACTAAAAATCTGAGAAGCATATTTTACTTTCAGAAAATTATTTGGAAACATATGCTGGTAGCTCAAATCAGTAAGGAAAAAAATTGTTCCTAGTAGATTTAAGTAAGGGTGGCACGTCAAAAAGTGAACAAGCTTGATATTATCTACGTAAAAAAAACATTGTCTGTGCTCAATTCAAGGTAGCTCTTAACTAATGTTTGGAAGTTAGAACCCTGATCATACACCACACCTAGCACATTTAGACCGATATCACGTTACTTTATAACTGTTTCGAACAAAATGTCTTTTATTTCATTTGAATGCGCCGTTGATTTATAAAAGAAGTAGGCTAGCGGTTGTTTCCAGCTGCTTGATACACCCCGTGCCATAACAACTAATGCACTAGTTGCTGGTTCGGATTCGTTATCTGCTGAAAGTGATTCTTGGAAGCCTACTATTTTATCCTTTGATAAAACATAAAATAAATGAGTTTTCAATGACATCTCATCAAGGCATATAATACAATCTTTTTCTTCATCACTTAATAGTCGAGATCTAAGATCAAATCAATAAGGCGAAAAATAAATCCGTTGAAGCCTGGGTTTACTGCCCAACGGCGGGTAAACCGTTTGAGCGTGCTTTTGGAAGGTAACCGATATAAAGTAGAAAATTTCTTGTATGCTCTAGGTCCTAAAAAGTGAACGCTCAAAGCAAACTTTTTAAAATCGTCTGTGTACCTACAACCTTTAGGTGATTTATTTAATAAACTTATCTGAGACGTTAGAAGTTTGCAGGCATCTTCTGAGTAGTTAGTTTCCAACTATTTGGAAATATCTTGTTACGCGCTTTATTTATTATTGTCTACTCGCTAGCTCCAGAAGCGCAACCTCATGCTTAAGCTCAGTTCGGTCGGGGGTGGGTATGCGAAAATTCCTATTTTATTTAGTTGTTGAAAATGGGCGCCACCAGTTAAATTTTAATGAGTCAGCCCCTAACTAGTAGACCGCTACGATGGTCAGAATGGAGTAGACAATATATAAGATGTTAGGTATACAATGAAAATTCTATATTACTATTTACACAAAAAAAGAGACTATACACAAACAACTTCTTAGCCAGAAAGAAAGGAAATATACATAATTTAAATGCACTACTGTGACGTCACGGAGCCGCTTACAAAAGAAAATACAATTCTTAAACCTATTATTAACTACTTAACTACGGGCTACCAAAGGGGTCTGTTCGCCCCTAACATAAGTTTTCGAACATATAGTTCCACAATAATGCAACTAACGTAGGCGGAGAAGCTATACTTATTCTCTTGGTGTCCCCTGACTGAGACCCTACAATGTTGAAAATAATTAAAATGACTTACCAATCACATCCATCACGTTTACATTACCTCTGTTAGAGGGTTCTTATCCTATTCTCTCTAAACTCCTTTTTTTCCACTCTACAAATCCTGATGCGTTTTTACTCTTTCCACAATTTTCCTTCGACACCTGATTCCCCAACAAAATTAGCCAAAATTTGATTAACTCCTTCGTATTCAACTCAAATTTTATTTTTGACAAATCCTACGTACGATCTCCCTGACAGCAAGCAGACTCCTTGATAATATATTAAAACGTCAAACTGATGTTTATCAAATACAATTCGATTGAGACTACATTCATCTATCAATGACCTCTCAAAGTAAGCTTGTCAGCGGAGAATGTAGGTAGTGAAAAGGGAATCTTTCGGTGTCTTAAATGTACATGACCGATGTGATTGATAATGTCAACAAAAAGGTACCTATAAATTCGAAACAATATAAAATTTATTAACAAAACTATAAATAAAGTGTTGCGGGGTGAGTTGCCCGTAACATCCCCCCTTACTTCCAGAAATTTCCTAGAAATTTACCAACCCCTCGCCCAGTCTGATATCCAACTTCATACAAAACATAACTCACTTATACTACGTAAAATCCAAAAAACTACCATTTCCTAGCTTCTCAAACCCCAACAAATCTAACTTTAACTACACCTTATGGACATGTACACACTCTTCCAAAATTTTCCGTGGAACCAGCAATTATTGCCCTCGAGTTTAAATGGGTTTACCTATCCTCATATCAATAAGAACAAAACGTCAAGGAGGCAATCTTTGTACCCACAATTTTTTCAACGTACAATGCAATGTAACCTTAAATCCAGCCTACCCCTACTGACAGGTATTCACCGACTGCCTGCCTGAAACAGTCTGCCGATATCAATTTGGATTCGATGAATTACTATGTGGGTAGATTCTAAAACGTAGCTAACCGCTACAAGAATTAAGACTCGATAGTCTACGCTATGTCTCAACCACAAATTCACTCCTAACTTGATTCAACCCAAATGGCTAGAATCCAGTGACCCTACACTAGACTTGAGCGGTCTACCAATATCTCTTGGAAATCACTGATATAATACCTGGGTTAATCATTAATTCTGCACTTTATCGAGTTACTTCACCAACACAATATTTTCCCCAACCTTACGTGTACCTGTTCCTGACTACATCTGATTCAAAATATTATTCTAGCTAATCTATTCCTTAAAACAAAACTATACAATATATAACATATCTTGCACTCATCATCTGCATACTGTGACATTCACACAAGTAACCGTTCTCGTTCTTAACAAAAGCAATCGAGAGCGTATTGTCTGTCGCTAACCGGTTACTATGTAGGCCTTGAAGTAGCGTCTCACTGCGAAAGTATTATCAGGCCCCTATCCGCAGAGCCATTACTACTAAGTTCTATCTAAGAATGGTTTTATGTCACACACATGGAAATCCCCTAGCGACTTCCGTCCATCGAATGTTTCTAATCTATAGACGTTATTCGAAATCTTTTGCCGTACCCTACTCTTGAGGAATTTTGGAGCTAACTTAGCTGCGAAATAATTAGGAGCATCAGATAGCACATGGTTTCTTACCATAACAGTGTCTCCCATGCAAAAAGCGACAGGCCTTCTTCGCAAATTATATCTGGCTGCACTTTTCTCATATGCGGTATTTAGCCGATTTCCAACGTCTATTTGGACTCCCTCCAAATCTCTAACATGTTCAGCCAGTCTATGTCTTTCTTCAATCTCAATTCGAGGCATACTTGGAGGTGGATCTCTATCTCCAAAAGGTCGACCCGAGGTATTAAGCTTCCTATCAAAATTAAGATAAGCGGGGGTATACCCGGTAACCTCATGAACTGCTGTCCGTAGCGCAAACCCTAACTTGGCCAAATTAATATCCCAATCACGATGGTTATCGCCTACATACGACCTAATCATTGTTTTAAGAACACGGTTTATTCGTTCCGTCGGATTACTTTGGGGGTGGTATAGAGGGTTCAGAACCATAGTACAATTATAACCTTGAACCATCCTTTTGAACGATTTTCCTACATATTGTCTTCCATTGTCACACAACAAATATTATGGAACCCCGTAAGTCGAAAATACGTCATTCTCGCGTTGGATAGCGGCCGCAGTAGCAGTCTTCAAGGGAAACAATAAGGAATACTTCGTAAAAACATCAGCAACAACCAACAAAAACCTATTCCGCCTCGGAGTTAGTGGGAAAGGTCCCATGAGATCTGTACACACTACTTGCCAAGGTCTAGTCACCTTCCTCGTGCCCATAAATCCCGCTGGTGCTCTCTGCTCTGGTTTCTGAGCCTGGCAAACTTCGCATCCCCTAACATACGCTGCTACGTCCTTCTTTAGCCCTGGCCAATAATAGGTCTGAGCAACCCTCTGGGACGTCTTGAAAATTCCCAAGTGACCCGCAGTAACTTCGTCGTGACATTCGGCAAATACCTCTTTCCGTTTGGACTTAGGGACAACTAATTTCCACTCAAAACTCTCTTACAGGTGTGGTACACGGCATGTTACGTGTGTATACAGTTTACCTCCCTCAATTTTCCACAACGGAAACCTATCTGGCATACCCTCTACCTTCCTCAACTGGTTCTGGTACCATGTATCGAAATCCTCAACTTTTACATCAATCAAACTTAACCCGGGAGCGGCACGTGATAAGGCATCTGGCACCTGGTGGTACTTGCCCTTTCGATGGATTAACTCGAAATCGTAAGCCTGGAGCTGCAACATCCAACGACCGAGACGTCCGGACGGTTCCTTCAGATTAGCAAGCCACTTAAGACTGGCATGGTCGCTGACGACTTGAAACGAAACTCCTTCTAGATAACAACGAAATTTTTTAATGGCCCAGATGACGGCCAAACACTCCAACTCCGTAGCACAATACTTAGACTCACACAAGTTCAAAGTTCGACTAGCATAGGCGATAACTTTTTCTTCATCTTCAAATTCCTGCACTAATACAGCCCCCAGTGCCTTTTGACTGGCGTCGGTCTGGACAATGAATGGTCGACCGAAGTCAGGGCAGGTTAATATAGGAGCAGTTACAAGGCATTGTTTTAGGTCTGTGAAGGCGGCCTCTGCTTCGCTATCCCACAAGAAGCGTTTGTTCTTTTTAGTCAGATCTGTTAACGGCGCCACTCTATCAGAAAAATTTGGAACGAACCTACGGTACCACGAAGTGATTCCCAAAAATCTTCTAACTTCCTTAACCTTGGTCGGCGTAGGAAAGTTGACAACAGCTTCCACTTTTTCTGGATCTACTCTCAATCCATTTTGATCCACGACATAACCCAAATACTTGAGCTGTGGTTTTACAAACTCACACTTTTCTTGGTTCACTGTAAGCCCAGCTTTAGATAAGCGCTCAAAAATTGTTTGTAGAACCTTAACATGGGTATCGAAATCAGGAGTGGCCACGATTATGTCATCCAAGTAGATGAAACAAAAGGGTTCTAGGTCGTGCCCCAGCGTATTATCAGCGAATCGTTGCCACGTAGCCGGAGCGTTGTGAAGCCCAAAAGGCATTCTAGTGAACTGGAACAATCCCCTCCCTGGAACAATAAAAGCTGTTTTCTCCTTACTCGATTCCTCCAGTTTTATTTGCCAATACGCACTTTTGAGGTCGATTGACGATAGGAACTTACTATTCCTAAGACGATCTAATATCATGGAGATATACGGAATGGCATAAGAATCTCTTTTCGTCACCTTATTCAGAGCCCTATAATCTACGCAAAACCTAAACTTATTATCGTGCTTTTTCACGAGCACAACCGGAGACGACCAGGAGGATGGTTCAACGACCCCTAATTCCAACATATTATCCAATTCTTCGTACATGACTTTTTGCATATATGGAGAGATCGCATAGTACCTCTGCCTGATGGGATCATGATCACCTGTATCAATTTTGTGTACCACCCCGTTGGCACATCCTAGATGAGTCCCCATCCTGTCGAAATTTTCCCTAACTAAATTATCCAATATACCCCTCTGTTCAGAACTCAACAACTCCTTTTCAATAATGCTGCACATTTGCTTTTGCTCAAACTCCCAGCTTTCTGATGAGAACGATGGAACTACTTCCATTTTCCTCCAGAAGTCAATTCCCAAAACGATTCCCATATCGACTTCTGGTACTACTAAACAATTCACAACCTTCACCCTTCCACGCAGCTCAATAGGAAGACTCACTGTACCGATAGATTGACATGTTGCACCGTTAGCAACTCTCACTGAAACTGTCACTTTGTTGGTCAGATACACGACGTCCATCTCTTGCAACTTGCACCAGCCCCGTCGTCCAACAACAGTTTGGGATGCTCCTGAATCTAATAAACTTACAAATCTAACCCCAAAAATGAAAATCTCTACATATGGACTAGGATCCCCTGGTACCTTGGTCAGCAGATAGTCCAATCGAGGCTTGTGGTACACTGACTTTACGACATCCAGCCAAACAGCCCAGGAAAGATCTACCGGAGCTGGTCTATCCGACGACGACCGGTAGCTTCGCCGTCCTGTCCGTTTCCCGAACATCGAGAACAATCTCGTTTAATAACGCCAAACATTCCACAACCAAAACAAAATTTCCTTCTAACCTCAGTACAGGCTGAAAATCGATGTCCTTCCTTAAGACAGTTCCAACACTTTATTCTGGTTTCTAATGTCATATTTCTCGGAGACCGAGTGAGATAGACATCGCGCTAGGAGGAGCTTAGAGTGAACCTACTATTCATTTGTTTATGCACGGTGCCATTACTATTCGCGATATTTATTTCCAATATTGATAGTTATTTTCAGAACCAATGCAGTAAGGGAGTTACTCTGGATGAAGGGGATAACATACGGATGTTGTTATACGCTTACGATCTGGTATTGTTTGCAGAGTCACAAATACAAATGGAAAAGAGCCTGAGGATTTTAGAATCATACTGCAACATATTCAAGCTTCAGGTAAATACAGAAAAAACAAAACTAGTTATATTCCGAAGGAGCCCCAATATTGGAAAACAACCCACGTTTTTATACCTTAACAGCCCAATAGAAATCTCTTATGAATATTTGGGAGTGGTGTTATATTTCAATGGACTTTCTAAATAATTTTAAATCACGAGAACGAAAAGCAAGAATTACTCAAGGTACTGTACTTTCAACTATTAAGTCGCAAAAATTATCTTCTCTTCTGTCTATTAAGACTCTGTATAACAATGTTGTCATACCCACTTTCACATATGCCAGCAATATATGGGGTCTGCGTTATCTAGATCAAACTGAGAAAATACAGACGTCTTTTTGGAAAAAATCTCCTATTCCTCCAGAGAACTACTGCCGCTTATATAATAAGAGTCGAAGCCAATCTATGCATGCTAGAATATTATCTAATAAAACAAGCAATTGAACACTTCATCAGGGTAAAATCTCAAAATCACACAAGGTACCCCTATAGAGCATTATTTCGATTAATAAAATTGTATAGCTGTGGAGACGGTCATCACAAATACAATTGGTTTGTTCAGTTAATTGATGTTATCAGTAGTTATTGTCCATACAATGTTGGTCTTAACACTGACTCTATCAATGAAAATTTTAAACATATTATATTAGCCGAACATCTAGCTAAAAACATGCAAAATGATTGCAGCAAAATATTACGTAGCGTTCACCATCCTACATATAAATTCTTGCTGCAAAATAATAATAATTACAACTATTTCTGTTACCGCTTTATATTAAAAGATTGACAGCCCAGCTGCGCACAGCTAATTCACAATATTTATACCTATATGTGAATAACTCCTCTCACACAATAAAAACCGACCAGATGTGTTCAATATGTAACCAACAATATGTAACCAGCAGACCAATGAAAGCCTAGAACATATCATATCTGACTGCCCAATGTATGCTGAATTAAGAAATACAGTCATAGGAATACGAAAGCATTCAGACGATCTAGATTGCCTCCATAATTCAAACGACCTCTTACTATTGAAGCAATTGCATAGTTTTATCATCGGAGCAATGAAAATTAGATAATTAATTATTAATGATTAGTTATCCACAGTATCTTTACATAAACAACTTATAGTATAGGATTTGTTGTGGGAGTTATCTGTTTATCTTGTATTTTTTTTTCTCTTTTCTATTGGTGGACTATTATGTGTTATGCGCTGTCTTTAAAAACATATAAATTGTATGTCATTGTTTCTTGTAATACCTTTTATAAATCATGTTAGTTTAGGAGTATATATGTAATTTATATTTACTATATAACCGGCTCCTTGTATAAAAGAACAATAAACTATTCTAATTCTAGTTCAAGAAGCTGACGCAATATTTAGTCAACTGACAGGATGTCTTCTAAAACATTTTAAATTACACTTCCTAAACTGATTATATTAGAACGATTTTTTTAGATAGGCTATTGTAATAAATGCAAATATCAAAAAATAAATTTAGTGTAGAAAGTTTTAGACCACACGGTAAAACATATTTTATTTTAAATCATAATAAAAAACTGGAATGCGACCCACATTTTGTTTAAAAAATTTAGACGAAGTCAAAACAGACGAAAGAAAAATATAACATCTTACTGGGTCACAGTAAACCAATTTGTTTTGAATACGATTTCCAACAAACAAAAATTAGCACACGTTCGAACAACAAAAAAAAAGAAATTGTTTTGCAATTCGACAAAAAAACCCCAAGTAGGGAAAACACAAAAACGGTGGAGGAGAAAAAACAAGAGAGTGCCGGTCGAACTCGCGAAGAGAAAGGGGTCCCTTCCTTCGTGACGGTAGCGGTAGTAGTTTTTTTAGTGTTAGCGTTATCAGAGGCAAAAGTTCTCGCCGTTGTGTCAGGGTGAAATAGGGATACTGAGATATCCTTGTCAGTGAACACTGTCCCCCGTTTCGAGACACAAAACGGTAGAATTACCCTGTACGCAAAAATTGTAATCTACCTAGCCCGATAAAGGCGAAGTGGCACTACTCGTGGCGGTAAGAAGCTAGCGAATTCCAGCAGCACCCCGGCCATACAAAAGAAGTTTCCAAAGCCGTAAGTTTTTGAACAGAATTTAGATTGGGAGTTTTTTTTTATTGGAGAGATTTGTCAGTTATTATTTGCATCGAAATTCTGAAACTTGGGAGTATTAATTCGTTTGCCAATACACGAAATAGCGAATGCGAATATTTGTATCTGAATTTTCTATTTTTCTAAAGGGCTTGGACACATCTGAGCAGACTCAGTTAAATAATTTTTTTTGGGTAATATATATATATATATATATATATATATATATATATATATATATATATATATATATATATATATATACAGTTTATTTACCGTGTGGGCTGATACAAATTAAATTTGCCAGAGAGTCTACAACTCGTCAAATTAAATTTTTTTTTCCTTTCATCTGGGGGAGTTATCATTTTGTTTAGGCCGCATATTTCTATTCCACCTCGTAGGGAGGTAGGAGACAGTAAGTTTCAAGAGAGTTAAACATTATGTACACGGCAACACAAAAGCCGGAGTGTGTTTTATAGATAATTCTTTTTGTAGACTGCAGCGAACTTGTGCTGATAAGTAGTCAATTTGGTAAATTTACATAATCCTTTTTGTTCCGATTTGATTTTAAAGTTTTAATTATTAATGGAATGCGTAAACATATGTAGGTGATTTCATTACTGAGGGGGATTGCGAAAGTCGTGACGCTGGCCGATAAATATTTTATTAGTCACTGACACATCAAATTTTGTTTTGTCGAGAATAACTGTCGTCTGCGGTTGTAACACTAGGTCAAGGACAGTCCAAGCCCGTGAATTAGAAATAAATCGTTTGATGAGAAGGTAAACACACAATAATATTATATTTATAGTCTGGGCACACGTTTCCAAAGGAAAAAGGGTATAGGTAGGATTTTAAGTTGTATCTAAGACCTTTAATTATTTGAGGGTATCTTTATCTTTTTCTTTTTATATTAGGATTTATGTATGTATGTGTATTTTCACAGGTGATTTGTTGAATATATATTTTTTTTATACAACGTTGTAGTTCCACCTTATTTAATTTCATCACCCGTATCCCGTAAGTCAGTCCTTCCCCCTCTGGAGAGTGTGGTACCCTCGGAAATGAGACGAAATACCGAGACCAACCCTGTCCTGGCAAAGAGAGACCAACCCGCTTTAAGACCAGGCGAACCTAGCTCAGGAAACGGGCCGGAGTAGCTTTTGTTCGCTCAGCTGCGCATTTTGGGTCATAGATTTTGGTGACAGCCGACATTATATAGGGGAGTAGAAAGCAGATATTACACTCAAAGAGGTTAGAGATATTACACTGGTGACAGCGTTATTACATTTACGTGTTAAAATAAATAAAAGTCTAGATTTTATCAGGGTCGACTTTATTACATCTGGTGACAGCGGTTTTTTTGTTGAGAAACAACTCGAAACCAAAGGGTAGAGTTGTACACTATAAATTGTAAATAGAAGATTCCCACACAGCTTGAAGGTCGAGGTTTCGGTAAATATATTACCATCATCAGGGCAACAAATCAAATGGAATCCGTTTCATATCAAAAGTAAAAAAAAGGAATATCCGCAACAGTCATCAAAAATAATATTTAAACACATATAGGTACTAGAAACGGAAAAACAAAGACGAACTTTATAAAAGTTCTAACTGGAACCCAAAGCCCTATATACCTAATTAGTGGCTGGCCCTTTACATCAGCAGTTATTAACAAATAATTAAGTAAAATATAGCTACAAAACTAATAATGATTCTTTTCTTCTGAAACACATATTTACAGCAGTGAGGACACGGGAGATCTAGTTGGTCCGGTGAATCTTTTCCCATGCGTCATTAATATCTGATAACATAACCGACAAATGTCAAATTATTTTGTTCTGTTCTTCACTATTAATAGAAAGAGATACGAATTAAAAATTATGTCGGTTATGTTATCAGATATTGATGACGCATGGGAAAAGATTTATCGGATCAACTGTATATATTATTCATATGACAAATCTTGATTTACAGTTCATCCGTTTCGGAATCTGAGATGTCTTCACCAGTATTCATTATCACTGGTTCAATATGTATGTTCACCAAATTTTGTTCTCGAGTAAACCAGCCTTCGATTATTTTTGCACATTTGCACTACAATTTTCCAATGCTTCTTTCCACATACTTAAGACTCTTTCATCATTCTCTGCCAATATACTTATTATAATATGTTTTGCAGTGGGCCCAAATAAGCTCAATGGCAATAAATTCGCAATGGTAGGGCGGTAGCCTTAATACTTCATGACCATGTTTTCGGAACAATTCATCAACGACATATACATTTTCTTTCCGGTTCATTTTAGCAATTTGTAATATTTCGGGTCTTGAGAGGCTTTTATTAAAGTCAATATTGTTGGCTTTTCAGCTAGCATACGATTGTAATGTTTTTGTTATTTATTTAAACAATAAACGGGTGGGATAAATTTTAAACACTCGGTATTGCTACTTACTAATTTATTTAAACACTAACTCACTAACACTAATTTATATGTACTTAACTAGTCACTTAAATTTAATTTATATGCACACTAACTTATTAATTTATAACACTTATATTCACTTAATTACTGTTTAACTCACTATGGCAAATTATAAACTGAACTCATCCGCTGATCGGTCCTGTATTTAAATCAAAAACTTTCTTTACTAGGACATTCGGGATGGGACATGCCTTTCGCGATATTTCTTAAAATGCCTTTCGAGAACATGTTTAAAAAGGACGGTCACAAAAGATCCCAATAGACCTTCTCAGAATTCGGCACGCTCGCTTTTTTCTTAACTCCGTTAACATAAGGTTACAGGGCCGTACTTAGTATCTGCTTCGGTGTGCGAGTTCGTAACATTACCCCCTCCTTAAATGAAAGTTCCTCCTGGAACTTTTGTGTAGCCGAGACTGGATGTTTGAATCGGCAACTAGCCCCATTTCTACACTTTCCGATCTTATGAAAATAGCAGGGCATCGTCTTCATCGGATACTGATAACGGGGGTTGTATCTGCAAATCAATATCTGGACACCGGTATCTTGAAAGATAATCTCTACCATGTTCCTGATGATTCGCCAATCCAACTGGTTACTCGCTATCTTAGGCATAGCCAGTTTCTTCACGTTGGATTCCAACACGTGGTCTCGGAGGTTTCGAAGTGCTTCCCACACATCGCGGTAGGTAGATCGATCTTGGAATTCATTTTTAGTTACCACGTAGAAAACGTACCGCGAATTATGTTTCAGTGTCTTGCCAGGGGCTGGAATCTGGTCTTCAAGTTTTTCTAATTGCCCGAACTTCTTTCGAAAGACAGTTGCCAATCCTCGTGCGTTCTTGATACGGGCGGGGATGTTGTATGCCAGTGAATAATCTTCTGGGAAAGTGAACAAATCTTGTTGTTGTTCCGAAGTGACTCCATATCTAGCTCTCCCGGTACCTCCATACGCGCCCATAAGTTCATCGAAGGTGGGGTCAGACACATCTCGAATAAGGTTTACTCCTTCCTCTATGTGATGGTCTCCTTCGAATGGCGCTAGTCGGTTTCGGTGAACTACTTTTGGTTTTCCGTTGGGGATCTTGCTTATGCGATATAAAACATCATTGATCCTTTTCTTGATCAAGTATGGACCTTCCCAGGATTTTTCTAATTTTGGAGAAAATCCTTCTCTCCTCGCCGGGTTGTGTAACCATACTTTGTCCCCTTCTTTAAAACCGCCCTCTGTGGCCTGCGTGTCGTACCGACTTTTCATTCTGTCGCTGGCAACTTGAAGATTTGTTCGAACTAGTTCATGAATATCGTCCAGCCTTCTTCTCAATTGGATCACGTAATCTTCGCCTGCTTTATCTTCTCTAGGCCGACAGCCAAATTCCAGGTCACAAGGAAGCCTCATTTCACGTCCAAACAGGATTTTCGCAGGTGTTTCACCCGTGGACTCATTGACGGCAGATCGATAAGCCAATGCGAATAGGGAGAGATACTGGTCCCAATCTCTCTGATGACTGGATACTACTTTGGACAGGTATTTCCCAATAGTTCTGTTCATTCTCTCGACCATTCCATCTGACTGTGGATGTAATGCTGTTGTTCTGGTCTTCTTCATTCCCAGCTTGTCGCAAATCTCCTGGAATAGATGGCTTTCGAAATTTCTTCCCTGGTCACTGTGGACTTCCATGGGCACTCCATATCGGCTGATGAATTCTTTCACCAATACATCCGCGATGGTTGTGGCCTCTTGGTTCGGGATAGCGTAAATTTCCACCCACTTTGTAAAATAATCCATTACAACCAGTATGTACTTGCTACCATTTTCTGTCGTCGGAAATGGTCCAGCGATATCTAAAGCAATCCTTTCGAAAGGGCTTCTAACATTGTACTGTTTCATGGGTGCCTTTCTCTTGCGACGTGGTCCATTACTCGTAGCACAAGTCGTACATTTCTTACACCAGTCCTTCACATCGTCGAAGCTGTTCATCCAATGAAACCTTTCACGAACTCGCTGAAAGGTTTTCTTCACTCCCAGATGACCTCCCGATGGACTGTCGTGTAACTTCCTCAGTACCTCAGCTACTCTTGTTCTCGGGATAACTAGCTGTCTCCTCATCTCAGAACCATCATCGTTTTCAAGGACTCTTTTCAACAGCCCTTCTTCCAGGACAAGACAAGGGAGTCCCACTGAGCCACATACGCCTTGAGTTTCGGTGAAAATCTTGACACTTCATGCCAGGTAGGTCGCCGGTTTTCTTTCTTCCATTGCCGGATCATCTTCAGGTGAGGATCATTCTCCTGATCTTCTCTGATCCTGGTGGGTGACCATTCCTTGTTGACTACAGTAGTTCTTGGAACTGCAGCTTCCCTAGATTCCATCTTGTTGCAGTGGGAGCAGTCTGTTGGGCACGGCCGTCTGGACAGGGAGTCGGCATTTCGGTGACTCACACCAGCTCGATGTTCACCCCTGTCTGATTTCCCCTGTGACTGGAGTTCTTGGGTTACAGGAATCTTGGGGCGCTTAGACGGATTGCGTACGTGCTCTAGCTCGCCACACTCCCGGCATTTGATCTTCTTTGGCATCTTGTCTGCCATACCTTTCAACAAGTTGACGATCTGGTCAAGTTTGTTATCGTCATATTCTTCCTGCATGGTCCTACCTTCGTTGTACCGCGAACTTTTCTTGGCTGCTTAGCATTTAAGAGGTTCTTGGTTTGCAGGAGTCGTAGGACGCTTACACAAACTGCGTGCATACTCTGGCTGGCCACAATTACAGCACCTGATTTACTTCGGCTTCTTGTCTGCCATACCTTTCAACAAGTTGACGATCTGGTCAAGTCTGTCATCGTCACCTTCTTCCTGTATGGTCCTACCTTTGTTGTATCCCGAAGCCATCGTGGCTGCTTCATATTCAAGAGCAGCAGTCAATGCATCGGCCAATGTTTTAGGATGAGCTAATCGAAGCGTCTTCTCCATATCGTGGTCACACAAGCCGTCAATAAAGGCCTGGATGCCTAAACATTCCATCATGTTCTCTGGTGCTGATGGATAAGCAATTCGAACTAGTCGGGCAATATCCATTTCATACTCTTGAAGGAGTTCGTCACGTTTCCGCCTTCGGTTCTTCAGCTGGAGTCTGTACAACTGTTCCAAATGTTCGTGACCATATCGCATGTCCAACCTCTTCTTCAACAGCTCGAAGTCATCCATTTCTTCCAGAGGTATCGTCTGAAGTACATCTAAGGCATCTCCCCGAAGCGCGATAGTTAGGTTCACTGCTTTCTCCTTATCGGACCAATTATTCACTCTAGCGGCTGCTTCGAACTGTTTTACGTAATTGGTCCACGACATCTTTCCATCGAACGTTGGGGCCTTGACTCGGGTAAAACTGCCAATATCATCTGTCTTGGGTTGTGTTTCTGGCTTGCAGATCTCGATCTTCTTTTCTTCTGCTGAAGTGTCGTATGTTCTTAAATCTGCCATATTTCTCTTCAATTCCTTGATTTTCTCGTCTATCGTTGTTATCTTGTTTTCAATGTCTGATTTTAGAGACGTAATTTTATTCTCGACGTCAGCAGCAATGTCATTTTTTAACGATAAGATATCGGCAGAAATATCATTCTTCATGCTGGAAACCTTCTCTTCCATGGCAGAAATATCGTTCTTCATATTAGCAGAAATCTTTTCTTCCATAGCAGAAATTGACGAGATTAAGGTGGAAGCCTAGTCATTAAATAAAACTGTTTCTGGATCAAAGCCGTCATTTTCCAGTGCCACTTTAAGTCTTTCTACTAACTCACTTTTCTTACCGGACGTTTCCAACTCACGATCTTCCAATTCTGCTCTTAAATCCGTCACTTTGAGATCACATAGTCTCTTGGCCATTTTTACGTAGCAATTTATTTATATTACCCCACACCTGACACCAATGTAATGTAACTCACTAACACTAATTTATATGTACTTAACTAGTCACTTAAATTTGAGTTATATGCACACTAACTTATTAATTTATAACACTTTTATATTCACCTAATTACTGTTTAACTCACTATGGCAAATTATAAACTGAACTCATCCGCTGATCGGTCCTGTATTTATATCAAAAACTTTCTGTACTAGAACATTCGGGAAGGGACATGCCTTTCGCGATATTTCTTAAAATGCCTTTCGAGAACATGTTTAAAAAGGACGGTCACAATAGATCCCAATAGACCTTCTCAGAATTCGGCGCGCTCGCCTTTTTCTTAACTCCGTTAACATAAGGTTACAGGGCCGTACTTAGTATCTGCTTCGGTGTGCGAGTTCGTAACACTATGATAAGACGCATTGTCCATTACAATTAACGACGGTTCTTCTAAATTTGGAATTGTGTGGCAACCCACTTTGTAAATATGTCACCGTTCATTTCACCGTGGTAATCTGACGACGATGATTCAGAGGCAAACACTAAACTGGCATCTTTGAACAATAATAAAACGTTTACCATCGTAACCTCCTGGTTTACGTACCCTTTTAACATTATGTAACGGGTCAAAAATAACGTTACGAATTTTCGCATCTCTATTAATATTAATTAATATGAAATAATTTTTCAAAGCTTCAATGTGTATCGTTCTCCATCGAATTGACTTGCCATGTTGCCAAATGACCCTTTTAATTTCTTGTTAGTTATTATTGTCAATTATTTTTTTCTTGCTAAATTTCAGCGCAATTTAGGTTTATAAGAAGCTGATTAAATTCTTTAGGATTTTAAACTTTAGATGACAGTCTCTGTACCATATTCTAAGTTGTTTTATCGTGTTTTCGGTATTTTCCACGGAAACGCCATCTAGGTGTACCCAGTAGGAATTGAAAAACTTGTTTTCGCTGAAGCGTGAAAGGTACTTTATTCCAGTAGGTTCGGGGATTCGGCTTTTGACCTTTGTACATCGTGGTGTGACTTTCAATTTTAATCGTGATTTTTTTTGAAAAAAAAAATCATCCTTCATGGGATTTATTTTGAAAGTCGATATCATATTTTGGGATTAGAAATTGCTTAGTGGCCAATAGATTATTTGGTATTTTTGGTTATTTCCCAAAGTTATTGCTTGAAATAAAGGATTTTTACACGACACGTGCAAAGTGTCTTCTAAGCGCTGCGTTTTACACCGACAGGTATGTACTTTACGATTATTTCTTCTTGTTATTTCACGTTTCCCTTGAATATATTGCGAAATAATAAGTTATTAATAGATTCACATTCTTTTTTTAAGAGTAACGGCTGCTTCATATTGTAAATATAGTTATTCTCATACATTTGTTATATTGTAACGTATCTTATTTGGGAATTCTTCGTTCTAGGAAGAATATAGATGTATACTTTTTGCTAATAGCGCCAAACTAGATCCCACTAGTAGATACATCAACCCAAAAGCCCCTTGGCCAGGGTAAGTAATTTAAAATTATTTTTTTTTAATATTTTTCGTTTTATTGTACACGATTTTTCTGAAAAGGTATTCCCACCTCTAGTTTTTTTGGTAGGCTTAATTTTGGTCTGGTTTTTGTTTATTGATCACAATAGTTGCCAAACCTGATAAATATCGTCGAAGTTGAATATATTATTAGTGGCATTTATTATTTCTTTTAAACAAATATTGATATAATTAGTTATGCGTCAATTGAATTTTGTTCTCTTTAATAAATCGTAACTATTGTTAAACAGGTTATTTTATGAAGTCATTTAAATAGAAATAACAATTTGTTATACTTCTGTTACAGAAATAATGTTATTTATATTTATAGGGTTTTTATTTTGGATATTGAATTGGTGCTGAATTCCTTCAGTTCGATCGTTCTTCTTGGTGTTTTCCTTCTTCATCATATGCAGCTGTTCGTCTGCATTTGCTAAATATATGCTCCCTGAAGCAGTACACCAGTGCTTCTGCCGCCGGAAGAGTTGATCAACCACCGCTGGGAACACGCAAGTTTTTATATTTTTTGTTGAATTCTTTATTTTCGGATTTTTATTTAATAATTGGCATTGTATTTGTTCCGGTATTTAATGACATTTAGTAATTCCGTAGAATATCGGCTTACTTGACGTAAGTTTATAGTAAATTTTCTTAGTTTTGCTTAACTAGATATCTATTATTTTTTTTGTTACACAGTAACTTATATTATGTGAGCGGGATACTAGGGTATCGAATTTTATTACTTTACATATTATGATTATAATTATTATTTTCTGCATAAGGGTTTTTGCCTGAGCTCAAGTAACGCCACAGTTATAAATATATTACCTGCCTACGTTTGTCCCTTACTGTCTTAATGACGAGAGGTTATTGTTGTAACAGTAGTAGTGTTAAACCCTTAGAGTTCCGCAAGGTAAACCTTTACTTAAGAGTGTGATTTGTAGTTGGCGTAAATATCTTAGTATTAGTGTTTGCTTTAATGATTCCCATTTACGTTTTTTTTTAATTCTATATTGACAAAAAGAATCCATAATTTTACACAAATTTTGGGAATGAAATTAAATTAACCTTAAGATAAGTAAGACTTTGTTTTTTTTTGTCGAAACGACTTTTTACTGGCCTTTTGTTAAATTGGTGGCCAGTATGACTACGGTTAGGTGCTTGGGGTCAATTTAACTAGCGCCCATTTAAACTTCGAAATAATTTTAGCTTAATTTGAGAACGGACCACTCCCGTCTCCACTTGAGTCTAGCCGCGAGCCCTAAAATTTTAGACATCGATTTGTCGCGTTACAATTACTATTCTGCCAAGAAGTTAATTTGGTTCCTTTGGCATATACCCATGTTTCATCTAAAAATATAATTTGATAATTTGGCTTCAAAATACACTATCACGATTTTTTCTATATTTTCGAACAATGCATGCTCTTTGGCTAGCAATATTTGTTAGTTCTATTAATGCTCCTCTGTTGTCTTCCTTTTTATAATTAAATCCCAAATGTTTCAATAGCATCAATAAAGAGGTATTTCCAACAGAAAGAATTTCATTATTTTTTAGTTCGTCACTTATGGTTTTGACAGTAACACGTTTCGTTAAAAAATAAAAAGTTTTAAATTATCTCAAACAAAACAAAAGATTTTTTTATATTTATTTCATACTAAATTTGGACACACATTTTTGATATTCAGGTTTTTATTATCTGTACCAAGTAATGTATTGAACAATCCCGTATATGTGACATCAAAAAATTTAAATTAGAAAACTAAGTTGTGAAAAACACAATCTACACTCTGACCGAACAAATTGGTAAACATTTACGGACAGTACTCAAATTAGAAATCAGCACTTGTCGAAGCTATAATTTATCACATTTGAATTAAAAATATGCACAACTTTTTGTATTCTGAAACTTTCATTACTCAGAACCTCTATAATAAGATTTTCATATACCACACTATAAGCTGTTGGTGAAAAATCACACTGTATAGATAATACTGCACTATGATGTGTAATCTTAATTATTAAGGTACTATGATCTTACTTCTCTTTTATTTAAAGTGTAAGCTGACTGTAATCTAAGGGTTAAGAACATGGAAGGTGTTGTATTATTGTATCACATACATGGTATATAAGGTATTCCGTACTGCCATTTTGGTTCCCTCGGGTAAATTCTCTGTTTTTAGTTTTAATCGAGGTATCTGGCTGAGTGGAAAAGTTGGATTATTTTCCTTCCCTTTTTTAAGGGAACATACCGTTTTTACAGAAATTTTCAGTGCCGTTGCCACTCTCTGAAATATAATTCTACATAGAAATGTTCTTAAATATATGTTAACTTTAGTATAATACCTCCTGAACCGATGAAATAGGTTGAAAAGGTCCACCGTTGTTTTTTTCCATCTCAAAACATTCAATTAAGTTTATAACAAACTCCTGTGCTCGTGAATTAAGCCGTTTTCCAGGCATTTTCTGAAAATAACTGTTGGTTACAAGTACAATCAGATCAAGTGATTCATGCAATTTTGAAAATTCTACAGAGATTTACAAATTGTGGAGAATTATAAATACCTTTTACCATCAATAAGAAGTGAAATAAGGATTCTGATATTTCCGTCTCACGGCATTTTAGGTGTTATGTAATGTCAAAATTTAACAATTTGATAATGTATTATATTCGTACTTACCAATGTCAAATGGAATAAGAAGTCAAATTAGTTCTTACCAGAACTGATTTTAACAATAAATACACTTTCAATCCAAAAGTTCGCTAAAAACAAGACAGTAAACTAAGCTCGCATAATCTCAAATGTGGTACTGTCTAATTCAACTTTTAGTACGCTCAGATCAGCGGGCGTAATTTCGGCCGGTAATCCCTTGGCCTACCTGCATAAATCAAAGGGTACCATTTATGACAGGGGTAATTTCGGCCGAGGGGTTGATGTTTACGATGAGATTAAAATATTGGTAATTACGCTTAATAGTTTCTGTAAAATATTAGTTGTGTATTTATTTGGAAATACCTAATCCTGTGTACCTGTCGGAAATACCTTTAATTTACTTATCTCTTTATTCTAATAACTATGTTGTACCTACTTAAGATTATTCCTTTAAATGTATAAAATTCACAAATAACAGGTATAAAATTATTATAGCTAGTCAGTATTATAACTTATCTTTAAGCTACTAGTCGATAGAAAGCATAAAATATATTATTTGTATACGATGGCATCAGTTTCAGTAATTAAGAGTTCACGCGGTTGTGACTTACTAGTTGTAGAAAAGTTTCAGTTTTGTAAACAGGACGTATTAAAAAGTGGTGAAGTACGTTGGAGGTGTATAAAGAAAAATTTAAGATGTTTAGCCAAACTGTACACTGTTGGTGCGGAATACACAGTTACTAGAAGTGAATTAATCCACAACCACGAGTCCGATGAAACTACGTTGGAGAGAAAAATAGTGACGACTTCATGCAAGCGCAAAGCTGAGGAAGACATATCGGAGAAACCTTCAAAAATTATTAAAAGCGTTCTTTCAAATCATTTGCCAGAGAATTTGTCATCGATAGATGTCAGTCTAATAAGAAGAAATTTGTACAACAGCCGCCGTAAGCTCTTACCAGCCCTGCCTAAGGATATTCACGATGTACATTCTGTACTCGATAGTTATGGACCGAAAACCACAACAGGTGAAAATTTTTTGTTTATTAACAGCACAGCTGATAATATCATTGTTTTTTCTTGCCATACAAATATAATAAGTTTATGTAAAATGAAAGATTTTTACATGGATGGCACATTTTCTTATTGTACAAAATATTTTTATCAGTTATTTACCATCCATGGACTGGAAAATGGGCATTATGTTCCTCTTTTGTATTGTCTGTTGCCCAATAAGACCAGTGACACATATATGAGACTTTTTCTGTTGGTAAAATCTAAAATTTTTGAACTTTATAATATTGTTTTTGAACCGAAGGAGGTATTTGTGGATTTTGAAATCGCAATTCATAACGCATTAAAAGTTGTCTTTCCCAAAACCAAACTAAATGGTTGTAGATTCCACTTGCACCAGGCGTGGTATAGGAAAATACAATCATTAGGGTTAACCCAAATGTATAAAGATAAAAACTGCGAGGAAAGCAAATGGCTTACTCATACTTTTGGGCTAACTTATTTAGACCCCTCTGAAGTTGAAGATTGTTTCATATTTGATCTCATGTCATACAAACCGGACCATAAACTTATAGATAAATACGCAGACTATTTATTAGAAAACTACATAGCGCCAGAATCTCATTTTCCACCAAATATATGGGCATATGAAAACCCATCAATTAAAAGAACCACAAATGCCTGCGAATCATTCCATTCGCACTTTAATTCTAGTTTTTATTCAAGTCACCCTTCTATATTTATTTTTATAGAAAAATTAAAAGATTGTCAGATCGATGCATATTTAAAAATAAAAAATTTAAATATTCCAGCAAAAATTAAAGACAAACAAGTAAAAAACAAACTAAAATTTATCGAAAACATGGTAAATATGCTTCGATCTGACAATATTTCTAGAATTAATTTCGTTAAATCTGTATCACATCAAAACGTTTTTTAAAAATTTATAGTTTACCTAAGTTATAGAAATAAGTTGATGTAATAATTTTATTGAAATAAAGAAATATTTTAATATAAAGCATTCTGTTATTTTATTTGATTTGCGGCCGAAAATACCTATGAGATAAGGAAGCAACTTAAAACCTCCGGCCGAATTTACCTACCGGCTTTTAGTACCTGCCCTTTTTCCGGCCGAAATTACATCCGCCCGCTCAGATTCACGTTACGTCAATTATACCGTTACCTCTTTTTACGATTACTACAGTAAATTGAAAGAGACTATTACGTATGTCTTGTAGTTGGTCTTGTGAAAAAGACAATCGATCGTACGTTGTTACGTTTGATTTATATTGATAGAAGAAGATAGTATGTAGAAAATATGTGTTGCATCAATCGTAGATTGGGTCACCGTTACTACTTGTATAATCATCGCGCGTCGCGACAACGGAACGAGCGTCATTGTCACAGTAGTAGGCGAAATAAAAAAATTTAAGCAACTTATAGAACTAGAAATTTCTATAAATAAATAATAATATTATATTACTGTAAATAAGATAAGAAATGCAGAGTTAGCTTTGTTTTAGTATACACTGTGTCCGTAAAGTATGGAACAAATTCATTTTTAGCTAAACAGACCATTTTAAGAAATAATCCTGAAACACGTCGATTTTTGATTTTAATTTACCGTATTTTGAAATAATAATCTAATATACAGGGTGAATTACTTTCGAGTAATGACGTCACCGTCATTTTTTTTAAATGGAACACCCCCATTTTCTCTCAATTTTCGGATTACTCTAGCTGAGCTGATTCCAAAAATGTATCACATGTTGATTCCAATTGGTACAGGGTGGACAAAAATACGATAGTTTTGTGTGTGCTCATAAAGTAACGCCTAACATTCTTTATTAGTTAAATTAACAATATTATCAAAAATACTTATTGTCTAGCGGACAGAATATGATGAAATACATGACTTTATAAATGTTCGAATTGCAGCCCTTGCTGTATTTGACAGTAACCCAAACGGTGTACAAATTCTTGTTGAAGCTTGTTTATTGTGTCTTGAGAAATATTGTTTATTGTTATCCGCATTCTCTCTTTTAATTCTTGAATATTTGCTGGTTTCGTTTGATACACAACATTCCTCAGATGGCCCCACATAAAATAATCCAAAGGATTGAAATTTGGTGACCTCGCTGGCCATTCAATAGGTCCACGTCTACCAATCCACCTGTTCGGAAAAATTTCATCTAGATACCTTCTAACATCTACAGCATAATGTGGAGGTGCACCATCCTGTTGGAACCATAAACTTTCATCACAACATTCAGGATTACGTCTGCTGGGAAACAAATTACGTAAAGTAGGTACGAGATACTCCCTTAAAAACTCAAGGTACGTTGCCCCATTTAAATTACCTTCGATAAAGTAGGGTCCGATGATTCGATTTCTTACAATTCCAGCCCATACATTTACCTTTTGCGGGTATTGTGTATGATGCTCACGCATCCAGTGGGGGTTTTCTTTGGCCCAGTATCTACAATTCTGACGGTTAACCTCGCCATTTAACGTGAAAGTGGCCTCATCAGAAAAAATAATGTTTTGTATCAAGAGAGGGTCTCGGTGACATTTATCCATCATTATTTCGCAAAATTGGATTCTTCTATCGGGATCATCTTCGTTTAATTCATGCACAAGTTTGATTTTATAAGGATGCCATTTTTCAAGCTTTAATAATTTGTGTACCGTTGTTTTGCTAACACCGATATCGCGACTAACTTTACGCACAGAAGTGTGCGCGTCTTCTTCAAAACTAAGTAAAACATCTAATGATGTATCAGCATTTGCAGAGGGACGACCTGATTTGAGTACATTTTCAACCGTACCAGTTTCTCGAAATTTCTTTTCAATCTTACTGACTGTTGAACGCCTTATAGGTCTTTATGGATATTTATTATTAAACAAATTACACACTTCCATCTGAGTTCGCGATCTGTCTCCATACCCAATCATCCCAAGTATTTCAATTTTTTGTTTTACACTTAACTCCATTTCTAATTCAAATTAAATCTAAGCAATAATTAAAACATTCACGAATACCAAAAATATTGTAGTACTAAACTGTCACTGAGCATCAATAAATTAGTAAACAAATAATGACATTTCACAAAAAACTAGACGACTATGTTTTTTTTTAAAATTGATAAGAAATAATTTCTATCATATTCTGTTTGCTAGACCACAAGTACCAAACATGTTTGGAAACAGCTCATTTTTATTAATCTAAAAATGTAACAAACTACAGGGTGTTATAATTAAACCAATTGCCACTAGATAATAAGTATTTTTGATAATATTGTTAATTTAACTAATAAAGAATGTTAAGCGTTACTTTATGAGCACACACAAAACTATTTTATTTTTGTCCACCCTGTACCAATTGGAATCAACATGTGATACATTTCTGGAATCAGCTCAGCTAGAGTAATCCGAAAATTGAGACAAAATGGGGGTGTTTCATTTAAAAAAAATGACGGTGACGTCATTATTCGAAAGTAAATTAACCTGTATATTAGATTATTATTTTAAAATACGGTAAATTAAAATCAAAAATCGACGTGTTTCAGGATTATTTCATAAAATGGTCTGTTTAGCTAAAAATGAATTTGTTCCATACTTTACGGACACAGTGTATATATTCATATTCATTATTATTCAAGTTGTTGTTGAAATGAGTTGTTGAAGTTAGTTGGCAAAAGTCGTTGTTTAATAATTAGTTTATTCTTAGTCGGTTCATTAGCAAGTATTGTAATATTTTAATTACATTGTGAAAATAAAGTTTTTTAAAAATAGTTTTCGTTGTTAAGAATATATAATTAGCAGGAATATGTTTATCTGTATCTACTAATATGAAGGTACAGTCATTTGCATGTAAAAAAATCTCGGGGGGAATGGCGGTTGCGCCGGGCCCTCCCCTGGCTGCACCACTGTTCAGAATATATGGCACTTTATTTATGGGCCTATTCGAATAATATTTGAAAATAGATCCTGTCACGTGAATAGTGTATCAAACTACCATCCCAACTTCCTAAAAACTGGTATTTGCATAATCCGGACAAAGCCGTACTAAACTTTTATGTAGATTCCGAAAATTTTATACATAACCAATTAAGTACAAAGTTAAAAAGTGAGATCGAAACACATTTAAATAGAGGAATTTTGAGGACATTGTTAATTAAAATATGATTATTAGCTTTTGGCACATGCCAGATTAAAATTTATTTGATGTAATTTTGAAGTTAAATAAAAATGAACAAAAGAATTACTAAGTTGACAAGCTGTACTACGTTTGCAGATTTGTGAGATCTAATGGAGCAATAAACATTAATTACGACGGTAACAATACAATATACAGGGTGCTTTCACAAATGACACTTACAACGTTTGCATGTAGATACCACTCGTAAAATTGGATAAGGTGATATAGGGATTTAGGGGTCCAACCCATTTACTTTTCGTTAAAGTTATGAAAAATATAATGTTTTAAAATGGATGAATATATTGATCTCACATTTGGCAGGTTGTTTTTAAATGTAAAAGGGCATATTTTGATGAAAAAACATGTTTCAATCAATTCTTGATCCAGTGGTGTAAATTTGGAAGAATATGTCACCTTTCCACTCCCATTTTTCACGCCACTGGCATTTGAAGCTATTTTTATTTGATTTTGTATTCCTCAATAGTTTTTACGTGTAAAACGCATAACAATTACATATCAAAAAATTTGTAGTTTTCAAGATATTTAATGTTTTTATGAAGTCTGCAAGATCACTTTTTAATAAAAAAATTAAAAAAAAATATTTTTCTAATGTAATGTTTTTTAATAACTACCAAACTACTAATGGTTAGAATATGTTACAGGAACTAATTTGTGAAACATCAATGCATATAAAACATGGAGAGAGAATGGTTGAAAAGACTTTTCCAAACTTGGGAATTTATTAACAAAAGAATTAATGACAATAAAAAATAAGATCGATGAAATAAAACAATATATTTTGTTTAAATCTTCATATATTCGAACTAATGTTCAATTTAAACTTGTTGACGCGTTTTACTAACACAGTAACTTTGTCAAAACGTTTTTACAAAGCTACTGTGTTAGTGAAACGCGTCAACAAGTTTAAATTGAACATTAGTTCAAATATATGAAGATTTAAACAAACTATATTGTTTTATTTCATCGTTCAGTATGGATCTTCATCAAGTAAAAGCCTCATCTATTCAAAAAATAAGATAATTACAAAGTTAAATAATATCCCATTCAAACATAATTTTTAACTAAGCAGCCAACATATTACAAAAGATGTTCAAAATTTTGTCCATTTACATTTACACATAATCTGCAACGTTTTCTCATTGAAAATCGCATACCTTGGAAAGACTGGCGATTGCCGGAAATAATTTCTGTAACTGCATGGATTCTTGCTATTAGTGCCTCCTCTGTATAGTAGGCTAAATATGTCAATAATAAAATGGTAAATGTCATTTGGTTTAACGTCGAAACGAAAATGAATTATTTGTAATTAAATTGGTTTGTGCAACTTTCACACTTTTTGTTATAATGGATTATACTTTTGAAGAAATGGCTGATATGCAACTAATACGGGGAAGCCAGAAAGAATGGTAGACGTTCCGAGCGCTTGTATAGAGAAAGATATCCAAATCGACCTAGATTTCCATGTCACACAACATTTTCTCAAATTGTCAGGAGATTGCGAGAATTTGGACAATTCAATTCAAAATTACAAGGTAGCGGTAGAAAACGAACTGTACGAACTGTGCAATTAGAGGAGGCTGTTCTAGACCGTATCGGAAATAGATCCGATTTAAGCACTCCCACCATTGGCAAATCTTTAAATGTAAGTAACTCAACTGTGTGGGATACTTTAAATGAACAGTAGTTGTATCCTTATAAGTATACCCAAGTTCAGGCCCTAAAACCAACAGATTGTCCTCAAAGAGTGGAGTTTGCCAATTGATACACCCAAAAATGTTTAGAAAATAGGAATTTTACCGAGTTTGTTGTATTTACTGATGAAGCCAAATTCTCACCTGAAGGGATTTTTAATTCAAGGAATAGCCACGTGTGGGATGCCGAAAATCATATGTTATTCGACAACGTGGATTTCAGGAAAAATTCTCGCTTAACGTGTGGGCAGGCATTCTTGGAGGTTGTATAGTGTGTCCATATTTATTACCTAATAAACCCAATCGTAATATTTATTGTAATTTTTTGAGAGAAATCCTGGCCTTTTTTATTAAACGACGTTGTACCATTAAATATTAGGGCGAATATGGATAATGTATGGTTTCAGCACGATAGGACATCTGTACATTATTCTCTAGCGGCCAGACAACTTATAACCCAACAATACGGAAACAACTGAATAGGCCGAGGTGGACCCAATATGTAGCCTGCGAGACCATCGGATTTAAATCCAATCGATTTCTTTCTGTGCGGTTACATGAAGTCCGTAGTCTACGATACAATAGTAGAAACGGAGGAGGAACTGAGAGCAAGAATCCATGCAGTTATAGACGGGGAGCTGGCTACAAAAAACAGGGTCGATAAAGTGCGCGCCATTTCAGCATGTAAACTGGCGGCCCCAACTTAATACATCACCGAACACCACTTCTTAAGGGCAGCACAGGTCGGATATGAAAATGCCAGCCGGTTTTCCCGGACGAAAAAATTGGCTGAAAAACCTCATAACGGGCGCGCGTGAAACCTTTAGTAACATGGGGTTCAAACCTCAAATAAGAGCGGTGTAATAGTGCAAGAAGTTTTGCAGGCCGGAAAACCCTCGTAAGAAGTGATCGAAATTGTCGGAAAACTCATCTGAAAAACCTCATAACGTGCGCGCGCGAAACCCTTTGTAACGTGCGGTTTAAGCCTCAAATAAGAGCGGTGTAATAGTGCAAGAAGTTTTGCAGGCCGGAAAACCCTCGTAAGAAGTGATCGAAAGTGTCGGAAAACTCATCTGAAAAACCTCATAACGTGCGCGCGCGAAACCCTTTGTAACGTGCGGTTTAAGCCTCAAATAAGAGCGGTGTAATAGTGCAAGAAGTTTTGCAGGCCGGAAAACCCTCGTAAGAAGTGATCGAAATTGTCGGAAAACTCATCTGAAAAACCTCATAACGTGCGCGCGCGAAACCCTTTGTAACGTGCGGTTTAAGCCTCAAATAAGAGCGGTGTAATAGTGCAAGAAGTTTTGCAGGCCGGAAAACCCTCGTAAGAAGTGATCGAAAGTGTCGGAAAACTCATCTGAAAAACCTCATAACGTGCGCTTAAATAATCAAAAATCTACACTCAAATGGGATTTCCTATGGTAACAAGTTTTGTTTGGATACAGTTTCAAATTGTGACGTCACACTAATCTCGCGTATTGGCACAGCGGGCATATCCGAACTCTGCCACAAAATAAAATTTTACCTGTCTTGTATCAATTTGAGGATTACTGAAATGTTCGAACTGTGCCGCAACTATTTAGTTTAATCCTATTAGAGTCATTAGGGTTTATAATAGATAAAATCGGAGGCCCATAGAATTATGTATATTTCTGAAAGGTTTCGAAGATTTCTTGTATTAAATATTTTGGAGAAATCTTGATTGTTTTGATCGATATTTAGGGGATTAGGGGAAGGATGTTGATGCACTTACACTATATAAGAGTTATAGTTGTATTCAGTTACTTCATATCGATCTACAGAAGTTAAGAGTGTAGTACACATAGCAAACACTGACCAAAATGGAGAACAAAGCATCTACAATGTATAGTAAAAGAGGAAATAAATTAATAGTGTTGAACAGTTATAAATTTTCGAAAGCTAATACTAGCAAATGTGGAAACATTAGATGGAAGTGCTGTAACGCAAAATGTCCAGTTAGAGTGTACTCCCACGTTTCTGATGAAGAAACAATCACAGAAGTCAAAGGAGAACACAATCATACTATGGAAACGAACCTATCAAGAAAAGCAGTGAGTAACAGCATTAAAAGGAAAGCGACTGTTCAACTTTTTTTTACCAAATGTTTACCATTCATGGTTTTAAAAACGGCTATTACGTACCTCTTGTTTTTTGTTTGCGGCCGGACAAATCAAGTCAAACATATTCAAATTTGTTTTTAATTTTAAGACAAAAATGTAAAGAAGTAGGCTTAAATTTTCAACCTAAAGAAGTCGTAGTAGATTTGGAACTAAGCATTCATAACGCTATATATGAATGTTTTGGCAGAGCTTAGTTTCGTAAGATTCAGGAGTTTCATTTGGTACAAGAGTACAGACAGAAAGGTTCTGTAATTGGCGAATACTTGAAAGTACATTTCGGTATTATGTATCTTAGTCCTGAGGAAGTTGTAGAATTTTTTTATAATGAACTACATTTTTTGCTTCCGAATGACGAAAGAGTTATACAATTCCGAAATTATGTCAATAAAACATATATAACGCAAAATTCGATATTTCCACCACTTATTTGGGCAAATAATGCATCCTTTTTTAAGAGAACAACGAATTCTTGTGAGAGTTTTCATTCGCATTTCGGTGCTTCTTTTTACAAAGCACATCCAAACATTGTTCAATTTACTAGTGTGTTATTGGATTTACAAACGGAGGTATACGCGAAAATTCGTTCGGCAAACCAAAGCCAGAAAAAAACCAAAAAAACTATTAATGTTAAAATTAATTTCATTAATGATCATTTGGATCAATATAGGAAAAATGTTATTTCTCCTTTTATGTTTGTGAAAACGGTTGCATGTAAAAATGTTCCACACGTTTAATTTTTTGTTTTTTTTATATGTTTATGTATATTGAATATATTTTATTGTAATGTAGATGTAATGTAGATGTAATTTTTTAGAAGTGGCAAATATACGTTGAAAATATATGTATATTATTAATATTTTCTTATATTGAATTTGAGTACCTAAAGTTCAAGGTAAATTGTTAAATCGGATTAGGCTATTAGACCCCTACTGGTTTTGTAGTTAATCTCCAAAATTTTAAACACTGGCAGAGTTCGAACAACCCGTAATGACTACCTGCATTTTGTGGCAGAGTTCGGATACTCCGGGCACAGCATCTGCTTGCTCTCTCTCTGTCTCTCCCTCTCTCTTTCTTTTCAAGGCCATATTGTAAGACCTATGTCGAAAACTTTGACCTGCTCAGGTAAAAATTTTTAGGGCGGTTCGTAACGACGGCTTAGGGTATATGCGAAAGGGAATTTTCGGTCATAGCTATAGTTTATTTTAAGATTAACAACAGGATATATTTTATTCAAATTGCAGCGATTTACATGACATAAATCGAGCTGAAGAAAAAAGATTTCAAGTATCGCAAAATAATAACAGTTTATCATAAAATTTTATTTGATTCGATAACTGTTAATATTTTTTTATTTGTGGTCATTGAAAATCATATGCGCGCGTTAGATAAGTAAATACTTTAACGCATTTTTGCAATGATAGAGGCGAGCGCCGAGATTATCATTTTGCCTCAATGTTCCCCAAAGTTTCTTAGGGCACCACGAGCCGTTACTCAATACTGAGCAACTTTATCAAAAATTATAACCATTCCCAGAAGTTTTAAAAAAAATTTGATCAAAATCACTTGATAATAGGCGCAGTAAATGAATAAAAAAAAATTAGAAGCCCGTTTTTGCGTTGTTGGCGGCGGCTCGAGTAGGTGGAAAATGAGTAAGCGCTATAAAATCACGCGCGCGATGAAAAATGATTATATTTCAGCGAGTTTTCATCGTATCTTGATGATTTTTTTTTAATTTCGGGTAGCTCAAACAGGTATTTTGAATGGAGACATCAAAAATAATTTTCCATTAAGCTGAACACGGAAAATTTTCATTTTTAATATACGCCGATTTTCTTCAATTTTTTTCGGGGGTTTTCCGGCCCGCAAAACTTCTTGAGCTCTTAGTTGAAACCACAAAAACCTAATAAAAAAGTTTCGCGCGCGCACGTTATGAGGTTTTTCAGATGAGTTTCCCGGCACTCTCGATCACTTCTTACGAGGGTTTTCCGGCCTGCAAAACTTCTATGTCATGTAAATCGCTGCAATTTGAATAAAATATATCCTGTTGTTAATCTTAAAATAAACTATAGCTATGACCGAAAATTCCCTTTCGCATATACCCTAAGCCGTCGTTACGAACCGCCCTAAAAATTTTTACCTGAGCAGGTCAAAGTTTTCGACATAGGTCTTACAATATGGCCTTGAAAAGAAAGAGAGAGGGAGAGACAGAGAGAGAGCAAGCAGATGCTGTGCCCGGAGTATCCGAACTCTGCCACAAAATGCAGGTAGTCATTACGGGTTGTTCGAACTCTGCCAGTGTTTAAAATTTTGGAGATTAACTACAAAACCAGTAGGGGTCTAATAGCCTAATCCGATTTAACAATTTACCTTGAACTTTAGGTACTCAAATTCAATATAAGAAAATATTAATAATATACATATATTTTCAACGTATATTTGCCACTTCTAAAAAATTACATCTACATTACATCTAGATTACAATAAAATATATTCAATATACATAAACATATAAAAAAAACAAAAAATTAAACGTGTGGAACATTTTTACATGCAACCGTTTTCACAAACATAAAAGGAGAAATAACATTTTTCCTATATTGATCCAAATGATCATTAATGAAATTAATTTTAACATTAATAGTTTTTTTGGTTTTTTTCTGGCTTTGGTTTGCCGAACCAATTTTCGCGTATACCTCCGTTTGTAAATCCAATAACATACTAGTAAATTGAACAATGTTTGGATGTGCTTTGTAAAAAGAAGCACCGAAATGCGAATGAAAACTCTCACAAGAATTCGTTGTTCTCTTAAAAAAGGATGCATTATTTGCCCAAATAAGTGGTGGAAATATCGAATTTTGCGTTATATATGTTTTATTGACATAATTTCGGAATTCTATAACTCTTTCGTCATTCGGAAGCAAAAAATGTAGTTCATTATAAAAAAATTCTACAGCTTCCTCAGGACTAAGATACATAATACCGAAATGTACTTTTAAGTATTCGCCAATTACAGAACCTTTCTGTCTGTACTCTTGTACCAAATGAAACTCCTGAATCTTACGAAACCAAGCTCTGCCAAAACATTCATATATAGCGTTATGAATGCTTAGTTCCAAATCTACTACGACTTCTTTAGGTTGAAAATTTAAGCCTACTTCTTTACATTTTTGTCTTAAAATTAAAAACAAATTTGAATATGTTTGACTTGATTTGTCCGGCCGCAAACAAAAAACAAGAGGTACGTAATAGCCGTTTTTAAAACCATGAATGGTAAACATTTGGTAAAAAAAAGTTGAACAGTCGCTTTCCTTTTAATGCTGTTACTCACTGCTTTTCTTGATAGGTTCGTTTCCATAGTATGATTGTGTTCTCCTTTGACTTCTGTGATTGTTTCTTCATCAGAAACGTGAGAGTACACTCTAACTGGACATTTTGCGTTACAGCACTTCCATCTAATGTTTCCACATTTGCTAGTATTAGCTTTCGAAAATTTATAACTGTTCAACACTATTAATTTATTTCCTCTTTTACTATACATTGTAGATGCTTTGTTCTCCATTTTGGTCAGTGTTTGCTATGTGTACTACACTCTTAACTTCTGTAGATCGATATGAAGTAACTGAATACAACTATAACTCTTATATAGTGTAAGTGCATCAACATCCTTCCCCTAATCCCCTAAATATCGATCAAAACAATCAAGATTTCTTCAAAATATTTAATACAAGAAATCTTCGAAACCTTTCAGAAATATACATAATTCTATGGGCCTCCGATTTTATCTATTATAAACCCTAATGACTCTAATAGGATTAAACTAAATAGTTGCGGCACAGTTCGAACATTTCAGTAATCCTCAAATTGATACAAGACAGGTAAAATTTTATTTTGTGGCAGAGTTCGGATATGCCCGCTGTGCCAATACGCGAGATTAGTGTGACGTCACAATTTGAAACTGTATCCAAACAAAACTTGTTACCATAGGAAATCCCATTTGAGTGTAGATTTCTGATTATTTAAGCGCACGTTATGAGGTTTTTCAGATGAGTTTCCCGGCACTCTCGATCACTTCTTACGAGGGTTTTCCGGCCTGCAAAACTTCTTGTACTATTACACCGCTCTTATTTGAGGCTTAAACCGCACGCTACAAAAGGTTTCGCGCGCGCACGTTATGAGGTTTTTCAGCCAATGTTTTCGTCCGGGAAAACCGGCTGGCATTTTCATATTCGACCTGTGCTGACCTTAATAAGTGGCGTTCGGTGATGTATTGAGTTGGGGTCGCAAGTTTACAAGCTGAAATGACGCGCACCTTATCGACCCTGTTTTTTGTAGCCAGCTCTGGGACTATTACAGAAATTATTTCCGGCAATCGCCAGTATTTCCAAGGTATGCGATTTTCAATGAGAAAACGTTGCAGATTATATGTAAATGTAAATGGACAAAAGTTTGAACATATTTTGTAATTTGTTGGCTGCTTAATTAAAAATTATGTTTGAATGGGTTCGTAATTATCTTATTTTTTATTGTCATCAATTCTTTTGTTAATAAAATCACAAATTAGTTCCTGTTACATATTCTAACCGTTAGTAGTTTGGTAATTATTAAAAAACATTCAAGATAAATATTTTTTTTATTTTTTTATTAAAAAGTGATCTTGCAGACTATATAAAAACGCGTTTTTCACGTGAAAACTATTGAGGAATACAGAATCAAATAAAATTAGCTTCTTCATATGCCAGTGGCGTAAAAAATGGGAGGGGAAAGGTGACATATTCTTCCAAATGTACACCACTGGATCAAGAATTGGAACCTGTTTTCCATCAAAATATGCCTTTTTACATTTAAAAACAACCTGCCCAATGTCAGATCAATATATTCATCCATTTTAGAGTTATCAAATTAAAACCTTGTATTTTTCATAACTTTAACACCCTGTATTTCGAAAAGTAAATGGGTTGGACCCTTCAATCCCTATATGATCTTGTCCAATACGCGAGGTATCTACATGCAAACGTTGTAAGTGTCATTTGAAAACACCCTGTAAGTCTTGGTTATTTTACTATGAATGCAATTGTTCATTCACTAGTTTGGAATTTCTAGAGCGAGACAATCAATTCTGACTGACTGAATTTGCATATTTTGTTTACTCCAATCATATTTAATATTTTTCGTGAGAAACTATTAGTGTAACAATTTATCATAAAACCTCGCAGACTTGGAAAGCGTAGTTACGACGTGTTGTACTGATACCATCGTTATTATTGGATGACAAATAAACTTGACTATTTCACTCACCTACGAAATGAACCAATCAGAAGCTCTAGTCAAGTTCGGCTTACCGATAATACCAAACTTGACTCTTGACTCTGATTGGCATATCAAGTTCGGTGTTTTCAGATTTGTTTACAGTGCATGTGACAGTTAAACGTCAAATATAAGTGATTACGCTGTGCACGCATTCAAAAATGAGTAGATTTGGGATGAGTTCTATCGAATCAACCAACGAAAAAATCGATGAAAATGTACCGAAAAATACGAGGAAATCGAAGGAGTACATTTGGAAGCAATTTACCAGATTTTGCGATGAACGAAAATACCTATTAGATTTTTTATCTTTCACTCTGTTTGTGAAATAGTCTAATAAAATTCCACTCGTGATTGAATTTATCTCATAAGTCTGTCTTTCATTTATGATCTCAACTGAATTGATTCGAGAAAACACCACTCGTCCTGCGGACTCGTGGTGTTTTCTCGAAACAATTCAGTTTCGTTCAAAAATGAATCGACATCGCGAAGATTCAATCACTTGTGGTATTACTACTGATAATTGAAATGATTTCATAGTGCAATGAAAAAGCGATTGATTCAATTTTCATTAGAATCACCTTTTATAGGATGCCAATATCAATTTATTAAAATAATATGAATCCTGAAAAGGTATTGATAATAAAATGTTGAAATCATATCATTTTCCATATAAATCAAATTTGTATCAAATAATATATATTTAGCTGATTTTGAAATGAATAAAATGGAAGTGCAAGTAATGAAGATGAACTTATTCCTAAATTACCTTCTCATACGGCCAAACGTATTTCAAATAATCCTAAAAATACATTCAATGTTAGTTTGCCTCATCAAAGTTAATATCAAACTAAATACAAAATGAACTAATCGTGCTCTATATCTAAATACACTATCGTTTTTATTAATTGTCGTTTTGTTTGTAATATACATACAGTGAAGTTTTAAACAACAGTGTTATTTTTGTGATATACCAAAAACATTCAACTAGAGAATAAACGAACCAACTCATTCATAAATCCATATTATTTAGTTGAATGTTTTTGTAATATACCAACGATGTACCAATAAAATAAAGGCTATATTTGCGAAGGGCCCAGCAGTACATCAATACACGTAGAAAAAGGAGCTCACAAGGTTAACGTTGGACTCATTAATTTCCGAGTTATAATGGATGAGATCATAAGACAAAATGAGCTATCGATACATCATGACAGTTTTCATCACGCAATAAAGCAAAGGAGTATCGTTACTATATGAAAGAGCGAATCAAGAATATCCAAAGCTACTATGAAAGCAACAATGAACTAACTACAACAAAAACTTAGAGGATGCTAGATGCGAAGTGGAAGTTTTATAAAAAATATCCGAAAAACATTTTAGACAGAGAACGGTGCGACAATATAAAGATGAATGTGTGATGTGGAAAATGTTAAGCGAGAAGAAGTACGGGAAGGCCACCTAATTACCAATAAAAAACTAGACAAGTTAAGAAGAGTCTGTCATTATGTCTATGTTTAATTTAAGAAAAAAATAGGAGAACCAACGTTTGAATATGAATCTGCAGTCCTTTATGAATTAAAAGACACACGCGTACTAGGTTCAGTCTAGCACTTTTATATGATACAATATACATTATAAAGAGTATGGAAGAAGAAACTTATTTTTGAACTTACTGAAATCTGAAAATTTCAGAACAAAAATTGTTTTATTTTTGAAATTATCAACCTTATGAAATATTTTAATATACAATGAAACTATTCATATACAATTCATGTCTTTGATTATATGTTATCTCTGTTTAGATTTTACATTACTGTGTCTTTCTTCGAAATTTTAGGTGAGATAGTTTTATACTTAATGGCACCTCCGACAAACTGTTTTATAAAACTTACATATACCGGAAAACATTAAAAAGTCCTCAGAGTCAGGAGATAACAGGTGTTGAGACTCTTTTGACAAGTCGACAACCGCGCCGTTGCCTGGTTGATCTGACAGCAGATGTCAAGAAAGCTGAAGAGACATGGAACTGAGAGACACACATTTTTATGCTTGTCATATTTCGTAAGTTCATTGTAAATAAAGTTTTATCAAATTACATGTGCTTAATATATTCATTATAAAACATAATGGTACTTGAAGAGCTGAATTATTGAGCAAAATTTCATCATACACGTGTTATCAAAACACCCGAGAAACGCCAAAAGATAGTAAATATAAATTGAGGTGAAGAAAAAAGTGTGAGGCCTGAACTTGGTATTTCTCCTTTCTTTTTCTAATTTTTCCCTTTTGTTGAGATTGAAAATTATTTCGAGTTTAATACTGAGCTAGAAAATGTCAAAAGCACAAGATGATGCCAGATTGTAGAGTTTGATTGAAACAACGGTTTTTTTTAAATTGAGACATATGAATTTAAAAACTAAACGGTTTTCAAGATTAATACTAACTTTTCCGCATCTGTGAGATGCCCTGAATAATATTCTATCATAAAATTATCACTTGTATACACTTCGGGGCATGTATCGTGTTAACAAACCAAAATTTCTCCAAAATAACTAAAAATGCAGTATATCTGGATTTATAGGACCCGCTGTACTCGCTACAGTCGGCTGAAATTCAATAGGGTACATCTGTGAGACACCTTGAATGAGACACCTTGAAAAATATCCAATTATGACATTGGCCACTTGTATACACTCCGGAGGCTATATCGTACTAACCCGAAATTTCTCCAAAATTGACAAAAATGTGGCACTTCAGGTACCATAGCACCTGTTGTACTAGCTCTGGTGAGCTAAAGCTAAAAATCAATAAGGTCCATCTATAAGACGCCCTGAACAATCCTCAATCATAAAATGGGTCACACGCTGGAGGCTTAAGTACCATAGCACTCGTTGTACAGGCCTTAGTGAGATCAATCTCAATAGGGTTCATCTTTGAGACGCCCTGAATAATATCCAATCATAAAATTTGTCATTTGTATATACTCCGGAGGCTGTATCGTGCTAACAAATTGAAATTTCTCCAAAAATTACAAAAATTTCGTACTCAACGTACCATAGCATCCGTTGTACTGGCTATTGTGAGCTGAAAATCAATAGGGTTCATCTGTGAGATATCCTGAATAATATTCAATCATAAAATTGGTGATTTGTTGCACTCCGGAGTCTGTATCATGCTAACAAGACATGTAACGGAAAGTGACTAACGACAACGACGACAACGACGACGACGACAACGACGACACACACACACCACACCACATCACCAATGTGGGTGTTAACAGCTATTGTAGGGAAATAAAATTACCGTATATCGAATTACCTAAATTTGGGGGAGATTACGGTCATTTTTTATAATTTAAATACTTTTTTGATAGTTTAATGAATTCAGATAAAAGTTTAGCGTATCTGGGGGTATCATTGATTGGGGGAGCCGCGCAGTTTATACGTAGCATAGAGTTAAAAGCAGATAATTATGGACTTACGTGGAATAATACCAGATATTATAATTGGGCAATACTTACCGATAATAATGTGCGAGCTTTGTATAATTTACCGGTATTAACACAAGAGTCTAGTATTGAGTTGAAGAACAAGCTGATAACATTTCGAAACATTTAAGGTCGTTAGATAGCTTGAAGCAACCGATAGATCATTGGGATACTTTACTCATTCATATATTTAGTTCTAAATTAGATAAGAAAGCGGCGAGAGAATGGAAGGAGAAACGTGCGAAAGGATAAGTTAGCTGTGCTGAAGCTGATGGCGAGGAACAATCGTATCAGGGTTTGCAAACTTTGTATAATTCTAAGATTTTCATAAAGAGAAAAGCTGATATAATCGAGACAGTAGAGTTATCAAGAATCCTTAATGAGAGGGTTGAGATTAGAGAGGCAAACAGTGGAAAATCACGAGTAAATAGTGTACGAAGTAGATCCCATTCCCTCGTAGTATGCAAGGGGGTACACACTATTTACAACGGAAATTGAGTGTGGATGAACGAGTACGCAAGGTCAAATATTTACGTATGTGTTTTAATTGCTTCACGAATAGTCACTATGTGAAAAACCGTAATGCTAGCACGTGTATAAAATGTCGTGGTAAACACCACGCATCAATTCAGAAATCATTTCGAGCGAACCGAATCAAGAATTTCAGCAGTAGGTGGCAATACCAGTTACCGAAGGTAGTGTAATAATTTTTAGTAGCGCGAGTCTTAGCAATAATCCCGTGATCTTACAAACTGCTACGGTCCAAATTTTCGATTCCAACGGAGTTCCAAGGAGATGTAGAGCTTTACTCGACGGAGGTAGCCAGATTAACCCCATCACTTTCAAGTGTGCAGAATAATGAGGTCTTCAAAGGCATGAGTTACCATTAACAATCTTACGGGTATGTGGAAATGCAGTCAACTTGATCCATCGTTGTGAGTTTAGGGTACAATCCTGTGTGAATGCATTCGAAGTGTATTTGTCGAGTATCATAATTCCATCCATTTGTGCCCACCAGTCAAGTCATCACATTGATATAACTGAGTGGGACGTGCTCAAATATCTTCTTTTGTCAGTCTTCTGTAGATCTGAGGATACTGACTTGTTAATAGGGGCTGGAGTTAATCTGAGTTCACTATGCACTGGATAAGTATAATTAGGTCTTAACCATCCTACACTCCAGAAAACAAGATTTGGTTGGGTTTTGAGCTATGCTTCCAAAGGTCATTCTTCTGTTAATCGTTGTCATGTAAATGCGAATCTGGATGTTCAAGCCCAGCTATTCAAATTCTTGGAGATTGAAGAACCTTATCATTCTAAGCCATCTAGGTCGACTAAAGAAAAGGAGTGTGGGGATATTTTAGTGAAAACCCCTGGCGATACTCTGAAGACAACTCTATAGTGCAGGTTCCCCTTAAACAACCCATATCTTTGTTGGACGATTCTAGAATTCAAGCACTTACTAGGTTTTGTTCTCTAGAATAGTAACTACTTAGAAATTCGAAGGTAAATGGAATGTCCAGATAATACATTCAGTCAGATTATATGTCCCTGGTGAATGAGTTGAAGGAGGTAAAGGTGGTATACTATTTTCTACGCCAGAGTGGTGAGAGTTCAGTATGTGGGTTTCACAATTCAGGACGATTTGATATTCATAATTTTGATATTTAGGCTGTACAACGTAGTGATATGTGGAGATATTCTTAAAATGTATCGCCAAATTTGATTAATTCCGAACGCAGACGCCTACAGAGGATAATGTGGAGATTTTATCTATCTGAGGCTATTCAGGAGTACGAGCTTAAGACGATCACCTATGGTATCACGTATTCTTCCTTCTTAGCAGTGCATTGTCTGCAACAGTTGTCTAAAGAAAGTGTAATTTCTTACCCTAATGTTTCTAAGGTAATTGAGAGAGACATGGATGACATAACGACTTGCGTCATCAGAAATGGGCATCTAATAGTGAGCACCTATTACAGTATCTTAAGAAGAGTAGTGATTCCGAAATCATGAAAATAGGTGAGAAGCAAAAATTCGAAACTTTGGATTGGATATGTACACAAGATGTCTTGACGTATCATATTTCAGATCCAGAATTCCCGAGAGTCACCAAATGCGTGATACTCTCAGAAATATCACTTAAATTTGATCAATTAGATCTTTTGGCACCTACCGTTATTCTGCCGAAAATTATTCTTCAAAACTGTAACAAATTGGTAATACGAGACAAATAACTTGTAGAAATGCCATTCACATCGAGTTTCAGGGTTTTGCTGACGCTTCATTGGAAACATATGGAGCATGGATCAATGTTCGTAGTGTGAATGAGAGAGTAGAATCTAAAGTGCAACTTTTGTTAGCAAAGAGTAAAGTTGCTCCTTTGAAAACCATAAAAATTCTGAAATTAGAGGTGTGTGGAGCTTAAGTTCTAGTTCAGTTGATTCAAAAAATAAAGGCTTCTGCGACAAAGATAGTTGATAGTTATTTACATAAATGTGATTCAACAGTGTGTTTGAGCTGAATCAAAACCCAACCAAATCTTCTTCAAACCTTCGTGAGTAATTGATTCTCCCAAATACAGGAGAATCCATCGGACGTACTACGGGGAGTTTTGCCAATGTTTCTCCAGAATCCGAAGCTTTGGTGGGGAGGACCAACTTGGCTCCCTCGATCACGTGAATTTTGGCATGTAAGCGCATTTGAGCTTGAAATCAATCTTCCAGAAATAAGAAAAATAGCTACAGTGCAGAAGATAGAATAGTAGAATTAGTTGATTTGTCCTAGAGCGTTGGTTTCTAAAAAGGGGGAAAGGGCTTCCAAGGGAAATTTAAATTGAACCCGTTCCTTGACGATGAAGGAATTCTGCGGGTTGAAGGTAGATTGATTCATGAGTATATCCGATGTTACCTGAAGTTGGTGGGTGGATTACGCAGGTCCATTTAGTCTCAAATAGAGGAAGGGCAGGGGAAGTAAGATATCAAAATGTTACATTGCAGTATTTATATGCTTTTCTACGAAATGTGTTCATCTAGAGTTGGTATCCGACTTAACGACGGAAACTTTCTTGATGGCATTTCGACTGCTTGTTTCTAGGAGAGCCGTTCCTTCACATAAGTACTCTGCCAACGGAAAGACGTTTGTTGGAGATATAAATGATTTATCAGAGCTAGAAAAATGTTTAATAAAAAATAAACAAACAGATCGAGTCGTGTACAAACGTCGAGGTATTTCATTCCGGTATATTCGCCAGATATGGGAGGTTTGTGGGAAGCAGGTCCAACAGATTCATTTGGAGCAGAGAGTAAATATTTTCTTCTTCATTTCAAAAATAGGAAACTGTTCAGATTGTTATAAGCAGAATATTGAACTACAACAGTTTTTAGTTGCCTTTTTCGAAAAATCATATCTACCGTAGAACAAATTATTTTTTAAACTAATTTGAGCATTCGGTATTTCGATTGGTGAGCCATTTTATTTGAGATCCCGTTCAATATGACATTATTTTTAGATACAAGTGAAATAAAGTATTCTAGGAGTTTTTCCGCTGCACTTGTAGGAAGAAATGGTTTTTTAGAGGTAGGTGGAGTCTTTGATATTTTTTTGGCTATTCTTTTTCTACTAACAAACGAATTATCCTGTCATAAGAATCAATCATTATTGAAATTTCGGACTATACGAAACTTATTTCTGGAAAACAAAACGTCAGATAAATCCTATCTTACTGATGGCAACAAAATGTTATTTGAAATGCTCATGTTTCTGTCGACTATCGATAGTTCATCAATTTTTTAGCACCCTCCAGGTCCGAGTATGATTACGATACGCAAATAAACGGTTTTAGAGATTAAAACTAACTTTTCCGCATCTGTGAGATATCCTGAATAATATTCTATTATAAAATTGTCACTTGTATACACTTCGGGGGATGTATCGCGTAAACAAACCGAAATTTCTCCAAAAGTAACCAAAAATGCAGTATATCTGGATTTATAGGACCTGCTGTACTCGCTATAGTCAGCTGAAATTCAATAAGGGAATTTCTCAAAAAATGACAAAAATGTCGTACTTCAAGTACCATAGCACCCGTTGTACTGGTTATTGTGAGCTGAAAATCAGTAGGTTTCATTTGTGAGATGTCCTGAACAATATTCAACCAGAAAATTGGTAATTTGTTGCACTTCGGAGGCTGTATCGTGCTAACAAGACATGTAACGGAAAGTGGCTGACGACAACGACATACACACAGGACTTTTTTTCTAAAAACTATTTTTCGTGTTGTTCTTGATGAAAAACGTAAAAATATCTCAACATTCTTTTTTAAAATTTCAACTTTTTGTGGGTAAACCAATACTTTTCTCGCATATTTAATTAGTAGTAGTGTTACACTAAGTATAGTTTAGTCCGATATTTCAGATCATAGGAGAGCCAACAACAGTTAAATAAATTTTACCATAATCAGTGCAATTTTTCGAAGAAGCTTGCATTTGAGCTATTTTAAGAAGCCATTAATATTGATCCTAGAAGGAGTCTCTCCTACTCTTCTATTAATTGTCATTAGAGATCCTTTTCCTACGCTAGGTCTTTATGGATTTTGTACATGCTTGCACCGAATGCTTGCGTTCCTATTTTTTGTGTACTGTACTTTACGTTCAAAATTGTTGGAATGTAGAATAACATACATCAATATAGCAAAAACATGAAGTGTAGGTTTGACGAACTTCAATATGAGAGTGATTCAAACTAAACATAATACTGAAAACTGGAAGAGAGAAGTTCCAGTGAGCTCCAGTGAGAAAAGACACATAGAGTATATGTAAAAACAAAGTCTGCAAGTTATTAAATTTGTATGTGCGACATATTGATGTTGATTCATTTCTATTACCTTATCAACTATTTTTTCACTTTCCAACCTCGCTAACTGTTCGGCTCTCATCAGTAATGTTTCAGTATGTAAGTCAATACCCAAATCTTGAGAAATTTCATCCATGTTCAATGCTCTTGCCAGACGATCAAGAAAATTAACAAACTGGAACAAACATTCAATAAATTAATTCAGTATCAACAATATCTGATAAATTTCCAAATTCAGATTTTTCACTATTATGTTATCAAAATAGCACGCTAGTTACTGTAAAATTTTGTCTGTAAGGGGCCCTCCATAAATTACGTCACACAAATTTTACGATGTTTAACAACCACCCAGACACCCCCCCCCCCCCCCGTCCTTCGTCAGAGGTGGTAACATATTTGAAATCCCTTCCCTCCTGGTGTAACCTCACATATTCTTCAATTTTATATTTATAAATAATTGAACTAAAACAGCAGTTTCAATTTTTTTTATTTCCATTCAATAATCTTTAATAAAATCAATGTATCAATGTAATGTCAAGCAAACATTTCAGATAGACAAAACAGAGGACTAATTAAATACGAAATAAAAGAAAATAATCTTGTGTTCATGGACTTTTGATCCCCTTCTTTGTATTATTTGTCACTGGCGTATCAGGCATTTGATTTGCGTTTTGCATGTTAATGTCATATCATTTTCTTCCATACAGGGGTGTAAGGGGGTTTGACAAAAGAACTAAGCCAAACCCAAAAGATAACCTCACCTGCACGCGGTGCACCCTGCTAGACAACAAACGAGGCTCTGTCGACCGAGTATCTGCCGGTTTAAGCAGATCCCTCTTGCCAGCCAACAGCTTCCGGTGGATGAGCCGCTAAGAGTAAGGGCACTCACTTGTCCTAGATATGAGAAATCATACCTAAAGGTGGATGAATCAACGGACGATCAACGGCATGTGGATGCAGAAGGCAAGGGGAAACCATTGCATTAAAGACTGTAAGAGTATCCCTAGTACAATCGTACACAGTGATCATGGCAATGTTCAAAACAAAATATTCCGGAGTTAATAGTTTTCCAATCGGATCTCCGGGGGAACAATGGCGAACAAGTTCATGAAAGCGGCAGTGAATAATATGAAAATCGGAACGTGAAATGCATGAATCGTTTTTGCACCAGGAAAACTGGACAACATTGTGAAGGAAATGTTGAGACTAAATGTGGATATCTTGGGGGTTAGTGATGTGAGATGGTCAAGAAGTGACACCTGCGCAGCGGGTCTCGGCACATTCTATTACTCTGGGAATAGTGACCCGAAACATTTATATGGAGTTGGAGTGATTTTGAATAGAAACTTTACAGGTTCGGTTTTGAATTTTATACCTTGCTCAGACAGAGTCATGATGCTTCAACTTAAAACACATACGGCAATTATGAACATAATACAGGTGTATGCACCAGCAGCGGATAAAGAGGCCTATGAAGAATTTTATGCTGAGCTTGATGATATCTTTAGAAGCATAGAGAACAATGATATCACAGCGGTTATGGGAGATTTCAATGCTAAAGTAGGCAAAGACAAAGTCGAAGCACACACAGGGAGTTTTGGTCTGGGAGAAAGGAATAGTAGGAAGGACCGACTGGTAGAGTTCTCTCAACTTAGAGATCTTATGATAACAAATACTTTCTTTAAACTACCAGGTCGTAGATTGTACACCTGAAAATCCCCTGCGGAGAACCCAGGAAATAGAGTTAGAAACCAAATAGATTACATCCTCATTAACAATCGCTATAAGAACTCATTCAAAGCTGCCAAAACCTACCCCGGTGCTGACATTAATTCGGACCACAACCCAGTTATAGCTAAACTCAGTATAAGGATGAAAAGGATAACAAAACGTCTAAACAACTATATAGATACAAAACTCCTTAAGAACCCTAAAATCCATGAAACAGTTAAGAAAGAGGTTAACGAATGTATGAAAGATATTAGTGCATCACATGAAGTTAGTGTAGATGAAAAGTGGAAGCAAATACAAACAGAGCTAGAAACATCTAAGAAGCAAAAGAACTAAGAAAAAGCCCTGGATGACATCAGAAATTCTAGATCTTATAGAAGAAAGGAGAAAGAGCAAAGGCAACAAAAATAAGTACAGGACACTAAATAAAGCAGTACAGAGGATAATTAAGGAAGCAAAAGAAGAATACCTAGCAGCTCAATGTGAGGAAATAGAAGTACTAGAGAAGAAATTTGACAGCTTTCATATGGACAAAAAGATAAAGGAAATAGCTGGATGTAACAGGGTCAAGGCAGCTAGTAATACTATCAAGGATACAAATGGGCGTATAATAACTGACGTGGGGGACAAACTTGAAAGGTGGAAAGCATACCTGTCGGAACTGTTCGATGATGAAAGACCTCCAAAACCGGTCTTAGAATCAAGCGACGTGCACTTGAAAATATTAAGATCAGAAATAGTTTACGCCCTGGAAACTATGAAGCCCGGTAAGGCTGCTGGTTCTGATTGGATACCCATACAGCTTATCAAACTCTTTGACGATGAGGTGGTTGATATTCTTCTGGACCTCTTTAACCGCACTTACGATAAGGGAGAAACTCCTAAACAGTGGATATCCATTTTTGTGCTCATACCAAAGTAACCAAATCCAAGAGAATGCTCAGATTACCGAACCATCGCACTTATGAGCCACACCTTGAAGTTGTTCTTAAAGATTATTCACAAAAGAATAAACTGAAGACTAGAGGAGGACATAAGCAACACACAATTTGGATTCCGCGAAGGACTTGGAACACGAGAGACGCTTTTTGGGATTAACGTTCCTTTCCAGTGCTGCGTCGATATAAACAAAGAGGTGTATGCATGTTATGTTGATTTAGAGAAAGCCTTTGACAAGGCGAAACATGACAAGTTACATCAGCTGCTCGTCAGCAAAAACATTGACTCCGACGACGTTAGAATAATTAGTAATCTATATTGGAGCCAAAAAGCTTATACAATGGTAGAAAACCAACCAACAGAAGAAATGGACATTTGTCGTGGTGTTAGACAAGATTGCATCCTATCACCGCCTCTATATAACCTCTATAGCGAAGCTATTTTTAGGGAAACCCTAGAAGATGAGTTAGTGGGAATAGTTCTAAATGGAGAAGTGATTAATAATATGAGGTATGCTGATGACACCGTCTTGTTAACGAGTAACCTTGGAGATACACAACGCCTTTTAGAACAATTAAATGATTGATGTAATGATTACGGGCTGAAAACTAACTTCAAGAAAACCACCTGATGGTGGCAAACAGCACGATAGAGAAAGTGTCGACATATAAATATCTAGGAACCTGGATAGAACAATCGGGTGACCAGACAAGAGAAATAAGAACGAGGATAGAGACAGCCAGATCAACATTTGCAAAGATGACGATGTTATTTACGAGTCGAAATATTACCATGGGACTTAGGATGAGGATGCTGCGTTGTTACGTTTTTTCCACTCTCTTATACGGGGTTGAAGCATGGACCCTCAAGAAAACCACATCGACAAACTACAAGCATTCGAAATGTGGTGTTACCGTAGAATATGGCGCATTCCCTGGACTGATAGAGTTACTGATGCCAAAGTGCTGAACCGGATGCAGAAGGAGTGTGAAATCATTAACACCGTGAAAAAAGAAAGCTTCAATACCTGGGTCATATAATGAGAGGGCAGAAATACACACTTTCTAACTGGTAGTTTCGGGAAAGATTGGTGGAAATCAGAGCATTGGAAGGCGCCGTGTGTCCTGGATAAAGAACCTGAGGGATTGGTTTAACTGTAGCAATGTTCAACTGTTCAGAGCTACAGTGAACAAGGTCCGGATTGTTGTAATGATGGCAAACCTCCGATAGGAGATGCACTGTGAGAAGAAGATATAGCATCGTCTGTTTTTGACAACCCCCTGTCCACCACTTGTCACACGACGTCACATTTCGTTGAATCCCCCTTTGATGCTTGACGTAATTTATGAATGGTCCATAACTACTAAGAAAAAATAGAAAGTTGATATAAAACGATATAATGAACATATATGTAAATAATTCATATTTTCACTCAATTGTTTTAAATTTATCATTGAATTCTAAAAAACTGTCGCATATTGAAAACAACTGAGTTGATCATTACAAATTTATAATGAATTCGTAATATAAACCATTTGAAATGATTTTGAAATTCTTGTCCAGTATTGACCAAAATGCGGGCCTTGGTTTTGGGATACTCATCGTAATTGCATTTTGTTACTTCCGCAAGTCACTTCTTATCAAACTTAGATCGAAAGGTTATAAAAACTATCCTTAAGAAATCACCCGTTCGTTTGAAATTAAACTCCTCTATTATTTGGAGCCTTTCTCTGCTCTTAAAATTTCCTACATGCAAAAATAGCCTAAATATGCAGTAGTATATTCCAAATAGTAGATACACTTGATTCATTATTCGATATAAGTGTATCAATTTATTAGGTTAACAGAACCCTTCAAAAATTAACAGTCTTTGTGTGCCCTGTGAAAAAAATTATTTACCAAAGTTGTCAGAATTGGGTTCAAACAGCTAATCTCAAATTTTTAATAGTGCTGCAACGGAAATAAGGTCACCCATAATCCGTATACAAATAATGGAAAAATTTGTTTTTTTCTTGTAATTTCATAGTTTGTTTTGTCAAATCTACATAGAAATGCTAACGTGCAAGTTATTCGTTATTTTTAAATTCAGTAAAAGGACGATGCGTTCAATTTTAAAAAATTCGATCACTCCTCGAACTTCAAGAAAGCACTCAAGAATTTTTGCGCAACCAAGCAAGCATACGACTGTATGATAAGGTAGGTGGTTTTCTGCAATTTATTCAAAAATTAAGCTGATAATATAGGAATTATGAACAATGGTGTAAAAATTGGAACAGTTTTGACCGGTGCAACTTAGGGGTGACCGGGTTTGGTTTTCTCACGGGCTGGTTGTCACAACGGCCATAACAGAAAACTGAGTGATCGAGTAACTTCGTTAACCGGCACAGAGTACATATAAAAGACAGAGAATCGACTCGTTATGGAGAGGGTAAGTACGCGCATTCTGTTTCACGCATCACGAGCATCCATGTTCTAAATCTAGTCAGTTGCATTACTTGTGATTGAAACGTTTGGGTATCTAATTAGTGTGTATTCTGGCAGTGACGGCGTGTTATTTGTGAATTACTTTTATATATTTCGTTCTTTATTATTTTTATACTTCATTCGATGGTAATTTTGATTTATTCAGTTCTTTTCTGCGTTCGTGTGTATAATAATTAGTTTTCGACATCTCCATAAAAAATGAACCAATATAAAACCGATATTGTTTGTGCGTCAAGAGACTGTCCAAATAAATCGTATAATTGCAAATTGGGTTTTTTTTTCTTTTCCAAAGGATGATAAAAGGTGAGTAGAAAAAACCGAAAATAGTGTCTTTGATATTTTCATGGTAAAAAACTTGATTATTCATAACTTGTTTATGTGATGACTATCTTTCTTATAAAAATAACTAATTAAATATACATATTTTAGGGCAGAAATGTGGTTAATGGCATGTTGTAGGGAAGATCTTCGTGACAAAATGGATAAACCGTCTAGCTACAGATTGTGTGCAATGCATTTTGAGGAAAAAATGTTTCTCAATGATTTGAAAAATCGTTTGTTACCTACTGCTGTACCTACAATATTCCCATCATTGGCTTGCAGCTCGTCCAGCTCTACCATTTTTAATGTTTGTCAAAAACTTTTTACTGGAGGTAAGTTCTCCCAGTTTTTACGACGTTAAATATTCTTCCAATATTTTCATGTTTCAATTTCAGATATAACATCCGTTACGTCTGGCGATAATGGTAAAATAAAAGTTCTCCAAAATATAATTATCAAACCTGAACGTAAAATAATGACAGCAGTTTCTACACCTTTACTGAGTCCTAACAGTTCAACACAAACAGACATGAGCTTGTCGGCACTATCCCCAAGAAAAGGCAAACTACGTCACAGAATTAAATGTTTGCAAAACGAAAATTCCAAATTGAGGAAGACAAACGCAGGACTGAAACGCAAATTAGAAGATGTGTTATCAACTGCAACAGAATCAATAGATATTGAACAGTATATGCAATTGACTAAAAAGTTTTGTCCTGATCCATCGTTAGCAAATTTTATAAATACACAGGTATCTCAAATAAGAAAACGACCAAAAGGCCGGAGATATTCTTTAAAATTTAAGAATGAATGCCTAGCGATGTACTTTACTGGCCCAAAACTATATAAAAAAAATTGATGTCCCAGTTTTGTTTACTTGCACCTTCAACATTAGTGAAATTGGTTGAAAATCTAATTGTTCAACAACGTCCAAATAATATGGCATTATTTAAAATGTTGGAAAAAAAAGTGAAACCTTTTTCAGAATCAGATAGATACTGTGTTTTGTGTGTGGACGAAATGAATATTAAATCAAATTTATTTTATTTGGTTGACACTGACTCAATTGTTAGGATGGAAGATGATGGGTTGGGATTAAAAAAATTCAGTTCAGCCAAAACTGCTTCTGTTTATGTAATACGAGAAATGAAAAATTAATGGGTTCAACCTCTAGCAAATAATTTTTAGGCTTATTTCAGAATGAAATAGGGCTATTGTAGAGAGTAGCATTCAATACAGTTTTTCGTTTTGGTGTTCCTGGATGCCAAAATCACCCTCCGTTCCAAAGGTTATATATATATATATATATATATATATATATATATATATTTCGATTTTCTACTACACCTGTTTTAGTCGAAATTTCAATAATTTCGACTTATTGGCCTGACCGTTCTTCGAAGGGCAAAACAACTACATTCCTGGCTAATACCACGCAGAATATTGAATTACATCCCCTTCGAAAACCGTGACGTCGATCGGCCATTTTGCCGATACGGACATCTGTGGTGATTCGCAACTGATAGCGGAAGAGCATAGTACACTTACGACTAATACGGTCGCATTTATCTGAGGTGTTGGTTCGCAACTGAAAGTGAAGATGGCGCCAACTGACTACTTCTCGCTTGTGTAACTACACGAACCAAGAGATGTTGTCGGAGGTTGTAATCTTCAGTTCGGATTAGAGATTCTGAACTGGAAGGCATTACGGCACTCTTGAAGAGACCCAAGAAGGTCGAAACGCGTAAGTGTACTATGCTCTTCCGCTATCAGTTGCGAATCACCACAGATGTCCGTATCGGCAAAATGGCCGATCGACGTCACGGTTTTCGAAGGGGATGTAATTCAATATTCTGCGTGGTATTAGCCAGGAATGTAGTTGTTTTGCCCTTCGAAGAACGGTCAGGCCAATAAGTCGAAATTATTGAAATTTCGACTAAAACAGGTGTAGTAGAAAATCGAAATTTATATTTCATATAGCACCTCGTATTTTATGAAATTATATTCATTTTTATTCAATACGACTAATACGGTCGCATTTATCTGAGGTATTGGTTCGCAACTGAAAGTGAAGATGGCGCCAACTGACTACTTCTCGCTTGTGTAACTACACGAACCAAGAGAGGTTGTCGGAGGGTGTAATCTTCAGTTCGGATTAGAGATTCTGAACTGGAAGGCATTACGGCACTCTTGAAGAGACCCAAGAAGGTCGAAACGCGTAAGTGTACTATGATCTTCCGCTATCAGTTGCGAATCACCACAGATGTCTGTATCGGCAAAATAGCCGATCGACGTCACGGTTTTCGAAGGGAATGTAATTCAATATTCTGCGTGGTATTAGCCAGGAATGTAGTTGTTTTGCCCTTCGAAGAACGGTCAGGCCAATAAGTCGAAATTATTGAAATTTCGACTAAAACAGGTGTAGTAGAAAATCGAAATTTATATTTCATACAACACCTCGTATTTTATGAAATTATATTCATTTTTATTTAATACGACTAATACGGTCGCATTTATCTGAGGTGTTGGTTCGCAACTGAAAGTAAAGATGGCGCCAACTGACTACTTCTCGCTTGTGTAACTACACGAACCAAGAGAGGTTGTCGGAGGGTGTAATCTTCAGTTCGGATTAGAGATTCTGAACTGGAAGGCATTACGGCACTCTTGGAGAGACCCAAGAAGGTCGAAACGCGTAAGTGTACTATGCTCTTCCGCTATCAGTTGCGAATCACCACAGATGTCCGTATCGGCAAAATGGCCGATCGACGTCACGGTTTTCGAAGGGGATGTAATTCAATATTCTGCGTGGTATTAACCAGGATTGTAGTTGTTTTGCCCTTCGAAGAACGGTCAGGCCAATAAGTCGAAATTATTGAAATTTTGACTAAAACAGGGGTAGTAGAAAATCGAAATTTATATTTCATATAGCACCTCGTATTTTATGAAATTATATTCATTTATATATATATATATATATATATATATATATATATATATATATATATATTGAACATTATTTAATTTATTTTAACTTACTTATTATTTTTGAGTTTAGATAATTATTATTTTTATATATAGAAAATTCTGTTTTGATGTGGCTAGCTCAGATAATCATTTTCATATTATATTTGTGATGTATTGTTATTTTATGCGGAAGCATGAAACTCTTTCTACTCTTTGAGTTCTGGCATTAAAAAAATGTATTACCTTTATTTAAATAAAAAGAAACACCTTACTTTAAACAACATTTAATTTCAAAATAAAAATTTTCAATTTAATAATTATACGTTGAGACGCCAATGGTTACCTCTAAAGAAATTATCAATTTTATATTTTCTACTGTGCGCATGCTCAAAATCCAGTCATGCGGACTTCAAACGTAAAATGAACATACAACAATGAGATGATGGAGCATCAGTGATCTTTAGATGCACATCATATTATCAAATAAGAAATACTTAAATGGTTCAACACATAAAAGAATTTATGTGGAGAATATACATAAAAATATTACAAATAAGCTGTGGAAGAAATAGAATTAGAAGATTTATATATACATGGAAATATTATAAGATTTATATACAGATGGACATATTACATGGAAATAAATTTAAGCATCATTCTTATGATGATAAAATGGCGTAAGTACATATTTTTTATTTATTTAAATTAGGCCTTTTTGATAATGTTAATGATTTATTTTATTAACTACCTAAATAAAGTCCGTTTTCTTTTTTATTTTAGATCGATCATTGCTGTGAATGTTTATCAATTTAACGAAATTAAGCACTTCTTTGAGTTTTTTCTCTTATTATTGGCCAATAATATTTTAAAAGAAAACTGACCTGATGCTCTGGAATTGGGATAACGCTTCTGGACCCCAGGAAGACTCCTCTGAAGTTCCAACACCAATTTTTGAGAAATTTGACTGATTTTTGCAGAAAAACTGGATCTGATTATCTGTGAGTATTATTAGGATTGTTTTTAATAGTATTTGTTAAATGTTATCAAGTTATTTCGGGAATTTCATGAAATTTTCGGGAACACTATAACACAAAGTCCACATCTCTCGACGCCAGCTTCCAACCTCCTTACGCTTCCTTCCGATTCTCCACTTTTTTCAACAAACTAATATAATGTTTTTTTTAGGTCACTATTTACAAAAGTTTGTTTCTTTACTTGTTTTTGAAAATTTGATCTGTCATTTTATTTCTAACCAATCAAATATTGTCCTATGCAATTGAATTATTTAATTTTGTTCACTTAGTCGAAAAGTTCATACATTTACTATTTCACATTATTGATTCACTTGTAGAGAGTCTTTTGAGTTTTTATCATACAAATAAATTAACAATTGGTTATATACATAGATAAATACTTTTTAAATATTTCAATATCTAATATTGTTATTAACAGTCTATCACTGTTACAATTATATTACCTAGAATCATAAATCCTTTTATGTAATCTCTATCTAATTTTGTATAAAATTATCTATACTAACTCCTTTAATGAATTATTATTTATTGTTTCTATGTTCATTTTACTGAAACTATATCATTTCTATTTATGTTTTTAATAGTTTATCTATGAGAAACTATACTCCATATTCTACTAAATATTTATATTTATTTTATAATGTAACTGCTTATATTTATAATTACCATGACTTGACTATTCTAATAATTGTTTCTTTTTAGATGAACAGCTGATTACGTTATAGAAGATATTCATCGTGTTAGGCAACTTTATCTACTCCATTACATTTGTTAGGCAATTTCTAAATTTTGTACTATTATTGAGGTAATTTCTTTATTTAATAAAATGTTATAGGCTAATTATTTAATATATCTTTACTTGATATGCTTTTAATTAAGAAAAGTGTTTCCTTTTAATTATGTTTTCTTAAATTATATTATTTTCATATGTTTTCATATTAGCAATTAGCAACATATTCCTATAGAACTAATTCTCTTAATATCCATGATATCTGGTTCAATATATATATATATATATATATATATATATATATATATATATATATATATATATATATATATATATATATATTGAACCAGATATCATAGATATTAAGAGAATTAGTTCTATAAAAATATGTTGCTAGTATGAAAATGTAAGAAAATAATATAATTTAAGAAAACACAATTAAAAAGGAAACACTTTTCTTAATTCAAAAGCATATCAAGTAAAGATATATTAAATAGTAGCCTATAACAATATAATAAATAAAGAAATTACCTCAATAATAATATAAAATATAGATATTGCCTAACCAATGTAATGATGTAAATAAAGTTGCCTAAGACGAAGAATATCTTCTGTAACGTGATCAGCTGTTCACCTAAAAAGAAACAACTATATAATCAAGTCAAGAGAATTTTAGATATAATTAGTTACATTAGAATACAAATATAAATGTTTATTATAATACGGAGTATAGTTTTTCATAGATAAACAATTAAACGTAAAGAAAATGATATATGTCTGTAAAATGAACATAGGATTAAATAATAATTTATTAATTGCGTTAGTAGAAATAAGTTAATACAAGAATTAGATGGAGAATACATAAAAGGATTTATGATTTAATTTATATAATTGTAACAGTAATAGATTGTTTATGACAATATTAGATAGAACTATTTAAACAACATCTATGTATATAACCAACTTTAATTTATTTGTATGATTAAATTTCAAAAGACTCTCTACAAGTGTATTAGAAATGTGAAATAGAATATTTATGAACTTTTCTATTAAGTAAACCCAAATCAAATAATTCAATTGCATAGGACAATATCTGATTGGTTAGAAACAAAATGACAGATAAAATTTGCAATCAACAAGTATTGAAACAAACTTTGGGAGATAGTGACCTGAAAACAAACAAAAGACTTTGTTTGTTGAAAAAAAGTGAAAATCGAGAGGAAGCGTGGATTGGGAGAAGTGGCGTCGAAAGGTGTGTACTGTGTGTTAGAGTGTTCCCGAAATTTTTATGAAATTCCCTAAATAACTTAATAAATTGTAACATAACTATGAAAAACAATCTTGTGTAGTACTCACCGATAATCAGACACAGTTGTTCTGCAAAAAAACCAGCAGAATTTCTCCAGAAATTGGTATTGGAACTGTAGAGAAGTATTCCTGGGGTCCAGTAGAGTTATCCCAATTCCAGAGCAACAGGTCAGTGTTCTTTTAAACTATTATTGGCCAATAATAAACAAAAAACTCAAATAAGTGCTTAGTTCCGTATTTTAATAAACATTCACAGCAATGATAGATCTAAAATATAAAGAAAACGGACTTTATTTAATTAGTTAATAAATTAAATCTTTAATAATAACAAAAAGGCCTAATTTCAATAAATAAATAATTCAAAAGTACGTACGCCATTTTATCATAAGATGATGCTTAACTTGTTTCCATGTAATCTGTCTATCTGTTTATAAATTGTATAATAATTCCATGTCTATATAAATCTTTTAATACTTTTCTTCCACAGCATATTGATAACATTTTCATGTATATTCTTCACATAAATTCTGGTATGTTTTAAACCATCTAAATGTTTCTTGATTGTTAATTCTATGTCATACTAATGAGCCACAGAAGCTCCATCTCACGTTAGTAAAATTATGTTCATTTTACGCATGACTGGATTTTGAGCATGCGCACCGTTAAAAATATAAAATAAATAATTTCTTTAGAGGTGACCGTAGGCGTCTCATATAATTATTATCACATATAAAATATTGAATTTAAAATTAAATGTTGTTATAAGTAAAGTGTTTCTTTTATTTAAATGAAGGTAATATGTTTTGGATGCCAGGACTCGAAGAGTAGAAAGTGTTTCATGCTCCCGAATAATTAAAATAAAATAAATTACAAAACAATATAATAATAACCAACTGAGCTAGCCAAATCTAAATAAAAATTCTAAATATGAAATTATAATCATCTAAATTCCACAACAATAATAAAAAGTAAGTATATAAGTCAACTACAAATTTGTTTATAATACACACCCGTCTGAAACTTCCGACCCAGATTAATGAAATAACAACAAGATGTACGAATAGTGCGTGACATATGAACAATAAACAACGAATAGATCAGTGGGTATTGCACGCAAATAGAAGAAGGGGCTACTGAAAACAGTGGTGTGTTATATGCACCTCCGTGTCTATGTTGGTTGTTGTCTCGAATATTCGAGATCTTCTAATATTACTGACACAAATGTTGTGTTTGACTATCCTGCTGAATTCTGTTATATTTTCTCATGTTTCATTCAACACCTTTGCTCCCATGTTTCACATCTTTTCTTGGTTGTACCGTACCGATGACAGCTAATGAGCCAGAAACATGCATGTCTGCGGTTACCACTCTTTTCAGTAGCCCCTTCTTCTATTTGCGTGCAATACCCACTGATCTATTCGTTGTTTATTGTTCATATGTCACGCACTATTCGTACATCTTGTTGTTATTTCATTAATCTGGGTCGGAAGTTTCAGACGGGTGTGTTATATGCACCTCCGTGTCTATGTTGGTTGTTGTCTCGAATATTCGAGATCTTCTAATATTACTGACACAAATGTTGTGTTTGACTATCCTGCTGAATTCTGTTATATTTTCTCATGTTTCATTCAACACCTTTGCTCCCATGTTTCACATCTTTTCTTGGTTGTACCGTACCGATGACAGCTAATGAGCCAGAAACATGCATGTCTGCGGTTACCACTCTTTTCAGTAGCCCCTTCTTCTATTTGCGTGCAATACCCACTGATCTATTCGTTGTTTATTGTTCATATGTCACGCACTATTCGTACATCTTGTTGTTATTTCATTAATCTGGGTCGGAAGTTTCAGACGGGTGTGTTATATGCACCTCCGTGTCTATGTTGGTTGTTGTCTCGAATATTCGAGATCTTCTAATATTACTGACACAAATGTTGTGTTTGACTATCCTGCTGAATTCTGTTATATTTTCTCATGTTTCATTCAACACCTTTGCTCCCATGTTTCACATCTTTTCTTGGTTGTACCGTACCGATGACAGCTAATGAGCCAGAAACATGCATGTCTGCGGTTACCACTCTTTTCAGTAGCCCCTTCTTCTATTTGCGTGCAATACCCACTGATCTATTCGTTGTTTATTGTTCATATGTCACGCACTATTCGTACATCTTGTTGTTATTTCATTAATCTGGGTCGGAAGTTTCAGACGGGTGTGTTATATGCACCTCCGTGTCTATGTTGGTTGTTGTCTCGAATATTCGAGATCTTCTAATATTACTGACACAAATGTTGTGTTTGACTATCCTGCTGAATTCTGTTATATTTTCTCATGTTTCATTCAACACCTCTGCTCCCATGTTTCACATATTTTCTTGGTTGTACCGTACCGATGACAGCTAATGAGCCAGAAACATGCATGTCTGCGGTTACCACTCTTTTCAGTAGCCCCTTCTTCTATTTGCGTGCAATACCCACTGATCTATTCGTTGTTTATTGTTCATATGTCACGCACTATTCGTACATCTTGTTATATATATATATATATATATATATATATATATATATATATATATGTATGTGTTATAACGGAATTTGTAAGCACGATAGAGGGCGTATTTTTTGACGGATCGAAACCAAACTCGCTACAAAATTCGTTTAGGACAAAATCTTGGAAGAGTCCGTTAATGAGCCAAATCGGGCCAGTAAAAACAAAATGGCAGCCTGTCAAAGTTGAAAAAAAATCGTATTTCCTTTGTTTTTCATTTCACGCAAAAAAGTTACTGAGCTTTTTCATAGACCTTAACACGTTCTACAACTTTTGTATTCAACATTTTTCTCTAAATCATACATTAAAACATTTATTTAAGAAAATTCACAAATTATAACGGAATTTGTAAGCACGATAGAGGGCGTATTTTTTGACGGATCGAAACCAAACTCGCTACAAAAATCGGTTAGGCCAGAATCTTGAACGAGTTCGTTAATGAGCCAAATCGGCCCAGTAAAAAGAAAATGGCGGCCTGTCAAATTTGAAAAAAAATCGTATTTCCTTTGTTTTTCATTTGACGCAAAAAATTTACTCTGATTTTTCATAGACCTTAACACGTTCTACCACTTTTGTGTTTGACATTTTTCTCTAAATCGTACATTAAAACATTTATTTAAGAAAATTCACAAGTTATGACGGAATTTGTAAGCACGAAAGAGGGCGTATTTTCTGACGGTTTGAAACCAAATTCGCTACAAAAATCGGTTAGGCCAAAATCTTGAAAGAGTTCGTTAATGAGCCAAATCGGCACAGTAAAAACAAAATGGCGGCCTGTCAAAGTTGAAAAAAAAATCGTATTTCCTTTGACGCAAAAAAGTTACTAAGCTTTTTTATAGACCTTAACACGTTCTACAACTTTTGTATTTAACATTTTTCTCTAAATCGTACATTAAAACATTTATTTAAGAAAATTCACAAATTTACCAGAATTTATTTTTACTTTTTTGTTTTTGATTTGATGCCAGAATGTTACTTTGTTTTTTTGTACATCTCAAAACATTCTATTACTTTTGTATCTAATTTTTTATTTTGTGTTTTATGTAAACATGTTACTGAAATAAGCCTGTCCAATTGGTCCTGCGCCATTGGGATTTTTTCATTCAAATTGTCCAGCAACAACCATGCAAACTATGATTTTCAGCTTAGTTACAAAGCTTCGAGATATAGGAATTATTGTTACTGTATTAATTACGGATTTAGGCTCAAACAATATTAACTTGAAAAATAATCTAAATGTTACACCATAGCAACCCTTCTTTCATGTGAACAACCAAAAAATAATTTACATGTTTGATACTCCACATTTGCTAAAAACGGTTAGGAATAATTTACATAAACATAACTTTGTACAACCTGATGGTCAGGAAATTAGTTGGAAGTACATAGAAGAATTTTATCAACACGATAAAAAATATCCAGTACGTGCTGCTCCAAAATTAACCGATTCACATATCCATCCCAACAATTTTGAGTGAATGAAGGTAAAATATGCCACACAAGTGTTTAATCATACTGTCGCCTCAGGATTAAGCCTTTATTTAAGATTTGGAGTTATCCCTGGTCTGGCAACAGCTGAGTTTGTAGGTTTAATGGATAATTTATTTGACCTGTTAAACTCTTCAAACTTATGTTCAACTAAGCAATTTAATCGAGCATTTAACGGAGAACAATATCAAATAGATTTTTTAAACAAGTGCTATTCATATTTCGATAATTTAGAAATAGTGTCTAAAACAGCGAAGGACTGGTATAGTGAGATTTCTAACTTGTTTGAAAATAACAATTAATGGTTTGATACATTTATGGCAGTGTCATTTAAATAAAAAAAATTCTTTTGTTCTCACCCGACGTCTAAATCAAGACTGCATAGAAAATTTTTTTGGAACTGTGAGGCAGCAGAATGGAAATTGTAGAAATCCAACTGCTATACAGTTTCAAAGATCCTTCAGGAAACTTTTGTGCCTTAAGCTATTTCTTTCTGACACGGAAAATTGTGGAGGAGTTACGGAAACAATGTTATTACGACTAAGTGATATTCATAATAATGATAACTCCGAAACAATCATTACTCCAAAATTGCCCGTGCCATAAGATGAACGTATAGAAGTGGATTACAGAAATAGTGACATATTGCAAAATAATTTTCAGCGTTATGTGTGTGGCTATCTAATTCGCAAATGTTTGGATAAACACACCTGTTCTTCATGTATCCAGTACGCTAATGATTTAGATCACTTAGATGATAGCACTGTCTTCTGTTTATTAAAAGCATATGATACATCTAATGGCAGTTCATATAGAAATTTAACAATGCCGAATGACTCTTTTATTCTGTTTATCAAAGGGTTGAGAGATGTATTCGATAATTCATTTGAAGAACTTGCTGCTTCTACCAACATTTGAAAGAATCTCTTACTCGTGAGCGCACAAATAACGCTACAACATCCTTGTGAAAATTTTCCGGTTTTATACGTAACCAAACTTTATTTCAGAGTAAGAATATATTTCACATTGAAAAACATTAATAGAAATTTTAAAGACACTTCTAATAAAAACAAATTATTGATTTTGAAAAATCAATAATAGTATATAGTGCACAAAAAGGCTAATATCTTATTGAAATTTTTTACTTCAACATATTATTTTGTTTGATATCATATTAATTTATTTTCAATTTAATTTCAATTTATCCCCCTCTTCTATGCATCTGACTTCAATAGTTTGATCAATTTTTGTACTTTTGTTCTTCAGCCATCATCCCTTGTTAAACAATTGCTAAGGACTATAGTCTATATAGAAAGGACGAGGAGTAATAAATCATTCATTTAAGTAGATTTCATAGACGTACCAAAATATATTTTAAGAGGGTATACCGTAAGGTACATTTTGTATTGAACGAATGAGTTGCAGCTATGCTAAAGAATATACGATTTAGGTCAGAGGTAACGGGATGTAATAATTTTAATAAAAAAAAGTGATAGAGGTACATAAATTTTAGTAAGTTTGATAAAGAAAGGCAACACAGTTTATTCCGGAGTATCCGAACTCTGCCACAAAATGCAGGTAGTCATTACGGGTTGTTCGAACTCTGCCAGTGTTTAAAATTTTGGAGATTAACTACCAAACCAGTAGGGGTCTAATAGCCTAATCCGATTTAACAATTTACCTTAAACTTTAGGTACTCAAATTCAATATAAGAAAATATTAATAACATACATATATTTTCAACGTATATTTGCCACTTCTAAAAAATTACATCTACATTACAATAAAATATATTCAATATACATAAACATATAAAAAAAACAAAAAACTAAACGTGTGGAAGATTTTTACATGCAACCGTTTTCACAAACATGAAGCGAGAAATAACATTTTTCCTATATTGATCCAAATGATCATTAATGAAATTAATTTTAACATTAATAGTTTTTTTGGTTTTTTCTGGCTTTGGTTTGCCGAACGAATTTTCGCGTATACCTCCGTTTGTAAATCCAATAACACACTAGTAAATTGAACAATGTTTGGATGTGCTTTGTAAAAAGAAGCACCGAAATGCGAATGAAAACTCTCACAAGAATTCGATGTTCTCTTAAAAAAGGATGCATTATTTGCCCAAATAAGTGGTGGAAATATCGAATTTTGCGTTATATATGTTTTATTGACATAATTTCGGAATTCTATAACTCTTTCGTCATTCGGAAGCAAAAAATTTAGTTCATTATAAAAAAATTCTACAACTTCCTCAGGACTAAGATACATAATACCGAATTGTACTTTTAAGTATTCGCCAATTACAGAACCTTTCTGTCTGTACTCTTGTACCAAATGAAACTCCTGAATCTTACGGAACCAAGCTTGACAGAGATGATATTTACAACCAAAAAGAATTTGATCTCTGCCAAAACATTCATATATAGCGTTATGAATGCTTAGTTCAAAATCTACTACGACTTCTTTAGGTTGAAAATTTAAGCCTACTTCTTTACATTTTTGTCTTAAAATTAAAAACAAATTTGAATATGTTTGACTTGATTTGTCCGGCAGCAAACAAAAAACAAGAGGTACGTAATAGCCGTTTTTAAAACCATGAATGGTAAACATTTGGTAAAAAAAAGTTGAACAGTATTTAAAAGTCCCATTCATCAAAATACAATCCGAATTACATAAAAAATTAAGGTTGGAAAAACAGGAGAACACAATAATTTTAAATACCTGGTCTGCTGTTAATAGAAATTCCTCTTCTCGGTTCGTTCGTAATTGTAATTCACAAACACTATTAAATACTCCTTCCTGATTTTTAGGCAATAGTGTAAGTGCATCAACATCCTTCCCCTAATCCCCTAAATATCGATCAAAACAATCAAGATTTCTTCAAAATATTTAATTCAAGAAATCTTTGAAACCTTTCAGAAATATATATAATTCTATGGGCCTCCGATTTCATCTATTATAACCCTAATGACTCTAATAGGATTAAACTAAATGCTTGCGGCACAGTTCGAACATTTCAGTTATCCTCAAATTGATACAAGTCAGGTGACATTTTATTTTGTGGCAGAGTTCGGATATGCCCGTTTATTCATAATATTTTTTATTTGTATTACTCCTATATGTAGTGTTTGGGGAATTTTTCTCAGGAATTTTAAATGGCAAGTGGCCTACTGTAATCGGCTTAATACGATTACACCTATTTACAGATTATTCGATTATTGAGAGGGATTTTCCAAACAACCCAGTTTTCTTAGAAACATTATCGGGAATATTATTTTAAAAGAAAGTAGGTACATTGAATCAGTACTTAGTATTAGTTCTTTGAGTAAAGTTGTATGAAGTTGTATGGTTGTCATAATATTGTAAACAGTTGGAATATATTTAAAACATTTGTTGAATGTTAATTGTGCAAGTACCAAACAATGTCGATAAGCCAAGGACCATCTAAACGACCAAAAACAGGTCCATTATCTTTAAATGAAAAAACTCTGATATTGAATTGTTATATATCATTGAAAAACAAGGATCCAAGTGCAAGTGTTGATGATATTGTGGAATTAACGGCTGCTATGTTGTGTGTTGCTAAATCAACAATTTATAGATTACTAAAAGAAAGCAAGAATGGAACTCTTCAACCCCCTAAAACTCCTTCAGGCCGAAAACCAATTGAGATCGATGAGTCATTGAAACAAAGACTAAGGCGTAAAGTCCATGGATTTTACTTACGAAAGGAAATTCCAACACTTGACAAAATTATGACATCAGTGCAAGGAGATACGGACTATCCAAAATTCTCCAGAATGACATTATGCAAACTTTTGAAAGATGTGGGTTTCAGATATAAAAAACATAATAGAAAATCTCTCTTGATAGATAAACCGGAAATAGTTTTTTGGAGAAGAGACTATTTAAGAAGCATTCGACATGCCAGAGAACAAAATTTGAAAATCTTCTACTTAGACGAAACATGGATAAATGCTGGATATACAGTTTCCAAATCTTGGCAAGATGAAAACATTAAAAGCGGAAGGCAGGCATTCGTGGAAGGTTTGTCGTTAGGTTTGCAGCCACCATCTGGAAAAGGAAAAAGACTTATCATTGTCCATGTTGGAAGTTCTGAAGGTTTTGTTGATGGTGGATTATTAACTTTTATTTCAAAACGCACGGGGGACTATCACGAAGATATGAATGGGGATGTCTTCGAGGAATGGTTTGTTCAAATGTTGGATCTGATTCCAAAAGGGGCTGTTATTGTTAAGGACAACGCAAGTTGCCATTCACGGTTACGAGAAGCATTGCCCACAAGTCGTTGGCGTAAAGCAGAGCTTTTGTAGTGGCTTATTTCGAAAAATATTAAGTTTCCAAAAGATCCACTAAGGAAAGAACTTTACAGAATTGCAAAAATTGACTTGAATAAATACAAAACCTACATTGTAGAATAAATGGCTTCTTCTCGTGGTATATCAGTTCTTCGACTTCCCCCTTATCATTGTGAACTTAATCCCATAGAATTAATATGGGCTCAGGTAAAGGAGGAAGTTGGAAAAAAAATACTACTTTTAAAATAAACGATGTTGTGAAATTGTTTGAGAGTGCTGTAAGTCATGTGAGTAAGGAAAATTGGACAAACTGTATCGAGCATGTTATCAAAGTAGAGGCAAATATGTGGAAAATTGACAATATTTGTGATGATTTAATCGACCCTATTATTATTAATGTCAACAACGATTCTTCCTCTTCCGAGTCGAATATAGAATAAAATGTAAGTAATAAATGTATTCCAATAATTATTTCTCTTCATTTTTTATTATATTATAATTTGAAACGTATTTTTTTCCCAAAATACACACCACTGCATTGCGTTATTGCTTATCTGCTAATCCTTTAACAATGAATAAACCCTAAACTTTGCTACAACTGAAACAAATACGGGGTCGATCTACCTGGTTTTCAGATTTACGGAAGAAATGTAATTTAAAGTAAGAGATTTATCAAAAATTTCATGGTGCTTCCTGTAAAGGTTTTGCATACTTAATTAGGGTTTATTACTACTCGTACTTTTTGTACGTACTATAGTCGTCATGGCAACCAAATATCATGCCACGGAAATATATTGCTTTCCTCACTACTAATGTAATCTACTATTTCGACACAGGCATGTCAATTTTCGATATGTTTATTTTCAACTATTCCGAGAAATTATCAAATATGTCATGTCACATGTATAAACAATATAGTATTCTTCATATTCCAATCTTTGCTTTTTATGCATACTACCTATACTTTTATCGGCATGAGCATGAACTATGTAATCTAAGTTTACCCCATATACGCACCAGATATTTTTAGATATCAAAACTGTATAGAAAATTAAAAATATTTGAGACTACTACAATAACGCTATTTCAATTTCTTAAGTACGGATCTTCCTCGCTCTTACTAACTTATTGAAACACTGTCTTGGTTTCTAGATTTTCAACATGGCTGCCGCTGACTTACATAGTTCCATTGCATTCGCGACGAGAAGATACTCTGTCTTTATGTACTCTGTGCTCGCGGTAACAATACCTCTCTTCTCACGTCACCTTAGTCTGCTCTGAGCTTTTGTGACGGAAGCACGTGCATTTGTTTTTTTCCCATTGTAAAAGTAATTTTTGTGCATCTTTATTAAGTACCGTAAGTATACCTAAATTTTGGATATTAGTGCATTTTTTGTGTATATCTGATGTTTAATGTGTACTTTATAATATGGCTATATAATTTTTTAAATAAATATTGATTTGAACTTATTTTGGGAGCATATTTTGTAAAACGTGGCTTAGGGCCGGTTGTCTCACGTTGCCGGAGGCCGGTTGTCACGTGTGACAACCAGTCCCATGCATGTATAGAACATTTTTGTTGTTGTCTTTTTGAGTTTTAGCTACATTTACGTTTGTTCGTTCCAGGGCTAGCTATAATAATATGCCACGGCAGTATAAAAGAAAAACTTCAGGAAGGCTTGTTACACCAGCAGTAATGCTACGTGCTGCCAGGGAAGTGAAAAATCTTAACAAATCCATAATGTCTGTCGCGTAGTATTTTGAAATCAATTATCGAACCTTAACGAGGTATTGTAAAAAATTTACTGCCGAAGAGATAAGCAATATGCCACATTAATACCATCTACAAAAGTGGACTGGCAAAAAAATCGACAGATCTTTAACGATGAGCAAGAAGCAGAATTGGAAAAATATTACCTTCTGACTTAAAAAATTTATTATGGGTTGTCTCCTAAGCAGATTCGGAAAATGTCGAAAGTTTTTTTTTGATAACCTTGAATCCGTAATTAAACTTTATAAATTCCAATCATACAACATATGGAACATATACGAAACTGGAGTGACTACGGTGCAAAAACCGAACAAAGTTGTTGCTCACCAAGGATCTAAGCAAGTCACCTCAGCTACTGCTGTTTCGAGAGGTGGCAATTCAGCATTCTTCGTTTTTCCGAGGGTGCATTTCAAAGACCATTTCCTCAGAGATAGGCCAATTGGCTGCAAAGGAGGAAGTAATCCTTCGGGCTGGATGACAGAAGAGCTATTTGTTGCTTTCCTAAAACATTTCCATAACCATGTGCAATCAACAAAGGAAAAACTATGTGTCTTGCTGTTGGATAACCACAGCTCCCATCTATCCATTGAAGGACTATATTTTGCAAAAGATAATGGCATAATAATGTTATCGTTCCCGCCACACTGCACGCATCGCCTCCAACCTTTGGATAGATCGGTGTATGGACCTATTGAAAAATACGTTAACAACGCAATGGACAAATCATCCAGTATAACAAATGTCGATATACGAAATACCAGAAATAATTGCACAGGCTTCTCCTATGACAGTTACTCCATCCAATATTCTCGCAGGTTTCAAAACTTGTGGGATCTCCCATTTAATCGGGACATATTCCAAGATCACGATTTCTTGCCATCGTTTGTCACAGATAGGCGACTAATCACAAATCCTGATGGCGAGACCGTACACAATAGTGCACATAATCAAAACGCTAACACCGATCTCGAACTAACACTGTCACTAAAGAACCTTCAACGATTCCATGTGAGACGCCCGACTTTGAAGATACTGTATCGGCTGAAAATGAGAGCCCTGGCTCTAATGCTCATTCAATGGAGTCACAAAATTTGCCTGGCTGCTCAAAGTCAGAGCAATCGCTGCAGCATCACGCTACCAAGAAACCTATCGTGATCACTGGTCCTGGTCCAAGTAATGCAGGGAGTTCTCTGATAGTATCGCCGCGAGCTTTGAAACCCCTACCGCAAGTCGCAGAGAGCTGATAGAAGGAAATGTAAATCAGCAATTCGAACAGGCACATCGGAGAAGACCTATTTAGAAGAGAAAAAATTAAAACAAGAAGCAAGAAAAAGGAAAGTAACGAAACGTGTTTTGAGTGAGAATAAGGAAGTGAAGAAGGGTAATGGAAAGAAGAATTAAAAAGGAAAGGAAGAAAAAAGAATGAAAAAGAAATCAGTTTACGACGAAGACGAGTAAGGGGATGAAGTATTTTGCCTGGTATGCGTATCCCCACACTCTGCTAGCAAGCCCAAAGAAATCTGGATTCAGTGCCAAGAATGCAAGTTATGGTCTCACGAAGCTTGCACACCTGGACTGCCATATTACATTTGCCAGAACTGTGATTCAGAGTATTCAGACTGATTCTTTAGACTGACTAGATATTTTTTTTGTTTTCGTTACCGTATTTTTAGGTATCCAGTTTATTTGATAGCGTAAGCTTAGTTTTTTTTTTGTTATATGAGTATATTTTTTATTGTCGTTAACCTATTTTTTATGAAAGGTTGTTTTGTTTTTTATTATGTATAAAACATTTTTCGTTATTTTCTTGGGCACAATAGGTAATTAAGTACCTACAACCATCTTTCCTCAATAAAAGTTGATTCGATTTGAATACATATATTTATTTCCCCCTTAATTTATCATGTGACTACCTACCCCACACGATGTGACAACTATCCCTGACATGAGGTTATAAGTCTCACTTTATCTTTTCCATAAAAATTATAATATTTCCTTAGTGGGTGAAGTTGAACAAAAAACCTTGAAGTCATTAGAAACTAGAACAAAATGCACTATCTATTGATATATAAATTCTATAGATAAACTAAGAAAGCGGGGGCAATAAACACAAAAGAAAAAAATGTGACTTCCAACCCCGGTCTCCCTTAGTGAAGTAACTAGTATGGCACCATGGCTAAAAAGTTTGTACACCCAACACATATTTCCAGAAAGGAGTACTATAAATAATCGGAGCTAATAATGAAGAGTGGAAGTAAATTGAAACAAAGATTAGAATGAGGCGCGTATGTTTACCAAGTCAACCAGTATTTGTGCTGATTCTTAATAAAGAGTTGAGAGAAACAGAATAAAATATGACAGACAATCTTCGAAATATTGTTTGCAGCCAACAACTTACAGTATAATTTGGAAATGAAGGTGAATTCAGGTAAAACCAAAACGATGGTAATCTGAAGAAAACATAATGTATATAACATGAAAAACGAGGAAGATAAGAAAACTAAATGAAAAACGCTTTCTTCGATATGGAGTAAAGAAAAAGAGAGAGAAAGTTCAATCTACGGTCACGAAATAAATGTTGACATTTAATGAGCCTTGGAGATTTGAAATTACCTAGTCGTTAAATATGTTTTTATAAAGCATGTGTAGTGGAAAATATTATATTTATGTTCTACTTTCGAGGCTATACAAAATCTATATTTCTACTCCAGTCCACTTTTCTTCATAAAAGCTGATTGAACATTTTCTTCTCGCCTAATAAATCACGCACCGACATTTTACTTTTGTTTCATTTGTAGAAGAAACTATGTTCATATAGAAGTATTCCTGAAAAATCTCGCTTCTCTCCGATCCTCGAGGGAATAGTTCATTTTATTTCTCCGTAACTAAATAATAACTGTTTGTTATTGGTATGTTATATACTTTGAAACGCGGTCGGTTGAGTCCAAAAATAAGCGACATAAATCTCTAGTTTCCTAGTTTTTAAAATCCGACCATGACTCGTGTGCCTGGCACAGAAAGTAATTCGAATTCTAGAATTGCTATTATTGGGATTATTCGATCACTCTTTGTTTCGTCTTTAGTTCTATGTGAACTAAAAATAAACTGAATTATGAACTTGTTTCGATAAGAAAAATCTACATATATTTGATGTTAAAATGCAAAATAGATTGCCTAGACGGCAACCATAGAGAAATTATTTTAAAATTGATTGTCATACCCACGTACTTATTGGAAAATCGTGGAAGCTGTAAAAACTTATTGTGGATTGTATCAATTTAACTACTGTTCATATATATATATATATATATATATATATATATATATATATATATAACAAAGACAGAATTAGCGGGCATATCACGCAAAAGAGGTTACAGAGAATGAGTGGTAACCGTAGACATGCATGTTTCTGGCTCATTAGCCTTCATCGGTACGGCATAACCAAGAAAAGGTGTACAACTTGGGAGCAAAGATGTTAATTGAAACATGAGAAAACACAAACCACTCATTCTCTGTAACCTCTTTTGCGTGATATGCCCGCTAATTCTGTCTTTGTTTTATATTCCACGCGTTATTCTTTCATCTTTTCATTGGTTATTTGTCTATTTCCAGGGTCGGAAGGTTCAGACAGGAGAGCTATAGACGCCTCCGTGTCTCTGTTGGTTGTTGTCCTGAAAACTCGGGATCTTCCATTTGAAGGCACAAATGTGCGTTTGGTTATCTTGTTGAAATCCGTTGTTTGTGTTTTCTCATGTTTCAATTAACATCTTTGCTCCCAAGTTGTACACCTTTTCTTGGTTATGCCGTACCGATGAAGGCTAATGAGCCAGAAACATGCATGTCTACGGTTACCACTCATTCTCTGTAACCTCTTTTGCGTGATATGCCCGCTAATTCTGTCTTTGTTTTATATTCCACGCGTTATTCTTTCATCTTTTCATTGGTTATTTGTATATATATATATATATATATATATATATATATATACATATATATATATATATATATATATATATATATATATATATATATATATATATATATATATATATATATATATATACATATATATATATATATATATATATATATATATATATATATATATATATATATATATATATATATATATGTAGACCACAAATTGTAATTTTATATTCCAGAAGTGAAAAATTACATAAAAATAATGTGTCTAAGGGGTAGTGAACGTAAAAAAGCATTTCTATTAATGAAGAAACAATTTTTTCTATACAAACTTACAAATCGGCTTCGACCTATAGAAAATAAAACATAATGTCAAACTGTGGTTAGTTTGAATAGAATAATAATTATAGTTGAGTTGAAAATACGTACTGAAATAAACAAGATATAAGACAGAGTGGGCATATGTTTGATAATATGCTGGAGAGACTTGACGTTGTTATGCAATTGTCTCCAAAACATGAGTTGTTGATGCGAATGGACTATAAGAGCCATTTAGCATATCTTTTATTTAAGTATCTACACATTGTGATGTCTATTTCAAAAAGAATTAACTACTGATATTTATATCCACATATATGACATCACATTGAGACCGTCTCAGAGATATGCTCCACTATAATCTTTTACCGTGCAATTAATTAATACCTTCCCCAAGAAAGTTTGAAATGATAACTATAGTTTTTTTGAAGTGAAAACTTCTTTAGCCGCATGAGCAATTTTTGGTAAGGGAAAAGCTTATGGGTTCGTGTTACCGATGAACTCGACGCTCGTGGCGTATTGTGCTTAGTGTTGGGCGATATATCGGTAATCGCGATATTTCACCGGGGAATGGAAAATCACGGCACTACCGGTGATTCACTTCTTGCAGATTCGAAGATAGGTGTTATTTCTCTAATATTTCATATCTGCAAAATTTCAAATTATATAAAATTTTATAGGAAATTTAAATTCTCAAAATTATTGGCTTAAATTGTCAAAAATAAGTCTTGTTATTTTTTTCAAAATGATGATTCATAAACTTATATCATTTAATTTCACTGTTAGAACTTTATAAAAAAGTGTTGACATAATATATAATCAGACTATAATTGATTCAAAAATTTAAAAAAGAACACAGTTATTCCATTGTTTTAAGTTTTCACTTCTGTCAGCAGTCCTTATAACTGCCTATTTTAAATTTTTTTCCATATAACATTCTCTCTATAACTCAAACTAATACTTTTGCTGCAATGTCTTGCAATAACATGTTTGTATACATGGTCATGTTCTTAAAAAAATAACAATTACCGTATTTTTTCTATTAAAATGATTTTGACTCATGACTCTAAATATATAATTTTCATCAATTTGTCATTTTTCATGCTTCGTCTGATTAATGTCTCCTCTACATTATTCGTGTTTTTATATTTTTCTTGACAAATGTATTTTTATAATTTACGTCTACAAAATTTCCTTTTTCTTCAAGCGTATAATAATATCTATATTCTTTTCGGCAGCACAGATGGTAGAAATAACCTATTCTTTTACTAGTAACATAATGAACGCTCTCATTATTGTACTAGGTAGTAACAAAATAATGAGAAACGATAGCAACGACTTATTATGGGCGTTGTAACCAAGTAGACAGGAACTGTCATTTAATTTTTATTTAATTTTATGTTTGTCAGTTTTGAAAAGTGTATTGTAAAAATGTCTCAAGAAGAAGAATTTCAATGTACACCTCCGGAATTAGTCGAAATAGCTAATTCCACTATTGAAACACTAATACCGACGAAGTCACGAAAAGTATATGATTTTGCTTATGAAAAATTTATAAAATGGTGCAAAGAAAATAGTGTACGAAGATACACAGAAAATGTTATGCTTGCGTATTTTACGTATTTGTCAAGAAAATTTAAAAGTTCGACACTATGGACACAATATTCAATGATTAAAGCTCAATTAAACATCAAACATAATGTAAAAATGGAAAATTATACCAAATTAGCAGCATTTTTAAAGCGACAAGGAGAAAATTATACCCCGAAAAAATCAAAAGTATTATCAAAAGACCAATTTGATAAATTTCTTCAGGATGCACCGAATAATGTTTATTTAGCAACAAAAGTACGTACTTTCTTATTTTTTTAATATTATTTCACTTATTAAATCATTGGCAATAATATCCTTTAGAAGATTAATATTCAAATTGACAACAATTAACGTATTTCGAACTTAAAATGTATATACTTCGATAGCTCAGCGGTAGAGGTTTTGTCTTGCATCTCGGAGGTCTGCGGTTCGAATCTCAACGGTGGCGAATTTTGTTTACTTATTTCAATGTTTGTTTTTAGGTTGTATTAATATTTGGAGTCACAGGAGCCTGTAGATGCGATGAACTCGTTCATTTGAAGTACAGCGAAATCCAAGATATAGGAAATTTAATTTTAGTAAATATCACAAACACAAAAAACAAAAAACAACGATCATTTACTATACTTGGCGATTTTTATTTGAGCTTGGTCAGACAGTATACGGCACTTCGTCCGGATGATATGGATCTGCAGCGATTTTTTATTAAATATCAAAACGGTAAATGTCACCGTGTGGTAATGGGTATACATAAAATTTCAAACGTTCCAAAAGACGTTGCTATGTTTTTGAAATTAACAAATCCTCATGAATATACGGGACATTGCCTTCGTAGGACTTCAGCAACTATTTTAGTTAACAACGGAGGGGAGATTACCGCTTTAAAACGACATGGTGGATGGAAATCCACGAGTGTTGCTGAAGGGTACTTAGAAGATTCTGTTTCCAGCAAGAAACAAACTGCACAAAAAATACTTCATTGGGAAGAACAACGAAGTACGAGTTCTGGAATCAAGAGAGATTCACATTCAGGAAACCTTTCAAATGACAATATTTCTAACATAATAAGTATAGACAAACATCTTACTAATCATAACATGTACACCAATGACAAGATTGTGAATGTCGAAACCGAAAGCGGTGGCAGTGGCCTAAATTTAAATAACTGCAGTATACAAAACTGCACCTTCAATATTACACTTAATAAATAGGTAATGCTCATGCAAGCCATAACTGTTTTTTTCATATTTGTATTAATAAATAGTTAAGATATAAACAATGTATTCAATTTTTTTCTACTTATGAATTGCATTATCTTTACACTTGAAGAAAAAATAGTATATGTCACTCGGAGCAGAAGACCCATTATATGTTTCGCCCAGTTTGCACAGCCTCGGCTAACGCCTCGGCAGTGCAAGAATCTGGGCTCAACAATAATGGTAGCCTTCTACTCCTAGTAACATAATGTACTATTTTCTAGGATCGTGCAAAAAGTGACTCTTTTTTAAACTATGTACTGTGCCAAAAGTTTAACTATTTTGCACTAGTGCAAAAAGTATCTTACTTTTTTGCACTAGTGCAAAAAACACTTCGAATTGTTAATGAATTGGATTACACTGGGGAGTAAATATCTAAAGAAACTGAAATAGCTGCTCAAATTCTAGAAGGTAAACCAAATACCAGTACCGGAAGCTTCACAATGCGAAAAACAGCTATTTTAAGTGAAGAACATGAAAAATGAAACCAGAACTCAAAAAATCAGTGGAAATGAAGTTTGTCCATGACTAACAATCAGTAATTGCGATATCAGAATTGAAATTATTTCAAAAAAGTAAAATTATTAGTAATTTTTGTTGTACCTGCTGTAAAATAGTCTGATAACATTTGATTTAAAAACATATTTATTTCGATCGTAGAAAAAATGTTGTGAGTAACATATACAAAAAGCATATTTGTTGCACTCAGCATGCATCGTACAACAATTATGCTCTTTTTGCACTAGTTACACAAATAACTATTGTGACATCGAAAAGAGTTTCACAAAATAACCATTTAAGCATAATTTTTGGTAACTTTTTATACAGTTGGATGCACTATTTAACTTACGTCTGACAGACTGACATTTATAGCGGACAATTTCTGTGTAATTTTTCACAATGTTTTCTACACACCACTTAAAAACCGTTGATATTTTGTTAAGATTTTCAGGTAAATCGTTAACTGCATTATCAGCAATATTGCGATATTCTGGTGAAGTGCATGATAATTTGCTGTTTAGTTCCTTATTCATAAATTCCGAACTATATATTAATAATTTGTTGAACATTTGAATTTAAAAAATTCTTTCAACTGTGACTTGTACCTATTTGTGAGTGTTACCAACATAAATAAATAAGCACAAGAGCAATTGCAATTTTACTTTGACTAAAAACATGTTTGCACGTTCATTATAAAAAAGAGTATCGTATCGTATCATAATGACTTTTTGCAGTACTCAAGCCGTATTCGTGCTACAAAATGAGTAATTGTAATTGTAGATTTGATGTAACACGTTTTGTGAATATGTAGTACCTATAAGGATATTTCTATATATTTTTGTCTCTATTTATTTAGTCTATGAAATTTTGATGACAAAACCATTTTGTCTATTTTTCTCAGTGTTGCTAAATTATCATATCCATAAAATAAATCAGTCTATTTGAGTACTTTGTACTTTGACGGTAAATTCTATTGAAATTTCTGTGGATTTGACCCCTTAGCATCAAGGCTGATTGGAATGTAGTATGGCCTGAAACAGAATCTCGGAATTTTTTGCGATTTTTCATAACTTTTTCTATTGTTCCAGAGTTGACGTATATTTTTGTTGAGGGGTATCCCTTTCTGATAATGAAGGTCAACTTAATCTCTACTCTCTACTCGTTATAAAGAGTCCAAAAATATATTATCAAATGACCATTTCAATCTTCTATCCAGGCAATTACGTTTTGCTATCGCAGTTGAATCTCCGACAGGACTTGTAGTTTCTACTCGTAGTAGCTGGAGTGATTTGCCTTCCTTCAAGAAAAATCATTCTCAGTACAAGTTCGGCTATATTTTCTTTTTTCCTGCTTCCGGCGTTCGCATTGCTGGTGCTAATACCACTTTTCGACCTTCAAGTATACAGCCTACCAGCAGTAAAATATTATATCCCTATAACGTTTTCTGTTGCGTCTCTTCGCTCTCTAATGTCATCCAGCTATAGTAATTTTCAGCGTAATTTTGTCGCCTCTCATAATGTACCCACACGTTACTCAATATTGCTTTATAACTAGCAGTGATTCAACCAGCACTAAGTTACGAGCCAACAATATGCAAACACCTAAGAAATACGACACCTCTTATTAAACATTATATTCTTATCTGTATGTTACTTGTTCATTATTTGAACACAGTTGACTCTGTTTCTGTCTAGCTTTTGATGCATAAACATACTATTGTAATTAAAATATAGTTTTAAAAACGGACTTATTAATCTCTATCTGGCGCAGTGGGTCGGATTCGCGAAGTCGTGAAAGTACTGTGAACAATCGCTTTAGTCGAAAAAGCAGTGAAAATTCGAGACTTCGACGTTCCATCGTCTTTATCGCGAATCTATCGAATCTACCCTTTTGAGGACTTTCCGTTACCCTTTCGAGGACTTTAAGTTACCCTTTAGTGGAAACGAGACCGATTCAGCTATATCTAAGCAGAAACTCGGGGAAGAAACTGGTATCTACAACCATCGAGGTAAGTGCCAAGTTCCTTTTTGCTCTCCTAGCCCTTTCGTGGTTTTTTCGGAGGATAGTTGTTAGGATTATTGAATTTTGTTATGACAGAACAATACAGTACTAGTATTTATTAATTTATGAGCGATTCTGAATTAGTACAATTCTTTACTAACTTGAGTATTAGTAAGAGTAAAAACAAATCTAATTTATATAAAATTTCAACTGACATACATATACAAAATATGGTAACCGCTGCTCAAGAACCTCGTATCGTTAACTGGAATTTATTTAAGTCAAAACTAGAAAATATTAGACCCTATGATGGAGATGTTGATACTTTAAATATTTTTATTTCACGATGTGAAAGTTTAATAGCAACGTATATTAATTATGCCGACAGAGAATTAAATCATCACATATTTGAATGCACACAGGGAAAACTTATTGGTAAAGCGCAATTAATGGTAGGAAATGGGATAGAACTAACTAATTGGAATATGTTAAAAGATGCTTCAAAGCAATGTTTCTCAGATAAGCGTAATCTGGACTGTTTAATTCAAGAACTCACGAGAACCAGACCGAATCGAAACGAGAATTTATTAGAATTTGGAAATAGGCTTCAACTTTTACGAAGTAGCGTAGTGCAGAGAATTAGTAACAATACGAATTTCAACCAAAATGAAAAAATATGTCAAATGCATTACTGTGACAAAACGGCGTTTAATACATTCATTGCCGGTTGGACAGGAGTACTAAGAAATAATTTACACTTAAAACAACCAAATTCTTTAGAACACGCGTTAGCTTACGTTAGTGAGTACGAACATTTTGAGAAGTTATATTCACCTTCTAACGAAACAAAATTCAATTCCCCCAAAAATAATTATAGACCTCAAAATTTCGTAAAATCAAACAATCAAACCTTCAAAATTTTAACAGACCATAAACCTTTAGAATGGCTGATTTCTCTTAAAGAACCAAATTCTCGTCTTATGCGCTGACGGATTGAGTTAGAAGAATTTGAATACACTATAAAACAGTGGTTCCCAACCTTTTCTGGACCACCGCCCCCTATAGAAGAGAACAAAAATTTCACCGACCTACCCCTCCGCTGGTTAGTCCAAAGTAGTTAATTTTATTTGAATATCATCTGTATCGTCCTAATTGATCTGTATTTAGCTTTAATTTCAGTTAATGTCTAAATTTTATTTTAGAGAAATGATGAAGTAGAAATTTATTAAACGTCTACCAAATGTACCGGGTGTCCCAATAAGAATGGCTCTCGGCCATATCTCGGGAACCGTTTATAGTACAGCTTCGGGCAAAAAAAATTTATAACAAAAGTGACCTCGAGTAAAACCTGGAAATTATTTACAGAGTTGTAGGGCCACCGCCAGAGAGCGTAATTAAATACCAAAAATTATAAAATGAATAATCTACAAATTTTGCCTAATTAAGATGCATTTAAACTATGATTATCGTATTCTTCAAGAAATTCAGCATATATTTTATTTAACAGGTTTTAGTATATCTCTTCAAATAAAAGGTGGGGGGAAGCGGGAACTTTATTATGAAAAACGCCTGTAATTCCAGTTCTACTTAACCTATCTATGCAAACTTAGTCTTATTGGAAAGAGCTCCTTTCTACCAATGTAAGAGTTATAATTTCGAAACAACCTAATGAGTAACGTATACGCTAGATGGCGCTATTTTTTTTTTTTTTTAAATCTAGCTATCCTTGAAAAATGTTGAATGGAAACATGCAGTTTTAATTAAGGAATATACAAGTAGACGAAATTAGCAACAGAATATTGAAAACCACTTGTCGATATCTTTTTCGTATTACGAGATATCCTAAGAAATGTGTAAATTTTAAGCATTTTCCTTTAAACATAAATTACTCCGGTTTGACTGAACGGATTTTAACATTTTTTGATTCCTCAAAATTGTCTTTCCTTATTCTATTAATAGTAGTTCCAATTATTATGTATATATTACTTATGCTGTCACCGGGAAACTGCGTCATGGAAGTTAAAATGGAAATATATAAAAACAAGTAGTGGGCCATGAAAAAAACAAAACAAAAAGATATGTCTTGTGTCAAATTAATAAACCTAGTAATTTGTTCATTTACGTGTCATCCCGATTTGTGTGCACTAAATTCGATATAAAATTTACTTATAAGTTATATCTAAGATGATTCTTACAAGCGAAGAAGCATTTGATATGATAGGCATTCACTTTGAATGTATGAGAAATGCAATTGTTGCGGTTAGGGTATATGCCATACAATATCCCCAAAGACGTCATCCCAGTAGCAGAGTTTTTCGTCGACTCATACACCGCATAAGAACGACTGGATATGTAAATATTCCTGTATTTAGAAGAGGCGGCAGAGAAGATATATCACTAGCAACTCGTAGGTCTATGTTGTTTCAGCACGATGGGCGCATTTCTCCAGACAAGTTAGAGAATTTTCAGATAATGCTTACCCTGATAGGTGGATAGGACGTGGAGGCCTATTTTTTTGACCAGCCAGGTCACCAGACTTAACCGTCTTAGATTTCTATCTCTGGGGCCGGATTAAAGACCTTGTTGGTGCAATTAGACCCACTACTAGAGTTAACATGATCGAAAGAATACGAAACGGCATTCAGAGTATTTCGAGAGCAGAAATTGAGACTTCTGTTCAATCTACTCTTCAAAGAATAAACGCTTGTATCCAAAATGATGGGCGACAATTTGAACATTTAAGTCGTCACTAGCGAGATACCTTAAGTTATATTTCCATTTTAACTTCCATAACGCAGTTTCCCGGTGACAGCACAAGTAATATTGACATAATAATTGGAAGTGTTATTAATAGAACAAGGAAAGACAATTTTGAGGAGTCAAACAATGTTAAAATCCGGTCAGGCAAACCGGAAAAATATATGTTTAAAGGAAAATGCTTAAAATTTACACATTTCTTAGGCTTAAGATATCTCGTAATACGAAAAAGATATCGACATGCGGTTTTCGCTATTCTGTTGCTAATTTGATCTACTTTTATATTCCTTAATTAAAACTGCATGTTTCCATTCAACATTTTTCAAGGATAGCTAGGTTTAAAAAAATAAATAAATAACGGCCTCTAGCGTATACGTTACTCATTAGGTTGTTTCGAAATTATAACTCTTACATTGGTAGAAAGGAGCTCTCTGCAAAAAGACTAAGTTTGCATAGATAGGTTAAGTAGAACTGGAATTACAGGCGTTTTTTCATAATAAAGTTCCCGCTTCCCCCCACCTTTTATTTGAAGAGATAGACTAAAGCTTGTGGAATAAAATATATGCTGAATTTCTTGAAGAATACGATAGTCATAGTTTAAATGCATCTTAATTAGGCAAAATTTGTAAATTATTCATTTTATAATTTTTGGTATTTAATTACGCCCTCTGGCGGTGGACCTACAACTCTGTAAATAATTTCCAGGTTTTTCTCGAGGTCACTTTTGTTATAAATTTTTTTTGCCCGAAGCTGTACTATAAACGTTTCCCGAGATATGGCCGAGAGCCATTCTTATTGGGACACCCGGTACAATAAAATTGTTTATCAAACTTTTAAATATAAACACAGAATCAATAAGAAATACAATCACAATAGGAATAAGAAATGCAATACAATAAGAAATACAAAATTAATAATAAATAAAAAATCAATGAGACGGTTGAGGCTGGTGGAGTGTTACCAGTTTGTTAATATCGGGTTCCAATTTCGTTAACATCAATCGCAGATCGCCACGTTCAGTGATGTGTAGTATGTTCCTCTTCTTTGACAGCAAATCAGTTACTGCACACAGTTCAATTCATGCAGTGATAGTGTACACATCGCCCACGAATTGAGTGCTAGCAGTTATTTATTTAAGTAGCAACTATTTGAGAATTTTGAATAATATTAAGTTTAGTTTAGGTACAACACAAATAAAAAAGTAAGTAACAAAATGGATTATGATTGAGGAGACCCTGGAGGGTCTCCTGAAAAAAACAGTGACAACAACGAAAAAACAGGTACGACTAGTGATAATTTACCAGTTTACGATATAAATAATAAATACCGATCGACTGATACCGGTCCTTATTTTGTATATGTTGAACATATAAATAAACAGCTAGGTAGATTATTTCCCATTCGTATTGGACATTATCTTTTTCAAATTAATGAATTCAAGGAAAACGTATCAGATATTATATCAGTAGGAAGAAATCGAGTTAAAGTAATTTTTAAAACATATTCTATTGCAAATAGTTTAATTAATCACGAAATAATTATCAAAAATGATCTTATAGCTTATGTACCTACATTTTTCACCCAAAAAAAAGGAGTTATAAGAATGGTAGATACATTTTTTGATGAAACTTATTTAGTTAACAATATTAACTCGGATAAAAAAGTTATGAGTGTGAAAAGAATGATGAGGAAATTTAAAAATTCAGATGGTACAACAAAATTAATACCAAGACAAATGATAATCGTATCATTTCTAGGTAGTAACCTCCCTTCTAGAGTGCAAATTAATTTATGTAATTTTGAGGTTGAACCGTATATATATCCGGTTGTCCAATGTTTCAAATGCATGAGATACGGACACACGACAAAATTATGCAAAGGAGTTGAGAAGTGTAGAAAATGTGGTGATAAAATGGAAGAAAATCATAATTGTAACGTTACTCATGAATATTGTATTTACTGTGAAAAATTTGATCATAATGCATTAAATAAAAATTGTCCCACATATAAGTTTCAATCTAATATAAAAAAAACAATGGCATATCATAATATATCATTTAAGGAAGCGGAAAAAATAGTTAATAATCCATCTTATGCTAAAATTACCACCAATAATAGATTTTCGGTACTTAATAATCTTAATAATTTTCCAGAATTACCACCTAGCCCAAAAGACTCACATGTTGCTACTCAATCACTCACCCAAAGACCTCGAACACAACCGACTAAACGTAAAAGTGTATCTCCTATTAGAGTATCTCAAACTACAAAAAAAGTTCCACCACGCCCACAATCACAACCTGTCATTCCAAACCCTCACCGTGATGATTTCATGGCTCATAAAGAAAAAATAATATTTGAAGTTAATTCGTTAATAACTAAAGCACTTACTGATCCTACATATTTTCAAAGTAAATACAAAAATTTAGAAGAAATCCATAATAGTATTAGAAATCAATTTAGCTCAATTATAAATAATCCAGTCAGTGATTTAGAGAGTATTTATGATGAGGACTTTTGGTGAATTACATTTGTTTCAATGGAATTGTCGTTCAATTACTAATAAAAAAAACAACTTATTACAATTTTTAGAAAGCTATTCATTCGATATTTTAATATTTCAAGAGTTACAAACTAAAATGGAAGATAATTTTTCTCTTCGAGGTTATTATCCCATACAAAAAAAAAGGGATGATGGTTACGGAGGTGTAGGCATTTATGTCAAAAAAGATATTAACTTTAGTGAAATTGAAATAATAAAAAATTTTAATGCTAGCATAGAAATTTGTGCAATAGAAATCAGTGACTTGAAAATAACCTTAGTAAACATATATAAACCACCTAACGCAACTACTGTTAATGTTAATGACTGGATAAATATTTTCTCACAATTTTCAGGTAAGGTTATTATCTGTGGTGATTTTAATTGTCACCATAATTTATGGGGATCCCACAAGGATGATGTACAAGGTAAAAGACTTATAGATGCTTTAGATCACTGCAATTTAATATGTGTCAATAATGGTGAACCAACTCGAATACACAGGCCTAATGAAAATCCTTCTAGGGTTGATCTTACTTTTGTTACCCCTAACCTAGTTTCCTATCTAGATTGGCAAATTATGAAAGAAACTCTGGGTTCTGATCATTTTATAATAAGCATTTCTCTCCATTTGTCCGGTAATCGCGCAAACATTTTAACTTCTAATAGATGGAATGACTCGAGAGCAAATTGGATAACATATCAGGACCATATTGATCAAATATTAACTGAAAATGATTCTAATATTAATCTCTCAGAAAAAGCTGACTTTTTAATTACAGCCATGTCAAAAGCCGCAGATTTGTCTATGCCTATCAAAAAACCTTTTATTCCAATTACTAAAAAACCTATTTGGTGGAACATAGAATGTACAGAAGCAGTAGAAAAAAGGAAACAAGCTCTACTTGAATATAAAAGAATATCTAATTTCCAAAATTTTATTAATTATAAAAGAAGTGTAGCAATTGCCAAATTAACTTTTAAAAAAGCTAATCAAGATAGCTGGGTCTCCTTTATAAATTCTATCAATAGGAATACTCCCCAAACTAAAATTTGGAATTTCATAAAAAGAATTTCAAATAAACATTTTCAGAATAATCGTACTCCTCTACCACCACAATTGCTTGAAGAAATATTTGATTTAATTTGTCCTGCAACTGTCCAAAATAAACTCGAACTTGATCCATCACACATCTTAAAAACAAATCCTTATTTAGAAACTCCATTTAATATGCAAGAATTACTTCATGATATCAAAACTTCCAGAAATACTGCGCCTGGTAAAGACAATTTAACATATAAAATGATAGAAAACCTTCCCATAATAGCAAAAACAAATCTTTTAGATATTTTTAACGACTGGTGGTTACAAAATGATTACATAGAAACCATGAAAGACGTAATTATTACCTTATTACCCAAACCTTTTAAGGATAGCTCTATTGCGACATCATTTCGGCCAATTTCTTTATTTTCCACCATTATAAAAACGTTTGAACGAATGATCAAAGCGCGATTAGAATGGTTTACAGAAAACAATCAACTTCTTCCGGCAACACAATATGGGTATCGTAAGGGTTGCGGCACGATAGATGCTATAACACAATTAGTTAATCACGTACAAGTAAGTTTTTCTGAAAACAGATATCTTGCTTGTTTATTTATCGACATAAAAGGCGCCTATGATGCTGTAAATTTAAACATACTAACAAAAAAACTTATAGAATTCGGTTTTGGTAATAAAGTGGCGACCAATATTTTTAATCTGTACACAAATCGGAAAATCTACCTCAGAGATCATAAGAATGAACTTCATGGTCCGAGGGTGTTGTCTCAAGGTCTACCGCAAGGATCTGTTTTGAGCCCTTTTCTTTTTAATTTATATACAACAGAATTGCATCGGATAGGAGATGATTCTTGTTATAAAGTTCAGTATGCTGATGATTTTGCCTATTACACGATCCAAAATTCACACCAAGAGTGCTTGTGTGTTCTCGAGAACATGATGAATACTATTAGACGATCCTTACATGACTTAGGTTTTAACATATCGCCTGAAAAATGCTCTGTCCTTTTTTTCACGAGACATCGATATCAGCCACCCGCAACAGTGCTTCTCTCTGAACTTACAATTCCAGTGGTGAATAATTATAAATACCTAGGCATATTTCTGGATAGTAAGTTGTTGTGGACGAAACATATTGAGTATATCAAATGTAGATGTGAGAAAGGGATAAACATGTTAAGATGTGTTTATAAGTTAAAGTTTGGTATTGGTGTGGCCATTTCATTAATGTTTTATAGAGCATACATCCGCTCAATTCTGGATTATGGATCGACTTTGTACGGTTCTGCTAGCAAAACAAATCTACAAATTGTAGATCGCATTCAATTTAAAGCTCTACGTATATGTATAGGAGCAATGAGATCATCCCCAACTGATGCAATCTTAGTTGAATCTCTTGAACCTCCATTAGCAATTAGACGCGAATATCTGGCAAATAAATATTTAATCAAAATTAGAGAAAAAGATTGCTGCAATAACCTCAATAATCTTGCTTATCTCACAACACAATGTTTAACAAACAAATATTGGAAGATTAAAAATAATCCACCTTTGGTCGATGCTTTTATTTTTACTAATAAATTTTATGAGTTAATTCATACTATCGACAAATATCCAATGTTTAGATTCAGCTATGACTCATGTATGTTTGAACCTAACATCATATTCCCCTTATATTCACTTTCAGACATAGTTAACAAAAACATTATGATATCCATTCTTTCAAACTATACAAATTATTCAACTATTTACACGGATGGCTCAAAAACCAATAATGGAACTGGATGTGCCTTTTATCATTCGAATAAATGTTTTTCTGTTAAAATGCGTTTACATGATACATGTTCAATTTACACAGCGGAGATGTATGCAATATGGCAATCCCTCACTTATATATTTGAAAACCACATATTCAAGAATACAATACAAATAAATACTACACTACGATAGTAACTAGAATGAAACTAAATCATGGTATCTTTCCTGCGCACCTTGCTAAAATAGGAATTATAGGCTCTTCTAAATGTTCATGTGACAATAGTTCAATAGCTGATCTTAACCATTTAATTTTTTCCTGTAGAAATCACCAATATCAAATAAATATATTTCTAAATTTTCTCATTAATCACAATATTTCTTTACCGACAAATTTAACTCACCTATTAAGTTTAAACGAAAAACATATTTTAGACGCCTTAGTTGAGCTATTTAAAAGTGCACAAATTTCAATATAAAGTTGAACAATAAAATTAAATAATTTTTGTGGCTAAGAACTAAGTTTTCTACGGCCAAAATCTCACACACACACACACACACACACAGTTACTGCACTGAATGCACGCTCAGCCATATAGGACGAAGGAAATGCAATTAACAACTTCTGTACTATTGTCCACAATCCAGGATAAAGAACTGGTATTGGTTTTTGAAGCCAGAACTCTTGATATCCACGTTTGAATTTTACTTTCAGTTCTTCGTTAGTTGTGAGTTCTAATAGCTCCTCTTCAAAATTTGATGAGTCTTCAGTATCTGTGTTTGCGAAAGGATCTATAACCCAACTTGGTATTTCCATGTTTGAAATATCTTGGAAACGCTCTGTAAAATCAACATGAAGAACTTCCAAGTGGTGGCAGTAAGTAAGTAAATCTTCCGGTTTTGCAGACACTGTTGATAATGTGAGAAAATGGTTGTACTCACCTCTACCAAGATTTCTTTTGAATATAAGAAGTTTTCCTGCAAAAGCAGCTATAACGTTCTTAGTTTTATTTAAATTTAAATCATCACCTTGCAATTGTAGATTAACTTGATTAAATACTTTAAACAGGTCCGTCAAATAAGCGATGCCATTTTTTGACGTAATCAGTTTTTCGCGCAATTGTTATAATTCAGAAACTGATTTAGAAACAGTACATACATCTGTAGAGAACCCAATCCTGTCCATACCCATTGTAGATCGAGCATTAAATCAATATAAAAATCAAATAATTTTAACGAGTGGTGATATAGTTGAAACACTTTGTAAAAGTGAAAAGATATTCGAAAATTCAAGATTAAACGTTACCTTACCAAGTAGAAATTTGGAAGAGAGTATTTTTAAATTTGCCAAAAACTTTCTAAACCCCAAATACACGTATGATTTGTATTTTAAAACGCAACATTTACCCGAGATTTTTGTAGTAACTCTTCAAAAATATTTTAGAAACTCTGCATTTAAACTTTTCCATTGTACAAAAGTTTTAAGCGATATTTTAACTATAGAAGAATAGCAGGAGAAAATAACATACTACCATATTCATAAAAAAGGACATCGCGGAACTAACGAAGTAAAAGCATCATTAAATACATTTTACTATTGGCCGAAAATGAACGATGCGATGATATAGAAAAATACATAAATAATTGTGAAACTCATTTGAAAAACAAATATGGCCGAAGACCCCCTATTGTTAAGTTCAATTTAACACCAACTTCCTCTTAGCCCATCGATCACATACACATAGATGTATTTAGAATATCCAATACCCCCTTTTTAACTATTATAGACTTATTTTCTAGATATGGACAAGCCTATCCTCTCGATAATGTTAGAGGTATTTCAGTCGTAGACAGTTTATTAAGTTTGATAACTCATCACGAACTACCCTTAAAAATGACCACCGATTGGGGTACAGAATTCAAAAACCAAGACTGAGAAGACTTTTGTAATTTGCACCTAATCGAACTACGTTACACAACGGCTAAAAATAGTAATTCAAATTCGCCGGTAGAACGATTCCACTCTTCTTTAATAGAACACTTTAGATGCTTACGAGATGAAAACAAATACTTAACTCCAAATAATAAAACATTCTATATTAAGTTATACTAACTCGATCCATTCCACAAAATATACTCCACTCGAAATAATTAAAGGTCATATAAACAATCAGAACCATAAAGAAGCTAGTAAACAGCTATATAAATCTATAAAAGAACGTAATGAAAAGGTAAAAGAAAACTTCATCAATAAAGCTAATCAAAGTCGTAACGATCCCCCTGATTTTTCTGCACAAGAAACAGCAAACGTACAAACTAAATCTCGCGATAAAAAACTACCGAAATTCAAAAAGAAGTAGTAAATGATAGCGGTGTCTTATTAGAAACTAATAAAGGCACCTATCATAAGAGTATTATTAGGAAACCTAGAATTAATTTAGATAACGTTTTGCAGGATCAACAAGATGAAGTCACTGATACTCCTTATCTGCCTGATCCTTCAAATGAGTAGAATAGTTAGTATTAAGAAAGTAGGTCTCCGTGGTCTAGTGGAATGGTGCTCTATCTGCTAACCGAGAGGCCCCGGGATCAAACCCGGGCCTAGTTAACATCATAATTAAAAATTCGAAGAGTCACCTGTCGGAAGGCAATGGCAAACCACCGACAGTATTCTGCCTAGTACAGCCTCTCAACATAGACGTTCGGATCCGTCTGTAGGTCCCTTCTATCTGTGGTAACTGGAGAGTACAACACAGGTAGAAGTGAGAGGTCGCCTACATCCGATCACGAATATGGCACTGTAAGAAGAAGAAGGAAGAAATTAGCATAACTCCCTTAGAAAGTATGATACTTCCAGTATAAAAAAATAGGTATAGCTAGGATTATATATACAAAACATACATTTATCCATTATTTAGATATTAAAGAAGTAGTTAGACAGATAGACACGTTAAAAAATCATTTCTCTATTATACAAAAAACTGTAGTAAAAATAAATAGCTCAAATCCCATTTCATACCATGGCTTAAGTGAGAATCTTATAGAGAGAACTGAGTTTCTAATTAATTCTTTAGACAGAAAATTTGAAAACTTGGATCCCCATATGCGTTCAAAGAGAGGCTTAATCAATGGATTAGGTCAAGCTAATAAATGGTTATTTGGTAATTTAGACTCAGATGACGGTGAACGTTATGATAATGCAGTTAAACTTTTACAGGAAAACCAAAAACATGTAACAGATGAATTGAATTTACAAACTTCTTTGTTCAAAAAATTAATTAATCACTATAATCAATCACTAACAACACTTTGGCAGAATCAACAAAAACTTCATAACAATAATGAAAATTTTCGAGCATCTATTATAAATCAAATTGACTCTTTAGGTAGATATATTACACTTCAAGGAACAATAAGTCAAATTAATCTCGATTGCCATAATTTAATATCATTTATAGATTTTTTTTTTAGTCACGGGGGGTTTAGGGTTCAGGTGCCCTAATTGTTGCCGCTCAGCCATTGATTGGCTTATTGTGCACCCCCACTCACTGGTATTAAGCAGAGTCCCATCCTAAATCCTTAGCGAACATTGAGATACGTCGGACTATGTTTTCCTGCATTCCCTCCTGATTTGTGCCTGGAGAAATATCTAGACAGGAGGCTCGCCTTCTGCACAGGGCAGGGCAATCGAAGACCACGTGCTTTGCGGTTTCCTCTGCTTCTCCACACATCCTACAATGGGGATTTGTTATTTCAATCCCCATTTTCTGTAGGTGTGCGTTGAATATCCAGTGGCCAGTTATGAATCCTACCACTTTTCGCAGTTCTTTCCTACCCATTCTAAAAGCATTTGCTGCGTAGGAACTCGATGGTCCTTTTAGCATTCTTTTGGATTGAACATGCCCCGTGATTCTGTTCCAGCGCTTTTGGTGTTCAAGCGACACCCAGTGGAAACGGTTTTTCGTACGGCGCTGTATGATACGCCGTATGCTGGTTCTGGTCCCATGAGGGTGAGATGAGCTCCTTTCTTGGCACACTCATCAGCTCCCTCATTTCCAGCTACCCCTATGTGGCTTGGCACCCAAGTGAGAATTACTCTGTTGTCTTTTGCCAAGGTTTTCAAGGTATTGTGACAGTCCCACACTATCTTCGATGTATAGCTGTGGCTTGCTAAGGCCAAAAGGGCCGCCCGACTGTCCGTGTTCACATAGATGGTCTTATTGTTGTATTTCCTGTCTATGCATGTTCTGCCGCATTCGATTAATGCAGCTATTTCTGCCTGAAATACGGTCGTCGTTTTGCCAAGGCAAACACTTATGCTTTGCCTGGGTCTGACGCCGTAAACGCCTGCTCCTGTACCCGTTAGAGTCTTTGACCCGTCGGTGTACCAGGTGATACTGTTCAACATGCGTTGAGGTTCTCCCTGGGCCCATTCGGATCTGCCACTCAAGTTGACACGATATGGTATCTCAGTTTCCACGACCTTGGACATTTTGTCAGGTGGCATTTCGATGATGTCGCACCTCATGTTGTCGTGTATTTTAGTATGTTTCATAGCATGGTGCTTGCACCAGTTGCCATTGCACTGCATTCTGTAAGCAGCTATTTTAGCCTCCCCCTGTATATAGAGATCTAATGGTGGGATGTTTAGCAATATTTCCAATGCTGCGGTTGGGGTGCCCTTCATGGCGCCTGTAATGCTCAGACACGCAGCTCGCTGCACTTTAGAAAGCGTTTTGGCGGCTGTGCTTTGCTGAACTTTAGGCCACCATGCGATCGCACCATACACCATCATTGGCCTGATTACTCTGGTGTACAACCAGTTTACCATTGTCGGAGTTAGTCCCCAGGTGCACCCAATTGCTCGTCTCATCGTCATTAGCGTGATCTGAGAACGGATTGTGGTGCTCACTAGATGGCTGTTCCAGGTTAGCTTGTCATCTAACCAGATTCCTAGATATTTTGCCTCCCTGGCAACCTTTATCTGTTTGCCGAAGAGTTTTGGCGCACTAGTAATGTCTGCGATTCGCTGTTTTGTGAATGGTACCATGATGGTTTTCGAGGGATTTACAGACAGTCCCTCCGCATCACACCATCTCTCCACTGCGGACATTGCCCTCTGCATTAGTTCCAGGCAGATGCCCACGTGTTTTCCCCGTATTAGAATGGTGATGTCGTCAGCATATCCTTGAGCATACCACCCCTGCTCATTTAGTGAGACAAGAAGGTCGTCGACTACTAGATTCCACAGCTTTGGTGACAAAACTCCTCCCTGTGGACATCCTCTTTCTGTCTTCACCTCTCTTGTAACTCCACACAGGGATGCTTGTGCTCTCCTGCTGCTCAGCATGTTCCCTATCCATCGGGTGATTGTCCTGTCTGTGCCTCTGGATTCCAGCTTTGACAATATTGAGCGAGTGCTCGTGTTGTCAAATGCTCCTTCGATGTCCAGGAACACAGCCAGTGCAACTTCTTTGTGGGTAATGGCTTGTTCTATCTTGCTCACCAAGCTATGTAAGGCTGTTTCGCAAGATTTGCCGCTTTGGTAGGCATGTTGATTAGGGTGCAGCGGCATGTCGCCCAGCACCGTGTCCCTCAAATGCCTATCTATCATCTTCTCTAGTGCCTTAAGAATAAATGACAAGAGACTTATCGGACGATGAGCCTTTGCAGTATCGTAAGAGGGTCTTCCAGGTTTTGGTATGAATACCACCTTGGAGATTTCCCACGCCGTTGGTATAACTCCTGTGGCTAGGCTTAATCTGAACAGATTCACAAGTCTTGGAGTTATTATGTCGGCGCTTTTTTGGAGCAGTACAGGGTAGATTCCGTCCATTCCAGGCGCCTTGAAGGGATTAAAAGTTTGAATAGCTCATGTCACAGACCCGTATGTGACTATGGACTTCGCACAGGTCCAGCTATCACGAGTTGCCAGACCGCGGAGAACTTGATCATTTATAGATAATATCGAGAATGATATCTTATTTTCTAAGTTAAATGCTCTTCATAGTTCCATAATATCAAGTTCCGAAATTTTAGATTTAATTGAACATTTAAATCAAATATACGAAAAGGATCAAATTCCTAAACTCAATAATATCTTAACATATTACCCGTATACGTTTCTTGGTACTCAAATGACTTTTTATGGCTCTAAATTGATATTTGCAATTCATGTCCCTATCCTAAAACCAAAGTCCTTAGAATTCTATCACATATTCCCCGTAATTCAAAAGAATATAGTGTTCACTCCCACTTACCCATACTTGGCACTTGATAATGAAGAAGCCCAACCAGAGAAAGAATAATGTCCGAAAGTTGAAGACATCTACTACTGTATTCAAGAGTTTATTCCTGCCGAAAACTGTACGCTGCAACTCCTAAACGGCCAGTCGTCAACTGGATGTTATGCAGCTCAAATAGATAATCAATACTCAATAATCAATCAAGTTACAAATCACGAACTGATGATCATCATTGTACAATCCCAAGATGTTGTTTCAAAGTGTCGAACTCATCGAATATTTCAAGTACAAGCACCCTCCTCAATAAATATTCCAGAAAATTGAGAACTGTCAATTAATAAACTTAAATATTCATTCAAGCAAGAAATTCAAATAGGAAAATCACTAATCTTACCGAAACTTGAAATGGAGAAATTCAGAATTCAGAAAAATTATCAAGCTTCAAATCTCACAGAAATAAACTCGACGACTTGTACGAAATTAACAGAATTGCCAAACAGTTGAAACCCATTGAGGAGCGGTCAACTAACTATAAAGTACCAGCCATATCGACAACTTCAATATCAATAATTTTATTCGCAACAATAGCAACTTACTACTTATTGAAAAGGAAACGTAGTCAATCGAAACCCAACGAAAAAAAAGGAAATCAGTTTAGAATTACAACAGATTCATCCCACAAAAATGATTCCATTATTTTTTCGTCCTAGGGATGGAGGAGTTACGAGCCAACAATATGCAAACACCTAAGAAATACGACACCTCTTATTAAACATTGTATTATCATCTCTATGTTACTTGTTCATTATTTTAACACAGTTGTTTCAGTTTCTGTCTAGCTTTTGATGTATAAACATACTATTGTAATTAATAGTATATTAAGTACCAAGTGTCAAAAAGGTTTCTTTAGTCACGAGATTTACCAGGCACGAGTGGAGCGAAGCGGAACGAGTTCCTTGTGAAACGAGTGACTAAAGACGTTTTTAACACGAGGTGCTTACTATATTTTTTCTTCGCCCGCGGGAAGGAAAAAACTATATTACATTTGAATTATATTCATTACATGACGGATGATGTCTGACAGCTGACTGACAAATCAAATGACGCAGAATAACAAAATTATCACGGAATATGAAATTTAACATACAAAAGATACACTTGATTTGCCGTTTAAGAAACAAAAGATAAACGAGATGTGACTTTTCGCATTTTAAAGAGTCGTTTTGTGCATGTCAAACCCGTGTTCACAGTGCGGTTTTAGTAGCGGAAGTAGAACAAATATATTTTCAAAAACGGTCTTAAAACTTATTAGTCTTTATCTCTATCATCGTTTTTATGTTGAAGGTATGTGTATTTTATGTTAATGTTATATATACTACAACTCTTCACATTTGCTTACCAATAACTTTCCATTCCGAAGATGAAAAGGTCTTAAATAATTTTATGTAACAAAAATTGATCTACATTTTCACAACCTACCCTATAATTGCCAAATATGGCGATATCGCTCAGTAAAGCGTCTCACTCCACTATTTATTTAGAATTGTTTTGTTTACTAAATCATATAATGCAGGGAAAAGAGGCAGCTTCAAACTTCTTATGAGTTTCACAAATGTATACCGATCACATCATCCAATAGTTTTGTAGTTGATAGAGAAAGAATACGAAAATTGAATAGATGAGGCTTTTACTTGATGAAGATCCATACTGAACGATGAAATAAAACAATATAGTTTGTTTAAATCTTCATATATTTGAACTAATGTTCAATTTAAACTTGTTGATGCGTTTCACTAACACAGTAGCTTTGTCAAAACGAATGAAGGTAAAATATAAAAATGTCTTAATATATACAGTGCTAAATCTATTTACTAAGGTTAACAATGGTATTAAAAGATATTACCTGGAAATTCATTCAATACAAACATTCCTAAACTATCTTCTAGGTAAAGAGGTTCAATAAAGGAGACTGATTGATATCTATTTGGTCGTTAAGGAGATTACCTGAATGTTTATTTTTGTTAATCTCTAGGGCTTCTAATAAATTTAAACTAAAGGATTTACCGACTACATGGAGAATTTCAAAATTTGGGTCGAAAATGTGTTGGTTTTCTAATAAATGATTTGAATAGTTAGAATCTATTTTTTTGTTGTCATAGCTACGTTTGTGTTCCGAAATTCTAGTTTTAAAATTTCCAAAAGTTCTACCGATATAAATTTTATCACAATTGTCATTACCACATTTTAATTCATAAACTCCTGATTTGTTCAATTTTGAAGATTTAGATTTATTATTTTTAATGAATTTGGATAAATTGTGATCAGTTTTAAAGGAAATATTCATGTCTAAAGTTTCTAAAAATGATTTAATTTTTAAGGATGGTGTTCCAAAGTATGTTAAGCTTTTAAATTGTCGAAATTGACTGTCTCGACCCTTACTTCGTGGAATATGCTCATATTAGTGTTTTTAAATGAAACTCGAGGTCTCTAGTTAATTCCACAATATAATACAAGTTATTGAAAATTCTAAAAAATTGACAATTGTTTCGATAAATCAATATAATCGTCAGAATGACAGAAGTTACATTTCATTTTTTGCCTACCTGATGTTTAGTAGTTAATTTTGGCTAGACCAAGAAGTAACATAACTTGTGATTGGCTTAATATATGTTTATATAAAAAAGAAGAAGATGTGATATTACAAATATTGAAGCTTAGATATTATTAGCCCTATGGTGATATCCTGGATATCATTTTTCCAATTAAGATCAGTATAACTGTGCAATGATATAGAAAACCAGGAAAACTATATCTGCTGATCTTTACAATTATCACTTAAGAAGACAGTTTATTAGTGGAGAATTCCCTAGATTTAACTGTTCATTGACAACTTCATATTGTGGGTTTCTCAAATGTCTTCTAATTTCGAGTTCTTCAAGGAAATCCAGTTCTTGTTTCTTTTCACAAATATGCAGTACTTCTAGTTCTGTGTTAGGTGTCAATGAATGATTGGTGTCAAGTAGATGTTTTGCGTAGTGGGATTTATCTGGTTGTTTTAATCTGTATGCTCGTAAGTGCTCACTGTATCGTACTTCAAAATTCCTGAGGGTCTGACCCAAATAGACAGCATTACATTCTGGACATTTGAGTTTATATATACCTGACTTCTTTAATAGTGGTATTTTTGTTTTTACATTCAACAATTTTGTACTAACGTTACTTTCTGTTTTAAAAGAAATTGTTGTATTCGTTGCTGAAGGTATTATCTTTGAAATATTATTTAGAAAGAAAGATTTTTGAAAGTAATATTTCGAAAAATATTTTATTTTGGTATAGATATGTAGATGACATATTAGCTTGTTTTATGGGTAGTGAACGACAATTAGATGTATTTTTCAACCACATCAATAATTTACACCCGAAAATTAAATTTACATTAGAAATTGAAGAAAATAGCTCAATCAATTTTCTTGATTTAACAATTCAAAGAGTTAATAATGTACTTGATTATGCAATTTACCGAAAACCAACACAGACTGATGTGACAATTCCATTCAATTCTAATCACCCTGTCTCACACAGACTAGCGGCATATAATTCAATGATACATAGAGCTTTTTCAGTTCCTATGAACAAATGTAATTTTGATAGAGAGATTAATACAATTAGACAAATAGCAACATCTAACGGTTATCCATTAGATATGATAAATAGGCTAATTAGTAAAAAAGAGAAAAAAGTGGCATTACAACTAATATATCCTAAACAAGCTGATGAAATTGAAACTTATAAAACCATCACATATGCAGGAAATATTTCTAATAATATTTCAAAGATAATATCTTCAGCAACGAATACAACAATTTCTTTTAAAACAGAAAGTAACGTTAGTACAAAATTGTTAAATGTAAAAACAAAAATACCACTATTAAAGAAGTCAGGTATATATAAACTCAAATGTCCAGAATATAATGCTGTCTATTTGGGTCAGACCCTTAGGAATTTTGAAGTACAGTACAGTGAGCACTTACGAGCATACAGATTAAAACAACCAGATAAATCCCACTACGCAAAACATCTACTTGACACCAATCATTCATTGACACCTAACACAGAACTAGAAGTACTGCATATTTGTGAAAAGAAACAAGAACTGGATTTCCTTGGAGAACTGGAAATTAGAAGACATTTAAGAAACCCACAATATGAAGTTGTCAATGAACAGTTAAATCTAGGGAATTCTCCACTAATAAACTGTCTTCTTAAGTGATAATTGTAAAGATCAGCAGATATAGTTTTCCTGGTTTTCTATATCATTGCACAGTTATACTGATCTTAATTGGAAAAATGATATCCAGGATATCACCATAGGGCTAATAATATCTAAGCTTCAATATTTGTAATATCACATCTTCTTCTTTTTTCTATAAACATATATTAAGCCAATCACAAGTTAGGTTACTTCTTGGTCTAGCCAAAATTAACTACTAAACATCAGGTAGGCAAAAAATGAAATGTAACTTCTGTCATTCTGACGATGATATTGATTTATCGAAACAATTGTCAATTTTTTAGAATTTTCAACAACTTGTATTATATTGTGGAATTAACTAGAGACCTTGAGTTTCATTTAAAAACACTAATTTTAAATTGTCTATTATTTTTATCTGAAGGGAATACTTGTTCTAAAGTCTGTTTTTTTATTTATGATATTGGTGAATAAATTTGGATCGTAATTATTATTAACTGCTATTTGTTTTATGATATTTAATCCTTTGGTATAATTATTAATATTTAATGGGACTGTTAAGAGTCTGTGTATCATACTATTGAAAGCTGCTAGTTTATGACTGAATGGGTGGACCGAACTATTATGAATTGTAATATCTGTATGTGATGGTTTATGAAATATAGAAAAATCATGTTTATTATTCATATTAGAAATTGTAAGGTCTAGAAAGTTTATAGACTTATTTTGTTCAAGTTCTACGGTAAATTTGATATTATTGTGAATCGAGTTTATGTAAGTAATGAAACTCTCTAATTGTCTATTTGTACCGATGAAGCTAGCTAAAATGTCGTCCACATATCGGTGCCAGTACATAAATTTTCTACTAAGGGGGTGTTCATGAATTATTTTTTCTATATTATCCATAAATATTTCTGCTAGTAGGGGGCTGAGAGGGTTGCCCATAATCAAACCATCTTTACTGCTATAAACCTCTCCATTGAAATGAAAATAATTTTGATTCAAACACACTTTTAATAAAGTAATGATATCAGAGTGAATTATAGGATTAACATTATTGTATGTGAGCAAGTTATCAACAAGAGTTATAGTTTCTTTAGGAGGTATACTAGGGAATAGATTTGTTACATCGAACGATATGAATTTAGTATTATGGGGTAGTATTATATCTTGAATATTATTAATTAATTCCGTTGAGTTTTGACCTGAAAATCGAGGTATGAATGAACAATATTTAGAAATGACATCTATGAGAATCTTTGAAATTTTGAATGAAGGTGCTGTGAAATAAGAAACAACTGGCCTGATAGGGTACCCCTCTTTATGGAGTTTAATTAATGAATAAAGTTCAGGGTGTTGCGGATTGGGTAAAAATAATTTATATTTTTCTTCATCGTTAATTATTGATTTAACGTTATCTACTGTTAATTTTATTTCTCTCTGAAATTTATTAGCTGGGTCTTTTTTAAGGGTCTCAAAATTGCTTGCCTGAATAAAATTGTTGGTTTTTAATAAATAATCTTCTTTAGGTAATGCTATTACCGTATTTCCTTTATCTGCTTTTGTGAAAATAAGACTATTTGACTTTGATTTTTGTTGAATTGATTTGGCGGCTGATAATTCATAATTGGGTTTGTTAAACTTGACGAATTCTTTTTTAATAATTTCTGAAGCTTTGTGTTTTAGATTAGAATTATTTGGAATATTATACAAGTTAATTTCTGTTTTTATACCTAGTTTGTTGAAGTTATCCAATGAACATGTGGGTTGAATATTATGTTTAAAACCTTTTTGTGATAATTGAATTTCTTTATCTGAAAAAATTGTATTTGAAAGATTGACGAATCTATTAAAAAATTTATGTTCTGAGAATTTGGTTTGTGGGTTTCTTGATACTGGTTTGTTGGTTAATAATGACTTTAATTTACGTTTTTGTCCTTGGTACTTTTTGTGAGTAATTACTTTAATCTTATCTCTTATGTCCCTATCTAAAATGTCAAACTGTTTGTGGTTCTTCGGGCAGTGTTCCAGAAATCACGTATTCCCTAGATACATGAAATTAAAAACAGACAACAAGAGCAGTCCAGCCAACAAGGCCAGTATCTATGGCAAAGAAAAATGGTTAAAAGAAGAAAAGAACATTCAGTATAGTAAGAGATGTATTTTTAGTATTTATATTAAGGTAATTCATTCACAACTATCACATATACTACATCCCATAGAGTTTGACATTTAAGATAGGGACATAAGAGATAAGATTAAAGTAATTATTCACAAAAAGTACCAAGGACAAAAACGTAAATTAAAGTCATTATTAACCAACAAACCAGTATCAAGAAACCCACAAACCAAATTCTCAGAACATAAATTTTTTAATAGATTCGTCAATCTTTCAAATACAAGTTTTTCAGATAAAGAAATTCAATTATTACAAAAAGGTTTTAAACATAATATTCAACCCACATGTTCATTGGATAACTTCAACAAACTAGGTATAAAAACAGAAATTAACTTGTATAATATTCCAAATAATTCTAATCTAAAACACAAAGCTTCAGAAATTATTAAAAAAGAATTCGTCGAGTTTAACAAACCCTATTTTGAATTATCAGCCGCCAAATCAATTCAACAAAAATCGAAGTCAAATAGTCTTATTTTCACAAAAGCAGATAAAGGAAATACGGTAATAGCATTACCTAAAGAAGATTATTTATTAAAAACCAACAATTTTATTCAGGCAAGCAATTTTGAGACCCTTAAAAAAGACCCAACTAATAAATTTCAGAGAGAAATAAAATTACCAGTAGATAACCTCAAATCAATAATTAACGATAAAGAAAAATATAAATTATTTTTACCCAATCCGCAACACCCTGAACTTTATTCATTAATTAAACTCCATAAAGAGGGGTACCCTATCAGGCCAGTTGTTTCTTATTTCACAGCACCTTCACTCAAAATTTCAAAGATTCTCATAGATGTCATTTCTAAATATTGTTCATTCATACCTCGATTTTCAGTTAAAAACTCAACGGAATTTATTAATAATAATCAAGATATAATACTACTCCATAATTCTAAATTCATATCGTTCGATGTAACAAATCTATTCCCTAGTATACCTCTTAAAGAAACTATAACTCTTGCTGATAACTTGCTCACATACAATAATGTTAATCCTATAATTCACTCTGATATCATTACTTTATTAAAAGTGTGTTTGAATCAAAATTATTTTCATTTCAATGGAGAGGTTTATAGCAGTAAAGATGGTTTGATTATGGGCAACCCTCTCAGCCCCCTACTAGCAGAAATATTCATGGATAATATAGAAAAAATAATTCATGAAAACCCCCTTAGTAAAAAATGTATGTACTGGCACCGATATGTGGACGACATTTTAGCTAGCTCCATCGGTACAAATAGACAATTAGAGAGCTTCATTACTTACATAAACTCGATTCACAATAATATCAAATTTACCGTAGAACTTGAACAAAATAAGTCTATAAACTTTCTAGACCTTACAATTCCAAATATAAATAATAAACATGATTTTTCTATATTTCATAAACCATCACATACAGATATTACAATTCATAATAGTTCGGTCCACCCATTCAGTCATAAACTAGCAGCTTTCAATAGTATGATACACAGACTCTTAACAGTCCCATTAAATATTAATAATTATACCAAAGGATTAAATATCATAAAACAAATAGCAGTTAATAATAATTACGATCCAAATTTATTTACCAATATCATAAATAAAAAGATAAAAAAACAGACTTTAGAACAAGTATTCCCTTCAGATAAAAATAATAGACAATTTAAAAGCTTAACATACTTTGGAACACCATCCTTAAAAATTAAATCATTTTTAGAAACCTTAGACATGAATATTTCCTTTAAAACTGATCACAATTTATCCAAATTCATTAAAAATAATAAATCTAAATCTTCAAAATTAAACAAATCAGGAGTTTATAAATTAAAATGTGGTAATGACAATTGTGATAAAATTTATATCGGTAGAACTTTTAGAAATTTTAAAACTAGAATTTAGGAACACAAACGTAGCTATGACAACAAAAAATTAGATTCTGACTATTCAAATCATTTATTAGAAAACCAACACGTTTTCGACCCAAATTTTGAAATTCTCCATGTAGTCGGTAAATCCTTTAGTTTTAATTTATTAGAAGCCTTAGAGATTAAGAAAAATAAATATTCAGGTAATCTCCTTAACGACCAAATAGATATCAATCAGTCTCCTTTATTGAACCTCTTTACCTAGAAGATAGCTTAGGAATGTTTGTAGTGAATGAATTTCCAGGTAATATCTTTTAATACCATTGTTAACCTTGGTAAATAGATTTAGCACTGTATATATTAAGACATTTTTATACTTTACCTTCATTCGTTTTGACAAAGCTACTGTGTTAGTGAAACGCGTCAACAAGTTTAAATTGAACATTAGTTCAAATATATGAAGATTTAAACAAACTATATTGTTTTATTTCATCGTAAAGAATACAAAATGGAACTTGAAAATTAAACTTACTTGTCCATGATATTAGTTTCACAGAACCCAATAAAAATATTCAGCCAAAGATCGTGAATGACACCGAATGGGGACTTCATTAATTTCGATAAATATATCTAGGTCGGGTCCTTCACAATTGACCTTATCGTGATAGTTACGACAAAGAGCCTGATACAAGAAGGCGCTTTCAAGTAGGAAATGCATATAAGATAAGAGAGTAATATACAGGATGGGGAAATGAAGAAGATATGTTCACATTGAATTATGATAGTTCACATATTTTCTATACAGCAACTAACTCCAACCCCTTAAGTGATATCATAACGAGAATATGAGGGGCTTTTTCAATCTCGAATTTCGTACATCTTGAAATCCTAGAATTTACAGGTATCTTCAAATGGCAAATTATTGCGCTTTTTAATTTTGAACGGGCTTACAGTGCTAGAGATAACCTTTGCTTTCATCATCATCCATTGGATTGAAGATTAATTGTACGGTTGAGTTGTAATACTGCGTTACCGTTTTTGTGTACTATAGTTTGATCTCTTCATTTCCCTATATATACCAATTGGAATACTGAGTCTATATAAGAAATTATTCATTGTATTACCCTTAACTTTCCATCCCGGCTGCTATAGTAGAAAAGTTTCATGAATGTGTAATTACCACTTTAATTCGAGTATTATTTCCACAGAATTAGTCTTACTACAAAGATCCAATTACATCTAGCAAAAAATAATCCCAATAAGTATTAATTATAGTTGATAACGGGGAAATGGAAAAGCCTAATATATTATTTTTCGATGGAAATATACAATTATAAACGATGAAATAAAACAATATAATTTGTTTAAAACTTCATTTATTCCAACTAATGTTCAATTTAAACTGGTTGACGCGTTTCACTAACACAGTAGCTTTCTCAAAACGAATGAAGGTATAATTTTAAAATGTTTTAACATATATAGTGCATAAATACAGAATTCTATTTACTAATGTTAACAAAGGTAATGAAATAAATTACCTGGAAATTCATTCACTACAAACATTCCTCTGCTATCTTCTAGGTGAAAAGGTTTAATAAAGGAGAGTGATTAATATCTATTTAGTCGTTAACAAGGTTACTTGAATATTTATTTTTGGTTATCTCAAGATTCTCTAATAAATTTAAACTAAAGGATTTACCGACTACATGTAAAATTTCAAGATTTGGGTACAAAATGTGTTGGTTTTCTAATAAATTATTTGAATAGTTAGAATCTATTTTTTTTGTCATAGCTACGTTTGTGTTCCGAAATTCTAGTTTCACTAACACAGTAGCTTTGTCAAAACGAATGAAGGTAAAATATAAAAATGTCTTGATATATACAGTGCTAAATCTATTTACTAAGGTTAACAATGGTATTAAAAGATATTACCTGGAAATTCATTCACTACAAACATTCCTAAGCTATCTTCTAGGTAAAGAGGTTCAATAAAGGAGACTGATTGATATCTATTTGGTCGTTAAGGAGATTACCTGAATATTTATTTTTGTTAATCTCTAGGGCTTCTAATAAATTTAAACTAAAGGATTTACCGACTACATGGAGAATTTCAAAATTTGGGTCGAAAACGTGTTGGTTTTCTAATAAATTATTTGAATAGTTAGAATCTAATTTTTTGTTGTCATAGCTACGTTTGTGTTCCTAAAATCTAGTTTTAAAATTTCTAAAAGTTCTACCGATACAAATTTTATCACAGTTGTCATTCCCACATTTTAATTTATAAACTCCTGATTTGTTTAATTTTGCAGTTATTATTTACAAAGAGTTTGGATAAATTGTAATCAGTTTTAAAGCAAATATTCATGTCTAATGTTTCTAAAAATGATTTAATTCTTAAGGATGGTGTTTCAAAGTATGTTAAGCTTTTAAATTGCTTATTATTATTTTTATCTGGAGGGAATACTTGTTCTAAAGTCTGCTTTTTTTATCTTTTTATTTATGATATTTTCAATTAAATTTGGATCGTAATTATTATTAACTGCTTTTTGTTTTATGATATTTAATTCATTGTTATAATTATTAGTATTTAATGGGACTGTTAAGAGTCTGTTTATCATACTGTTGAAAGCTGTTAGTTTATTACTGAATGGGTGTAATATCTGTATGTAATGGTTTATGAAATATAGAAAAATCATGTTTTCCGCAAATCGCTAGGAAATTTTTACATTCCTGTCAAAATTTCTTGAAGAAAAAGTCAGGACTTCCTTACTGTAAGGAAATGTCATTTCCTTTCTGTAAGGAAATGATATTTCCGTACAGTTGTTAGTGTTCTACATAAATGATTGAAAACACATTGCTTATAAGGAATTAATTTATATTTTGAAAACATCAAGTCATTGCTGAATACATTTTTAAGATCAATTTGTTATATTTACAGTAATTCGACAGTTAGTACAATTATTGAACATTGGAGGAACACTCTTAGAACTATGAGAAACATTTTGGACAACATGCAGGGTGGTAGGGTCATTTTGTTGAATATTTTGTACTGTGAAAATTTCATTTGCCACCTCAACCTTATTGTTAAGCGATTCTTCGATATATCCTTCAGCAACGTTTGATGACTTCCATCCGCCATGCCTCTTTAAACTAGTTATATCGGCACCAGAGTCAACCAATATTGTTGCAGAAGACCGACGAAAGCAGTGACCAGTATATTCTGTCGGATTTACCAAGTTCAAATAAGTAGCAACTATTTTGGACATTTTTCTAAATTGATGAATTCCTACCACTTGTCTACAACCCTTTCCGCTTTGATATTTAAAGAAAAATCGGTCACTGTTCATATTTTCTGGTCTTAACGAAACATACTTTCGATAAACATTCAAGTAGATCTGATTAATTACAAATGATCTTGGTTTGTTGGTTTTCGAATCAGGTATGCTGATTAAAAGCTTAGATTCTAAGTCTTCTATATCGTGTACAGTCATTCGGACTAACTCATCCATTCTACAGGCCCCAGAAATACCAAATATTACAGCCACCTAAAAAATAAATAAAGGTATAATCTAAATAGAAATTAAAACCTTGTAAATTACCTTAATCATTAAATTTTCTTTATCTGGAGCTTCCTGGATAAATTTTTCAATTTCTTCCTTCGTTAAAATCTTAGATTTCTTTGCCCTATAACCTTGAGCTTGCCGTTTCAATAAAGAACGAAGTTTTGAGTATGTAGATATATCTACATTGTGTTTAAGTGCAAGGGTTGACTTCAGCATTGAATAATTGGCCCATAATGTTGAAGATTTCATCTTTAAACAAAGGTCTGGGAAGTATGCCATTACAACATTTTCTGAGAAAGAACTCGTATTTTTACTCATGCGATAATCCATAAAACGTCTGTATGCATTTTCGTACTTTTCACTTGATTTCTTTGGCAATAATTCTAATGAAGCAGTATTCACTGCCTCAACCAGCTCTGGAGGAGTCCCAGGAATGGAAATTTCATCATCACTTATCATTTTACTTCCGAGAACACCAGCAATTAAATTTATAAGCGTCAAGTTTGACAACTCAACCTCAATACGTTTCCATAGTAACCCAAGTAATTTCAAAGCACCATTTATTTGGGAATAAAATTATCGCGTTTTTTTTAAAATCAATCAATATCTGTCCAATTTTAAACGATTTGCGGAAAAATAGTATGTTTACCTCGTAGGAAACGCCACATTGCTGGACTCTGTGTTGCTAAGTCTCGGCTTGCGCCTCGACTTAGCAATCTTCACAGTCGTCCAGGAATGTTAAGCTTTTCCTACCCAGTAAACAATGTACTATTATTATTTATATTTGAAATTGTAAGGTCAAAAAGTTCATATACTTATTTTGTTCAAGCTCTGCGGTAAATTTGATATTATTGTGAATTGAGTTTATGTAAGTAATGAAGCTGTCTAATTGCCTATTTGTACCGTTGAAGCTAGCTAAAATGTCGTCCACATATCGGTGCCAGAACATAATTTTTTCACTAAGGGGGTGTTTACGAATTAGTTTTTCTATATTATCCATGAACATTTCTGCTAGTAGGGGACTGAGGGGATTGTCCATAATCAAACCAACTCAACTGCTATAAACCTTTCCATTGAAATGAAAATAATATTGATTCAAACACACTTTTAATAAAGTAATGATATCAGAGTGAATTATAGGATTAACATTATTGTATGTGAGTAAGTTATCAACAAGAGTTATAGTTTCTTTAGGAGGTATACTATGGAATAGATTTGTAACATCGAACGATATGAATTTAGAATTATGGGGTAGTATTATATATTGAATATTATTTATGAATTCCGTTTAGTTTTTAACTGAAAATGGAGGTTTGAATGAACAATATTTAGAAATGGCATCTAAGAGAATCTTTGAAATTTTGAAGAAGGTGCTGTGAAATAAGAAACAACTGGTCTGATTGGGTACCCCTCTTTATGGAGTTTAATAAATAAATAAAGTTCAGGGTGTTGCGGATTGGGTAGAAATAATTTATATTTTTCTTTATCGTTAATTATTGATTTAGCATTATCTACTGCTAATTTTATTTCTTTTTGGAATTTATTAGTTGGGTCTTTTTTATGGATCTCAAAATTGCTTTCCTGAATAAAATTGTTGGTTTTTAATATATAATCTACTTTAGGTAATGCTATTACCATATTTCCCTTATCTTCTTTTGTGAAAATAAGACTATTTGATTTGATTTGATTTTTGTTGAATTGATTTGGGGACTGATATTTCAAAGTTGGATTTGTTAAACTCGACAAACTCGTTTAAAATAATTTCTGAAGCTTTATGTTTTAGATTATAATTATTTGGTCCACCCATTCAGCCATAAACAAGCAGCTTTCAATAGTATGATACACAGACTCTTAACAGTCCCAATAAATACTAATAATTATAACAAAGAAAAAAATATCATAAAACAAATAGCAGTTAAAAATAATTACGATCCAAATTGAATTGAAAATATCATAAATAAAAAGATAAAAAAACAGACTTTAGAACAAGTATTCCCTTCTGATAAAGAAATAATAAACAATTTAAAAGTTTAACATACTTTGGAACACCAACATCAAAAATTAAATAATCATTTTTAGAAACTTTAGACAACAATATTTGCTTTAAAACTGATTAAAATTCATCCAAACTCATTAAAAATAATAAATCTAAATCTTCAAAATTAAACAAACCAGGAGTTTATAAATTAAAATGTGGGAATGACAATTGTGATAAAATTTATATCGGTAGAACTTTTAGAAATTTTAAAACTAGAATTCCGGAACACAAACGTAGCTATGACAACAAAAAATTCGATTCTAACTATTCAAATCATTTATTAGAAAACCAACACCAATTTTTAAACAAATTATGTTGTTTTATTTCATCGTTCAGTATGGATCTTCTTCAAGTATAAGCCTCATCTATTCAACAGATACAATTATCGTGTTTGTCAACAGAGACTAATTTAATTCGTAACAAAAACGTGTAAGCATGCGTCACTAGTATAGGCGCGACATAAAGTCATGACTTAATCCAGAATCTTGAATTGTATGTCGATTACTGTAATCGCTAATATGAATCTGCCTCTAGTCTAAAAACCATCACGATCACAGTAATTGAAAGGGTCAGTGCAAAAAGTAACCAAGTCACATTTTAATGTCCTCGTGATATTGTAAGTTAAAGATTTCATGATATTTCCACATCTACACGTATTCATTGTAAATTCTAAAATTTTCACCACATTTTGATGCGCAACACAGTATAATAATCAAAATTTAAAAAAAAATTAAAATAAGAGAATAAATATAAAAAATTTGGACATATTTTAATCCTAAAACTATTACTCGTAAATATCTGTATCGCTATCGCTATCGATATCCTCATCGTTTCCAGTATCTTCACGACCGGGTGTAGCTGCATTGAGATCAGTAATGAGCGTCCTTCTGTAGAATTCAATATCATACTACGTAACCAACTTGAGCAGTTTGTTCACACATTCTAACTTCTCAGCCTTTATGTTTAGATAACTGGCACCGTAAGCCAATTTGGGAGTGTTATCAATTTTCTTCTTCATACCCACTTTGTAGAGGTTCTGTCATGGTCTATCATGCTTGTACAGAGCTTCAAGTGTGAAAAACGACACACTCGTTTTCGAAATACCTCGCACTGACGCCTTTACGTAATGCTCGATCCAGGCTTTAACATTTTTCACTTTGATCAGCATATCACCCTGGGTCCATTCAATCGAAAGCTATGCTGAACGAATACCACATCAAATATATTTTTATGTCTACTCGACTTGATTAGTTCTACATAAGTTTCGGGATTATCAACGTTCTGTAGTTTTAGCCTTCTTTTCTATTCCAGCGAAATCTCTATCTATAGGCATCATCGAATGCACTGGTATTGGATACAATACTTGGATATGATTAAAAATGTTTTTTTCTACGACCGTTCGATTTTACCCACTTTCCCGCACTCATTTCAGTTTAGAAAGTGTTTCTCGCACTAGTGCGGGAAAACTCGCTTCCCCGTACTAGTGCGGGGAAGTAAAATATGTCAATTTATCGTTATTGAATGTACATTTCATTGATTTTACCTGTATATTACTATTAAAACTAATATAGGTTTTAATATTCAATCTAACCCAGACTATTTTTCATTAATTGGATTGAAGAAATTGCGATACTTTTATATATTTACCCTATACATTTCTCAAAATCAATCCACATAACAATCAAACTAAGTGGTTTGGTCTGGTAAACAAATATTTGTTATGACAACCAAGTTGTCATCAAGACGTCAAAGTTTCAAGTCGAAGTGTTGTCGAAGTGTCCGATTCTGGCATTTTTCAAATTATTTTCAATAAAAGCAATATTTCAATTGATTCGTCAGACGAAGAGCTCCCAGAAGCAATATTAAAGGCCGCAGATGAGGTAAATTCAGACCTGTTACCAAGTAAATCACGAGAAAGATACGAACAGCAATACAATCTATTTTTAAACTGGTGTAAGGAAAAAGGAGTGAATAGCTTCAGAGAAGAGGTTTTTAGGCGTATTTTTACGAGCTGAGTAAGGTATTGAAATCCAATACCCTATGGTCACGTTACTCGATGGTGAAATTGAAATAAAACAAAACCTGGACATAATCAAGTTTCATAAATTAACATCGTTCCTAAAAAAGCATAATGTTGGTTTTCTTTCTTTCATGTACTGGCAACTTGCAACCGATGCCGTCTCCGTCATCTTCATGCACTTTGCAATCTACGTGTGTTACTCTTAACAGCCAGTTACCACCAACTAACTACTCTGGACCGGCTATTCTCACGCATTTGCAGAATGCAACAAATTGTGTTTTCAACATTAATATTAATAATAATTAGTGGATTTTCATGGAATGTTTTGTATGTTGAAATAAAATATATATTTTCAATGCGTTTTTTGAATCTTTATGCGGTCGTAGAAAAAATAATGTTCCTTATTCATACGTAAAGTGTCTTTCCCGCCCTTGACTGCTTGCCCGAACTCCGCGCAGCCGCGTGCGGGAAAGTATCACTTTCCGCACTTGTTAGGAAAATAACTATTTCTTATACAGCTGATCCAAATATGTGAGAAGAAATCGATTTTTTTTGCTAAAAGCATTGTCGCAAAATATTTTTAGCTTTGTGTGTTGGACATCTTTATGATTTTTTATATAGTCAGATAAGCATCTTATTTCTTCATTCGGTCCCTTCTGGGCAAAGTTTTCAGTATATAAGTACATAGTGCCTTTATGGGATTTTAGATTGTGAATGCCAAAGACATCTAGCCATAATTGACTCACATAATATTCGTCTTGTGCGTTGGTCATTGGTGATGGCAGATTATTTTCAAAGCTGAAACATATCACCATTTCTATGGCAACTGTTGACAGTTTTTGGGCGCTGGCAAGAGCTGTTTTAAAAACTTCGGCTCGTCTATTTATATTCTTTGTTGAAGACTTTACTGAATAATCCTTAGGATACTATTCTATCTGAATGTTTTGTAATGAAATTATTAAGTAGTTTTATTATGGAAAGATTAGGATCGAGCTATTTTCTATTTAGGCTATCAGAACGTGTGTAATGGGAATCACGAGCTGGTAATTCAGAGATAAACCAAAATCAATCAAATTAGAGCTCGCAAAATCACGAACAACCTGAATAGTGCACTGTTCTGATTGATGATGAGAGATCCTAGATGTCAATAGGTAATTAAGTCCCGGACTTAGCCACTTTATGGCACCTAGCAACTTCTTGCACTAAAATGAGTATCAACTCTGTTTACAAATATGATATTTTTCACAGATAGCTACATTTTGTCACCCATCTGACACTACCATGAGGTAGTAATGATACATTTAAATAGATGGCGGTATCGAACTCAGCACTGGAAAAAGTCGACCTAGCCACTTTTTGCATTGACGCCTTCACTTGTGTCTTACGTGTTTATGCATAGTTCTCAGTAGTTGATATACCTGAATCCAGCACGGATAACGACCAGTTGAGTAGAGTACTCGATGTGAAGATGTTTCTCTGATGCAAAGTTTATATATAGTTTTTACTTCTTTAGAGTACAAGTAGGCCGTTTTCGTTCTTACACACTGTTTTTTCGGGGCATGAAGAAACTTCTCCAATTACTAGGAGAGCTTGATTCAACTTTTGTCCATATCTCATTGACACTTTTTGTAAGATTGGATCAGATTCTCATTTCTACCATATCATATATTTTGAAGTGACAGAGTTTATGGATCTTTTCGAAAATACTATCCAAAAACATTGGGATATTAAAAATTGGGTTTTTCGCCCAGCATGCATATTTCTAAATATCTAATTAGAATCAACGTTAACCCTTAGCTGGTGACATGTCATTTGAGTCGCATAGTTGGTGACATGGAGTCTGATAGACTCTTATATATAAGATGAAGCTTCACAATATTAGTAAAATAAAAATTAAATCTATAACTGAAAAAACTAATAGGTAACCTTTTCTTTATAATTTTATTGCAAAATAAAGAACAAAAGTGTTTGCAATATAACAATTTTTAGGAAATACCAGAGATATTGCTATATCTTAAATGAAAAAAAGAGTAATGTAAACGATAATAAACCAACTAAGACAAAAATCGAATTAAAAATCGGGTCTGGCGTAAGTAAAGAGATTATTCCATAAAACAACATAAATGTCTCTCTGAAAAATTAACAACTAAACAATTCACCACCCGGTAGTTGTTAGCCAAAATAAACGCTAGTCATTTTTATTTTCACAGCACTGCAAACAGCATTTTAGTGAACAATGGAGGCATATAGGTCTTTTACATTCAAAACAAATATAACATGTTTTTCTTTTCTTCTGAGATGGTCATATGTAGCAGTATTTGTGGATTTCCAATTTAGTTTCTCTAGTTTCCCCAGGATTTTCCTCTATTTTGAGAATTCTGGATATGATAGATTTGAGTTCCCGTGGAATGTTTTTTTGTAATCTTCTACGCATTTGGTCTTCTACTAACGCACTACAAAGTTGTTTGATGTAATCAAATCTTGATAACTCGTTTCCAGGAGCAGAAGAATATACGATGCATGAGTTAACACTGCAAATGTCAATAATCTTATAAAAAATTGCCATGGGCCATCTGCAAGTTCGGCGGCTACAAGAATATTTCACAGTTTTCTCATCTACAGTGTCTACACCACCCTTTGTTAAATTATACCATGATATAATTTCTGGAATGTTCTTTTCCCTGTCCACGTCTTTGGCATGGTGCATAGATGAGAGAAGCACAACAGCTTTTCGTTTTTTCGGTACATAAGATAACAAGGTTAAATGTTTTGTGAAACCATATAAACTTTCACCAACTTGTCTATTGTTACTTGGTAGAAATTGAGTAGGAATTTTTCCTTAATTTTATTTCAAGGTTCCAACAAGCGTTAGTCCCTTTTCCAGTAAACAATTTGTTGCTTGGACAGATGTATACCAATTATCTGTTGTTATATTCCGATTTGAATTATACAGCAGCGTACATAATCTCAAAACAACCTGAGTGGGTATACCCAGTTTTTTTTCATCGGAAGTTAGACCGTAGCCATCAGTTCCTTTTCCAACATATATATAGGCATTGTACACATAAATCGTACGTGCATCTGTCAAACACTGAATTTTTATCCCGTATTTGCATGGTTTTTTTGGAATATACATTTTAAATGCACACCTTCCACGAAATGATACTAACATTTCGTCGATAGTGGCACTTGCTCCTACTATATAACTTTTTTGTATACTTTGTACAAATAATTAAAAAAAATCATGAATTGCCGCATCTGGATGAATAGTTTTCCTTTGAGGTCTGTCATCCGGATTATCAAATCTCATAGCCACCAATAGTGTAAGAAATCTTTTTTCTGACATCACCGCACGAAATACTTCTCTGCCAGTACCGTCAGTAGCGAAGAGGCTTCTGATATCTTCATGATTTGATTTGAAGATGGACGTATACAATAAGACTCCTAAAAAAGATTTCATTTCAACAAGATCGATGTCACATAGTTCGGGTTTATCATATCGTCTATATTTTTCTCGCATTTTTGCCAATTTAACATTGGTCCATTGAATACATACTTCGTACATTTCCCAAGAAAACATTCTATGAAAAAACTGTGAAGGCATATTACCTTCCGGCTGATTGCGTGCCATTGGAAGTCGAATTATATTATGCGCTAATGTGCGAACATTTCTAACTGGTTCAGCTTTAGCCCACTTGAATTTTTTCTTTTTACCCTTTCCATAAAAATATTGTCCCGTTTTTTTAATGAAATTGACTGTCTCGACCCTTACTTCGTTGAATATGCTCATATTAGTGTTTTTAAATGAAACTCAAGGTCTCTAGTTAATTCCACAATATAATACAAGTTATTGAAAATTCTAAAAAATTGACAATTGTTTCGATAAATCAATATCATCGTCAGAATGACAGAAGTTACATTTCATTTTATGCCTACCTGATGTTTAGTAGTTATTTTTGGCTAGACCAAGAAGTAACCTAACTTGTGGTTGGCTTAATATATGTTTATAGAAAAAAGAAGAAGATGTGATATTACAAATATTGAAGCTTAGATATTATTAGCCCTATGGTGATATCCTGGATATCATTTTTCCAATTAAGATCAGTATAACTGTGCAATGATATAGAAAACCAGGAAAACTATATCTGCTGATCTTTACAATTATCACTTAAGAAGACAGATTATTAGTGGAGAATTCCCTAGATTTAACTGTTCATTGACAACTTCATATTGTGGGTTTCTCAAATGTCTTCTAATTTCCAGTTCTTCAAGGAAATCCAGTTCTTGTTTCTTTTCACAAATATGCAGCACTTCTAGTTCTGTGTTAGGTGTCAATGAATGATTGGTGTCAAGTAGATGTTTTGCGTAGTGGGATTTATCTGGTTGTTTTAATCTGTAAGCTCGTAAGTGCTCACTGTATCGTATTTCAAAATTCCTAAGGGTCTGACCCAAATAGACAGCATTACATTCTGGACATTTGAGTTTATATATACCTGACTTCTTTAATAGTGGTATTTTTGTTTTTACATTTAACAATTTTGTACTAACGTTACTTTCTGTTTTAAAAGAAATTGTTGCATTCGTTGCTGAAGATATTGTCTTTGAAATATTATTAGAAATATTTCCTGCATATGTGATGGTTTTATAAGTTTCAATTTCATCAGCTTGCTTAGGATATATTAGTTGTAATGCCACTTTTTTCTCTTTTTTACTAATTAGTTTATCTATCATATCTAATGGATAACCGTTAGATGTTGCTATTTGTCTAATTGTATTAATCTCTCTATCAAAATTACATTTGTTCATAGGAACTGAAAAAGCTCTATGTATCATTGAATTATATGCTGCTAGTCTGTGTGAGACAGGGTGGTTAGAATTGAATGGAATTGTCACATCAGTCTGTGTTGGTTTTCGGTAAATTGAATAATCAAGTACATTATTAACTCTTTGAATTTTTAAGTCAAGAAAATTGATTGAACTATTTTCTTCAATTTCTAATGTAAATTTAATTTTCGGGTGTAAATTATTGATGTGGTTGAAAAACACATCTAATTGTCGCTCACTACCCATAAAACAAGCTAATATGTCATCCACATATCTATACCAAAATAAAATATTTTTCGAAATATTACTTTCAAAGATCTTTCTTTCTAAATTGTCCATAAAAATGTTTGCTAAAATAGGTGATATAGGGCTTCCCATTGGTAAACCTTCATTTTGAATATATATTTTATTGTCAAAAGTTAAATAATTCTGATTAATGCATACATCAAATAAATTAAGTATATCTGATATTATTCCTGGATTAATATTTTTATCTTCTAGTAATTTTCTTACAAGTATTAGACATTCTTTAGGAGGAATTTTAGTAAACATGTTAGTTACATCGAACGATATGAGTTTATAGTTATCTTGCAAGTGGATTGATTTCAACTTTTTGATTAGTTCTATTGAATTTCTAATTGAGTACTGAGATTCATATCCGTAAGTATTGAGTATATTGTTGAGCTTTTTTGCCAATATATTATTAGGAGCATTAACATAAGAGACTACAGGTCTAATTGGTTTCGTTATTTTATGTAATTTAACTGTTCCATATAATTGTGGACAATGAGGATTCTTATGTATGATAGACCTCTTTTCGTAATCATTTAAAAGATAATTTGAATTATTAACAATATCCCTTACATTATTAGAAAACTTCTTTGTTGGGTCTGCTTTAAGAACTTTTACATCGCAGGATTCTATAAAGTTATATACTTTGGAATTGTAATTTTCAGTCGTCAAAATGACAGTAGCATTCCCCTTATCGGATTTTGTAACTGTTAGGTTATTGTTCTCTATCTTCTCTTTTATTGCGTTTAAAACTGAAATGTCATTTTTTGTTTGACGTTTAACTTTTGAAGAAAAGAAGCTACAGAATCTTGAACACACACAACATAAAATTCAATACTCAAAACATCATGAAACTGTAAGTACCTACATACCAACACACTTTGCACCACGATTTGAAAACCTTTCAGACACTAATTTTACAAATAGTGAAATAGAATTTTTGAATAAAGGTTCAAAGTACAGCATACCACCTAAATTTACGAATAATATTAAACAAATTTTAGCTACAGAGTCAGAAATAGCTTTAAAATCTAATTCAAATAATTTTCTTTATGAGAAATTAAAAATTGCCAATTTAATCAAAAATATTGAACCTTCAAAAGTTAAACGTCAAACAAAAAATGACATTTCAGTTTTAAACGCAATAAAAGAGAAGATAGAGAACAATAACCTAACAGTTACAAAATCCGATAAGGGGAATGCTACTGTCATTTTGACGACTGAAAATTACAATTCCAAAGTATATAACTTTATAGAATCCAGCGATGTAAAAGTTCTTAAAGCAGACCCAACAAAGAAGTTTTCTAATAATGTAAGGGATATTGTTAATAATTCAAATTATCTTTTAAATGATTACGAAAAGAGGTCTATCATACATAAGAATCCTCATTGTCCACAATTATATGGAACCGTTAAATTACATGAAATAACGAAACCAATTAGACCTGTAGTCTCTTATGTTAATGCTCCTAATAATATATTGGCAAAAAGCTCAACAATATACTCAATACTTACGGATATGAATCTCAGTACTCAATTAGAAATTCAATAGAACTAATCAAAAAGTTGAAATCAATCCACTTGCAAGATAACTATAAACTCATATCGTTCGATGTAACTAACATGTTAACTAAAATTCCTCCTAAAGAATGTCTAATACTTGTAAGAAAATTACTAGAAGATAAAAATATTAATCCAGGAATAATATCAGATATACTTAATTTATTTGATGTATGCATTAATCAGAATTATTTAACTTTTGACAATAAAATATATATTCAAAATGAAGGTTTACCAATGGGAAGCCCTATATCACCTATTTTAGCAAACATTTTTATGGACAATTTAGAAAGAAAGATCTTTGAAAGTAATATTTCGAAAAATATTTTATTTTGGTATAGATATGTGGATGACATATTAGCTTGTTTTATGGGTAGTGAGCGACAATTAGATGTGTTTTTCAACCACATCAATAATTTACACCCGAAAATTAAATTTACATTAGAAATTGAAGAAAATAGTTCAATCAATTTTCTTGACTTAAAAATTCAAAGAGTTAATAATGTACTCGATTATTCAATTTACCGAAAACCAACACAGACTGATGTGACAATTCCATTCAATTCTAACCACCCTGTCTCACACAGACTAGCAGCATATAATTCAATGATACATAGAGCTTTTTCAGTTCCTATGAACAAATGTAATTTTGATAGAGAGATTAATACAATTAGACAAATAGCAACATCTAACGGTTATCCATTAGATATGATAGATAAACTAATTAGTAAAAAAGAGAAAAAAGTGGCATTACAACTAATATATCCTAAGCAAGCTGATGAAATTGAAACTTATAAAACCATCACATATGCAGGAAATATTTCTAATAATATTTCAAAGACAATATCTTCAGCAACGAATGCAACAATTTCTTTTAAAACAGAAAGTAACGTTAGTACAAAATTGTTAAATGTAAAAACAAAAATACCACTATTAAAGAAGTCAGGTATATATAAACTCAAATGTCCAGAATGTAATGCTGTCTATTTGGGTCAGACCCTTAGTAATTTTGAAATACGATACAGTGAGCACTTACGAGCTTACAGATTAAAACAACCAGATAAATCCCACTACGTAAAACATCTACTTGACACCAATCATTCATTGACACCTAACACAGAACTAGAAGTGCTGCATATTTGTGAAAAGAAACAAGAACTGGATTTCCTTGAAGAACTGGAAATTAGACGACATTTAAGAAACCCACAATATGAAGTTGTCAATGAACAGTTAAATCTAGGGAATTCTCCACTAATAAACTGTCTTCTTAAGTGATAATTGTAAAGATCAGCAGATATAGTTTTCCTGGTTTTCTATATCATTGCACAGTTATACAGATCTTAATTGGAAAAATGATATCCAGGATATCACCATAGGGCTAATAATATCTAAGCTTCAATATTTGTAATATCACATCTTCTTCTTTTTCTATAAACATATATCAAGCCAATCACAAGTTAGGTTACTTCTTGGTCTAGCCAAAAATATAACTACTAAACATCAGGTAGGCATAAAATGAAATGTAACTTCTGTCATTCTGACGATGATATTGATTTATCGAAACAATTGTCAATTTTTTAGAATTTTCAATAACTTGTATTATATTGTGGAATTAACTAGAGACCTTGAGTTTCTTTTAAAAACACTAATTGTCCCGTTTTCTCACTTTCCGGAATATCACTTGCAGAATCACTTGACTGGATATTTTCCATGCAGTTAGCATCTTCATTTGGATTTTCACAATCACTAACATCCATTTCACTAACTGAGTCATGATCGCTTTCTATATAATTATCACCTGACTCTTCCTCATACCATTTTAAACACTTTTCTTCAAAATCGGGATCTAAAACGTTAACTTCTTCGCGAAATTTTGACATGATGCAGTTTTTTATTTGTAACACAACTGGTGACACGGAGTCTCAGAGACTCCACTAGTAACGTTGCAGAGTTTGCGAAAGAGCAATTGTGATACCTCTTTCACAGCTTGAATTACACTAAAAGTTATGAAGCTACTGCATCGCACATGAACTTGCTCGAATTCGTAGTGGGGGAAAAGTGTAAGTAAATGGCGCGCGGAGTCTGATAGACTCCGCGTCACCAGCTAAGGGTTAAAGGAAAGTTGCGGGAAAATAAAAGGTGATATTTCGATACGTATGATAAAGGAGCATGTTTTAATCGACCACCAACCCTGAGGAGCTTGTCTTCATCCAGGAAGAAAATAATTTTAATCTGTGTATATTTAACGAGACATAAAATAGAGTCATGTTATTCGGTAGAATTTAGGAAACCTGAACGTCGGAAGGAAACATGACGAAGATTATAAATAAATTGTAAAACATATGCTAAAACTCGCGGATATGTAGCGAACGACGAATGTCTGTTTATAAGAGATTCTAAGAAGATACAAGAGCTGTAGTCCGTTCTTCTTCGAAAAGATCTTTGGAAGATAAAGACACAGGTACTTTAGGGACACAAAAGGTGCAGTCTTAGAGAAAATTAGGACCATTAATCCACTCGCGTGAAGATAAAAATCCGGATGGTGAAACACTACGGGACGCAATATCAAAAGCATTTTGCTTGAAATCAACATAATCCCATGTAGTCGGAGGAATTTTAGACTGAATATAAGATATACAATTGGCCACAAACATTTTTAATTCATGGGGAGAACTTTTAATCCGGTGTAATGCGATTTGGGAATCCGACTAAGAGTAAGTCAGTAAATTGAGGACATATCTGTAGAGTGTTTTAAATGAAACTCAATGTTTCTAGCTTATTCCACGATATGATAAAAAATATTGAAAATTCTAAAAAATTGACAATTGTTTCGATAACTGAATATCATCGTCAGAATGACAGAAGTTACGTTTCATTTGATGTCTACCTAATTTTTAGTAGTTATTTTTGGCTAGACCTTGTGATTGACTTAATATATGTTGAGTGATAAAAGAAGAAGATGTGATATTACAAATATTGAAGCTTAGATATTATTAGCCCTATGGTGATATCCTGGATATCATTTTTCCAATTAAGATCAGTATAACTGTGCAATGATATAGAAAACCTGAAAAACTATATCTGCTGATCTTTACAATTATCACTTAAGAAGACAGTTTATTAGTGGAGAACTCCCTAGATTTATCTGTTCATTGACAACTTTATATTGTGGGCTTCCTAAGTGTCTTCTAATTTCAAACTCTTCAAGAAAATCCAGTTCTTGTTTCTTATCACAAATATGTAGTACTTCTAGTTCTGTGTTAGGTGTCAATGAATGATTGGTGTCAAGTAGATGTTTTGCGTAGTGGGATTTATCTGGTTGTTTTAATCTGTAAGCTCGTAAGTGCTCACTGTATCGTATTTCAAAATTACTAAGGGTCTGACCCAAATAGACAGCATTACATTCTGGACATTTAAGTTTATATATACCTGACTTCTTTAATAGTGGTATTTTTGTTTTTACATTTAACAATTTTGTACTAACGTTACTTTCTGTTTTAAAAGAAATTGTTGCATTCGTTGCTGAAGATATTGTCTTTGAAATATTATTAGAAATATTTCCTGCATATGTGATGGTTTTATAAGTTTCAATTTCATCAGCTTGCTTAGGATATATTAGTTGTAATGCCACTTTTTTCTCTTTTTTACTAATTAGTTTATCTATCATATCTAATGGATAACCGTTAGATGTTGCTATTTGTCTAATTGTATTAATCTCTCTATCAAAATTACATTTGTTCATAGGAACTGAAAATGTTCTATGTATCATTGAATTATGTGCCGCTAGTTTATGTGACATGGGATGATTGGAACTATACGGAATCGTCACATCAGTGGTTTTCGGTAAATTGAATAATCAAGTACATTATTAACTCTTTGAATTTTCAAATCAAGAAAATTGATTAACTTTTCCGCATCTGTGGCCCTGAACAACATTATAACATAAAATTGTCACTTGTATACACTTCGGGGGATGTATCGTGCTAACAAGCCGAAATTTCTCCAAAAATAACCAAAAATGTAGTATATCTGGATTTATAGCACCCGCTGTACTCGTTCCAGTCATCTGAAAATTAGTAGGGTACATAATGTGACATCTTGAACGATATTCAATCATAAAATTGGTCACTTTTATACACTCTGGAGGCTGTATCGTGCTATCAAACTGAAAATTCTTTAAAAATGACATAAATTTGGTACTTTAAGTACCATAGTACCCGTTGTACTGGCGTTAGTAAGCCGAATATCAATAGCGATCATATTTGAGACGCTCTGAATAATATCCAATCAAAAAATTGGTCACTTGTATATACTCCGGAGACTGTATCGTGATAACAAACTGAAATTTCCCCAAAAATGATAAAAATATCGCACTTAAAGTACTATAGCACCTGTTGTACTAGCTCTGGTGAGTTGAATATCAATAGGGTTCATCTGTGTGATGTCGTGAATAATATTAAATCATAAAATTGGTGACTTGTTGAACTCCAGAGGCTGTATCGTGCTAACAAACTGAAATTTCTCAAAAAATGACCAAAAAGTCGTACTTCAAGTACCATAGCACCCGTTATACAGGCTCTGGTGAGATGAAAATCAATAGGGTTCATTTGTGAAGTGTCCTTAACATTATGCAATCATGAAATTGGTGACTTGTTGCACTCCGGAGGCTGTATCGTGCTAACAAGACATGTAACGAAAAGTGGCCGACGACAACGACGACGACATACACACAGAATTTTTTTTCTAAAAACCGTTTTTTCGTGTTGTTGTTGATGGAAAACGTAAAATAACTCGACTGTCTCGACGCCTTACTTCGTGGAATATGCTCATATTAGTGTTTTTAAAATGAAACTCAAGGTCTCTAGTTAATTCCACAATATAATACAAGTTATTGAAAATTGAACGATGAAATAAAACAATATATTTTGTTTAAATCTTCATATATTTGAACAAATGTTCAATTTAAACTTGTTGACGCGTTTCACTAACACAGTAGCTTTGTCAAAACGAATGAAGGTAAAATATAAAAATGTCTTAATATATACAGTGCTAAATCTATTTACTAAGGTTAACAATGGTATTAAAAGATATTACCTGGAAATTCATTCACTACAAACATTCCTAAGCTATCTTCTAGGTAAAGAGGTTCAATAAAGGAGACTGATTGATATCTATTTGGTCGTTAAGGAGATTACCTGAATATTTATTTTTGTTAATCTCTAGGGCTTCTAATAAATTTAAACTAAAGGATTTACCGACTACATGGAGAATTTCAAAATTTGGGTCGAAAATGTGTTGGTTTTCTAATAAATGATTTGAATAGCTAGAATCTAATTTTTTGTTGTCATGTGTTCCGAAATTCTAGTTTTAAAATTTCTAAAAGTTCTACCGATATAAATTTTATCACAATTGTCATTACCACATTTTAATTTATAAACTCCTGATTTGTTTAATTTTGAAGATTTAGATTTATTATTATTATAATAAACATGATTTTTCTATATTTCATAAACCATCACATACAGATATTACAATTCATAATAGTTCGGTCCATCCATTCAGTCATAAACTAGCAGCTTTCAATAGTATGATACACAGACTCTTAACAGTCCCATTAAATATTAATAATTATACCAAAGAATTAAATATCATAAAACAAATAGCAGTTAATAATAATTACGATCCAAATTTAAATGACAATATCATAAATAAAAAGATAAAAAAACAGACTTTAGAACAAGTATTCCCTTCAGATAAAAATAATAGACAATTTAAAAGCTTAACATACTTTGGAACACCATCCTCAAAAATTAAATCATTTTTAGAAACTTTAGACATGAATATTTCCTTTAAAACTGATCACAATTTATCCAAATTCATTAAAAATAATAAATCTAAATCTTCAAAATTAAACAAATCAGGAGTTTATAAATTAAAATGTGGTAATGACAATTGTGATAAAATTTATATCGGTAGAACTTTTAGAAATTTTAAAACTAGAATTTCGGAACACAAACGTAGCTATGACAACAAAAAATTAGATTCTAACTATTCAAATCATTTATTAGAAAACCAACACATTTTCGACCCAAATTTTGAAATTCTCCATGTAGTCGTTAAATCCTTTAGTTTAAATTTATTAGAAGCCCTAGAGATTAACAAAAATAAATATTCAGGTAATCTCCTTAACGACCAAATAGATATCAATCAGTCTCCTTTATTGAACCTCTTTACCTAGAAGATAGCTTAAGCATGTTTGTAGTGAATGAATTTCCAGATAATATCTTTAAATACCATTGCTAACCTTAGTAAATAGATTTAGCACTGTATATATTAAGACATTTTTATATTTTACCTTCATTCGTTTTGACAAAGCTACTGTGTTAGTGAAACGCGTCAACAAGTTTAAATTGAACATTAGTTCAAATATATGAAGATTTAAACAAAATATATTGTTTTATTTCATCGTTCAGTATGGATCTTCATCAAGTAAAAGCCTCATCTATTCAATTATTGAAAATTCTAAAAAAATGACAATTGTTTCGATAAATCAATATCATCGTCATATGATATTGATTTATCGAAACAATTGACATTTTTTAGAATTTTCAATAACTTGTATTATATTGTGGAATTAACTAGAGACCTTGAGTTTCATTTAAAAACACTAGTAAAATAACTTAGAAAAATTTCAAAATTCCACCTTTTTTTGGGCTAAGCCAATACTTTTCTCGCGTATTAGATATGTTGGAGGGAAAAGTAATCTTTTTAAGATAGACATTAAGTTTATAAAGTGAAAATAAACTTCCGAAAAAAAGTTAATAAATTGTGTTGCAGGTTTAAACTCAATTAACATAATTTATTGTGAAGAAAGTGTGGATTACAAAGTATTTGATATTACAAAATGTAATATCCTATATGTAAAAACTTGAAGTTAACTGTCCTTAGAATCTTCCTATAGTATGAAAAAAAACGTTTCAATTCTGTACTACTTATACAAATGTTGCCTATGACGGTCTCGCTCTCCACTTTGTTCAGGACATCCTTCTCTACTGCTATCATTATAAAAGCCTCCAAGTTTTCATTTGTCACAGTGGAACAGAGATGGGTTTTAATAATTTTAAGTTCAGAAAAAACCCGTTCAAATGAAACTTAAAAAGTTCAGTATATTGAAGTGAGCACATACTGTAATGAATAATGCCTTGAAGACACCTTTTATACATGAATTGCACTCTTCTTCAATATTACACAGGACAAGATTGTCTTCTTCTTCACATTCTTCAAATATAACGTCATAATGGTTTCTTAGTTTGTCTACGTCAACATCAAGATCAAGGTAATCTCGAACAACTGACCGATTCGAAATATTCGGCCACATCTGGGAAAGGACCAGTATTCTTCGATTAACTTGCCTTTGTCAACTGAGGGGATAATTTCACAAAATTCGATCAAAAACGAATAATTTCATTGTCTTAACTATACTAAAACGTTTAGGGTTAAACCACGACAGATCAAGGTACAAAGTTTGATGTTATGCAACTCTACTTTTCATAGTTTGATTGATTTTATCTATCACACAGTAATGCGGAAAGTTTCTTCAGCTCCTTGTCCAACCCATACATCTTCTTCACTGTGTGTGACTTGTTTGATTTCAGCCCAGCTTCTATTGAAACAGTTTCAAGAGAATCGTTAAGTCCGGTTCTTTTTGAGTTACGCAGAGTACATCTTTGACACAAATATGTTTGCTGCTTTGAACGTGGTGGGAAACTCGTCGCGAAGAGATTTAAACTATTATGACGAAAATGCTATCGAACGTCAAGTCTGGACATAGTAAAGTGTTTTTGTCTGTAGGAAATCCGACAACGGAGTTGTTGATTTGAAAATCTGAAACAACATCATCGTAACTGAAATAGTTTCAAAAGACAATAACTTATTTTGAATTAAACTCAGCCGATTCAGATATTTTGAACAGTGCCACAACTGATTCCAAGTATACTAGCTTTGGTGGGTTGCGTTCTGTTTCAGATGACTGGACATCAATCCAGTTATTAACTCGGCCAAATATTTTCATTGTTGCACCACTTCGGCTTTTCTAACTTGTGGCACCCATAGCTTCTAGTTTGATATATGGCATTTGATCCAAAAAACATTGCAAACGTTCTAAATATTATTTGATGAACACGTGGACTTCTGCAACAGATAAAAGGAGGATATGTTGGCAATGTGACACTGGGCAGTATTACATAGCACTAAGTTAAGAATGTTCGCATAACTCCAAGTGGGAAGGTGGTTAGGTATTTCTTCTGATAGCTTTGCTGTTACGCCATTATACTGCCCACTCGGGTTTGATGCCCCATCAAAAGAATTTGCCATGCAATTCTCTACGTTGAGGTCTTCTAAAACGTGCTTCAAAGTTGTAAGCAGACCCTGGCCAGTTGTAGACTGAACGCATTTCAAAGCCACAAGTCTGTCTACAATATCAGAGTCTCTTACGTATCCCAAGACAAATGAGCACTGGTCATTAGATGAAATGTCAATTGTAGTGTACATCATAACTGAATAATTACAAGCATTTTTTATCTCTACAGAAATCTGTATTATCGTCTCTGATACGAGAATATTTATTATCTTTGCCAGGGTGTATTAACCCAAGAATGTGAGGATACTACCTCTACCGACAGCTTTTCTAACATATTCTTTCTTTTCCAACTCGTGCTTTTCATGAATGATGTTACTTTTTTTCTTTCTGCTATCAATGTGTTTTTGAAGGATTGGATCATACTTTTTCAGTAGAAGAATAATTTCAAGGACATTTCCATGGTTGATAGTATCATCACCTAGAGTGTATGCTGACTCTTAAGATCCCCGGTGAGGTAGTCCTTGCTTGCCAATCAGATTTAACACATCTACAACGATTTCAGCAATGGGCTTTCTTTCTTTCACTTCTTGCTTCCTTTTTGTGATCTGGTTCGCAAGCTTAGGTATTATTAGCCCTATAGGGATACCCTGGATATCTTTTTCCTATTTAAGATCAGTATAACTGTGCAATGATATAGAAAACCAGAAGAACTATGTCTGCTGATCTTTACAATTGTCACTTAAGAAGACAGTTTAGAAGTGGAGAACTCCCTATATTTATCTGTTCATTCTAACAGGTCTAATTGGTTTCGATATTTTATGTAATTTAACGGTTGCATATAATTGTGATGATTGATGATTCTTATTTAAGATGTATCTCTTTTCAGAAGATAATTTGAATTATTAACAACTTCTCTTACATTATTAGAAAACTTTTTTGTTGGATCTACTCTAAGAATTTGTCAATCGTTAGATTCAATAAAGTAGTATATTTTTGAAATATAATCTTCCGTTTTTAATATGATAGTGGCGTTTACCTTATCAGATTTTGTGATTGTTAGGTTATTAATTTCTACTTTTTTTTTTGATTGAATTTAAAACTGTAATGTCATTTTTTGTTTCACGTTTAACCTTTGACGGTTCAATATTTTTGATTTCATTGTCAATTTCTAATTTCTCGTGAAGAAAATTATTTGAATTAGATCTCAAAGATATTTCAGATTCGGTAGTTAATATTTGTTTAATATTTTTCGTGAATTTTGGTGGTATGCGGTACTTTAAGCTTTTACTTAAAAATTCTATTTCACTATTTGTAAAATTAGCGTCTGAAATGTTTTCAAACTGTGGTGTTTAGATTATTGAATTATTGAATTCTATGTTGTGTGTGTTCAAGTTTTTGCTGTTTTTGTTCTTGTTTCTTAAATTTCTCGTATTTCATCGTACTGACACTTTCTCTGATTTTGTCATCTGAACAATCAAATTCTACTGGATGTAATTGGAACGTGAGTTCAGAATGTACAACTTTTATGTAGTTGTCTAATTTTGAACCATTTCTTACATTCCTATTTAAGCCATACTCGTCGAGCACATTTTATAGCTTTTTGTGCTTGAGGTGTTTTAGTATGGCATTTTATATTTATATAATTCGATATAACTTCTTTTCTAAGGCATTCTTGGTTAAACCAAATGTTTTGTGATACTTTGCAAGTCCGACGAGGAACGAAGGTCGTGAGAGGAACTCAAACAATTAAAGTATAGATGAGATTTTTTGCAAGAACGATGCCTTTCTGCAGGATTTTTCTCAGAAATTGATCACATGTGTAAATATTATGTGGTTGAGCGGGAAATAAGTGGACTGTATTTGATTTGATAATTAATTCAATGTATCTTATTTGATATGCCGGAAATGAAAATACAGATATAAAAATAGAGGAAGCAGATAATACTTACCCTGAATGTGATAATAGGTTTTTTGTCGGTACCGACTGATTATGTAGGTAGGACCACCACGTGAATTTGAGAGACTGGAGCTATACATTTGATTGAGTAATAATAAGTTTTATTGCGATCGCGTACATCTATCGTCAACTACTAATTAGCTACTACTCGCTACGAGTAGACACAAGCCGAACTGTCTATTTCGCCTTCTGCGAGAAACTTGGGTGAAAATGATAAATGCTTCCAACATTAAATGCACTAATTTCTGTGGGGATTGATGATGCCGCCCACCAAAATGGAACATTGTAGGACTAAATGGAGGTTACTAATTAGATTAATTGTAAAAATTGAATAGATGAGGCTTTTACTTGATGAAGATCCATACTGAACGATGAAATAAAACAATATAGTTTGTTTAAATCTTCATATATTTGAACTAATGTTCAATTTAAACTTGTTGACGCGTTTCACTAACACAGTAGCTTTGTCAAAACGAATGAAGGTAAAATATAAAAATGTCTTAATATATACAGTGCTAAATCTATTTACTAAGGTTAACAATGGTATTAAAAGATATTACCTGGAAATTCATTCACTACAAACATTCCTAAGCTATCTTCTAGGTAAAGAGATTCAATAAAGGAGACTGATTGATATCTATTTGGTCGTTAAGGAGATTACCTGAATATTTATTTTTGTTAATCTCTAGGGCTTCTAATAAATTTAAACTAAAGGATTTACCGACTAAATGGAGAATTTCAAAATTTGGGTCGAAAATGTGTTGGTTTTCTAATAAATGATTTGAATAGTTAGAATCTAATTTCTTGTTGTCATAGCTACGTTTGTGTTCGGAAATTCTAGTTTTAAAATTTCTAAAAGTTCTACCGATATAAATTTTATCACAATTGTCATTACCACATTTTAATTTATAAACTCCTGATTTGTTTAATTTTGAAGATTTAGATTTATTATTTTTAATGAATTTGGATAAATTGTGATCAGTTTTAAAGGAAATATTCATGTCTAAAGTTTCTAAAAATGATTTAAATTTTAAGGATGATGTTCCAAAGTATGTTAAGCTTTTAAATTGTCTATTATTTTTATCTGAAGGGAATACTTGTTCTAAAGTCTGTTTTTTATCTTTTTATTTATGATATTGTCAATTAAATTTGGATCGTAATTATTATTAACTGCTATTTGTTTTATGATATTTCATTCTTTGGTATAATTATTATTATTTAATGGGACTGTTAAGAGTCTGTGTATCATACTATTGAAAGCTGCTAGTTTATGACTGAATGGGTGGACCGAACTATTATGAATTGTTATATCTGTATGTGATGGTTTATGAAATATAGAAAAATCATGTTTATTATTTATATTTGAAATTGTAAGGTCTAGAAAGTTTATAGACTTATTTTGTTCAAGTTCTACGGTAAATTTGATATTATTGTGAATCGAGTTTATGTAAGTAATGAAGCTCTCTAATTGTCTATTTGTACCGATGAAGCTAGCTAAAATGTCGTCCACATATCGGTGCCAGTACATAAATTTTTTACTAAGGAGGTGTTCATGAATTATTTTTTCTATATTATCCATGAATATTTCTGCTAGTAGGGGGCTGAGAGGGTTGCCCATAATCAAACCATCTTTACTGCTATAAACCTCTCCATTGAAATAAAAATAATTTTGATTCAAACACACTTTTAATAAAGTAATGATATCAGAGTGAATTATAGGATTAACATTATTGTATGTGAGCAAGTTATCAACAAGAGTTATAGTTTATTTAGGAGGTATACTAGGGAATAGATTTGTTACATCAAACGATATGAATTTAGAATTATGGGGTAGTATTATATCTTGAATATTATTAATTAATTCCGTTGAGTTTTTAACTGAAAATCGAGGTATGAATGAACAATAGTTAGAAATGACATCTATGAGAATCTTTGAAATTTTGAATGAAGGTGCTGTAAATAAGAAACAACTGGCCTGATAGGGTACCCCTCTTTATGGAGTTTAATTAATGAATAAAGTTCAGGGTGTTGCGGATTGGGTAAAAATAATTTATATTTTTCTTTATCGTTAATTATTGATTTAACGTTATCTACTGCTAATTTTATTTCTCTCTGAAATTTATTAGTTGGATCTTTTTTAAGGGTCTCAAAATTGCTTGCCTGAATAAAATTGTTGGTTTTTGATAAATAATCTTCTTTAGGTAATGCTATTACCGTATTTCCTTTATCTGCTTTTGTGAAAATAAGACTATTTGACTTTGATTTTTGTTGAATTGATTTGGCGGATGATAATTCAAAATTGGGTTTGTTAAACTCGACGAATTCTCCATGTAGTCGGTAAATCCTTTAGTTTAAATTTATTAGAAGCCCTAGAGATTAACAAAAATAAATATTCAGGTAATCTCCTTAACGACCAAATAGATATCAATCAGTCTCCTTTATTGAACCTCTTTACCTAGAAGATAGCTTAGGAATGTTTGTAGTGAATGAATTTCCAGGTAATATCTTTTAATACCATTGTTTACCTTAGCAAATAGATTTAGCACTGTATATATTAAGACATTTTTATATTTTACCTTCATTCGTTTTGACAAAGCTACTGTGTTAGTGAAACGCGTCAACAAGTTTAAATTGAACATTAGTTCAAATATATGAAGAATTAAACAAACTATATTGTTTTATTTCATCGTAGATTAATTGTGGTTCAATGAAATATGATGAGAAGAGAGAGAAAAAATATGTACTCTAAAATGCAATTAACTGAGAGAAACGACTTGAGGGGATATATTTTATTACTACTAAAAACTAAGGCTTAAATCTAATGATATTAAGAAAAAATAAAAATTAATTGTGTGGCGAAGCAGAAACTTTAGAAACAGGTAGTTTAAATACACCTTTAGCGGTGCGCAATGTGATAACCCAAGAGACTTTATCCGCACCGCGGTATACCTCTATGACACGAACCAGTGACCATTTTAGAGTACGAAAATTATCATCCTTTGATAGATCTAAGGCATTATATTCAATAGGAATACCCGGAAGTGTTCATTTGCTTTTCTGGTCCAGAAATCTTGCTGAATTCGCTAAACCAGCTGCCAAAGAGAGAGACGCTCTAGTTTTATATCCACAGGTCAGGATCTACAAGGGCACATACAGGTGTGAAAGTTAAAAAATGGGCTGAAGTGAGTGGAAGGAGATCGTGAGGATCAGAGCTAATTGGGCAGAGTAGTCTAGAGTTCAGAATGGCCTCTATTTGCACCAGAACCATATAGAATTCTTCGTAAGTGAGAATCTGATCGCCTAAAACCTTAAGGAGATGCATATAATGGATTTAATGCCTGCTTCCAACAGGCCTCCGAAATTGGGTGCTGAACGAGGATTAAAATGCCATTTAAGCTTCCTTTCAGTAGCACCTTGCATGGCTTGATCCAGTTGCTTACATGTCCCAACAAAATTTGTTCCGCAATCACTGTATATATTATTGACAAATCCCCATACGAGCAATAAAGCAAGGATGCGAAGAAAATCGTATCTAAAGCAATGGGTTTATCGATTGAAGACTTATTAAAACCACCTTTGAGAATATTAGCAGTGACGTCAATACCTAGAAGCATGTCTACAAGAAAAGAAGACATGAATTAAGGATTTGCTAGTCGCAAGTTTGCGAATTTCTGAAGATGATGCTTAGGTATAGAGACACTGGACATATCAGAGCAAATTTGTGGCAAAATAAGAAGTCTAAAGTAAGAAGAGGTTCCAGAGCATCTCGTAATTTAATAGTAGAAGTGACTCTTTGTAATGTCTGAGAAGAGATCTGACCAACACCCCTTATCTCCAAAGAGAGAGGAAGGTTCCTCAAGCCAAGTTTATTACAACATTTAGCAGAAATGATGTGACACTGACTGGCACTATCAAGAAGAATTCGAACAGAATCATAACGACCTTGGCTATCCTTAACATAAATCATAGCCGTAGAAAACAATACTGTACTGTATACATGAGAGAGTAGGTTGGCTGAAGTTTCACTATTATAATGAGCAGTCAAATGGGAAGTCCTAATTGATGCCACTGGAGTATTGGAAGCATTATTTGGGAGAGCTTGTGAGGTAGGAATTGCATTAAAGTTTAAAAGAGTGTGGTGCCTGCGCGAACATTTTCTACAACGCACATGTTCGGATTTGGTTTTTAATTACCAAATTCTCCCGTGATTCTATTTCAATTTCCCCTGTATACTACAAGTCGAATATTATGCCCAAAACAGATAACTAAATATATCCTTAATTTCAACAGTTAATATTTCTTTACTTCACTAAAAAAGTCATTTAAATTTACTAACACCTAAGGAAAACAAATAAATATCGTTTTCTGAAATTCTACTGAACATATCAAAGTCCCCGACATCTTATCTCTTCATAAAAACTCTCTTCCAAACTCTGTTATCTGTATCTACGAAACCGTTGAAAACCCCAAAAAAACATCTTCATATCTGCCAAATTCACTTGTTGTTCGAACGTTACGTTTTAAAATACTCGTATCCCATTGGTTAGATCCGACCAAGTGGATCCTACGTCATCAAACATATAAATACGACATATAACCTACATCCAGCCTCTCTTCATCGTATAACGTGGTACAACAAAGTACCTCACGTCGTATCATCACCCGGCGTGTTGATACGGGGAGCAACCATGTGTCCGTAAGCTTAAATCATTTAATAAATCACCGAGGTATGTGCAAAATACTCTCTTTTATCGCGAAAGTAATAAGTGACGTCTTAATTGTCGACGCAAAATAAATAAATTATACCTTCCTGATAATATAAAACCTAAGTGACATAAGTGTGTTTCATTACATCATATACATCATTCCTAACGTAAAAAATATCCATTTGGTCCTTCGAGTGCATCGTATTTACTACAACGAAACTACATTCCCTCTAATTAACCCAAAGGAAAAGGGTTAAATTAGAACAGCAGTTGAGACGGAAAATTAAAATTATTATGTTTGTAACCAGGACAATTTGTAGAACAATTCTTGGATTTTACAAAGTCCTATATTTCGTTAGGAGATTTAGTTAAGAAACCTTTACAATTGTATATTGAATGTGCTGATGGCATAATTGACAATTTATTTTAGAGTCACACTGGAATGCTTTGAATGTTAGGTGAAGAGTACCTTTTAGGAGAAGCAACAATAGCTTCGTTCTCATTATATGCAAGTGCGCGTGTATTGACATCAACTTCAGAAATACAAAGACTATACATAACATCACATTGAGTCTCTAAAAACTCCGTAAGCGCAGTATAATATTCATCATCAGGTAGATTACTCTGAATGGAATCCCAATTCTTGACATTATAATCCAAACTTCCTAAAATGGCCAACTCTTCTAAAAACTATGAGTCAACTTACGTAGAACCTCATGATCATCTGAACTGCCCATTGCATAAGTAAATTTTAAAGCATGCCAATGGGAGCGAACAATTAACAACTTTTTATCAAAGCGCTTTCTGAGTCTATTGCATGCTACAACATAAGTATTACCTCGTAAAGGTACACTAGAATTGAGATCATAAGCAAATGAAGAAGTGGCTGTCAACAAATAATTAAACTTATCTATAAATAAATCAGTTCTAGATTTCGTTGTGTAGACACGTTCTGTGGTGCTCTGTAAGATTAACAACTTTCTGTGGAATTACTGTGAGTACTAAATAGTATTTTACACCTAGCTATGCAGAAATAAATTACGAATTGAATGCAGTATAAATTGGTCGATTCAATCCATAGATTAAATTAAAACATTGCATTTAAACAGGAATAAAAATTTCTTATTTATTATAAATTTACTACTATTATCGCCGTAAACACAAAAACTGGTATTCTGATATTGTTGAACTCACCGTTAATAGTACATGGGTTTGGGTTTATTTTAGGTCATGCCAGACGAAATAAGTAACGAAACAATATTTCACATATTTAAAAAGTTAACAAATCAGATCGACGGGCTAGCAGGAGAATTAAAAGCTTTAAAGTCCACTATAGAAGATAAAGTGCAGATTTTAAATAAAGCTTATGAGGAGTTGAAAGAAGATAATGAAAGGCTTAAAGAAAGATTGATAATAAATGGAAGGAGAAATAGAAAGTACAATTTAGTAATCTACAACTTAGAAGGTTGTGATGTGTATGCTGCTGTTCTAAATTTATTCAATCAAAAACTACAAGTTACCTGCAATTATTGTGACTTTCGAGACATATTTAGATTTAACTCTGGCAGTCAGGTCAGTAAATATAAACCTATTCTATTGGAATGCGTTAACAACAGGCTTAAGACTGAAATTTTAAAGCAGGCTAAGTGACTAAAGGGCCACCGGTATATACATTTCTCCAGACTATCCAGTAGAAGATTATCAGACGAAAAAAACCCTTTTTCATTATCAGAAACTGGCTCGGCGAACGGGCCAAAGGGCATTCATAAAAGGAAATTCTCTTATTGTTGATGATATTGCATACAGTATAGAAGAGGTGCATACAATCTCAATTGGTAATAAAACTGAAAATCCCCCCGCTTTAATACGCATCAACTGGCAGAAATTCTCTCAAAAGAAATCGCGAAAACGAAGATAACGTGAAGCCACCTAAAAAACTATGATTAATCCAGACTTACGAACAAAAACGATTAATGTAGTAGTTTTTTTTAATTTCATAGTATTTACAATTTAAGTTTTCACTTTTGAAAATCTGGCTCCTAGACTAATTGTAATATTGTATGAAAAGGTACCTATGTAAACTAATTGAGCTGGACTTAGTTTATACTTATTGTTTTGAATTCTCTCTTTTTCTTCTGTAGCTACTTACAATTAACATCATCAAACATGTTTTGTAGTTTTGTATCAATCAATTTGTGCTGAAACTATGATTGTTTCTGTGGGACACATTAATATTGGGTTTTTGCTACCTAAACTTGCTGATGTTGAGCAACTTATGAATCTTAAGGACTTTGCCATATTTGCAGTTTCTGAAACTTGGCTCACTCCTAGAATTGGTGATGGAATGCTAAATATTAACGGTTATAACATTATTCGCAATGATAGATTAAGTAAGAGAGGAGGAGGGGTAGCAATTTATCTTAAAAATACTTTATCATATGAGGTTATAATCTCCGAACAAGAGACATTTTGTGAACATCTTTGGGTTGAAATTAAAATGGGTAATAAAAAATATATTGTTGGTGTTTTGTATAGGCCACCAAACTCTAATAATGACAGTTTTTTAGATGAGTTCGACAACACTTTAATTACACTAAATGCAGAATATAATGACATTATATGTCTTGGAGATTTCAACATAGATCTTTATAACTTACAATCAACTTTGGCTCGCAATTTAATTGCTATCTATCAATCATTTAATCTGATTCAAAATATATCAGATCCCACACATATAACGGGAACTTCAATGACCTTAATTGATCATCTTTATACCAACTTCGAAGTTAAGCATTCTGAACTGTTTGATACTCAATTGGTCAGACATTTTTTAATTTTCTGCACATTTGAACTTTCTGAAAGTATGCCTTCCTCAAAAACAGTCACATTTCGTGATTTTGATAGAATTAATTTAATAGAGTTCCAGTCTGACGTAGAATCAGTGAACTGGTCGTCTCTATTTCAATTAGAATCTATTGACGATAAAATTCTTTTCTTAAATCATAATATCTTATCACTAGTTAACAAACATGCGCCAATAAAAACAAAGATTCTTAAACTCAACAAATCGAAGCAACCGTGGATAACAGAAAACATTCAGTTAATGCAAAAGTTACGGGACAAAGCTTTGACCAGATTAGGAAAATCAAAAAACCCTTCCCATTGGAGCTATTACAAACAGTTGCGCAACTTTACCTCAGCTAGCATTAAAAGAGAGAAGAAAGCATATTTCGAATTCAAACTCTCGAATTGTACTGTCAAAGAAAAGTGGAACGAGATGAATAAAATAAAGGTTACTCAAAAGAAAAATATGGTTCTTCCTGCTTCCTTAAAAAAAGCAAATGAATATAACAATTTTTCAATAAATGAGATTCTCAACATTATTAAAAACATTAAATCCAAGGCTTACGGTGTAGATGACTTAAATATTCAAATTATATTACTTTATTGCCCATCGATATGTCCCTTTCTTGTTCATATCTTTAATAAATGTATAGATAACTGCTACTTGCCTAATACCTGGAAAAGAGCGTATGTGATACCATTATCTAAGATATCTAATCCCACCGAATTTCGTCATTTAAAAAGCATTAGTATTCTTCCTACATTTTCCAAATTATTAGAAAAACAAATCTGGACTCATCTTAACACTTCAAATTTACTGCCATTGGAACAATATGGCTTTAGAAGTGGCTACAGCTGCGCCACGGCACTGGCAGCTGTTACTGATGATATTGTTGGCTCTCTGAATAGTAATAAGCTTTGCGATTTAATATTGCTCGATTATTCACGTGCGTTCGACAATCTAAACCATCACATTTTGATTGCAATGTTACATTACCTGGGATTTAACGTTTCAGCTATTAAATTAATGAAGTCGTTTCTTTCAGACAGAGAACAATTCGTAAAAATTGATCAAAATATATCAACTTGTTTATCGGTAACACAGGGCGTACCTCAGGGAAGTATCTTAGGCCCTCTACTGTACACTTTATACACTTCTAATTTTCACAAGTATTTAACTTATTGCAATTACCATTTCGACGCCGATGATTCCCAATACTATAATTCTTTTAGCTTATCTGAAATTACTTTGGCTATGGGAAGAATCAATGAAGATTTATCAAAAATTGTTTCTTTATTCGAAAAACATACAGGGTGTACCAATCTTACGACAAACTTCGGTATATGGGTTATTTTAAGAGATATCAAAAAATGTTAACAACAAAAATAGTAGATGTCTTTAAGATCCATATTTTGAAATTATCTCGAACTATACAGAGTGTTGCATAACTCCGTTACAAACCAAACATACGACTTTTTAAATGAGAACCCCTGTATATTATACCAAATTCGAATTGCTCACATTTTTTTGAAGCTTTTGATATTTGGTTTTGCTACGTTATACCGAGTCCTTCAAAAGGTATGGACACGTTTATGTGAAAATCGTAGTTAAGTCAACGCTCTGTAGCTTATTGTACGTTGAAGAAAAAAATTTTATTTTGCCTAACAGAGTATCATAATATGATGCAATATCTCCGTATTTTATTAAATTTTAATTATGTCACCTTTTGTATACAGGGTGGACGGAAACTCGAACCTTTCATTTTCTCTCTTCTTTCAAATGGAACATCCTGTATTTTTTAGCGCAAATAGAATCTTCGATCATGTAACTTTAATTTTTGTTAAGTATTCCCTATAACCAAAGTATATGAAAACAGAGTTATTTTGTAATATCTATTGTAAATCATAATTATTAACTTATGTGAAAAAATAAACGTTGAATGTAACAAAAAATCCTAAATAATAATAAATCTTAATAAACTATTTATTCTGAGCAAAACAAATCATCAAACGTATAATTCTAACCGTAATATTGAACTAAATGTTCAAAGTGTTCACCGTTAACATCAATGCAATGCTGCAGTCTAAGTTCAAATGAATGACTAACATTTCTCAGCATAAAAATGTTAACAGATCGAAATGCCGCTCTGATTCTTTCTGTCATATTCTCTCTAGTAGTAGGGGGAGTTTTATAAACCTCATTTTTTATAAAACCTCAAAAAAAGAAATCCACTTCTGTTAAATCGGGAGACCTGGTTGGCCAATCAGTTGGGCCCCCTCTTCCAATCCATCTGTTTTGGAATTCGGTATTGAGATGATTTCGTATAGGCGCAGTATTATGAACAGGCGCACCATCATGCAAATACCACATTTGTCGCCGAATATTGAGTGGAACTTCTTCTAATAAAACTGGCAAGTGATTCTGAAGAAAATTTAAATAAACCGCACCAGTAACTCTTCCATCAAAGAAGTATGGTCCTATCACATAATCACCTGCTATTCCACCCCAAATATTTAATGACCACCTCCATTGGCTATTACGTGTTGAGACGATATTTGGATAAGAAGTTGCATAATTATGTCGATTTACAAATCCATTTTTATGAAAAGTCGCCTCATCTGCAAAAAGCACAAAATCAAAAAAATTTCTCTGTCGATTTATTTTAAATTGGGCCCATTCATTAAATGTTACTCTTCTTTGCAAATCACGGTCAAGTAACTCTTGATGAAGTTGGATATGATAGGGATGCATTTTATGTTTTTTAAGGATTCTCTGAACCGTACCCTGACGTATGTCTTGCTGTTGTGAAATATTTCTCACACTTGTATGCGGATTCTCTGCAATACTTAGCATTACTTTCATTTCATTTTCCTCAGTAATGGCTGTTTTTGCTACATCTTTTTTTCTGTATTTCACTCCACCAGTGCGATTGAAACGATCCATTAGTTTTCCAAATGCTCTTTTGTTAGGTGCCTTTCGGTCTGGAAATCTTTGACGATAAACTTTAGACGCAGCAAGCAATTTTTGTTACATTCACCTAATACCCAAATCATGTCCACCATTTCTTGAGTAGAAAAATGTACACTATTCATCCTCAATAATTGTTACTTTATTTAAAGAAACAATAAATCGCAGGTGACACTTAATTACTGTTGTTTTAAAAAAATAAAATATAACGACTGACGTTTATGTCAAATGTCAATCAAGGCTTACTGAGGAAATGTAATAGTTTACAGCATTGCATTAATGTTAACAGTGAACACTTTGAACATTTAGTTTCATATTACGGTTAGGATTATACTTTTGATGATTTGTTTTGCTCAGAATAAATAGTTTATTAAGATTTATTATTATTTAGGATTTTTTATTACATTCAACGTTTATTTTTCCACATAAGTTAATAATTATGATTTAAAATAGATATTACAAAATAACTCTGTTTTCATATACTTTGGGTATAGGGAATACTTAACAAAAATTAAAGTTACATGATCGAAGATTCTATTTGCGCTAAAAAATACTGGGTGTTCCATTTGAAAGAAGAGAGAAAATGAAAGGTTCGAGTTTCCGTCCACCCTGTATACAAAAGGTGACATAATTAAATTTTAATAAAATACGGAGATATTGCATCATATTATGATACTCTGTTAGGGAAAATAAAATTTTTTTCTTCAACGTACAATAAGCTACAGAGCGTTGACTTAACTACGATTTTCACATAAACGTGTCCATACCTTTTGAACGACTCGGTATAACGTAGCAAAACCTTATATCAAAAGCTTCAAAAAAATGTGAGCAATTCGAATTTGGTATAATATACAGGGGTTCTCATTTATAAAGTCGTATGTTTGGTTTGTAACGGAGTTATGCAACACTCTGTATAGTTCGAGATAATTTCAAAATATGGATCTTAAAGACATCTACTAACATTTTTTGATATCTCTTAAAATAACCCATATACCGTAGTTTGTCGTTAGATTGGTATGTTAAAAATTAATACCAAAAAATCATGAGCAATATTGTTTAGCCATACTACAGGCGATGCAACAACTGCATATCTTTATTGGTAACGAAATGCTGTGTTTTAGCGATCAGTGTAAAAATTTAGGTGTGATTTTTGACCACAAACTCCATTTCGACAAACATGTTTCTGAAAAAATTAAAAAAAGCGTATGCTTCACTCAAACTAATTTATCCTCATCGCTCACAAATCAATATTAAAACAAAAAAAAATGTTAATCGACTCACTGGTCTTATCCCACTTTACTCATTGCGATACTGTATATGGACCTTTTCTCTGAAAATCTAACTGCTATCGCATTCAGAAAGTTCAAAATTCATGTTTGCGCTTAATATATAGCATCAGACGAAGAAACAGAATAAGCTACAAGCTGAAAGAAATTGGCTGGCTTAGCATGTTTAATCGACGGAAGTTGCATGCCTACTGCCTCTTTTACAAAATTTTGGAATCCAAAAGCCCGTCATATTTATGTGAGAGAGTAAAATTTAGGACAGATGTTCACAATTTAAATGTAAGATCCAAAAATTAAATTTTACTCCCCCTTCTTATAAAATTAACTATTTAAGTCTTCCTTCTCTTATCAAATTGCCTCAGCTGGGGCTCTTCTGCATGTGCCTAGGTTCTCGCTGTCACTGGCAGCATTTAGGAATAAACTGCGTAAGGAATTGTTTCAACATCAGTAAATCAAATTTCATTTTAGTCAAGGAGCTTGTTTCAGCACACTAATTGATTTTAATATAACAATGTTATGTTAATGTCACGTTATTGAATTTTTACATAGTTCCGAACCATACTATTAACTATTAATCTTAGGTAACTTTTGGTTTGGTTGTTTTTTTAGTTTTCTTTCTTGAGGTTGGTGAGGAAGAATTGGTCGTTAGACCTATCACCTAACCTTCTGTTTACCATCTTCTTTTTTCTCATTAATTGTATTACTGAGATGTACTTTGTTATATAGTGAACAATAAAGAATTTATTATTATTATTATATTGGTTGAAGAGTCATTATTATGTAACATTGAATCAAACATAGTAATAAACGTTTGCCACTGTTGATAATCTACGTCAAAAATAGGAACAGTAAGTTTAGGCAAGCTAACATGACAAGTAGTTCTAAAAGTAGTCACATTTTGAGTAGAGTTTTGATTAATATTAGTAATATCATCTTCGAATATTTGGGTATAAACTGTTTGAATATGATAATAATTATCATCAAAACCTGTACGAGTGATATTATGTGGCTCTAAGTCCGCATATTCCTGCATAGATACAATGGCATATGAGCTTTAAGAAAACCATCACGAATATTTTCGATATGTTGATACCTACGTTTAAAATTATTTTACTAGTATTTATTTGTAAGAGCATCATCGGCAATTCTTAACAGATAGTTTAAGTTAATAATTTCACTATGACGTTGAGCAATTAATAATTTAAGTTTCTTAGCTTCAGACATTATTTATAAAAGATTGACACTTGACAATGAAAATACTTAATAGAATATTATTTAAATGTGAAATAACATTCACTTAATTATATCAAGTATTAAATAATATTACTTGTGTTTGATAGGAATATACGTACAATAGATTTAAACGATATAGAAAGTAAGCAGTGCCACTTTATTATTGGAGTAAAATATTAGTGTTTTAAATGAAACTCGCTGTTTCTAGCTAATTCCACGATATAATGAAAATTGTTGGAAATTCTAAAAAATTGACAATTGTTTGGATAAATCAATATCATCGTCAGAATGACAGAAGTTACATTTCATTTAATGCCTACCTGATGTTTAGTAGTTATTTTTGGCTAGGCATCACATGAAATGTAACTTCTGTCATTCTGATGATGATATTGATTTATCGAAACAATTGTCAATTTTTTAGAATTTTCAACAATTTTCATTATATTGTGGAATTAGCTAGAAACAGTGAGTTTCATTTAAAACACTAATATGAGTATATTCCACGAAGCAAGGGTCGAGACAGTTAATTTTTTTGAAGTAAAATATATTCAATGCGAAAATATTAGATAAACAAATAGGTAAAGTATAGGGAAAAAGCTCAATTAAATTACTCAAACTAGTTGACAGGAAAATATATGAGCTCACCCTGTATAAAAATCGCAGAAAATGAGAACAGGATGAGAAAGAAAAAATTGAAACTATTGAGTAATTAATCAAACAACACGCAACAATTAAATGCACAGTTATAATTAAATCTATCAATGAAAATAATGAAAGTACCTCTTTGATAGGCTAAAAAAATCATTATCCAGGCTATGAAGGATCAATACTCATGACGATAGCACTCTATTTTAAATTTTATTTTAAGTGGGCCGTATTTTCGTAGAATTATCAATTTAATTACGAAATGACATTTTTTCCTTTCCTTTCGCTCGGCGGCCGGCATTGGGGCAATATACCATAGGATTATTGCTATACTGGCACGGTTCTGTCCTAGGTAGAGGTAATTCGCATACTACTTTTAGTCTAGATCCAAGCATGAACGATTAACCCAAAACAAGACGAGTTGAAAATGTCATCGTAGCGCGGTTGAATTTGAAAATATGAACATTTATAGAGAACAATTAAATATGGATACAATCGTAATGTTATCACTTGTAAATATCCTCAGTAAATGTGAATAAAACCGATTCAACAAAATTGTTTTAATAAAAGTGATTTATTTTTATTCTGAATATGTTATCCTCTTTTTAAAACATGGGCAAATGATAAGCAGTGAACGTTTGCATTTAAGTTGTCTCGATTGCATATCTAGCAGTGAATCAAATGCTGCTTTCATGCAATATTGCAGGATATACTCATTCTCAATATTTATTATGAATCATATTTTATTCTTGGGTTTTACATTTTCACAGTTTTCCACTATTTTTCCTTCAGCATTCACTATAGACTAAAAATTATGCTGTATTTTATTTTTTCTCCAAATATATTGGTTCCAGTAAAAATCTTCAGGAGCTTCCTATTTCCCAGGCACAATGATTTTTTTCATTTACAAACCTTAATCTAAAAAATACGTGTTAAATATTTACCAATAATGTACATTGGGAATTTTGGAATTACCCCTTTCAAAATGCACGTTATTCAAGACAAAAATTAATAGTAAAATTTACTCACTACACCTTGGGGTGATATTTATTATGGCTAGGACAGGATATTTTTTAGATTATATTTTTATATACCTTAGTTATGGAAGAGCGATTTTCTCTCCTTTTTTCACAGTATAAAGAAATGATCTGTTGAAACAATCAAAGGAACTTTCTTCAGTTACCGCAGTACTGCGAAAGGTTCTACAACAATCGATTAGTACTTTCCAAGCTAATTATTAAAAGTTAGTACTGCGAAGAGAGATTAATTGGCACATATTCTCTCAGCGCACCAGAGCTTAAGTTCTAGAAAAATAACACCTGTCTGGCAAACTACATTCATTTAATTGATAACATCGGTGATGATTCAGCAGAAAGAGCAGTACTTTTTACACTATGTATGTATATGAAACGATTGTTGATTTTTGTTTTCATTTCAAAATTGATTGATAATACATTCTATTTTTCGATTTAAACATGAAGCATTCACAACTTTTATCAAGTTTTATTGCTGTTCAACTTACCGTAGTTTTGTCTCTAATAAGAGCATCCCTAGAAATCTCGCAAGCATTTATTTCTGTGTCCGCTTTATGCAGTTGTGCATCCATATGGGTTTTTTCCTCTTCCAACGATCTAATCTTCTCAGTGGCTTGATCATACAACGAAACGTAACGAGATAATTGTTGACTTTCTGCTGTCAGCTTTTCTCTCAATCTTTCTATTTGCTGAAATTATATTAACTCCTGTAACTTAAACATACAGAGTGAATCGACTAATATGCTCAAAGATCGTTTTAAATCATTCGAGGAATCCTTTACGGGGTCAATTATGAGGAATTGTATAAACGTTTACCTCGTATGGGGAATATGAAATGTCTGCTTTCATTGCTGTACAATATACAAATTTTGGTACGTCACACAAGTAGTCTGGTTTTGAAAGAATTTTTGTTCTGTTCATATGTTCAAAGCTTCCTTACGATTTTTGCAAACACTCATCGGGACATAACACAAAAATCGTATTTTGTACCATAAGGTCACTTAATTTTCAGACAATCAAATTTGAGTATAAATTTGTTTAGACTTGGTACCCATAAATATAATTAGTTTTTGATTAGTCCTCTATTTGAGCGGCAGCCTATTAGTTTTCCAGTTAGTGGATTTTGATTCACCCTAATCAATTATCTTTTATCTTGTTGAGGTGAACCAAAAATGCATCACAAATTACTATACATTTCTGCAAGCTGGACAACACAAATTATTAATTATACAGGGTGTCCCGGGACTAATGGGAAAAAAGTCAGGAGCGTATAATCTGAGCCAAAATAATGTTATTACTTCATATAAACTTTTTCTGTGCAGGCCCTCGTTTTCGAGTTATAGGCCCCCAAAGTTTTAATTTTGAATTGGGTTTTAATTTTTATTTTTTGTACTAGTTATTTGATCTTTATAAAATTTACGGCAAAGCTATAATGTACGTGTACGTTTATTTTGGAAAGGTAAACAGATTTACAGTTGTGTCTTGAAGCCAGGGACGGACTACCCGCAATGGCTAGTGATCCAAAACTTTTGCAGGGATGGCACACCCTATATGTATATATCGAAATTGACTTCCTCACACATTACGCTAAAGAAAAGGTACTCTTGTTGGAATTCGATAAAATAAGCCGTTTGGCTAATATTTACAGTTTTATTAATGCACTAACTACCAATTTACCTAACTAACTTATTAATACGATGTCCAAGATTTGCCTACAGTACTACAAAAAAATAATTTGAAGATAGCATATGATAGAAACATTAAGAACTCATTTAATGGGAATCAAATAGGAACGGAAACAACGTAATTAGTTGCGTTTAATCAAAATTACGAACACAACATTATTAAGCCATTAAGAAAACCTCTAAAAAGACAAGTTCAAAAACATTTGACAAAAACTAATTCCTAAACAACAACAAAAACTAACGTTATGGTAATAAGTGTTCAATATCAGCTCCTCCCACTTCCACGCACATTCTAAGTCTACGAAGGTTGTTTCTTTGCACTTGAAAGAGCAATCCCATATTATTTCTAATAACATTGCAGTGTAACATAATTCTGTCTATTAAATCTTGCCTTGTTTGCACAAGTGTTGCGTATACCTTACTTTTGAGATAACCCCAGAGAAAGAAATGTATAGGATTAACGTCTCCTGATCGCGGTGGCCATTGAAAAGGGCCTCCACGACCAATCCATCTATTAGGAAACCTTGTGTGTAAATGCTGGCGTAAATATAAACTGAATGAGGAGTGGCCCCATCATGCATGAACCATAAATTCCTACGAGTTTGTAGAGGCACATCATCAAACAGGTTCCATAACTCATTTTGCAAAAACTCCAAATATCTCTGACCGGTCAAAGTACCGTCAATAAAGTACGGTCCTATCAAATGATTGCCCAAACATTAACCATGAATCTATGCTGGTTCCTAGTTTGGATAATGCCATGTGGATTCACATCATCCCATAAATGCATATTGTGAGAATTAATGAATCCATCTCTGGTGAAACCAGATTCGTCCGTAAAAAGAACGTTACTAATAAATGTATTGTCTGCTTGTTGTTGTCGCAGAAACCACTGGCTATACTCAATTCGTGCAGGATTATCAGCGACTGTGTACTTTTTTCATGTGAAAAGGATATAAAAGCTGTTCTTTTAAGACGCGATGAACAACTGATTTCGAGACGTTATGTTCTCTCGATAATTTTCGTAAACTCGATGATGGTTCATTATCAACTGCATTTAACAAGTCCTGTTCAACTGCCACAGTACGTACGCCTCGTACTGGACCTTCTCCACCGTTTTTGGCACTAAATTTTGTTTTGTATACATGGAAAATTACATTTACTTATTCATACCTGTTTCTCGTAACCTGAGATCAATACGCTCAAACATTCGTCTGTCTGGCAATGCTCTGTTTGCAAAATGCTCTGCATAAAGCCTTCTGGCTTCTAAACAGTTTCGATAAGCCAGTCCATACATTAAATGCAATTCTGCGCACTCAATAAAAGTGAATTCTGCCATAGTAACTGTTAAATTGAGGACTTATGAATTATTGACTACGAACTATTCTACACAACGTTTGACCAAATTATCCTATGGTTAATTCATAAACGGTAAAAACACTTTTAAAAAGTTTCTACCAACTTTCGAATTAATAAGTCGTTAATGTTTTTCATCTTCTGTTATCGTTAAATTATTTTGTTGTAGTACTGTAGGTGTAAATATTGGACATCGTATTAATAAGTTAGTTAGGTAAATTGGTACGTAGTGCATTAATAAAACTGTAAATACTAGCCAAACGGCTCATTTTATCGAGTTCCAACAAGAGTACCTTTTCGTTAGCTTAATGTGTGGGGAAGTCAATTTAGATAATTTAATACAGGGTGTGCCTACCCTGCGAAATTTTTGGATCACCAACCATTGCGGGTAGTCCGTCCCTGGCTTCAAGGCACAACTGTAAATCTATTTACCTTTCCAAAATATGCATACACGTACACTATAGCTTTGCCGTAAATTTTATGAAGATCAAACGACTAGTACAAATAATAAAAATTAAAACCAAATTCAAAATTCAAACTTTGGAGGCCTATAACTCGAAAACGAGGGCCTGCATAGAAAAAGTTTATATGAAATACTAACATAATTTTGGCTCATATTATACGCTCCTGACTTTTTTCCCATTAGTCCGGGGAAACCCTGTATAGAGTGGGCCACAGAAAACAGTCCACCCCGCTATTTGGCAGTATTCATTAGCTTTTAAGGAAATGCTGAAACACATTGATTTTGTTTCTAAGGGGGACACATTTTTTCGATAACCCCCCCCCCCTTCCACTTCCTCAACCCCTAATTTTTAAATAGATAATATACCATGTATAGCATATCAATAGAAAGGCATAAAGACGGAGTGTTCAGATATAATTATCGTCAACGATTTTTTCGATATTTAGAATATACCATTTTGAAAGTATTAAAACAATACCTACATTTATTAACTAACAACAATGTTAAACAAACTGTCTCAGTATCAAATTACTAATTTTTCACAAAATTTGTTTTAATTTACTGCGCTTTTCTTCTAACATTCGCAATTAAAGTATTATCACAGATTAGGGAACAGAACAAATACGAAAGCTTGACAGAGAACAGTAAAAAGAGAGACATATGGGTAGACATACACATTTATATGTCCATCGTGGTATGACGACTCCGTTCGGGATGCTCCGCGAAATTTTTCAACAGTTTGTCAATTTGCATAATATTTCCTTCAATTTACGATCATAGGTCAGATATTTTATAAGCATTATTTTTAAGTGTGATAGTTATACAGATACAAATATTCGACAATTACTTGTTTTAAATCATTTTTATTAAAATTGAAAGAATTATACAGTGAAAAAGATTGTACTGTATAAAAATCATACCATAGATATATACTTTTTTTCACAAACTCTATCTTTGGCAACCATGCACAATAACGGTAACGGCACGTGACGGCTTGGCTCAAAATACATAACGCCATCTTTCTTTGCTTCATTGTCAGAAGGTGTTCAATCGGCGATATTAATTGAGTTATTTGACTTATCAATTGTGCGTTGTGGTAATATTAACTTTAAAAATATAGTGGCATAGACCAGGCTATAGTATGTACAAAAAGTACAAGGAATAATAAACCCTAATTAAGTATGCAAAACCTTTACAGGGAGCACCATGAAATTTTTGATAAATCTCTTACTTTAAATTACATTTCTTCCGTAAATCTAAGAACCAGGTAGATCGACCCCGTATTTGTTTCAGTTGTAGCAAAGTTTAGGGTTTATTCATTGTTAAAGGATTAGCAGATAAGCAATAACGCAATGCAGTGGTGTGTATTTTGGGAAAAAAATACGTTTCAAATTATAATATAATAAAAAATGAAGAGAAATAATTATTGGAATACATTTATTACTTACATTTTATTCTATATTCGACTCGGAAGAGGAAGAATCGTTGTTGACATTAATAATAATAGGGTCGATTAAATCATCACAAATATTGTCAATTTTCCACATATTTGCCTCTACTTTGATAACATGCTCGATACAGTTTGTCCAATTTCCTCACTCACATGACTTAAAGCACTCTCAAACAATTTCACAACATCGTTTATTTTAAAAGTAGTATTTTTTTTTCCAACTTCCCCCTTTACCTGAGCCCATATTAATTCTATGGGATTAAGTTCACAATGATAAGGGGGAAGTCGAAGAACTGATATACCACGAGAAGAAGCCATTTCTTCTACAATGTAGGTTTTGAATTTATTCTTGTTCATTTTTGCAATTCTGTAAAGTTCTTTCCTTAGTGGATCTTTTGGAAACTTAATATTTTTCGAAATAAGCCACTCCAAAAGCTCTGCTTCACGCCAACGACTTGTGGGCGATGCTTCTCGTAACCGTGAATGGTAACTTGCGTTGTCCATAACAATAACAGCCCCTTTTGGAATCAGATCCAACATTTGAACAAACCATTCCTCGAAGACATCCCCATTCATATCTTCGTGATAGTCCCCCGTGCGTTTTGAAATAAAAGTTAATAATCCACCATCAACAAAACCTTTAGAACTTCCAACATGGACAATGATAAGTCTTTTTTCTTTTCCAGATAGTGGCTGCAAACCTAACGACAAACCTTCCACGAATGCCTGCCTTCCGCTTTTAATGTTTTCATCTTGCCAAGATTTGGAAACTGTATATCCAGCATTTATCCATGTTTCGTCTAAGTAAAAGATTTTCAAATTTTGTTCTCGGGCATGTCGAATGCTTCTTAAATAGTCTCTTCTCCAAAAAACTATTTCCGGTTTATCTATCAAGAGAGATTTTCTATTATGTTTTGTATATCTGAAACCCACACCTTTCAAAAGTTTGCATATTGTCATTCTGGAGAATTTTGGATAGTCCGTATCTTCTTGCACTGATGTCATAATTTTGTCAAGTGTTGGAATTTCCTTTCGTAAGTAAAATCCATGGACTTTACGCCTTAGTCTTTGTTTTAATGACTCATCGATCTCAATTGGTTTTCGGCCTGAAGGAGTTTTAGGGGGATGAAGAGTTCCATTCTTGCTTTCTTTTAGTAATCTATAAATTGTTGATTTAGCAACACACAACATAGCAGCCGTTAATTCCACAATATCATCAACACTTGCACTTGGATCCTTGTTTTTCAATGATATATAACAATTCAATATCAGAGTTTTTCCATTTAAAGATAATGGACCTGTTTTTGGTCGTTTAGATGGTCCTTGGCTTATCGACATTGATTGGTACTTGCACAATTAACATTCAACAAATGTTTTGAATATATTCCAACTGTTTACAATATTATGACAACCATACAACTTTACTCAAAGAACTAATACTAAGTACTGATTTAATGTACCTACTTTCTTTTAAAATAATATTCCCGACAATGTTTCTAAAAAAAATGGGTTGTTTGGAAAATCCCTCTCAATAATCGAATAATCTGTAAATAGGTGTAATTGTATTAAGCCGATTACAGTAGGCCACTTGCCATTTAAAATTTCCGAGAAAAATTCCCCAAACACTACATATAGGAGTAATACAAATAAAAAATATTATGAATAAACGGGCATATCCGAACTCTGCCACAAAATAAAATTTTACCTGACTTGTATTAATTTGAGGATTACTGAAATGTTCGAACTGTGCCGCAACCATTTAGTTTAATCCTATTAGAATCATTAGGGTTTATATTAGATAAAATCGGAGGCCCATAGAATTATGTATATTTCTGAAAGGTTTCAAAGATTTCTTGAAATAAATATTTTGAAGAAATCTTGATTGTTTTGATCGATATTTAGGGGATTAGGGGAAGGATGTTGATGCACTTACACTATTGCCTTAAAATCAGGAAGAAGTATTTAATAGTGTTCGTGAATTACAATTACGAACGAACCGAGAAGAGGAATTTCTATTGACAGCAGACCAGGTATTTAAAATTATTGTGTTCTCCTGTTTTTCCAACCTTAATTTTTTATGTAATTCTATTGTATTTTGATGGATTGGACTTTTAAATACTGTTCAACTTTTTTTTACCAAGTGTTTACCATTCATGGTTTTAAAAACGGCTATAACGTACCTCTTGTTTTTTGTTTGCTGCCGGACAAATCAAGTCAAACATATTCAAATTTGTTTTTAATTTTAAGACAAAAATGTAAAGAAGTAGGCTTAAATTTTCAACCTAAAGAAGTCGTAGTAGATTTTGAACTAAGCATTCATAACGCTATATATGAATGTTTTGGCAGAGATCAAATTCTTTTAGGTTGTAAATTTCATCTCTGTCAAGCTTGGTTTCGTAAGATTCAGGAGTTTCATTTGGTACAAGAGTACAGACAGAAAGGTTCTGTAATTGGCGAATACTTAAAAGTACATTTCGGTATTATGTATCTTAGTCCTGAGGAAGTTGTAGAATTTTTTTATAATGAACTACATTTTTTGCTTCCGAATGACGAAAGAGTTATAGAATTCCGAAATTATGTCAATAAAACATATATAACGCAAAATTCGATATTTCCACCACTTATTTGGGCAAATAATGCATCCTTTTTTAAGAGAACAACGAATTCTTGTGAGAGTTTTCATTCGCATTTCGGTGCTTCTTTTTACAAAGCACATCCAAACATTGTTCAATTTACTAGTGTGTTATTGGATTTACAAACGGAGGTATACGCGAAAATTCGTTCGGAAAACCAAAGCCAGAAAAAAACCAAAAAAACTATTAATGTTAAAATTAATTTAATTAATGATCATTTGGATCAATATAGGAAAAATGTTATTTCTCGCTTTATGTTTGTGAAAACGGTTGCATGTAAAAATCTTCCACAAGTTTAATTTTTTGTTTTTTTTATATGTTTATGTATATTGAATATATTTTATTGTAATGTAGATGTAATGTAGATGTAATTTTTTAGAAGTGGCAAATATACGTTGAAAATATATGTATGTTATTAATATTTTCTTATATTGAATTTGAGTACCTAAAGTTCAAGGTAAATTGTTAAATCGGATTAGGCTATTAGACCCCTACTGGTTTGGTAGTTAATCTCCAAAATTTTAAACACTGGCAGAGTTCGAACAACCCGTAATGACTACCTGCATTTTGTGGCAGAGTTCGGATACTCCGGAATAAACTGTGTTGCCTTTCTTTATCAAACTTACTAAAATTTATGTACCTCTATCACTTTTTTTTATTAAAATTAGTACATCCCGTTACCTCTGACCTAAATCGTATATTCTTTAGCATAGCTGCAACTCATTCGTTCAATACAAAATGTACCTTACGGTATACCCTCTTAAAATATATTTTGGTACGTCTATGAAATCTACTTAAATGAATGATTTATTACTCCTTGTCTTTTCTATATAGACTATAGGATTAGCTGTTCCTAACGATTTCAAAAACCAGCATCAGTCCGGTATGTTATTAATATTTTCTTATATTGAATTTGAGTACCTAGAGTTCAAGGTAAATTGTTAAATCGGATTAGGCTATTAGACCCCTACTGGTTTGGTAGTTAATCTCCAAAATTTTAAACACTGGCAGAGTTCGAACAACCCGTAATGACTACCTGCATTTTGTGGCAGAGTTCGGATACTCCGGAATAAACTGTGTTGCCTTTCTTTATCAAACTTACTAAAATTTATGTACATCTATCACTTTTTTTCATTAAAATTAGTACATCCCGTTACCTCTGACCTAAATCGTATATTCTTTAGCATAGCTGCAACTCATTCGTTCATTACAAAATGTACCTTCTTAAAATATATTTTGGTACGTCTATGAAATCTACTTAAATGAATGATTTATTACTCCTTGTCCTTTCTATATAGACTATAGGATTAGCTGTTCCTAACGATTTCAAAAACCAGCATCAGTCCGGTAAGTTTTGAGTTTTGTGGGATTTTTATATTAAATACTTTTGAATGTTACATATTCCGTTATTTTCCTTCAGCTATCCCTACACCACCAACAAAAACAAAAAATGAAGACGAGTTGCCATGCACTTCAAAGAAAATTAAAATTCTTGAAGATATTACAGGTAATGTCTTAATTTAACTAATAATAAATAACTTTTCTATTTTTAATACATTATTATTTGATTTTTTTCTGATTTAGACAATATTGAATACTACTGCCTTTGTTACGATATGTCATAATACACAAATATTTTACTATAAAAATGATATGTGTTTTCAATTGAAGCAATAAAAATAATGAATGTTTCATTTTCCAATTAAAGCAAAATATGAACTAACAAATAATCTCATATCTACTCTTGAAAGTCTCCATTCACTTTAATGTAAGCAGTAATAACATCTATATATAAGTTTATTTATTCTTTCTAGTGCACCCAGCAACTCTACCAGTTTCAATACCACTTCCAGAGTCATCACCCGTTGAAACCCAAACTCCCCAAAGTTTGTCTTCAAGCAGCCCCCGAAAAATTGCCATGGCAAGGAAAATTGAAGAGCTTAAGGCAGAAAATAAGATGTTGATGAAAGAGATCGACGCACTGACCACAGTACCTAAAGATTTTAATCTTTTGTGTGATAAGTTCCTACTTTCTGACTTATGAGATTTTGTTAAAGCACAAATAAGATATATGTACAGAACTGCAAAAGGTCAAAGGCTTTCAAACGAATTTAAAAAAATTTCTCTATCTTTATATATTCTTGTGCCAAAGGCATACAGACATTTACAAAAATCTTATTCACTGCCATCTGTGAGAAGTTTACAGAATTTCACGGAGAACGCACATTTTACTGCTGGTTTCAACCAACAATTATTTGATTTATTAAAATTAAGAATTGACCAGATGGAGGCTGAAGATCGTATTTGTGCTTTAACAATAGATGCAATATTGTTGAAAAGTAATTTATTTTATAACTTTGGTCGTGATTGGGTTATTGGGTTTGAGGATGATGGTACAAGTAGAACCGGTGATATAGCAAATAATGCTTTTGTTATTATGACTAGGGACTGATAAATAATTGGAAACAACCATTAGGATATGCATTTACTTCTACAACTGCATTTGTGTTGCAAATAAAAGCAATGCTAGAAATTTTTTTAATAGAATTAGGGAATATTGGTCTTGATGTGATTGTTTCAATTTCTAGTATGGGTTCAAACTTTGTAGAACTTTCAGAACAATTGGGAGTTACTCCTCAAAACCAAAGTTTTACTTTGGGTGCAGAAAAATTATTTTATTATTTCGATCCTCCACATCTTATTAAGGCAATAAGGAACAATATGCTGACTAGTGAAATATGCTGGGACAATAGAAAAAAATATCCTGGAAATATATTGTCCAATTCGATGAAAAAGATAAAACGCTTCGAAATCCAAAACTTACAGAATCGCATATAAAACCTACAAATTTTGAAAAAATGCGAGTAAAATTTGCAACTCAAGTATTGAGCGCTACCGTTGCAGCTAGCTTAGAAACGTATGTATCGTTAAAATGTTGACCTCAAGAAGCTTCAGACACAGTCACACTTATTTCACATGCTGACAAATTGTTTGATATTTTTAATTCTTCTTCATTGAACAATGTCAACCAACATAACAGAAAATTTTCCGGGGAAACACACCAAATTTAGTTTTTAAATGATTCAATTAAAATATTAAATAACACGAGTGTTATGAGCATTGCAGGGAGAAATATTACAAACCATTGCAAATTTATTAAAGGGTGGAAAATTACAATTAATTCCTTGAAAGAGATATGGGCATATTTAAATTAAAAAAATTTTAAATTTATTTTAACAAGACGTCTAAATCAAGACTGTCTTGAAAACTTTTTTGGTAGTATTAGACAACAAACTGGAAAGGCTACCAACCCTACCCCCATTCAGTTTTCACGTGCATTTAAAAATTATTTTTTATCAACTTTTTCAATTCATTTCATCATTTAGGCGTCCAACGAGGGGACCCTCTGGCAACTCTCCTTTTTACATATCGATACACAAACTTATAAGGCAACATTGACACAGAATTCAATGCTTGGTACCTTGATGATGGTTTTTAGGTGGTAATACTAATTCCGTGTTCAAGTCTCTATTCTATATTATAAACAATTCCAAGGATATTGGTCTTGGACTCAATTTCAGCAAATGCGAGTTATTTTTCTAAGAATCATCAAATAATCTAACCATTGATAAATTCAATTCTGTAGCACCAGGCATAACGATTACCAACAGACAAAATTTACTTCTATTAGGTGCTCCTTTATTAAACGAATCCTTTCTATCAGCTTTCATTGAAAAAATAACCTTTTTCAAAAAAATGTCATCTCGTTTATCCTGGTTACCGATACATATTGCTTATTACCTTCTCAAGAATTGACTATTAATTCCAAAATTAACATATAACTTAAGATGTAGTCCGACCTGGTTACATAATGATATCTTAATCAATTTTGACAATACCATTCGTCATTCATTAGAGTCAATAATTAACATTAAATTAGAGGACCTTTCTTGGAAACAAGCTTCACTACCTGTTTCATATGGTGGTTTAGGAATTCGCTCAATCGTTTCAGTAGCTCTTCCTTCTTTTTTGTCATCATTAAATAGTTCAAAAAATTTCATTAATTACATTCTGCCTATATTTTTCCACACACAAGACCCTTTATTAATGGAATCAGAAAATATTTGGTCATTAAAGTCTAACAAAGTTGTACCCGATGATTATAAATCCTTTCAAAAATCCTGGGATATTCCTTTATTGGACATTGAAAGAGAAAATCTGCTTCAGAAAGCTATCAATTTACCAGACATGGCTCGTTTGAATGCAGCATTTTCAAAGGAATCAGGAGCATGGTTGAACGCTATACCGACGAAAGTTTCCGTATTTCTATTGGTCTTCGTTTAGGTTGTCAAATTTGTGTAAAACATCGCTGTCGTTGCGGAGCTGACGTTGATGAATATGGTAAACACGGCCTAAGCTGCATATTAAGTGTTGGTCGTTTTTCACGTCATTCTGCAGTAAATGACCTAATCAAACGAGGCCTGTCATCTGCAAAGACTCCCTGTTCGTTGGAACCGTTAGGTACTTGTCGCGACGACGGTAAACGTCCAGATGGTATGACCCTCATTCCATGGCAACGCGGCAGACCAGTTATATGGGATTCCACTTGCACTGACACTTGGGCTCCGTCCCGTGTCCGATCCACATCTACTTCCGCAGCGCTGCAGCTTTACAAGGCCAAACTTTTAAAATAGATAAATACAAAAATGTGGAGAACATTTACATTTTTATTCCTGTAGCAATTGAAACCTCTGGTGTTTTCGGTCATGAAGCTTTAAACTTCATTAATAAAATCGGTGAAAAAATATCAGTAGAAACCAATGATTCAAGAGCAACTTTGTTCTTTATACAACAAATAAGTATTGCAATTCAAAGAGGAAACGCTTCATCTTTTCTTGGCACGTTTCCCCGTTCTAAGCCTCTAGAAGAACTTTTTATGGAACATAATCATAAGAAACCTAATTCTTCTACCACTTTCAAACTTTCTCACATTACAGACCCTAAAACATATGATCTTTCCTTTTTCCGAAATTCTTATTTAACATCTTCATTGTCTTCTTCAGAATGTGTGCCTTCTGATAATACATGCGTTGACAATTCAATAAATTATGCCTCCAACAAGCTTTTGGGCCTCAATGTACTGAAAATATAGATAACCACCAGCCAGATGATGTCCCATTCATAGGAATACCGAAGAAGATGACTATGCTGGAAAATGATGCGATTTCTATACGCAATAAATTATCTTTGACCAAAACAAAATATAAAACTGATTTACCCCAAATAGAGTTGGAGACATCAAATAAAAAGGTAAACGACCAAATGGAAGTTATTCATACTAGCAGTGGGGCATTCTCTAACAATACTAATATAGACAATTTGTATTATGAAGATGATAATGAAAATCACACATCAGTAGCCGATTTGAGTAAAAATTTTATTGACATACTCTCCAGAACAGTAATAAATGGTACTAACCTCGCCAATAAGACAACTGAGGTTAGATCCAAAATATCTGATGTGACCAATAGAGTGAAACCAATCTACAAAATCTATATCAACCAGAGTTAAAAAATCTAGTAATAATATTTCGCTGACCAAAAAAAATGTCATTGCCTCCAACAAGTGTCAAAATAACCGCGATGTTTTGCAGTCAAATTCAAAATTGGAAGAGAATGAAGACGTAGAAAAAAATAATGGTTCAGAAGTCGATAGGGTCGTAGTAACTGATGAATCAATAAACATCAATTCCCTTTCTAAAAATAATTCTAGTCTTAACAACTTCTCTTCATACATTTCATTTTCGATTAAAGATTATCAGAAAGGGAATGATACTCAACAAGAACAAAAGGACACGTCTAGAAATGATGCAGGTAACAAGGAATATATTAACAAAGTGAACCAGACCAATGATCTATCGACATCATCCAAACTTTCCAAATCCGTAATATCTACATCCAATCCAGTAGCAAACAACATCAATTCAAATTCCTTATCACGCCGATCAAGTGAGAAAGACAATAATAGAATCCGAGATTATTCGTACAATGATAATAGTTGCGAAAGAGCTCTTAACAATATCTACACAATCAGATCCATAAAGGGTATTTCCCAAGAATATTTGGGTCTCAAAGGCCTCAAAAATATTAGTAACACATGTTTCATGAATAGTATTATACAATGCCTATCAAACACAAGGTGGCTATTAGAATATCTAAAGAAAGACGCATACATAAGAGATATTGACATAAACATATCTAGCATGAAAGGAACACTAATTAAATCATTTACTGAAGTTATTCAAGACCTTTGATCTGAAGACGGTTCAGACAGAGTGGTTAATACAGTATCATTGAAAAGTCAGATTCTGCGCTTTACTTCAAGGTTCATGGGATACACTCAACATGATGCACAGGAGTTTGTTCGTTACCTATTAGCAGGACTTCACGATGATGTCAACAGGGTATATGAAAAACCAAAGCCCATATTAACAAAAATTGATGACAAATTTAGTGATATCGAGAAAGGACAAGAATTTTGGTTAAGATATGCGAGAATGAACAACTCCAAGATTGTGGATAACTTTGTCGGTCAATTAAAATCAACAATCAAGTGCACACACTGTGGTCACTGTTCAGTTACCTACGATCCCTTTTGGGATTTATTCCTTCCGATACCACAGAGAACAGGTCTATTCACAAATCACCTACTCTATAGATGTTTCACGCAGATGGATCAAGGTCAAGCTATTTTATTAGTATGTAGTTCAGACAAGCAGATGGAAGCACCATTGAATTTTAGTAGTATTGTAAAATTTCCTGTTTTATCCACTCACCGCTGCCAAATGTCAATAATTTTGATTTATAACCACAAATCGATGTGATTTGTGTTTATAACTGTGTTATAAATAATCGCTTCATAGTTTTATTTTCCCTATTTTATCAGTTTTCGTTTTCAAATGATATAAAGTCAGTTTGATTGATAAATTTCAATTTTTAAATAATAGTGTGTGTCAGGTTTTATGATGCCACGTTATATGAAATGCTGTGTGCCTAATTGCACACCAACATCTAAACATCTAATATTAGACATATATTTCTAAATCCAAATAAAGACTCACAAAAATTCAAGGCAATGCAATAAACTGTGATGAATTGAAGACAATGGAGCCGTTAGCTGTATATCAAGCAAAGAGAATATGCCATAAACATTTTGAAGTGAAGTACACTACAGCTTGGTGCAATAGATTGTATTCAACTGCTAGTCCATCCTTATTTTTGCCTGGTAAGAGGAAAATGTAGTGAACAAATATTAATAAACATGTGGTTTCTTGAAAAAATTTCAGACCTACATTATTTATCACTGGTAAATTATTTTTTTAAGCTGCAGTTATATCACTTGAAAATACACACACTCCTGAGCCTTTGTTATTGCCTTGCAGTGGTATGTATTTATATTATATAATTAAAACAAAAAGCCGTAAGTTTATATCATAAACTTCATAATTTTGTAACATGGATACGCAATCATAAATTTATTTTATGTTTTATATCTACAGTTTAAAATATTCTTGTTTCATGATATGTCTCTGATTTATTTTAATGCAATTGTAGCTTGTTGCAGTAACAATAGTAGCTAAACTTTCATCTTACTGTTGATAATATTTTGTTGTATCTATATGTACTTTGTACATTGTCCTTATTTTGTGAATATACTTTTTTCAATAAATGTTTTAATAACATATGTTTCTCATTTTGATCCTTCTGTAAACAGTCAATTGCCAAAAAACTGTTAATTTCTTCAAATATTGCTCAGTAAATGACTTGATTTTTTAAAAAGTCTAATATATTTATCTACAATGATAAATCGTTTGGCAATTATATTAGAATTTACAAGATATTAGCGACGTTAATGATTGGCAAACAATTTAGTGTGCACAATATAGTAGACTTTTTAGTAAAACATGTCATTTACTTACAATAAACAAGGATCTTCAAAACCAACAGTAAACATAATCGCAATTTAAATTTAGCGCCCATTCTTCTTTCCCTAGTAGCGACGTAAGGAACAATTTACCCACTACTTAATTGTGTTTCAGTTCTATAGGTGGCGCTAGTTTTTGTCATTTCAAGAAAGCATTGTCGTGAACTATCTATAGAGTAGGTGATTTGTGGGTCTATTACGACTTTCACAATGTTTAGATTCGTTTACAAGAGAAGAAACACTCGACGGTAATGAGAAACCAACTTGTTCGAAATGTATGGAACGAAGACGATGCATTAAATCATTCTCAATTCATAAATCTCCGAAAATATTGGTTATTCACCTGAGGCGCTTTTCGCAAACAGAAAGATTTAGTGGAAAACTTAATGTTTCAATAGATTTCCCAATAGAAGGGCTTGATATGAGCCATTACGTGGCTGATAATGTGGCACCTTGTATGTTCAACCTCTACGCTATATCAAATCACTGTGGAACCACTTATAATGGTCACTACACAGCATTTTGCCGACATCCCTACACGGAACAGTGGCACGAATATAACGATTCAAGAGTGGTATTAATATCGTGGAAATCTTTAGTCAGTGGAGAAGCACATGTTCTCTTTTATGAACAAGATGACACAAAATCCCACCTGTAAGTTTAATAATTTTTTCATTAGTTTTTAAATTCTATATTTTCATTGTCAACCAATGTCTAATTTTTTTTCTGCAAAATTTATTTATATATTCATATAAATATATATATATATATATATATATATATATATATATATATTGTATCCTTTTAAATATAAATAAAATGTGCTTGTTTAAAAAAAATTCATCCTTCATGAATTGTGAAGATCAGTTTGAAAATGTATTATGTTGTTTGGCGCAGACCAACACTAAAAATCTATGATTAAAACTCATATTGCCATTAACCAATTTGCCGTGAATTTCAGAGTCACTAATTGTGATTATCATTGAAATCCATTGCCAGAACAAAACGTATTTAAATATGTGGTTGGATATCTTATTGTTAAGTGCCTGAAAGTTCGTTCATGTGATGTTTCTCAACAATTTTCTACAAATACGCAAGTTTCCTTCAACAATATGTTTATTCATTATAAAGCATATGACAAGAACTTATTTGGAAAGCTCAAAACACTCGAGGACTCGTTTTGTCAATATATTTATAATTTAGAATGCCCTTTTCTCACAAACAGAGAAATATTGACTTGGAAATAATTTATATATGATATCAACTACTACAGAATTAACACATCCTTGTGAACGCTTCCCTCAGGAATATTTAAGAAAATTGTTCATCCGATTGAAGATTTTCTATTTGCTGAAATTTAGCAGTAGAGATTTTAAGTTACAGCCAAAGAAAAATAGAAAACTGTCTATTTTACTCAATTTATAATCAATAAATCAATTTTTATATAAAGTTGTTAATGATCTTATTGATTCCAACGAGATTACCTGACTCGTTAAATTTCTTATCCCGGCCTATTATATAAGAAATTTAAAAGTTTTTGATACTAACTTTAGTGCTACAAATTATTATCAAAATTCTCCCTTGCATAGGTGTTGTAAATCCTTCAACTCAGTCTATAACCATGTTGATATTGATATATCCCATGACAAATTGTTTACTTTTTGTAATAAGCTGAAAAAGCTGTATCTTAATAACAAAATTATATTTTAATTTCGTAGTATTTAGTTTCAATAGTTACAATTATCAATTTATACTGTATTATTGATATGTTAGTGAATACTGTATTTGGGCTCGTCCCGTTTGTATTTCCTTTGATACATGATAAATTATGAATTATTTGTACTTTGGAATTTGGTTGATTTTTGCAATGATTTGTGTTATCTAAAAATGTATATATTAATCAATCTTCCAAGAGTAATGACTATTAATAACAAATCATAAGAATGTACATATAGGTATTAAATAAATAAATAAATATATATTCGATTATGGTTATTGTTTTAATTCATGGCGTAATTTTGAAGATTTAGTGGAAATTTCCAAAAAAAACTAGATCCGGCATTGGAAATTGTTATTGTCCCCGAGTCAACATTGCAATTTGGTAAGAAATTAAGAAAATATTTTGAACTGGCAACATCGCGGCCATACCGAGCTAAAGGTCCGAGGTCATTGAAGACGGAGCTGAAAATCGTTTGATGTTTTACCGGGATTCGTATCTGTTCTCTCTCTAATCTGTGGTAGTATTTTTTTTTTTTACAATCGCTCTGCATTTCGGAGTTTTACTGACCCCAGAGGTATTGACTTGATTTGATGGTTTTTTTTCTATGAACTTTTATTACATGTATTTCAATTTTAGATAATATAATTTCATTTATTTGTTAATGTTGGAGCACACGTTTTTCTTTTATCTCACCTCCCTATTCATCTCTAGCCCAAGGTGTGCTGTAGCCAAAAGGAAACACCATTACTATATAGGGAAAAATAGGAAAACAAAATAGGAAGAGACCGTATTCGAATCGTTTGGATCCATGGAATTTTTGAACGGATATATCAGGCCTCTATTTTTCAGAATGGGATTTTTTTGACGCGAGGAGGTAAGTGTCCTGAGTATTATTATTATTTTTTAGGCTAACGTACCATTTTGCTTTCTTTTGCCAACGGAAGCTACTACAATACGTTATGCACCTTTTATTTTGTAACATACTAAAATATTGAAGAAAAGATATTGCTTGAAGTTTCATTTAATTTTTTGTCTATTACTGAGAGTTTGCTCCAAGATAAGACAATGTACAGATTGTATTACAAGTTTCAATGAAATAACATAAATCCTTTTTTAATTTGTAACAATGCTGACAATGGTCCCACTTTCTCAGTCTATTCTTTGCCCCGGAAGCAAAATGATCTATAACAACTCCAGGTTCCTTTATACCATTTCGTTGTCTCTTTGAATAAGGCACTTATTATGACTTTACAATAATGATTTCGCATTTGCTTCAACGAATACATCTCATTTGTTAAACCTCTGTGATTTTCTTGGCATTCTTAAAGAATTTCAGCAATGTTAGACAAGATAGATACGATGGGAAAAGAGGAGTAGCAATCCTTCTAAAAAACAACATAAACTATACTATAACAGATTTCATTTGTATGGAAAAAGTCGAAAAAATCGGTGTCACAATTAAGTTATTCAATAATACCAAATTAACTATTGTATCCATATACATTAGACCAGCAACAAAAATAACATTAAATGAATGGAATAACTTTTTTGAAAATATACCAAAACCTTATATTGTAGGTGAAGATTTCAACGCCCACCATTTAGCCTGGGGATGTATTAACACTGTAAAATACTGTTAGACAGCCTAGAGCCAAATAATTTGATATTTTTAAACGATAGTAGCATGAAGTGTATAAATAAGTATAATCAAAATCATAGCGCCATCGACTTAACTATTTGCAGTCCAGATATACACCATATTTTTGAATGGCTGACATTATCAGACACACACGGATCAAACCATATACCGATTGTAGTAGAATGTCAACTAAATTTGAAATCAGTATCACAAGAAAATGATAAAATGTGGAACATAAAGAAAGCAAACTGGGATAGATATATCACAGAATGTCTTAACAAAAACATTAACAACAATAACAATACTAATTTCATTAATAATAATTCATATGAACAAATAACACCATATGTAAACCAATCTGTAGAAGAATCTATATCTAAGTACATAAAAAATAAAAATATCAAAGTAAAAGGAAAACCGTGGTGGAATGAACAATGCGATCTAGTAGTTAAAGAAAGAAAGAAACCGTTCATCAAATATAAACAGACCCATAATTTAACAAACCTAATGCATTATAAAAAAGCTGACGCAATTTCGAAAAAAGTTATGAAAAGTACAAAAAGAGACAGTTGGAGATCATATTGTTCATCCCTAAACAAAAATGTAACAATTAAAAAGGTATGGGAAAAAGTTAATCTGTTTAAAAACAGAAAAAAAACCAACAAACAAATGATAGATGCTTCTGCAGACTGGATTTTTGATTTCTTATGTATACTTACACCAGATTATACAAATACACCTCCTTCGCAAAGTGAAGCAGAAGAATATGAAAAAGAAGAAGAATTAACAAAAGAATTCACACTGAGAGAATTAAATATAGCCCTAAAAATGCAATAATACATGTTCTGGCAAAGATAATATCCATTATTCAATGATATACCATTTACCAACAACAATTAAAATACAACAGGCAGAAATATTCAGCAAAATTCTCAGAGAAGAATTGGACGTACCTACAGAATGGTACAATTACCTTGTCGTACCAATATTGAAAAGTGGGACACCAGAAAAAGAACCAAATTCATATAGACCAATTGCTTTAGCTTCCTGTGTTTTGAAAATGTACGAAAAAATGATAAAAAAGAGATTGGAACATCATCTCGAACAACGCCAACAATTACCTAAATCTCAATTTGGATGTAGAGAAGAAAAGTCTACACAAGAGCTTTTAAGTGAGCTAGTAGTGGATGTCTATCATGGATTTACCACTAACAAGTTTTACAGTATTATATTCTTATACATAGAAGGTGCTTACATTAACGTAGACCTGGGAATCTTGACCACCAAAATGGTTAAATTAGACCTTCCTCGCCATCTTATCAGACACATTCAGAAGTTCTACAGCAACAGGAATATTTATGTAACAACAAATAACCAATTAGTGGGCCCAAGACAGACATCTAAAGTATTACCACAGGGAGGTATTTTTAGTCCACTTTTATATATTATCTACTCATACGACTTTGAAATCGCCCTACAAAAATATGACGTTAAAATATTCCAGTTCGCAGACGATTACGCCATAAGAACACAATATAAAAATATAGATATGTGTCACAAACAACTCAATGAAGCAACAGCTAAGAAGTAGTTTAAAGACAACGGAACAGCAATAAATGGAAGAAAATCGTCAGCTTGTACATTTACAAGGAGAATATTTCATAATCCCAGTACAATCAGAATGGCCAACATTAATATCCAGTACAAATCAGCTGTTACGTACTTAGGAGTTATATTAGACAAAAAATTCAATTGGAAACAACAAATCTCAAATGTTATTAAAGAATGTGAAAATGCTATCAATATCGTCAAAGTGTTTAGTCACCAAAAATGGGGAGCAGATCCAAATATAAGTTTAATTTTCTATAAATCATTCATACGATCAATCATTGATTATGGAAGCATTTTATATGGGACCGCTGCTAAATGTCACACAGAAAAGATAGAAAAAATTAAAAATAGATGTGTAAGATTAGCAATAGGAAGTTTACAACGCTCGCCAATAAATGTCTTGGAAGTGGAGTGTGCATAACCACCATTACATCTCAGAAGACAAATGCTGAGTGACAGGTTAATTTTAAAAATTAATAGTAAACAGGGTGAGGGTCAAAAAAACATACATAATTTATTCATTGCATGTCTAGAATCAAGATATTGGGAAAAGAAAAGATTACCACTTATAATGGAGAGTTATGACTGGATTATCTATTACAGAAATATTCTCTATGAAAGCAAAGTACAACCATATTTTTCTGTGCCTTCAAAACATTACTAAAACCACCAACAACGTATTATACATCGTATAACAAAAAAGACGTAACAACCGAGGTTCAATTTCAAAGACAAGTAAATGAAAAATGGCATAACTTCGAGAAGATATTTACAGATGGATCGAAAAGAAATAATAAAATAGGATTTGCTTTCTATCATGAAGAAGATAAATATTCAGAAAGGTATCAGTTACCCCAGTATACCTCTATCTATACCGCAACGGCAATAAAAAAAGCGCTAGAATACTGCCATAGATATGAATCCAACTCCAAATATGTTATATTTTCAGTCAGCAGAAGTGCAATACAAAAATTGGAAAATATAACACCCAATTCCGAACTAAATCACATAATAGTAGACATCTCAAGAATATGTAACGAAATCCAAATCTTACACAAAGAAATTCAGTTAGTTTGTATCAGAGGACACACAGGCATACCCCAAAATGAAAAAGTAGACAAACTAGCGAAAAGGGCCACAGAGGAGGAAATTAAAATTCATAATTTCAAAACTAACAGTTGCATGGCAAAAATATTACGAGGTCAAAAGTACAAAGCAATTGAACTAATAGTAAAACATAAACCTTGGTTCCATAACGACAGCGATCGGACTTTCACAGAATTGTTTAACACCCGAGAAAAAATTTAAAATGGGCCTTTCTGAAAATGAAAGCTGTCAATGTGGAGAAACAGATACACTACAACATTGCTTACTAGAATGCAATATTCACGAGTCGGCTATATCAAAATTTTATACAATGATTGCAAACATATTACCTTTGCCTGCTAGTTTGGATACAATATTAGCATCTGAAAAAAATGTGGTGATAAAACTATTATATAAATTAAAAAAAGAAACTAACATAAAATTGTAAACGAAGTAAAATGTTGTAAAATTTTTAACCATTCAAGTTTCTGAAAAAAAAATAAAGGAAAAATCTGAAAAAAAATATAAAAATGAATACTAAAAAAAAGAAGAAAAAAGCATAAGTACAAAAAATGCATAAAAAATACTGAACATAATAAAAAACATGAGCATAAAAAACCATGAGCATAAAAAAGCATGAGCATAAAAAAGCATAAACAAAAAAAGCATAAGCATAATTGAAAAAATCATAAGCATCAAAAATATATATGCATAAACATAATATTAGTAATAAAAATATATTTGTATGTAAGCTTATACATGTTCCACAAAATTTTATAATCAAATAATAAATTAGACTGGCCTTTTGGTTTACTAAAACCAGTGCCATTAACTTGATACACATACACATACACACACACACACATACCCTCACACACACTCTTTCACACACACACACACACACACACACACACACACACACACACACACACACACACCAAGAATTTCCTTTTCAACTTTGTATAATCTGATTCTCACGAGCCGTTTAATACCTTCACGTATATTGAAACCCACCTTATAGAAGGACTTTATGTAATCAATGCAATCACAATATACTGACATTCCTTTTTTACCTCATATACCTAATATGCAAATATTTGATGAATATTCTACTTCCAACAAAGATTATAAAGTTCACAAAATCACTGCTGCAAGTAAAAAGTCAGTGTCTCAATATAAAATAGCAACAGAAGAGGCAATAAATCCAGGCTTCATCAGATAAGACCGCAGATAACAAAATAAGCAATGGACTGAAGCCTAAACTTAATGAAGTACAACAATATATAACAAATACAAATTGTTACAACCATATGGAAAGGAGTCAGAAACTTCAGAATCCTCAGGTATCCTACCAGAACAACTCTACAGGGGTCAAGAAGCGAAAAGGACAAACATTGTTATTTGCGAGCACCTAGCTCAAGTATCTACTCCTAAAATTGATGCTCTAGACATCGAAATATAAGAGGACGTGAATAATATTCCTGGAAACACATAAGTAATCAAACCGCTAACTAAAAACGAAATTGAACACATTCAAACACTAGAAAAACTCTTTGGATAGACAAAATAAGTCCTGAGATGATGAACAAACTTCCAAAGAAGGGCATTATGCTTATTACACTAACCTTCAATAACATTCAACGCTTAAACTACTTGTCAAACTCCTTATTAGGAGGTAAGTATTATCTCAGTAGATAATACTTATCTCAAACGAGAGTAAAAATTCAATTGACGCTTCCTTATTTAGGTCCATAAAAATTACCAGTAGTACATAACATTTTCAAAAACTACTGTTACAAAGAATCAACTCGGAGCCTGAACAACTAATTTGGTCTTCAAAGAAAACTCTACAGTCCAATAGGTTCATAAATACGGCAATGGAGAACAATCAGTACTTCACATTTGTTTTTAGATGTAGATTTTCAATGAAAAATGACATGAGGTTTCTGTATTCATATTCATACTGTGCTTCAGTGAATAAATTCATGAATTTAATATCAACTAAATAGTTACTGAGTGAAATAAAATCTGTACTGTGATACTACACTAAAACCAAAAATTTTGCAAAGTGCAATGAACCTATAACGTACACATAAACATGAAAGCGTTCTTGTCATATTTAATTATAAAATTTCTTTATCTTTGTGTATGTATGTATCTCTAGAACTAATAATTTTACCGTGCTTTGTCGAATGTTTGATAATTCAGTCAAATTTGTCATATTAGGATTTATGAGTCACATAGAAAAATGTTATTTTAATGAAATAAACTTTGAACTTGTTCTTCACATTCTTCAAATAGTGGCAACGTCTGCCAGATCTGCCAATCTAAAGACGCCTGACTCGCTTCGACTCATACAAGTACTATATACAGGTTGGCAAATAAATTTTGGCTGTCGGAAGTTTGGCAACTTCCGATGCTCCGTAGCAAAGACGTATGCGGATTGCAAGAGCTCACTTCGCTGGCAGAATTCGTAAGCTTCGTTTCAACAGTACAGTTCAGAGAAAAGTGTGATAACCGGGGTTGTGCAATACTAACTTGTTATGGCGACTCCAGAAAGTGAAGTTATTCATAAAAAGTTGAGTGAGCAGTGTCGTGAAATAATTATGAACGTTTTAAATTTCATGACCGAAGAGGCAAACAATGGCAAGTCGAAAACTCCATTAACAAAGGTAAGTTTTAATTATTGCAATAAAATCTTTAAACCAAAGTAATTATTTAACAAATTTACACTCGATGGTAAATTTTTTAAATAGATATTCGTACATAATATATTTATTTATTAAACGATTTAAAAAAGTGACATTAGGGTGAGACAAAGTATTTTATGCACTCATGTGTCAATTTTATACACCGTTATGTCATCATAACAAACAAATCGACGCCATTTTTAGTCCATTTAGAGCAACCTAAATAAGACGTTTTTTAGTTTTTGCATGCCTGTGGCTCATGCGTCAATTTGTCCATTCGTAAAAAATCACCACTTTATGCACTTGTTGCATAAATAACTATTCTGTTTCTGTCTACAGGTGTATATCAAAGGGCAGATGTTTATTTTGTCTAAGATACCTATTTAAATGTAATAGGTTTTACTTTTCCTCCCAACCTATCAATATGCGAGAAAAGTACTGGTTTACCCCAAAAAAAGTTGGAATTTTGAAATTATTTTTTGAGTTATTTTTACGTTTTCCATCAACAACAGCACGAAAAAACGGTTTTAAGAAAAAAATCCTGTGTGTATGTCGTCGTCGTCCTCGTCGTCGTCTTCGTCGTTGTCGTCGGCCACTTTTTCTTACAAATCTTGTTAGCACGATACAGCCTCTGGAGTGCAATAAGTCACCAATTTTATGATTAAATGAATATTGTTAAGGACATGTGACGGATGAACCGTATTGATTTTCAGCTCACCAGAGCCAGAACAACGGGTGCTATGGTACTTGAAGTAAGACATTTCGTCATTTTTTAAGAAAAATCAGTTTGTTAGCAGGATACAGCCTCCGGAGTTCAACAAATCACCAATTTTATGATTGGATATTATTCAGGACATCTTACTGATGAACCATATTGATTTTCAGCTCACCAGAGCCAATACAACAGGTACTACAGTACTTTAAGTACGATATTTTTGTCATTTTTTGAGAAATTTCAGTTCGTTAGCACGATACAGCCTCCGCAGTGTATACAAGTGACCACTTTTATGATTGGATATTATTCAGAGTATCTCAAAGATGAACACAATTAATATTCAGCTCACTAAAGCCAGTACAACTGGTGCTATGGTACTTCAAGTACCAAATTTTTGTAAATTTTTGGAGAATTTTCAAACGATGAAATAAAACAATATAGTTTGTTCAAATCTTCATATATTTGAACTAATGTTCAATTTGAACTTGTTGACGCGTTTCACTAACACAGTAACTTTGTCAAAACGAATGAAGGTAAAATATAAAAATGTCTTAATATATACAGTGCTAAATCTATTTACTAAGGTTAACAATGGTATTAAAAGATATTACCTGGAAATTCATTCACTACAAACATTCCTAAGCTATCTTCTAGGTAAAGAGGTTCAATAAAGGAGACTGATTGATATCTATTTGGTCGTTAAGTAGATTACCTGAATATTTATTTTTGTTAATCTCTAGGGTTTCTAATAAATTTAAACTAAAGGATTTACCGACTACATGGAGAATTTCAAAATTTGGGTCGAAAATGTGTTGGTTTTCTAATAAATGATTTGAATAATGAGAATCTAATTTTTTGTTGTCATAGCTACGTTTGTGTTCCGAAATTCTAGTTTTAAAATTTCTAAAACTTCTACCGATATAAATTTTATCACAATTGTCATTACCACATGTTAATTTATAAACTCCTGATTTGTTTCATTTTGAAGATTTAGATTTATTATTTTTAATGAATTTGGATAAATTGTGATCAGTTTTAAAGGAAACATTCATGTCTAAAGTTTCTAAAAATGATTTAATTTTTAAGGATGGTGTTCCAAAGTATGTTAAGCTTTTAAATTGTCTATTATTTTTATCTGAAGGGAATACTTGTTCTAAAGTCTGTTTTTTTATCTTTTTATTTATGATATTGTCAATTAAATTTGGATCGTAATTATTATTAACTGCTATTTGTTTTATGATATTTAATTCTTTGATATAATTATTAATATTCAATGGGACTGTTAAGAGTCTGTGTATCATACTATTGAAAGCTGCTAGTTTATGACTGAATGGGTGGACCGAACTATTATGAATTGTAATATCTGTATGTGCTGGTTTATGAAATATAGAAAAATCATATTTATCATTTATATTTGAAATAGTAAGGTCTAGAAAAGTTATAGACTTATTTTGTTCAAGTTCTACGGTAAATTTGATATTATTGTGAATCGAGTTTATGTAAGTAATGAAGCTCTCTAATTGTCTATTTGTACCGATGAAGCTAGCTAAAATGTCGTGCACATATCGGTGCCAGTACATAAATTTTTTACTAAGGGGGTGTTCATGAATTATTTTTTCTATATTATCCATGAATATTTCTGCTAGTAGAAGGCTGAGAGGGTTGCCCATAATCAAACCATCTTTACTGCTATAAACCTCTCCATTGAAATGAAAATAATTTTGATTCAAACACACTTTTAATAAAGTAATGATATCAGAGTGAATTATAGGATTAACATTATTGTATGTGAGCAAGTTATCAACAAGAGTTATAGTTTCTTTAGGAGGTATACTAGGGAATAGATTTGTTACATCGAACGATATGAATTTAGAATTATGGGGTAGTATTATATCTTGAATATTATTGTTTATTCCGTTGAGTTTTTAACTGAAAATCGAGGTATGAATGAACAATATTTAGAAATGACATCTATGAGAATCTTTGAAATTTTGAATGAAGGTGCTGTGAAATAAGAAACAACTGGCCTGATAGGGTACCCCTCTTTATGGAGTTTAATTAATGAATAAAGTTCAGGGTGTTGCGGATTGGGTAAAAATAATTTATATTTTTCTTTATCGTTAATTATTGATTTGACGTTATCTACTGCTAATTTTATTTCTCTCTGGAATTTATTAGTTAGAAGCCCTAGAGATTAACAAAAATAAATATTCAGGTAATCTACTTAACGACCAAATAGATATCAATCAGTCTCCTTTATTGAACCTCTTTACCTAGAAGATAGCTTAGGAATGTTTGTAGTGAATGAATTTCCAGGTAATATCTTTTAATACCATTGTTAACCTTAGTAAATAGATTTAGCACTGTATATATTAAGACATTTTTATATTTCACCTTCATTCGTTTTGACGAAGCTACTGTGTTAGTGAAACGCGTCAACAAGTTTAAATTGAACATTAGTTCAAATATATGAAGATTTAAACAAACTATATTGTTTTATTTCATCGTTCGGTATGGATCTTCATCAAGTAAAAGCCTCATCTATTCAATTTTTGGAGAATTTTCAGTTTGTTAGCACGATACAGCCTCCAGAGAGTATACGATTGATCAATTTTATGATTGAATATTGTTCAAGGTGTCTCACAGATGTACCCTATTGATTTTAAGTTGACTAGAGCGAGTACAGCGGGTCCTATAAATCCAGATATACTAAATTTTTGGTTATTTTTGGAGAAATTTCCGTTTGTTAGCACGATACATCCTCCGAAGTGTATACAAGTCACAATTTTATGATAGAATATTGTTCAGGGCTACAAATGCGGAAAAGTTGGTTTTAAAGATTAAAACCATTTTTTTTAGCTTATAATTATAATTATTATACTCATTTCATACCTATCGCTATTACGTTTCGGTTTTATTATATGTTTCCAACCATCTTCCGATTTCAGTTACATTTGCGGTTTGTTCATATTAAAATATGTTTGAACTAAAATCTAAAGATCGTTTAAAACAACTAATGAACTGAAACGTATTATAGTATTTTTGAATTTAATACTCAGTTTAAATGGCCGAAAACCACGACAAAAATTTTTATTTCAAAGAACGGACACTGAAAACAATTTTAACTACTTCCTCATTTTATTTGTATAAAAATACACATGAGTAAAAGTTTTAATACAACATTTAAATCGACTTATTTTATTGTCAGGTCATTGAACGAGTTTCTGCTGCTACGAAAATTAGCCAAAGAACGCTTTCCAGTATTAAAAAAGAAGCTCTGGCAGAAACTAACGATGACACCGATGTGCCTACTAAGAAACAAAGAACGTCCAGTATCCGTATGGATCAGTTTGACAAAACTGTGCTTAGATGGTGCATAATAAATTATCACATATCCGAAATATACACCTTCAGATAGTTATGACTTCGCAAGAAATCGCGAATTTCTGCGGAAACAAATACATTCTTTAGGCTTTCGTTGGACCAGCATGAAAAACAACAGAAGTTTGTTAGTGGAACGTCACGAAATCAGACATTCGCGCCTACTATACTTAAGAAACATGAAAAAGTGCAGAGAACAGAAAAACTTATCAATTATAGGGATGAAACATAAATTCATTTATGTCAAACGCACCTTAAAGGATGGAGCGACAAGAGTAACGAAGGATTAAGAAAACTGATTTCCAAAGGTAATAGGCTCATCGTTGTGCATGAGGGAAGTGAAAATGGTTTTGTACCTAATGCTGGTATTATGTGGAACTTCCAGTCAAAAACAGGAGAGTATCATAATGTAATGGCGTACGAAAATTATGAGAAGTGAGTACAAGAAAAACCTATTCCAAACCTACCAAAAAGCCCTGTTGTGGTAATTGATAACGCCCCATATTACAATGTTCTAAATGAAAAATTATCTACGATTGTTTGGACTAAACAACAATTAAAAAACTGGATTTCTGAAAGAAACATATATTACAGTGAACAAATGTTAAAATCGGACCTTCATAACGTTGCAAAAATGTACAAACCGCACTATAAAACTAATTGTTGATTGAATTGTTCATTCGACATTGATTGCAAGTTTTAAGGCTACCCCCTTATTACCCGGACTTAGATCCGATCGAAAGTATTTGGGTGGCACTTAAAGAATAAGTGGCCGAACGAAATGTTACCTTCAATTTTGCAAAGGTTGAAGAATTCTGTAATGAATTTTTCGACACCTTTTCTGCAAATGATTGGAAAGTTAGATGTGACCATGTTAAAAAGATTGAACATGAATTTATGAACAGAGAGCCCCTTTTAGATACTGTTGTAGATAATGTTATTATTAATTTGGCCGAAGATGGAGATAGCGAGGATGATGAAGTTGTTATAGAAAGTGATTTTGAAGAATCATTTGTAGATGCACATCATTATTGTACTGCTGATGATTCCCTGTAAATCTAAAACATATTTTTCATTATAGTGTTTGTTTGTAGGTGGTAAGACGGAATACATTTAACGCAACAAATGTAAATAGGTGTTATAAAATTGTAGATATTATAGACGAATTCCACTAGAGTAATATAATATTCGTAGTACATCTGTACATAGTTCTAAATAAACAATAATTGACGGCACCCAGAACCAAGATTTTTTTGTTTTGCCAGTCCTAACTCTGTAAAAAGTGTGAAGGGATGTTTTAATTTCATAGCAAATATTTGCAAAAAAGCCAAAAATTTACATATGAAAGTATAAATATCCACCACAAAAAAGCTTTGATATTTTATTTTTATTATTAGTATACTTATTAGATCATCTCTAAAGGCGATTTCCCCAATTTGTTTTTCAAATTTTATGTATAAACCCGAATTTTTACATTATTATCCACTACATATTATTAACAATAACAATTTTAGATAGATTAATAGGTAGGTATGTCATTAACTATTACTACGAACAGATGGGAAAAATTGTTGGCCATTGATAAATTTAGAAAGTCGTTTTACAATCCTAATCATATTGTACGCTTTATCTACAAAATCTACATAACTTCCAATTTATGTACAAATAAACCTTAATGACGAATATTATGAAGGGACCACTTAAAAGACATTAATTTGAAGTAAAGGTGAAAGTTTGTGTCTCTTGGAATCTATTTATTATTTACATCACATAAAATAATAAAGGGTAATTATAGAATTCCTTGTATTATTTTTGAAGCAATAAATAAATATGACTGTACAAAAAAAACCAATTTCCGTAGAAAAATCTAATGGCTTTTATTTCCTTATTCATTTAATTAATAATAAAGAACACATTCATATTATTTTATTTTGTAAACTCGATTTTATATAGCATTATACATGTGCCAAAAATTATTATTTTTTAATCCTAATTCAAAATATTGTGTTACCCTCGTATGTATTAGCAGCTTCACAACTTTAAAACTTTGCATGCGGAATGTACGTCGCCTGCTCTTCCCGGTAACTGCGTTTACAAAGTTGTCAAGTTGTATAGCTTTCTCGCGCGTCGTCCACTGCCAAAATTAATTTGCCAACCTGTACATATATTTGTCAGATAACGGAGTCGAACATATTATTTGTGGTACGAACAAGCTTTAGGGTACGAGCCTATTTCTCTTTTATTAGGAAATTACGAGTTATTGGCAATTTTGTGCAATTGTAATACTATGGTGCGATGTATTAGCGGATGTATAAGTCTTATACGAAGCTAGTAAATAAGATATTGAATATTCTATTATAGTATGTACAAAAAGTACGAGGAGTAATAAACCCTAATTAAGCATGCAAAACCTTTACAGGGAGCACCATGAAATTTTTGATAAATCTCTTACTTTAAATTACATTTCTTCCGTAAATCTAAAAACCAGGTAGATCGACCCCGTATTTGTTTCAGTTGTAAAAGTTTAGGGTTTATTCATTGTTAAAGGATTAGCAGATAAGCAATAACGCAATGCAGTGGTGTGTATTTTGGGAAAAAAATACGTTTTAAATTATAATATAATAAAAAATGAAAAGAAATAATTATTGGAATACATTTAATACTCACATTTTATTCTATATCCGACTCGGAAGAGGAAGAATCGTTGTTGACATTAATAATAATAGGGTCGACTAAATCATCACAAATATTGTCAATTTTCCACATATTTGCCTCTACTTTGATAACATGCTCGATACAGTTTGTCCAATTTTCCTTACTCACATGACTTACAGCACTCTCAAACAATTTCACAACATCGTTTATTTTAAAAGTAGTATTTTTTTTTCCAACTTCCACCTTTACCTGAGCCCATATTAATTCTATGGGATTAAGTTCACGATGATAAGGGGGAAGTCGAAGAACTGATATACCACGAGAAGAAGCCATTTCTTCTACAATGTAGGTTTTGTATTTATTCTTGTTCATTTTTGCAATTCTGTAAAGTTCTTTCCTTAGTGGATCTTTGGGAAACTTAATATTTTTCGAAATAAGCCACTCCAAAAGCTCTGCTTTACGCCAACGACTTGTGGGCAATGCTTCTCGTGACCGTGAATGGTAACTTGCGTTGTCCATAACAATAACAGCCCCTTTTGGAATCAGATCCAACATTTAAACAAATCATTCCTCGAAGACGTCCCCATCCATACCTTCGTGATAGTCCCCCGTGCGTTTTGAAATAAAAGTTAATAATCCACCATCAACAAAACCTTCAGAACTTCCAGATGGTGGCTGCAAACCTAACGACAAACCTTCCACGAATGCCTGCCTTCCGCTTTTAATGTTTTCATCTTGCCAAGATTTGGAAACGGTATATCCAGCATTTATCCATGTTTCGTCTAAGTAGAAGATTTTCAAATTTTGTTCTCTGGCATGTCGAATGCTTCTTAAATAGTCTCTTCTCCAAAAAACTATTTCCGGTTTATCTATCAAGAGAGATTTTCTATTATGTTTTGTATATCTGAAACCCACATCTTTCAAAAGTTTGCATAATGTCATTCTGGAGAATTTTGGATAGTCCGTATCTCCTTGCACTGATGTCATAATTTTGTCAAGTGTTGGAATTTCTTTTCGTAAGTAAAATCCATGGACTTTACGCCTTAGTCTTTGTTTTAATGACTCATCGATCTCAATTGGTTTTCGGCCTGAAGGAGTTTTAGGGGGTTGAAGAGTTCCATTCTTGCTTTCTTTTAGTAATCTATAAATTGTTGATTTAGCAACACACAACATAGCAGCCGTTAATTCCCCAATATCATCAACACTTGCACTTGGATCCTTGTTTTTCAATGATATATAACAATTGAATATCAGAGTTTTTTCATTTAAAGATAATGGACCTGTTTTTGGTCGTTTAGATGGTCCTTGGCTTATCGACATTGTTTGGTACTTGCACAATTAACATTCAACAAATGTTTTAAATATATTCCAACTGTTTACAATATTATGACAACCATACAACTTCATACAACTTTACTCAAAGAACTAATACCAAGTATTGATTTAATGTACCTACTTTCTTTTAAAATAATATTCCCGATAATGTTTCTAAGAAAACTGGGTTGTTTGGAAAATACCTTTCAATAATCGAATAATCTGTAAATAGGTGTAATCGTATTAAGCCGATTACAGTAGGCCACTTGCCATTTAAAATTTCTGAGAAAAATTCCCCAAACACTACATATAGGAGTAATACAAATAAAAAATATTATGAATAAACGGGCATATCCGAACTCTGCCACAAAATAAAATTTTACCTGGCTTGTATCAATTTGAGAATTACTGAAATGTTCGAACTGTGCCGCAACCATTTAGTTTAATCCTATTAGAGTCATTAGGGTTCATAATAGATAAAATCGGAGGCCTATAGAATTATGTATATTTCTGAAAGGTTTCAAAGATTTTTTGAATTAAATATTTTGAAGAAATCTTGATTGTTTTGATCGATATTTAGGGGATTAGGGGAAGGATGTTGATGCACTTACACTATTGCCTAAAAATCAGGAAGAAGTATTTAATAGTGTTCGTGAATTACAATTACGAACGAACCGAGAAGAGGAATTTCTATAAACAGCAGACCAGGTATTTAAAATTATTGTGTTCTCCTGTTTTTCCAACCTTAATTTTTTATGTAATTCGGATTGTATTTTGATGGATGGGACTTTTAAATACTGTTCAACTTTTTTTTACCAAATGTTTACCATTCATGGTTTTAAAAACGGCTATTACGTACCTCTTGTTCTTTGTTTGCTGCCGGACAAATCAAGTCAAACATATTCAAATTTGTTTTCAATTTTAAGACAAAAATGTAAAGAAGTAGGCTCAAATTTTCAACCTAAAGAAGTCGTAGTAGATTTTGAACTAAGCATTCATAACGCTATATATGAATGTTTTGGCAGAGATCAAATTCTTTTTGGTTGTAAATTTCATCTCTGTCAAGCTTGGTTTCGTAAGATTCAGGAGTTTCATTTGGTACAAGAGTACAGACAGAAAGGTTCTGTAATTGGCGAATACTTAAAAGTACATTTCGGTATTATGTATCTAAGTCCTGAGGAAGTTGTAGAATTTTTTTATAATGAACTACATTTTTTGCTTCCGAATGACGAAAGAGTTATAGAATTCCGAAATTATGTCAATAAAACATATATAACGCAAAATTCGATATTTCCACCACTTATTTGGGCAAATAATGCATCCTTTTTTAAGAGAACAACGAATTCTTGTGAGAGTTTTCATTCGCATTTCGGTGCTTCTTTTCACAAAGCACATCCAAACATTGTTTAATTTACTAGTGTGTTATTGGATTTACAAACGGAAGTATACGCGAAAATTCGTTCGGCAAACCAAAGCCAGAAAAAAACCAAAAAAACTAATAATGTTAAAATTAATTTCATTAATGATCATTTGGATCATTATAGGAAAAATGTTATTTCTCGCTTTATGTTTGTGAAAACGGTTGCATGTAAAAATCTTCCACACGTTTAATTTCTTGTTTTTTTTATATGTTTATGTATATTGAATATATTTTATTGTAATGTAGATGTAATGTAGATGTAATGTAGATGTAATGTAGATGTAATGTAGATGTAATGTAGATGTAATGTAGATGTAATGTAGATGTAATGTAGATGTAATGTAGATGTAATGTAGATGTAATGTAGATGTAATGTAGATGTAATGTAGATGTAATGTAGATGTAATGTAAATGTAATTTTTTAGAAGTGGCAAATATACGTTGAAAATATATGTTTGTTATTAATATTTTCTTATATTGAATTTGAGTACCTAAAGTTCAAGGTAAATTGTTAAATCGGATTAGGCTATTAGACCCCTACTGGTTTGGTAGTTAATCTCCAAAATTTTGAACACTGGCAGAGTTCGAACAACCCTTAATGACTACCTGCATTTTGTGGCAGAGTTCGGATACTCCGGAATAAACTGTGTTGCCTTTCTTTATCAAACTCACTAAAATTTATGTACCTCTATCACTTTTTTTTATTAAAATTAGTACATCCCGTTACCTCTGACCTAAATCGTATATTCTTTAGTATAGCTGCAACTCATTCGTTCAATACAAAATGTACCTTACGGTATACCCTCTTAAAATATATTTTGGTACGTCTATGAAATCTACTTAAATGAATGATTTATTACTCCTTGTCCTTTCTATATAGACTATAGTGAGTTCATTTCATTGAACGACGGCCAGAACGGTCATCCTCTAGTGAAAAAGATCTGCCGCTGGAACTGAAAGGGGAAAAAATCATACTACGTGTATTTCAGCGTCTGCAAAAAGATCAACCACGTCTAAAAGACGAATTAGTAGATATCTGTTCAGATTACACAAGAGCCTCAAAACCAAGCATTCACAAAATTTTGAGAGAACAAAAAATATATGGAAAAGTACAGGAACCAAACAGGAAGAGCAATCGAAAAAAAATAGAAGTCGACGAAGATGCGAAATATACTATACGAAGAACTGTCAGTACGTTTTTTATGAAAAATGAACATTAAGGAAAGTGCCGGAAACTGTTAGTGAAAACGAGATCATCCCTAAAATTGGTAAGGAGACATTGATGAGAAAATTACATGTTTTTAACTTTAATTATGAGAAAATAAATAGAACGACTGTTCTTATTGAAAGATCTGAAATAGTATTGTGGAGAAGAGACTATTTTAGGAAAATTAATGGTTTCGGAAGCAAGGACGAAAGATTTATTATACGGATGAAACATGGGTCAACGAGGGGCAGACGGTGAAAAAAGTATGGCAATATGAAAATATGAAAATTGCACGCCAAGCAGCTATTGAAGGCTGGTCAACCGGTTCAAAAGTGCCACCTGGAGAAGGTCGTCGTTTGATATTTACACATATAGGAAGTGATAGCGGATTCCTGTTAAACGTTGAATTAATATTTAAGTCTCAGAAAACGGGAAACTACCATGAAGAGGTGAACGCAGAGGTGGTTTGGACGCATTACTGGAAATTTGGAACCGGGATCTGTCATCATTATGGATAAAGCATCTTACAATAGCCGACACTGTGGAAAAACGCGACAGTAGACTCTGAGATTATTACATAACACATATACGCACACCACACACACACACACACACACACACACATATATATATATATATATATATATATATATATATATTTTTTTTTTTTTTGGAAAAAATTTTCTTGGGATTGTTGGTTCCTAGTTAAACAAATCAAATGGTTTTTTTGGCTTTAATTAACATTTTTGTTTTTGTTTACGTTTCGGACATATCGTGTCCTTCATCAGAACATAATTCTACAAATAGATGACAAAAAATTAACAATTTATACACTACATATGTCTATCCTAAAAATACAATACAAAAAAAGAACTAGTTCTATTTACTAACAATAAAAATTTTTGTTCCTTTTAAGAAGTAATTATTGTCATAATATAATGTAGTGTACTGGCAGTTGTATGTGAGTTTTATATTGATACTAAATGTTTTTAATAAAAATGATTGTTTTCGTGTATTTTAACATATTTTAACATGCGCTCGCCAAGCTCTTGTTTTATGGTAAGTTATTTTTAGGATAGACATATGTAGTGTATAAATTGTTAATTTTTTGTCATCTATTTGTAGAATTATGTTCTGATGAAGGACACGATATGTCCGAAACGTAAACAAAAACAAAAATGTTAATTAAAGCCAAAAAAACCATTTGATTTGTTTAACTAGGAACCTACAATCCCAAGAAAAATTTTTCCAAAAAAAATATATAATGAAATGAGGTTCAAGAAAAAAAAACAAAACGAAACATATATATATATATATATATATATGTGCGGTGTCCGTATATGTGTTTTGTAATAATTGTTAATTATATATTTTATAGCTATATGTATATTTATTATGTAGAGTGTACATACGGCGAGTATACATATATGTCCTTCCTGTATGTTTTCAAATACATATTTAATGTTTTTACTTCATTTTATACTAAGGTAGGGCTTTAATGATCAACGAGTACACAACAAAATTCAAAGAAAAATAAACATTGACTCATAGTATGACTTAATTTATTTATTTAAAAGAACTCCTTGGATTGGCGTAGACAGAGCTGCCTATCTTCTGCCAATTTTTACATCCACTGTAGAACCAAACATCTGTTTTCCTTCTAACCCCGGAAATTGGAGAAATAATCGACACACGAGTAGTTAAACTACACAAATAAATATATTTCATTTACGGAACATTTTGAAACATTAAAATTTCTTTTTTAAATTCAAATCAACATGCGATATCTTACTTATAATCTGAAATTTACTCTTTGACGTATAAAATTATTTAGTGAGGTTATTCTTATGCATGTTTTAAAAGAAACGAATATTATTCATTGAAATGATTAAAATTAATATGGGATGCTTGAAATTCATACAGGTTATAAAGAAAAATGTTCTATATGAGCTCATATTCTTAATAGGTGAGTAAATCAAATTATTTCGTATTATTTACAATTTAATATTACAGAAACTTTTATTATCACTAAAAACTTCCATTTCTGTTTCTTTACAGTTATATGCCCTCGATATTTCATCGAAATGAATGTTTGTAAGAACGGAAAATGTTCTAATGATATGCACTTTCAAGATATAGTGTTTAATGTGTATATAAATAACTCACAGTTTATTCCTGCTTTATTTGAGGTAAGTTCTGCATCTCTTATATTTTTCAGGTGTTATTTGTTAATTTTAGCATGTTTTTATTGCTCGAATTCCAAGTTTCCTCCTCCTCACGTAATTTCAATATGGCTCCCTCTTTTTCAATTCCTTTGTTCCATTACCTTTCACAGCCTTCTTTTTACAAATAATTATGACACACATTTTTTGTACATCTCCCCTTGACGATTCAAAGATAAAAACCTACCTGTCAAATTCTACATAGGTTTATATAGACTTCTAAAAAAGCTCACTTGATTTCATGAAATAAATTGAATTTTCTGTCAATTGATAAATACCAGGATTATTAAAAGTTATACATGGAACTATTGAATTAAATAAAAATTTCTCAATCATGAGCAAATTTGCTTCATCAACATGTATTACCACCATACTCAAAATTTCTCTAAATCTATTAAACTATAACTATATTAAAATTTATTTTGAAAGTCTACTGTTTGTCCATTAACTGTTCGGTTCATTTTAAATAATTACACTTCGTATAATTAAATATTAACACTGAAAATTAACGTTTGATGATTGTTATTGAGTCTGAATGTTTGGAATATTTGATGACTTATATTTATTTGTGAATTCAACCCATTGTGTGCCCCGACAATATCCTGCCATATCCCATTAATTTTCTTGGTTCTTGTTATAACGAAAGCATAATTTCTACTATCTTGTTCAAGTACTTACATTGTTTATAATTTATACTTATCTAGATATACTTATTTTTGAGTTATTACATGGCTGCAATCTATTTATCATTTCCTATCTTATATCAGTGATATTTTATATTATTGCTTACTACCTATTGTTTTAAATATCATGATTTTTTCAATAAAAACAAGTGATATTTTAGTATTTCTTAGTTATTTCTCTATTTAATCTTAGCATCGTGTGGTTAATATAACCTCACTCGTATTACATCTCAATTTGTTATGCTTACTATTCCGTTTGAGTTTATTTTTCTTTCCTTCCCATTAATTATCTTCATCTTGGCTTTATAATATATTTGCATTTTAACAATATATATATATATATATATATATATATATATATATATATATATATATATATATATATATATGAATTTATTTTTGTTACTCGTTGCTGTTGTGACTTGAGAGTTTCCCGTTTATTTTTGTTATGGAAATTTTTCTTACTTAAGTTTATTAAATAAATTTATTTTGTTTATAATATTTATTTTTTATTTATATTAATTAATCTGAAACAGCTTTCCCTTGGTTTTTGTTATGAAATTTTGTTTATTTTATGAGAAATTGTTAAGTTTATGTGGGAGATATGGTTACTGGCGAACCACTCACAAAAAAATGGTAACACGCCATAAGCAATACTTCATTAGTGGTGTGGAAACTTGCTTGTAATTATTATGCTTCCAACGTCAAAAAATTATTTAGAAAAATGTAACAACGCTATTTTTGACCCCGCAAAAAATGTCCTCGCCATTTAATTGTCAAGATTTCTATAAATATATACTTTACAGAAGTTTTTTCATTGTTGTCGTTCATGACTTCGTGGATTCTCTCCTTTATAGATGTTTCCAGTGAATCTACAAAACGTGCTGGAGTGCTTAGTAGGATTGCTATAGAATCTAAAATATGTTTATGGTCATTAACTAATCTTTGTATTTTTTCTTCTTTAACTGCAAGATCATCTGAAATAAAAGCAAAAAATCTTATAAATTACATACCAAGACTAGATGTTTCGTATCTATACAATATTCTGGGCGTGAGTCGAACATATCCAAGTAAATAAAGAAATGTTTTTCTACTCCAATTCAATTCCTCAGCCATAGCAAGAAGCATGAAAATGGTATTATATTCGGTTCGATGAATAATTTGGATGAATAAACAAACTTAGAAATGAGCATTTGAAGCATTTGAATGAAGTGATAAATAAAAAGATGAAAAGAATGGGCGTGACTAGAGGAAATAAATATTATTCTGTAATTGTTAGTTTTCAAATATGTGTAATATTTATTTATATTGCCTGGTCTTATGTGATGGTTTCCCGGCTTATAGATTTGAATTCTGAACTTACCCATATGAATAAAACACTACCCTTCCAATATGAAACAAATTATTAAAATTATATTTACATCGAATAATTGAATTAAACACTCTCAACCACTCTCTCTCAGATATCCCATTATGTTATTGTCATTAATAATAATAATAATAATAATAATAATAATAATAATCAGACGATGATATTGATTTATCGAAACAATTGTCAATTTTTTAGAATTTTCAATAACTTGTATTATATTGTGGAATTAACTAGAGACCTTGAGTTTCATTTAAAAACACTAATATGAGCATATTCCACGAAGTAAGGGTCGAGACAGTCAATTTCAATAATAATAATAATAATAATAATAATAATTTTTAAGCTAGCAGAGACAAACTGAATTGTTTCCTCTCTAGCATATTAAAACTGCACGCCTCTTGGAGGTAGATGGAATGATAATAATAATAATAATAATAATAATAATAATAATAATAATAATAATAATAGATAGATATATGGTTTATTGACCTCATTCACAAACATAGTACATTAGAAGTCAGTGAAAGTAGTACATATGAATACATTTTACCAACTAAAAATATTAAAGATTGTATAGTGTTGTATATGACAAATTTAAAATATAATAAAAATAATAGAAAGTAAAAATTTTACATAAATACAGACATACATTTCATAAAGTAAAAATATTGATGGAAATATGACAATTTTAAAATAAAAAATAAGTTAAAAAATAATAGAAAGTAAAAATTAAATTAAACAAAACAAACAAACATATAAGCATTAAGCCCAAGTATTCAATTCCTCCAAAAACTCATCAACTGTATAAAAACAATAATTTAAAAGAAAAGACTTAGCCAAATGTTTAAATTGAACTCTCGTCATATCACTTATATTTATATGCTCAAAATATTTTACAAATGAATTGTACAATGTAACATCCAACTTATTGTTTTTTGTTGTTTTCAGTCTAGATTTGAGAATGACAATGTCTTTACTATTTCTCATCATAATTATGAACATCTGCATATTTAGTCAGAACATATCGATTTTTATGTGTTTCAATTAACACTTCGAAAAGATACAAGCACGGAAGCGGCGATATTTCAAGTTTTTTGAATATTTTTTTATAATTGGTGTTTCTTGGTGCGTTGTAAATTATTCTAACTACAGTTTTCTGTAGCACAAATACTTTGTGCACTGATGTGCTGCTGCCCCATAGCATAATACCATATGTTAAATTGCTATGAAAAAGTGAATAATATACAGCCTTTAACAAATGATTTTAATTGACGAATTACAAAAACTTGGCTCGCTAATTTTGAACAAAAGTAGTCAACATGGGGTGACCAACTTAAGTTTGTATCCAAATGAATGCCCAGTAATTTAACTGGCTCTGATTTTATAGCCCATTTATCTAAACTGAAAAGAATGTGTTTCGTTTTAGTGTCGTTGAGTTTCAGCTTATTTGCCAGGAACCACTGGTTCAACAAAATATTATTACCAGCTTCTGTGCCATCAGATAAAGTTGTAGTATCATCAGCGAATAAAATACAAAAAGTGTCAATAGCCTCTGGTAAATCGTTAACAAATATTATAAAAAGTATTGGACCCAAAATCGAGCCCTGAGGAATAATAATAATAATAATAATAATAATAATAATAATAATAATAATAATAATAATAATAATACCCTCCTAGGAGCTGTAAGACCTTGTCGTTGGTGGAGTGGCTGAGTAACTTCCTCCCTCCTCGAGCCGCAAGGACGGGAAGGGAGGAGTGAAACTAAAAAACAGCTCAGAAATGGTCAGTGGGGCACTGGTGGGGCTATCTATGCCGATGTGATAGCACCAACAAATGCCAGTAGAAGATCCAACATGCCCAAGTTACATCCGAACACACTGGCAAGTCCTGACCAGACATGGGGGACGAGCGGCGAGTTTACGGCGCCGAAAAACTGGAACCCTCGGCTATGGTATGGTAACCCAGACAGAAGAGTCCCGATGGAGTAAACCAGCGATAAAAAAATCCGACATCTAAGGTGGAAGAGACCGTGCCGATAGATGAATGATCATGCGTAGTTGATCGCTAACGGTTCCCTCCGGATACCAGGCGACCTTCGGTTGTACTAAGTCTCTCTGTGGCAAGGGTGCATTACCACAGTTATACCCAGTACATCCCAACTCGTGGGAATCATATGAATACCTCAAATAAATTAGAAAATACGGAGAATCCTAACTCCAACGAAACAGAAAATGCTATGAATACAGAGACGATGGGACCTGTCCCTCGGTTCTTACTCATTAAGAGATTGGATGGGGAGGATTTCTCGAAAGTCAGCCCTTTTTTGATCAGTAAAGTTATGTATGGTTTGATTGGTACTACGAAAAATACAAGAAAAGTGAGAGATGGCATCCTAGTGGAAACCTCTTCACGAGCACAGTCATTACGATTAATGAAAGTTAACAAACTCGCAGACTTCAATGTACAAGTAACCCCTCGTGGTACGTTGAACAATGTCAAAGGTGTCGTGTATTGTGAAGATTTTCTAAACTGCACTACCGAAGAAATATTAGAAGGCCTTAAAGATCAAGGTGTCATTGAAGTGAAACGCATGAAAACAAAGAGAGAAGGAATTATTACCGAAACCCCCAATCATATTCTCACATTTGATACACCAGTTTTGCCAAATAATATCCGAGCAGCTTTCTACAACCTGAAAATTCGACCATATTTTCCTGCCCCAATGAGGTGTTTCAAATGCCAACTTTTTGGTCACATGTCATTTTGGTGTAAGAAAGATCAAATCTGTGTATGCGGGAAGCCACCACATACAGAGACAGACTGCGAAAAACCAGAGGTATGCGTGAACTGTAAACCTCCGCTTCCCATAACCAAAAGGAAGCGATTCAAAGCTAAAGATGCGAACGTCAGCTCTGAGGAAGATTCAGATGGTAGTACATACTCCTCCAATACTCAATCCTCCCAGAGTACTAAAAAGAAAAAAGGATGGCCAAAGGGCAAACCTAGAAAATGAATTGAAGTTTAGTCTCAAGATACCGTATACCTACTGTCCTTTAAACTTTTCACAAATACACCTTACGTTCACATTCAATCTAGAAAACCTAATATTTTGGAATTGCAATGGCTGTATAACCCACTTCCCGGAACTCAAAAATATTCTCAATGAAAGGACACCCTTTTGCATATGTCTTCAGGAGAATCACCTGAAACCTCAAGAGAATTTCTCTTCGAGAGGATACAATAGTTACAGAAAGGATGTTATTCCTGATCTCAGAGCCAGAGGTGGTGTAGCTATCTTTCTCAAGGATAATATTCCCCACCGGAATATTCCTATACAGAGCAGATTACAAGTTATCGCTGTCCATGTTTATTATCCAATCCAATTTTCAATTTGCAACATCTACTTACCTGACGGTAATTGGACTATTGAAGATCTGAGAAATATCGCTGACCAGTTACCAGCTCCCTTCTTGATTGTGGGAGACTTTAACTCACATAATCCACTGTGGGGTTCGAATAGACTGGACAATAGAGGCAGAATTATCGAAAATTTCATCGACGAAATGAACCTTGTTCTCTTGAATAATGGTGAGGGTACTTATATAAACCTAAGATCCAACTCATTGTCAGCTATTGATTTAGCATTATGCTCACCAGTTATATCGAAATCGCTACAATGGAACTGTTTGGGAGATCATCTTACAGATCACTTCCCAATTTCAATTGAATTTGCTGGCCGATTCATCCCACGAGCACTGCCCAGACGATGGAGATTGAGTGATGCTAACTGGGATCGGTATAGACAACAATTAGAAAACTTACAGCTGCCTGATACCGATATCAATGGAGCCACAGAACTGATCAGTAGTGAGATTTTATCAGCAGCGGAAATATCGGTTCCACGATCAAGTGGTCGTAAAGGTACTAAATCAACTCCCTGGTGGAATGACATTGTTGCCAAACTTGTGGCAGATAAAAACCACGCCTTGACTATTCTAAAACGTTCACCCACATTGGAAAATACTATATCGTTTAAGAAAGCACGTGCAAGAGCAAGGCGTGCCATACGTGATAGTAAAAGAATTACGTGGGAAACGTATGTCTCTACTATCACAGCTAGAACACCCGCATCAGAAGTATGGACAAAAATTCGCGCTATTCTAGGAAAGACATTCACGGATACATCACGGGTTTTAGAAATTGATGGCCAACTTATAATCAGTGAGGAAGAGATTGCTGAGCATTTAGCTAATCAATTCGAATATATCAGTAGCTCGGAACACTACGACCCCGAGTTCCAGATCCATAGACAGGCAGAAGAGCGAGAAATTGACTTTCGGGAAGAAAATATATCCAACTATAATCACCTTCTCACCCTAGAGGAACTAGATAATGCACTTTATGAAATGAAAGACTCCGCACCAGGAGGAGACAACATTGTATATGAATTCATCAGACAGCTACCAAATTTATCAAAAAAAGTACTATTAGATTTGTATAATAGAATATGGATCGACGGCACCTATCCAGAGAAATGGCGGGAGGCCGTAGTTATTCCTGTTCTTAAAATAGGGAAAGACCCAAAACTTACTTGTAGTTATCGACCCATCTCACTCACAAGCTCTCTTAGCAAACTTATGGAGAAGATTATAAGCATCAGACTTAAATGGTATCTGGAATCCAATCATCTCTTGTCATATGCTCAGTCTGGTTTTAGGAGCCACAGGTCTACAATTGACAATCTCTTTCTGCTAGAGAAAGAAATCCAGGATAGTGTTTCCCACAGAAACCACACAGTAGCAGTGTTTTTTGACCTAGAAAAGGCATTTGATACAACCTGGCGCTTCAACATTCTCGACCAACTCCGAAAGTGGGACATGAAGGGAAGACTACCAAATTTCATCGTAAGTTTTCTCAAACAACGTAAATTCCGTGTCAGGAAAGCATCGACTTCCTCAGAGCTACATATATTAGAAAACGGAGTACCACAAGGATCTACTCTGAGCGTAGTACTTTTTGCTATTGCAGTTAACGGACTTCTAGATAATCTCAATCCAACAGTGGGACGATGTTTATACGTTGATGATTTAACGATCTTTTACTCTGCAACATCTATGGATGACATAGAGCGAACTCTTCAGGAAGCCATAAATAGCCTCTGTAACCGAGCGAAGACTTTTGGGTTCACTTTCTCTGCTGCGAAAACCAAATGTGTTCATTTCTGTCGACTTAGATCAGGTCATAATGATCCGAAATTGAAACTGTCTGAACATGAACTAGTATGCAGCGACTCTGTCAAATTTCTAGGAATGATATTCGATAGAAAATTGAGATGGGACTTACATATAAACGATCTAATACTGAAATGCAAGAAAGCGCTGAATCCACTGAAAGCATTAGCTAGTATTAATTGGGGATGTGACAGAGAAATACTTCTGAGGTTATACAAATCATTTATATTGTCCAAGATTGACTATGGCTGCCTTGTTTATGACTCAGCACGTGAATCAATACTAAAAAAGTTGGACAGTATACAGTGTCAGGCTTTGAGGGTCGCACTGGAAGCATTTCGCACAAGCCCATATCTATCACTTTGCTGTGAAGCTGGAATTCCCCCATTGAAATACAGGAGACTGCAACTACTCACGAGCTATAGCTCAAAATTGGGTGCATTCCCAACCCACCCCAACCACCTACAGATGCTCACAGAAGAGGAGTATGACTACTATGAACGACGGCCAACTATCACTCGTCCTGCTGGAATTAGATTTGTAGAATGCATCAATAAGATTGACTATTCCATTCCAAGGAGCTATACCATAAGACCGTCCGAGGTGCTTCCCTGGGACATTGCCCCCCTTGATATATGTCTCGACCTCCAGAAATATAAAAAAGGTGAATGCAACAGAATCACTATTCTTATGGAATTCCACAGGATAATTGAAAGTTTCTCAGATTGTCATATTATCTATACAGACGGATCCAAGACCGACAACGGAGCTGGATGCGCCATATCAAGTTTGGGAATTGTCCATTCATGGACATTACCATGTGAAGCCAGTGTTTATACAACCGAACTCTATGCTATTTTACAAAGTACTGGATATATAGAATTCAACATATATAATAAGTTCGTTGTTTCTACCGACTCTCTGAGTTCTATACAAGCTCTAAAGAATCCATTCAGTAGAGATCCACTGGTACGAATAATACTTGCACGAATACATTGGCTGAGAACTCGAAATAAATCAATAACGTTTCTATGGATTCCTAGTCACTATGGAATAGCTGGTAATGAACTTGTCGACAGTGCTGCCAAAGAAGCTGCTCAAGAGCCTGTTGCTGAGGACATATATATTAGAGTTGATGATATAAGAACCCATTTGAAACACGCTATCTTAGGACAATGGCAGATGGAGTGGGATAGTACGGAGTCAAAATTGAAGGAGATTAAGCAGAAAGTTCATCCTTATACACCGCTCCCATACTCATGCAGAAGAGATCAAGTAGTTATTACCCGAGCACGGATAGGACATACTAATTTGACGAACACATTTATGCTGGCAGTAGAGCGGCAGCCCAGATGCCATCACTGTAATAGGAGACTTACTATCAAACACATACTCACACAATGCCCAGAACATCAAGCAATCAAACAACGAATTGGAATAACGAAAACCTTACAAGCATACCTGGAAAATAATATGAATAGTGCATCTCGAACACTTTCATTCTTCAAAGAGATTGGAATCTACAAAAGAATATAAAAAAAAACACATTTTGATGACTGCAATAATATATTAATTGAAATAATAGGGTTGAATATATAAACTGAAATTTAGAAAGAAGAAAAGAAAAAAAAAGAAGAAGGAAAAAATGCTGGAAGGCTAATGACCTTAGCAGTCGATGCCTCAAAAAAAATAATAATAATAATAATAATAATAATAATAATAATAATAATAATAATGAACAGTAGTGAAGCGACACTTACAGCCTCTCCTACCAATTCCTACTCGCACCTCTACGTCGGTAGACCCTGGTAACCATCTCTGGAGATACAAGATCGGGTAACCAACCCCCGGTGGCGGATCAACAGTAGATGGGCTAACGCGAGAGGGAGAACAACCAATCTGGCCGGAGCAGATACTGTTGCCAGCAGCATCAACTTCGCTACGGGTGACGACGTAAATCCTGTACTGCCAGCCCCGCCTGCAGGGGGGCCGTAAGGCCTCGGGGCGCAATCCCGCAGACCCCAGCAACCGGTAGGTAGGGCCAGCAACCCTACCGACTGTGAATAGAACAGCTCCTGTTACAAGAAGCCAAGCCTCGGATGCTAGTAGAGTAGGTGCCGCCTCTACTAGCGGAACACAGCGGTACCTAGCCGGCAATGGTGAAGCAAGTGGCACCACCCAGCGAACTGAAACCACAAGGCCTGCAACCCCTGAGAAACAACCCTTGCTGGAAAGCTTGGACACGCTGGAAAGAGCGAGTCCCGCTCAACACATCCTAAGGGTAAACCAAAGGATAGAGGGTAGGCGTATGCGCTGGTCTAGATCACTTAACATTGAACTAATGCGCGCATACTACCAAGTGACAATGGGGGAAACGGACATGATCGGATATCGAGATAGACTGGAAGATTTATGGAATGCAGAACACCAACAGCTGACACTCCCAGCACAACGACTAGCTGATCAAATACGATCGATTATACGGCGTAGAGCTCTGAGCGAAGCGGAACTAGATGTACTCAAATCTGGTTGGCGAAGACAATCCATCAGACGTTCCGTCCATCGAATGAGCGTGGCTCCACAAGTCACCGAAGAGTACTTACCGAAACAAAGACCAGAGCTAGTAGAAGACCTCACAGAAATCGAAGATCTGCTAAAGGAAGCTGACCTTAAACTCCGAGGCATCCCCATGCAAGATAGACCAGCACTACCAAAATTAACCCTAAATCAAGAAATCCTAACCATGGTGGAGAAAACTAATAAAACTCTTAACGACACCATCCCTTCAGAGTCATTACTTGATATTTGCCATGCAGTGTACTGTGCTGCTCATGTTGTCTGCTCTACATATGGTTCCAAACACAAAAACAAAAAGTTGGATAATGAAACGCCCACGAAAAACACCCCGCGTTGGGAGCGACGCATAGAATGCAGAATAAATACCATACCTAAAGAAGTAGGTATTCTGCACACGTATCTTAACTCTGAGAGCAGCCAAAAGTTGAAAAAGAAGGCGAAGAGCTATGCCAAACGTGCAAAAATCAACCCAGGGAGTCCATCATATCAGCAGGATCTTCTAAAGCATCTGGATGGCCTGAAACAAAAGATAAAAGCATTAGGAAATAGGATAAGAAGGTACCGACTAAGAAGCCGTCGGTATCAAGAGAATAAACTGTTCGCAATGGACCAAAAAGCATTCTATAAACAACTACAACGAAACACAGTGGAAACATCACTTATAAAACCTAAAAAAGAAGACATGCAAAGATTCTGGAAGATCATATGGGAACAAAGTGTCACGCATAATGACAGAGCATTTTGGATCGCGCATGAAGTTAAATCTCACGAAACAACTGGACAGATGGCGCAGCCTGAAATACGGAACGTAGATATTACCGCTGCAACCAGCAAGCTGAAAAACTGGACAGCACCGGGCGTCGATCATATTCACAACTTCTGGTGGAAAAAACTCACCGGAATTCACCAAAAAATAGCAGATAAATTTGCAGCAGCCATCCTGGATCCTTCGATCATACCAGAATACTTCACTCTTGGTATTACCCACATGCTCCCTAAATATGAAGACATGAAAGACCCTAAAAATCATCGGCCCATAACTTATCTACCGTCCGTTTATAAAATCTTCACTTCGATCATATGCTCAAAGATCACACATCACATAAATGCAAACAATATTCTTGAATGGGAACAGAACGGATGTAAACAAAAAGCACGGGGATGTAAGGAACTTCTTGTAATTGACAACATTGTTACAAGACAAGCAAAATTAAAGAAAAGAAAACTATCCATGGCATGGATCGATTATAGGAAAGCCTTCGACTCAGTTCTCCACTCCTGGCTACTGAAAGTACTAGAGGTATATAAAATCCACCCCCATCTTTCTGCAGTGCTGAGACATTTAATGGCAACATGGCGAACGATACTAAATCTTCAAACCTACAGAACAGATGAGCCCAATCTGGTTCTGTTTAGCACTTAACCCTTTAAGCGACATGTTAAAAAAAGTGGAAACTCATACGAGCTTGACAAAGGGACAAAAATATCCCATGCATTTTACATGGATGATCTTAAGGTGTATGCCAAAAACCCTCAACAATTGCAAAGTTCGCTAGAGCTTGTTAAGGCGTTCAGCGATGCGATTAAAATGGAAATGGGGCTATAAAAATGTGCAGTCGTTCATGTGGATAGAGGAAAGGTCACACAGTCCCAAAATATGACACTGATGGATAACATAACAACAATCCCATCCCTAGGCCCAGAGGACAGATACAAATACTTAGGCTTTCAGCAAGGATTAAGCCTCGACAAGAAAGGTAATCAAGAAAGAGCAACAGCAGAGTTTTTCCGTCGAATTAATACCGTTTTGAAAACACAACTGAACAAAATACAGGCAATCAATGGATGGGCAGTACCCGGGTTGGCGTACTCATTTGGCATAATAGATTGGACACATACAGAAATACAACAAATCGACAGACAAGTACGTACAACGCTCACAAAATTTCGCCTACACCATCCAAAATCTGCGATGGAGCGATTGTATATACCCAGGAAAGAAGGTGGCCGTGGACTGACTAATCTCGAGAGCATGTTAGTGGATGAAACTCAAAAACTGAGAGGATATTTTAAAATAAGAACTTACCCCTATTCAGATGCCTAGTTACAGTTGATGATGGATACTCGGCACTAAACCTCGCCGACGGGGAACCTGATAGGGAAAATGACTGCATCAATAAAATGAAGGAAACTTGGCAGGTAAAAGTATTACATGGCAGATATTACAACTCACTGCACCAGGAAGATGCAGATTTCAGAGCAACGAATACTTACCTCATCACGGGGTACTTGTTTGCGGAAACCGAAGGCGCACTCCATGCAATCCAGGACCAAGTGGTGGCAACGCGTTGCCACCAGAAATATATCATTAAAATGAACATCCCAAACCCCCGCTGTAGACTCTGTAATAAGGAACAGGAGACGATCCAGCACATAATATCAGCCTGCACCCAATTAGCCCCCACCGCTTACCTGAGTAGACACAACAATATGGGAAAGGAACTACATCTCGCTGTGACCCAAAGATTAAATCTAAAAACAGGAAAAACACCAGGGTACAAACATCAACCGTTAAGTCTAGTTGAAAATGAGCACTATAAAGTCTATTGGGATACTTTGATAAGAACAGACCGAGAAGTTTAACACAACAAACCAGACATGATCGTGCTAGATAAAAACAGCAAATCTGCGATCATTATTGATTTTTCGATCCCACTGGACGAAAATCTGGGGAAAGCTCACAAAGACAAGATAATGCGATATCGTCCGCTAGCAGATGAGGTAAGAGATTTATGGAATTTAAGAAAGGTAGAGATCAAACCATTCATAATTTCTGCAAATGGCTTAGTGCACGTTAAAGTAACTAAACACCTGGAAGAGCTGAGCATATCTCGACATATCTGTGGTTTGATGCAAAAACCAGTAATTCTGGGAACAACTGCAATTGTCCGAAGAACACTAACCCCCTAATTAAGTAGGTTTATACCTTGATGCAACTGTGTCCGGTAGAAACTGCTACCACCAACCACGTACAAGTGTGAAAATAATAATAATAATAATAATAATAATAATAATAATAATAATAATAATAATAATAATAATAATAATAATAATAATATAGACCCATCACGTGCCTTCCTACAATGTACAAAATCTTCACTGCAGCACTATGTGATAAACTGTACGCATACCTGGAAACTAATGATATTCTAACTGAGGAGCAGAAAGGGTGCAAAAGAAAATATATGGGCTGCAAGGAACAAATAACAATCGATAATGTGATATTGGAACAAATCAGAAAGAAGAACAGAAATCTATACATGGCTTATATAGGCTATCGGAAAGCTTTCGACTCAGTGCCCCACAGTTGGTTAATAAAAACTTTGGAAATTTACAATATACACCCTGTGGTGGTTAGGTTTCTAAAAAGTACTATGAGTAATTGGAAAACAAAACTCAAAATTAACCTAAATCACACAGAACTAGATAATGAATCTATCAGTATTAAAAGAGGAATCTTTCAAGGAGATACACTTCCCGCTCTATGGTTCTGCTTGTGTTTAAACCCACAGGATATGGAGCAACTATTAGAGCGGATTGAAACTCAACAACCATAAGTCATCTATTCTTTATGGATGATCTGAAACTATATGCCGCGTGCAAAAAACACCTAGAATCCAACTTAAAACTCATGCACCAGTGGAGCACAGATGTCGGAATGTCGTTTGGTATGGAAAAATGCCAAACTGTATCGGTTGAAAAGGGAAAGCTGAAAGAAGGAGAACCTATAGAACTAGAGCCAGACAAATATATTGAAGCCATGACAGACAAACCCTACAAGTACTTAGGAATCCTTCAGACACACAAGATAGAACATAAAAAAATAAAAGCCATATTAACCACCGAATTCGAAAAACGCCTTTACAACCTCTTAAAAAGTAAACTAAATTCAAGAAACCTTACCACGGCCATAAATAGCTACGCCATATCCGCTCTTCAGTACTCCTTCGGAATAATTAAATGGACTCAAACGGACCTGGAAGCAGTAAACAGAAAGATTCGAACCGAGCTAACAAAACATAGAAAACACCATCCAAAAGCGTCCGTCGGAAGGGTAAATTTACCTAGAGAAAAAGGAGGTAAAGGAATAAAAGATGTTGTGGAAGCTTGCACTCAGCAAATTGCAGGCTTGAGGAGTTTTTTCCGCCACCAAAATAGTCAACTTCATAAAGCCATAGTGAAAACAGATACGGGTTATACACCTTTAAACCTAAGCATGGAAAACTTTACGCCCTTTAATACACGAAATGAGGAAGATAAAATTAGAAATTGGCGTTCAAAAGAATTGCACGGAAGATTCATTAATGATTTACAGAAAGACACGATAGATCAAGCTAAATCGGTTGAATGGCTTAAAACTGGAACGCTGTTCCCAGAAACTGAAGGTTTTATGGTTGGTATACAAGATCAGGTTATAAAAACGAGGAATTACCAAAAGTATATCTTGAAGGAAGAAATACCAACAGATAGGTGCAGAAAGTGCAACAGAAGTCAAGAAACGATTGAACACATTCTTTCTAGTTGCCAAAGCATAGCTGAAACTAAATATCTAGAACGACACAACAAAGTTGCCACAGTAGTATACCTAGAAGTACTGAAAAAACTTAACCTTGATCCACAAAACAACGAGCCATATTACAAATATAAGCCCCATCCAGTTATCGAAAATCAGTATGTTAAGATCTACTGGGATAAAACTATCATGACGGACGTAACAGTACGACACAACAGGCCGGACATTACAGTCATTAATAAACAATCCAAGCGAGCTCTGCTTATTGACATATCGATCCCAAATAATTCTAACACAGAAAGCAAATACAATGAAAAACTAAGCAAATACGCCGAGCTAAGGACCGCAATAAAAGAATTGTGGAATCTTAAAGAAGTCAAGATCATTCCAGTTGTTTTATCCTGTATGGGGCTAATTCCCAAGAAACTAAGTACTTCCCTCAAAGACATTGATATTCCTGAGTCAACCTACCGATTAATGCAAAAATCTGTAATCCTGGATGCGACAAACATTGTTAGGTCATTTCTAGAATAGTGACACCCAACGAAAGTCTTGCTGTTGAGGCCGACTGTCGTTGAAACACGCCGGGTGTAAATCCGGTGATACAAAAAGGAAAATAATAATAATAATAATAATGACTTTATTGCTTTGTTATAAGAATACAAGTACAAACAAAGCCGACGTTCGCTCTTAGATGATGTTTTCGTACTAGAAGCACTACCTAAGTAGCGCTGTTCCACGTAACCGCGAAACACAAAACTAAATATCAAATATCCTTTCGTACAATATCTTACATGATAAGATAACAAAAGTTTTTTAATGAAGTTGACTGTCTCGACCCTTACTTCGTGGAATATGCTCATATTAGTGTTTTTAAATGAAACTCAAGGTCTCTAGTTAATTCCACAATATAATACAAGTTATTGAAAATTCTAAAAAATTGACAATTGTTTCGATGATATAGATTTATCATTTAAAAACACTAAAGTTATTTAACATATTTCTGTAAATATTAAAATGAATAAGGCCAATTTTACCTGCTTAAAATTAGAATTTTAACATTATACTATTATTAAATAGAGACTTTTTAATGTTCAGTTTAAATCGAGTAATGGGTAACGTTTTGTAATCTTCGGGGATTATGTTGTACAGATTCGCAATATTATATGAGAAGCTAGATCGGAATAACGAGGTTTTATTTTTAAATTTTACATTAATATTGTGAACTTCTGATCTCTATTTAATTTTTTTCGATAGGTAAAAAGGAATTTTGGTAAACATAATTTTATGAAATAGTACTGATCCATGTAGAATACGTCTATTTTTTATGTTCAGCCGGCCAAGGTCTGCAAGATGCTTAGAGGTTGGATTGCGACGTCTGATACCACAAATAAATCGAACACACATATTTTGAATTCGCTGCAGTCGATTTTGATCTAGTTGTGTTAAGGCTGGTCCATATATTACATCACAATAGTTAAACTGTGAAAGCACGAGACGATCACAGAGCATAATTTTGGTTGCTTTATTTAATAATTGTCTATGTGAGAATAGAAGTTTTAAGTTGCAAAATGCTTTTTGAATAATTGATGAGGTATGATTGGAGAATGTTAAGGAATCATCTAAAACGAGACCAAGGTTTTTTCCAGTTAGATAAAATTAAATTATCGTTATTAATTTTCAAAGGTATTTTACTTTTGTCTTTATTTTTCTCAATTCTATGTCCAAATAGCATAGCTTTTGATTTTGAAGGATTCATGCTTAGGCAAAATGTATTAGAAATATCTACAATAGTCTCTAATTCTTCATTAATTTTCATACAAGCATTTACAACTTCTGATTCGGCATAATAGTGAGCCTTCATATTATTAAAGTAATTTGAAAATTGGGAGTTGTATAGGGTAAATAGCAAGGATCCTAAGATGGAACCTTGCGGAACTCCTCGCCATAGGTAAATATTCCTAGATAATTTTTTATTTATAAATACTCTTTGATATCTATGATCTAAATAGGATTGCATCATTTTTTGCGCTTGTTTATAAAAACACATATAGTTAAATAATGACAAAAGCAGAGGGTGATTAATTTTATCGAATGCCTTTGAGTAATCTAGTAAGATTAAAATGCATAGATGGTTGGAATCAATATAAGAATAAATGTCATCCAAAACTTTGAGGAGTGCAGTAGTGCAGCTGTATCCTGGACGAAACCCCGACTGGTGTTCAGGTAGAAGGTCGAATTTGGTGATGTGTTGACGAATCTGTTCATCCATCATTTTTTCTAGGATTTTAGAAAAGATACACTGAATACTTATGGGACGAAGTTCATTGAAATCAGCAGGATTATCCGTCTTAGGTATGGGTAGAACTTTAGATTCTTTCCAAATTAAAGGAATAACGGAATTTTTTAGACAATAATTATATATGTGAGTAATAAATGATAAAATATGTGGACAACAATAGAGAATCATAGTGATATTAATATTATCAGGTCCAGCTGCATTTGAATTTATTGAAAGTATTTTTTCATAAACTTTTAACTCATCAATTTCCCTAAATTTAAAATTATCAACATTCGGTATTTTAATGAAATTAACTGTCTCGATCCTTACTTCGTGGAATATGCTCATATTATTGTTTTTAAATGAAACTCACGATCTCTAATTAATTCCACAATATGATAAAAGTTATTGAAAATTATAAAAAATTGACAATTGTTTCGATAAATCAATATCATCGTCAGAATGACAGAAGTTACATTTCATTTTATGCCTACCTGATGTTTAGTAGTTATTTTTGGCTAGACCAAGAAGTAACCTAACTTGTGGTTGGCTTAATATATGTTTATAGAAAAGAGAAGAAGATGTGATATTGCAAATATTGAAGCTTAGATATTATTAGCCCTATGGTGATATCCTGGATATCATTTTTCCAATTAAGATCAGTATAACTGTGCAATGATATAGAAAACCAGGAAAACTATATCTGCTGATCTTTCTAATTATCACTTAAGAAGACAGTTTATTAGTGGAGAACTCCCTAGATTTAACTGTTCATTGACGACTTAATATTGTGGGTTTCTTGAATGTCTTCTAATTTACAGTTCTTCAAGGAAATCCTGTTCTTGTTTCATTTCATAAATATGCAGCACTTCTAGTTCTGTGTTAGGTGTCAATGAACGTTACTTTCTGTTTTAATAGAAATTGTTGTATTCGTTGCTGATAACTATAAACTCATTTCGTTCGATGTAACTAATATGTTTACTAAAATTCCTCCTAAAGAATGTCTAATACTTGTAAGAAAATTACTAGAAGATAAAAATATTATTCCAGGAATAATAGATATACTTAATTTATTTGATGTATGCATTAATCAGAATTATTTCACTTTTGACAATAAGATATATATTCTAAATGAAGGTTCACCAATGGGAAGCCCTATATCACCTATTTTAGCAAACATTTTTATAAATTGAATAGATGAGGCTTTTACTTGATGAAGATCCATACTGAACGATGAAATAAAACAATATAGTTTGTTTAAATCTTCATATATTTGAACTAATGTTCAATTTAAACTTGTTGACGCGTTTCACTAACACAGTAGCTTTGTCAAAACGAAGGTGAAATATAAAAATGTCTTAATATATACAGTGCTAAATCTATTTACTAAGGTTAACAGTGGTATTAAAAGATATTATCTGGAAATTCATTCACTACAAACATTCCTAAGCTATCTTCTAGGTAAAGAGGTTCAATAAAGGAGACTGATTGATATCTATTTGGTCGTTAAGGAGATTACCTGAATATTTATTTTTGTTAATCTCTAGGGCTTCTAATAATTTAAACTAAAGGATTTACCGACTACATGGAGAATTTCAAAATTTGGGTCGAAAATGTGTTGGTTTTCTAATAAATGATTTGAATAGTTAGAATCTAATTTTTTGTTGTCATAGCTACGTTTATGTTCCGAAATTCTAGTTTTAAAATTTCTAAAAGTTCTACCGATATAAATTTTATCACAATTGTCATTACCACATTTTAATTTATAAACTCCTGATTTGTTTAAATTTGAAGATTTAGATTTATTATTTTTAATGAATTTGGATAAATTGTGATCAGTTTTAAAGGAATTATTCATGTCTAAAGTTTCTAAAAATGATTTAATTTTTAAGGATGGTGTTCCAAAGTATGTTAAGCTTTTAAATTGTCTATTATTTTTATCTGAAGGGAATACTTGTTCTAAGTCTGTTTTTTTATCTTTTTATTTATGATATTGTAATTTAAATTTGGATCGTAATTATTATTAACTGCTATTTGTTTTATGATATTCAATTCTTTGGTATAATTATTGATATTTAATGGGACTGTTAAGAGTCTGTGTATCATACTATTGAAAGCTGTTAGTTTATGACTGAATGGGTGGACCGAACTATTATGAATTGTAATATCTGTATGTGATGGTTTATGAAATATAAAAAAATTATGTTTATTATTTATATTTGAAATAGTAAGGTCTAGAAAGTTTATAGACTTATTTTGTTCAAGTTCTACGGTAAATTTGATATTATTGTGAATCGAGTTTATGTAAGTAATGAAGCTCTCTAATTGTCTATTTGTACCGATGAAGCTAGCTAAAATGTCGTCCACATATCGGTGCCAGTACATAAATTTTTTACTAAGGGGGTGTTCATGAACTATTTTTTCTATATTATCCATGAATATTTCTGCTAGTAGGGGGCTGAGAGGGTTGCCCATAATCAAACCATCTTTACTGCTATAAACCTCTCCATTGAAATGAAAATAATTTTGATTCAAACACACTTTTAATAAAGTAATGATATCAGAGTGAATAATAGGATTAACATTATTATATGTGAGCAAGTTATCAACAAGAGTTATAGTTTCTTTAGGAGGTATACTAGGGAATAGATTTGTTACATCGAACGATATGAATTTAGAATTATGGGGTAGTATTATATCTTGAATATTATTAATTAATTCCGTTGAGTTTTCAACTGAAAATCGAGGTATGAATGAACAATATTTAGGAATGACACCTATGAGAATCTTTGAAATTTTGAATGAAGGTGCTGTGAAATAAGAAACAACTGGCCTGATAGGGTACCCCTCTTTATGGAGTTTAATTAATGAATAAAGTTCAGGGTGTTGCGGATTGGGTAAAAATAATTTATATTTTTCTTTATCGTTAATTATTGATTTAACGTTATCTACTGCTAATTTTATTTCTCTCTGAAATTTATTAGTTGGGTCTTTTTTAAGGGTCTCAAAATTGCTTGCCTGAATAAAATTGTTGGTTTTTAATAAATAATCTTCATTAGGTAATGCTATTACCGTATTTCCTTTATCTGCTTTTGTGAAAATAAGACTATTTGACTTTGATTTTTGTTGAATTGATTTGGCGGCTGATAATTCAAATTGGGTTTGTTAAACTCGACGAATTCTTTTTTAATAATTTCTGAAGCTTTGTGTTTTAGATTAGAATTATTTGGAATATTATACAAGTTAATTTCTGTTTCTATACCTAGTTTGTTGAAGTTATCCAATAAACATGTGGGTTGAATATTATGTTTAAAACCTTTTTGTAATAATTGAATTTCTTTATCTGAAAAAATTGTATTCGTCAATCTTTCAAATACAATTTTTTCAGATAAAGAAATTCAATTATTACAAAAAGGTTTTAAACATAATATTCAACCCACATGTTCATTGGATAACTTCAACAAACTAGGTATAGAAACAGAAATTAACTTGTATAATATTCCAAATAATTCTAATCTAAAACACAAAGCTTCAGAAATTATTAAAAAAGAATTCGTCGAGTTTAACAAACCCAATTTTGAATTATCAGCCGCCAAATCAATTCAACAAAAATCAAAGTCAAATAGTCTTATTTTCACAAAAGCAGATAAAGGAAATACGGTAATAGCATTACCTAAAGAAGATTATTTATTAAAAACCAACAATTTTATTCAGGCAAGCAATTTTGAGATCCTTGAAAAAGAACCAACTAATAAATTCCAAAAAGAAATAAAATTAGCAGTAGATAACGTTAAATCAATAATTACCGATAAAGAAAAATATAAAATTATTTCTACCCAATCCGCAACACCCTGAACTTTATTTATTTATTAAACTCCATAAAGAGGGGTACCCAATCAGACCAGTTGTTTCTTATTTCACAGCACCTTCAAAATTTCAAAGATTCTCTTAGATGTCATTTCTAAATATTGTTCATTCATACCTCGATTTTCAGTTAAAAACTCAACGGAATTAATTAATAATATTCAATATATAATACTACCCCATAATTCTAAATTCATATCGTTCGATGTTACAAATCTATTCCATAGTATACCTCCTAAAGAAACTATAACTCTTGTTGATAACTTGCTCACATATAATAATGTTAATCCTATAATTCACTCTGATATCATTACTTTATTAAAAGTGTGTTTGAATCAAAATTATTTTCATTTCAATGGAGAGGTTTATGTCTCCCTTCATTGTGTCCATCTTTCTATTCAAATCTCTCCTCATTGTATCCATGTTTCCATTTATATTCTCCTCCATACCTGGGTTAACTTGATCTATTTGCTTCCTAAATTCTTCATTGGTCTTCTTAAGTTCCTTAATTTCCTTACAATTTTCAAATTTCACTTCTTCTATTTTCTTCTCTAATCTATTCATATTTCCATTAATGTTGTTTATATCCCTTCTAATTTCTTCTCTTATACTATCCATTTTTTCATCCATTTTGTTCATATTTGTCCTATTTTCTTCAAATTTCTGGTTCATATTTCCATTTATTCTCTCGTCCATTCTGATAAATAATTGTTGCATCCATTGTTCACTGATATTCATTCCTCCTTGTGTTTCCCTTCTCTCTTGTATCCTATCTTCTTGTTCTACAACTTCCCCATCTCCTGTCAAACCTTCTTCCTGTGCATCGCCTTCCGCTTGTTGTCCCTGTTCCAAATATACCGCTTGGTAATCTCCCATACCATGACTTAGTTCTTTCCTTTTCCTCTTCTGAATCACTTTCTGCTCCTACCTGCCTTCCATCTCTCAACGTCATCCGTTTTGCCATTTTAATTTTACAAATGCTTCCTAAATTTTTTAAATCGCCCTACTTTCTGGGTGCCAATTAAACAAATTGATTAATTAGTATGATGTGAGGAATTTTAGTTTTTATCACCCCACGTTGAAATCGACAATTAAATAAGGTTTTAATTTAAATATTTATAATTTTAATTGTTTAGATAGATATTTATTTAGATTTGTTTCAATTTGATTTATTTGTGTGGCTAGCTCAGTTATTTATTATTATATGATATATTTTACTATTTATATGATATATTGGTTCGGGAGCATGAGACTTTCTCTACTCTTTGAGTCCTGGCTTTGTTTGGATATATTTCGCTCATTCAGAATAAAAAGAAACACAAAACACAATATTTTCAATCATTTAATTTTATATTGAATTTTTTTTATTTAAATATATTTTTCAATCAATATGGTTACGCCTATGGAATTTACCAACACAGAATCATAAAGAATATATACTATTTTATGCGCATGCCCAACTAACAACGAACATATTCGAGACGGAACGAACGTTTCTTAACGACGCTCTGCACATGCGTGAATATTAAATACATCATTGGTGTTATAACAATGCTGATGGATTCGCATAAAAGAATTTCCGTTGAAAATTATATACATACACTAAATAAATTGTTGGAAGAAATAAGTTACTAAATTTATATATACAAATGGACGTATTATGTGAATGAAATAAGATGCATCTTTCTTATATGATTTGAAAATACGTACGTACAAGCATTATCATATCATAGAATAGGCCTTTTTTTAATAATATTTAGAATTTGTCTAGTGAATAAAATACATGAAGTCTTTTTTCTTTTTTATAGATCGATCATAAAGACGCAATAATTCTAATATATACATGAAAATAGTCACTGAATTAATACTCAAAAGTTATTATTTCTATTATTGGCCAATAATATCTAAAGAAGCACTGACCTAATGCCTGGATACTGGATATATCCCGTCTGGATACAGGACTACGCCTTCCGAAGTTCTAGCTGCTTGATTTGTTTAGAAATTTGGATATTCTCACGGGAAAGACTGGTTACAAATACATGTAAGTGTTCTAGGTTTTATATTTGTTAAGAATCTGTAGCTTTTATCATGAAAATTTGTAATTTTACTTAAAATTTCGGGAAAAGTTCCTCATCACATCCTCACTATTTCGACGTCAAGAACCAACTTTTTAACGCTTCTGTTTGATCGTCAATTTTTTAATCAACAACCAATATATTGTTTCTAAGCTCACTAATTATCAATAAGTTTTTTGTTAAATTTTAGTTGATCGAAATTTGTCATGTCATTTTCCACTAATCACATTGTTTATGGAGATGTCGAACTATTTTCACAATTGCTACACTTTAGGAAGTTTTTTGGAAACATATATAAATGTAAATTCCACCCGAAAAGTATCTGTTTTCTTTTACTGTTCAACTAATTTCAATAGAACAAATCTTTTACTCATAGTGAAATTCCTTTCATATGTCGACATGGCAATGTCTAATTTTATTTTCACACACATATATATATATATATATATATATATATATATATATATATATATATATATATATGTATATATATATATATGATAATTTGAAAATAATATTTATATTTATGAACATAAATTCTTTTATAATATCTTTTGCTCTGATTATTTATACTATTTAAATTCTCTAGTAGCAAATATTTCTTTGAATCCATCATCATTTAATATTCATCAATTTCATAAAATCTTATATACATTATGACATATAAATTATCTTTATGTCTTGATATTTTTCTATTATAAATTTATCTATTTCTTAATACTAAATAGGAAATTGATTTATATTATTACTGTTTCAAATAACTACTTATTAAATTAGATAACTAAACTTGTTTATTTTAAGATGAAACAGCTGATTTCTTCATGACAACTAAACATCCATATTTGGGCAGATTTCATGTTCTCCATTATTTGTTAAGTATTTTCTAACTTTAGACAATTATTAAGGTAATTTTTTTATTTTTATTGCTGTTCTTTTAATTATTATGAAAAAATGATTTAATATATTCTGATTTTATATGCATTTTTACTTATGATTGTGTTTTTCTTAATGTGTTTTTAACTACATAGTTTCAATTCATTTCAAATAATAAGCAAAATATTTTCAAACAGCTGATACTCTTTCGTATATAAGATATATGGTTCAATATATATATATATATATATATATATATATATATATCTATACAGGGTGGGGCACTATGAATGAACTATTCTCTGGCGTCTTAACGGCAAATGAAATTAGAAAAAAATCAGACGTAGAATTAAGTAGATTACTTAGGAATATAATTTAAAAAATTTTTTGAATATACAGGGTGCTCCAAAAAAGGGTGCCGTATCAAAGTTAGATTCCTTCAAATGGAACACCCTGTATTTTATCACAATTTTGAATTATACTATTAAAAATAGTGTAAGTTCATTAACATTTCCCTATACCTATCTAGTTAAGTTTCCAGCATAAATCGATTTTACATAATTTGTAGACCCTCCAAAAAAATACAATACAATAACTTCAAAATAAAAACGAATAACCACATTTGCTTAACACTATCTCACTAAAAACTTTCAACTTTCTGTTTCCAATATTTACTGGTGTGCTATAGTATACAGGATGTTTTTAATATGACAGTATAACACTAACCATTTAATACATAAGTTTCTGGCTTAATTTAAGCGGAACATCCTGTATCTGTTGGGTGTGTTCAACGTGAGAATTTATTACCTTTCAGTTGGTATTAGGGTTGCCTATATCTAACTCTGATAGTTTTCGAGAAATTTTAAATTAGTTCTTTAATATTCAATTATATGCTGACATCTAGTTACCTATGACATGATGATACTCCGATGGAAAGTTTTTAAAAATTTAAAATTTGTTATTTTGACAGTAAGTGCTTTGTTGTATGATTTATTATTGATAAATTAAAGGTTTCTTAAATTAGAGTTTTATTAAGGGTAAGTACACTATTATTGGGCATACAGATACAATAAGCTTCAAAATTATAAAAAAATAACTACAAAATATTTAAAGAAGGTGTTCAAAGTGACGCCCATTTTGTTGGATACAAATTTCAACTCTTTTAAAAAAGTTATTGTTCACTTTCTTTAACATTTCTGGTGTTACTGTTTGAAACGCTCTCTTTATCCTATCCTTCATGTTCTCAGGAGTGGTTGGCTCTGTATTGTAGACAATACTTTTCATGTAACTCCAAAGAAAATAGTCTAATGGCGTCAAGCATGTGGATCTTGCCGGCCAAAGGTAAGGACCCCTCGCCCAATCCATTTTGGTGGAAAAATATTGTTTAGGTAACGCCGGACAATTACACTGTAATGAACAGACGCACCATCTAACTGCAGCCACATTTTTTGTCTTGTAGCTAGTGGAACGTCATCTAAAAGTTTGGGTAGTTTGTTACGTAAAAATTTACGAAATTTTCTTCCAGTTAGCGTTCCATTGAAAAAATAAGACCCTATTATGTGGGTTCCAACGATTCCTGCCCATACATTTAATGACCAACGATGTTGGTGATCAACATATCGGAAGTAATGCAGATTTTCGTCGTTATAGTAATGAAAATTATGTATGTTTACTAAACCGTTTTTATGAAACGTAGCTTCAACCGTGAACAGAACAAAATCAAAAAAATCTTCAGACCCTGCCACTTTGTCCATAACCCATAAATAAAACTCAATACGATTTTCAAAGTCCCTATCAAATAGTTGCTGGTGCATTTGAATATAGCAGCGACGAAATTTGTGTTTTTTAATTATCCTAGCGACACTTCTCTTGCTTATACCTACTTGCTCACTAATACATATTTGACTAGTATGTGGATTCTCAACAAGAGCACCCATTACTTCAAATTCTGAATCGTCTGAAAATTGCAGATTTTCGTCTAGAATTTTTTGTATATTGCACGCTTCCAGTGGTTTTGAATACTTGCAGTAGTCTTTTAAAAACATTTCTGTTAGGATGATATCTATTTGGATACTTTTGAGCGTATAATCTACTTGCTAAAAAACAGTTATCTTGATACTCACCAATAATCAAGATCATATCTATTCTTTCTTCGTTTGAGTACTTTTTCATGTTTAACCAGGGATTAATAACTATGTCAATTATTAAAACTTAATAATACATCAACACTATATAAATACAATACACACTATACAAATTTATTTGACAGATAGAATGGTATTAAAATAATATTTAATTGAATGACATTTCATAGGAACTAGATGCCAGATAAGTCATTAAATAATATTAAAACCCAAATACAGTACACAGCCACCCACTTCAGAGGACATGAAGAATAGGAGAATGCGAGCTTTTTAAAGAATAACAACAGAAATATTAAGAAAGAAAACAATAATTTTTTTAAAAGAGTTCAAGCTTGTATCTAAAACGATAGGCATGATTTTGAATACTTTCTTTAAATGTTATGTAAGTTTTTTTACTAATCTTAATGCAAAGTTAATTATTGTGTACCCTTGATAAAATTCTGATTCAAGAGACCTTTAATTTATCAATAATAAATCATACAACAAAGAACTTACTGTCAAAATAACAAATTTCAAATTTTTGAAAACTTTCCATCGGAGTATCATCATGTCATAGGTAACTAGATGTCAGCAAATAATTGTATATTAAAAAACAAATATGAAATTTCTCGAAAACTATCAGAGTTAGATATAGGCAATCCTAATACCAACTGAAAGGTAATAAATTCCCACGTTGAACAGACCCAACAAATACAGGGTGTTCCATTTAAATTAAGCCAGAAATTTATGTATTAAATGGTTAGTGTTCTACTGTCATATTAAAAGGACACTGTATATTATAGCATACCAGTAAATATTGGAAACAGAATGTTGAAAGCTTTTAGTGAGATAGTGTAAAGCAAATGTGGTAATTCCTTTTTATTTTGAAGTTATTGTATTTTTACGGAGGGTCTACAAATTATGTAAAATCGATTTATCCTGGAAACTGAACTAGATAGGTATAGGGGAATGTTAATGAACTGTGATAAAATACAGAGTGTTCCATTTAAAGGAACCTAACTCTGATAAGGCACGCTTTTTTGGAGCACCCTGTATATTCCAAAATATTTTTAAATTATAGTCCTAAGTAATCTACTTAATTCTACGTCTATTTTTTTCTAATTTTATTTGCCGTTAAGACGCCAGAGAGTAGTTCATATATATTGTACACACGGCTTTAGCAGCGTATGATATTTATTTCAATCTGACAGTTGTTGTCAAAAAATTCCCGGCTATCAAAATTGTAATTTATTGAAAGATAAATCTAATGTAAAATATTCGAATAACTCCTATCTCAGGGTGGGTTCAATGCGCCATAAAAATAAAAAAAAATTTATAAGATTTCAAAGTATTGTCCAAATTAAATAGTGATTATTAATTTTGTTCTGTTTGATCTACCTAGTAATATAATGTGACTGTTTGTTCAAGATTATAAAGACTATTAAATTTCTTTCTGACATTCAATATATTTCAATAAACATTTTGTCACCAATAATAATCCACAAATGTCACTGTCCCAATAAATTTTTTTATCAAATTAAGTAAATTTAATTTCTATAAACTGTTTAAATCTATTACAAAACTATATCTAAAGTAAGTCGAATTCAAAATTACTAAATCTCACAGAAAATATACAAATACTAGTTTTCCTTTTTTTATCGAATAACAAAAATCATATCTACAATGAACAAAATTTAAGTGAATTACGAATGAAGTTTATAAATTATCAAATAGCAAAATCTTATCTATAATGAATACAAATTAAATTAGTGTTTTTAAATGAAACTCAAGGTCTCTAGTTAATTCCACAATATAATACAAGTTATTGAAATTTTTTCAGAATTTTCAATAACTTGTATTATATTGTGGAATTAACTAGAGACCTTGAGTTTCATTTAAAAACACTAATATGAGCATATTCCACGAAGTAAGGATCGAGACAGTCAATTTCATTACAAATTAAATTAATTACGAACTAAATTGATAAATTTCTCGAATTGTCCAAATAATTTCCGAATTGTCACTTTTAATTCGCGAATGTCAAATTCCCATTCACAGTCCCAACTTCTTTTAATATACTTTTCCAATATAATTGTTTAATATCAAATTTCTGTATTTATTCTGAATTGAAAATGTTGTAATCTATTATTTAGATGCATCTATTGTTAATTTTGATTAAGGCCTGATATTTTTCGTCGAAATGCTGCATTATTTTAAATTATCAATAATCTGGAACATAGTCACCAAATCTGGACTCCTCCAAACTCGTACATTTTTAAATCTAGTTTAGAATTCAGGATCGTTCATTTTTCCGAATTGATGACTAAATTTTCCAATAAAAAAAACAAGCACAGAATTTACAATTATGGACACCGGATAACAATTTCTATTATTAATTATTATACTTATTCAACTAACTATTACTTGGCGAAATTTTGGATAACTATCAAATTACATGTTCTCCGTTCGAGATCTCAAATTCAACTAACTATCTTTTATCAAATAAATAACCACATTGCACTGTGGTCACACACTTTCTTCTATTTAAAAAGAAAACTCTATTTGCTATTTTCCTGCAGCAAAGATTTGGAATTGCTTTATTATCTAAATACCTTATAATGAATTCTGTTTTCTTTAACCTTCAATATCTTTTTCAACTGTGACATATAAATGTCATCAGAAATTGAATAATTTGCCAATTCTTACATATATAGGGTTTGCCAAAAGTATTGCAAAAAAAATAAACTGAAATTATTTAAAATTTGAAATCAAGTATAAATATATATATATATATATATATATATATATATATATATATATATATATATAACAAGATGTACGAATAGTGCGTGACATATGAACAATAAGCAACGAATAGATTAGTGGGTATTGCACGCAAATAGAAGAAGGGGCTACTGAAAAGAGTGGTAACCGCAGACATGCATGTTTCTAGCTCATTAGCCGTCATCGGTACGGTACAACCAAGAAAAGATGTGAAACATGAGAGCAAAGGTGTTGAATGAAACATGAGAAAATATAACAGAAATCAGCAGGATAGTCAAACACAACATTTGTGTCAGTAATATTAGAAGATCTCGAATATTCGAGACAACAACCAACATAGACACGGAGGTGCATATAACACTCCCGTCTGAAACTTCCGACCCAGATTAATGAAATAATAACAAGATGTACGAATAGTGCGTGACATATGAACAATAAGCAACGAATAGATTAGTGGGTATTGCACGCAAATAGAAGAAGGGGCTACTGAAAAGAGTGGTAACCGCAGACATGCATGTTTCTAGCTCATTAGCCGTCATCGGTACGGTACAACCAAGAAAAGATGTGAAACATGAGAGCAAAGGTGTTGAATGAAACATGAGAAAATATAACAGAATTCAGCAGGATAGTCAAACACAACATTTGTGTCAGTAATATTAGTTATATTTTCTCATGTTTCATTCAACACCTTTGCTCTCATGTTTCACATCTTTTCTTGGTTGTACCGTACCGATGACGGCTAATGAGCTAGAAACATACATGTCTGCGGTTACCACTCTTTTCAGTAGCCCCTTCTTCTATTTGCGTGCAATACCCACTAATCTATTCGTTGCTTATTGTTCATATGTCACGCACTATTCGTACATCTTGTTATTATTTCATTAATCTGGGTCGGAAGTTTCAGACGGGAGTGTTATATGCACCTCCGTGTCTATGTTGGTTGTTGTCTCGAATATTCGAGATCTTCTAATATTACTGACACAAATGTTGTGTTTGACTATCCTGCTGAATTCTGTTATATTTTCTCATGTTTCATTCAACACCTTTGCTCTCATGTTTCACATCTTTTCTTGGTTGTACCGTACCGATGACGGCTAATGAGCTAGAAACATGCATGTCTGCGGTTACCACTCTTTTCAGTAGCCCCTTCTTCTATTTGCGTGCAATACCCACTAATCTATTCGTTGCTTATTATATATATATATATATATATATATATATATATATATATATATATATATATATATATATATTGATGCAGTTCCTCTATTTAAAATTTAAAAGAAACATTAAAATAAGGAACTATTTAATTTGTATGCAATACTTTCGAAACACACTGTCTTATATGTATAATCAATAATTTTGAAAGACTCAGTATACTAATTAAACTTGACATTTTAATTTCTGATGACATTTATGTAGAATATATCTAATGATAGATAGAATATATTACGATTTGGAAAACACGAGACAACATCGTAATAAGAGTCAATTTTTTTGATAATTTAATAGAAATTGTATAACTATATAATCAATCATAAAGCCATACATTATAAAGCCAGTGCGTGCATAATTCGTAGAAGAATTGCAACGTATCAAGTGTAAGTGGTTCCATTTTCTAAATCGTATATTTAGAAAGTTTTGCAGAACTGGAGTCCACTGTTCTATTGCATCCAGTAGTTCTCCAGCTACTTTACTATCAGTATGCTCACTTGAAAGTAAGATGACAGCATGTTTTTGATTCCATACTTATCAGGTTTACTCTTCATATAGACTCGGAATGGTGCCTTACCCCTAAATGGTACAAGCTGCTCATCTACACATAGATGGTCGCCAGGATTAAGTGATTTTTTACAATTAGAAGTGAAAATATCGAATATATCTCTTATCGGAGCTACCTTATCTACTAATTTTCGTTCTTGTCTTGTTTGAAAATTATCAAAGCGTAAAAATGAAGTAATTTGTTTGAATCTGTCTCTTGACATTGCAGCAGGAATTATAGGACGACAGTAAGAAATATCTTGACACCAGAGCATATCGATAGCCTCTTCCGATCCGTGAAGTGCGCCAAGAATAAGCAACAGTCCAATATAAGCTTCAATCTCTGTAGAATCAACAGGTACAAAAACTTTAATTTTATTCGGATTTTCTATATTCCATTTATCATAATATGTTAGTGCCTTTCTGTTTGTTTCGGCTACTATTATGTTCAGAACATCCGAAGATACGAAAAGAAGAAAAGCGTCTTTTATACTGGAGATATCGGAACTGTAATTCGTAAGGCCTAGAGCATGTCTCCAAATATTAGCTTGTGAACGTCTAACTTTTGTATTTCCTGGAATTTTTGACCACTCAGTTCCATCTTTAGATTTATATACTGGAATGCCCTGGCTGTTACTAACTGTTAATTCCTCTGGGTTCGTTTACTCTATACTTTGATCAAAAATTATTACATAATTTTCTTCCTCTACTTCTGTGACAATGTCTTCATCTTCTAAGTCACTCGATGTTTCCTCATTGATAACACTATCAAACTCTGGATTATCACTTTTAAGTATACGTAACATCTCATCGTCAGTAATCCCCTTGCGATTGTTTTTAAATAAAAACTGACTCATTTTCAAAACGATGTACCCTACTCGCAATATCACAAGAGACTAACCCGAATATTCAAGTCTAAAAATTATATCGCAGTGCGGGGAATCCCCCATTTGAACTGGTAATTTACATTTTACAATTATATGGGTAAATTCCCTGTGAGTAAACAAACGTTAAATGTATGGGATTCCCCGATTTTACTAACAGTTACCGGGATTATTTTATCGGACGTAGAAGGCTGACCGGGGTCTGAAGAGACCCCTGGAATATAAAACTATTTTTTGTTCATACCAGCCAATAAAAACTACTAAATACATCATATTTTATCAAAATAATTCATAAACTGCAGCTAGATGAGAGATCAATGTTTAAAAATTTGCGTTTGCAAAGATACAGCAAAAACATACGTCATGGGGTACAAACGGACCCCGGCCAATCCTATGAAGGTTAATGAAAATATAGATATAATATCAAAGTGAAGAATACTGAGAAATGTTGAAACAAAATCATATCCAATTCCATATAACTTGCTTAGACAGAGTAAAAGAGAGTTAAAAATATATTAAAAGGATGAGATCATGAAAGAAATTATCAATATGTATATAGGAAATTTTAGAATAACAAATAATAGTATGTTACGTGAAATTTTAAAAATAGATATAGTAGAGTTAACAAGTTTTACGGGAATTAGGGATAATAGTTTAATTTGATTGAAGATAAGTTTTTAGAAATATGTTAATAATCATTTGGAAGATATTACTGTGTTTAAGTAAGATACTAGTATGATATTTGGCAATTTTGAAAGATGAAATTATAATAATATACAAGAATCGATTTGTCATTCTTTTATTAGGGGGATTCAATACAGTTCCTCTATTTAAAATTTAAAAGAAACATTAAAATAAGGAAAATTATTTATATTTGTATGCAATACTTTCGATACACACTGTCTTATATGTATAATCAATAATTTTAAAAGATTCAGTATACAAATCAAATTTGATATTTCAATTTCTGTTGACATTTATGTAGAATATATCTAATGATAGATAGAATATATTACGATTTGGAAAATATATTTGAAATTTTAAAATACAGATGTCTCGGCTAGCAGAATTACAATTGTAATAAAATAATTCCAATCTCTCTTTGTTATAGGGAAACATACATTAGTATTTTTTTTAAAAAAGGAATTTTTCGTAACCACAGGAGAAGAGATTTATTTTTTTTGTACAAAGTTTAGGCAGTTGAATTTGAAACCCTCACGAGACAACATCGTAATAAGAGTTGTCTCAAATATTTTGAGAATTTAATAGAAATTGTATAACTATACAATCAGATCATAAAACCAGTGCGTGCATAATTCGTAGAAGAATTGCAACGTATCAAGTGTAAGTGGTTCCAGTTTCTAAATCATATATTTAGAAAGTTTTGCAGAATTCTAAATACATTTAGAATACGTACGCGTTTTCCGGTCCTATTTGGTGAGTCCACTCCAGTTTAAAATTATTTCTCGAGAATTAACAGGCCTTTTTAAATACATTTCGAAAATAAATGCATCTATATCATAATCTGAGCTAAACGAAATAACCGTTACACATATAAGATTTTACATCAAGTGAAAATTTTTGAATAGACAATTTGAACGAAAAATTGCGTTATTTGACATTGATACACGAGTTGATTTATAGAATAGGTTGTACTAATAATAAGGTTGGTAGATAGTATTATCTTGGTTTCGTTTATAATATTTTTGGGAAACAATAAATACTTTTGTAATTTTGTTATCTGATCGTATAATATATAATTTTGGTTCCAACTCACTGTGGTATTCATTCAGTATCTATTTTCACCGTATTTAACATTTTGCATGCTATAGAAATTTTGATCTAATCAGTGACATTTGCTTAATTTCCAGTGACAGTAAAATTGTAAATGTCATAAGATAATTCAAGTGCCTTTTATTATATTGAATAAACAGTTACTCGAGATTCTGAATATAGAGTAATATTTGATTCGGATAATACTTGAAAATTATAAAATTTGAATTATTATTATTTACATTTTTTTGATCCCACCCTGAGACAAGAGTGATTAAGTCAATTGTGAATTAATGTATCTTTCAAAATACAGAAATTAATATTTACCTTAGCCGGGCATTGTTTGACAACTACTGTCAAAAGTAAATTAGGTTACATACGCTGCTAAAGGTGTGTGTGCAATAGTGTCGCTACAATCACAAATTGTGAAAACGTCGACTAATAATATTTTATATTGTTATATTCATATTTCTATTAAAATATAACTATTAATTAGATTAGATATATAATAATTTGTCACCCAAACGTGGGGCAACTATTAATTAGATTGAATTATATAATATATATACAAAACGGAAGAATAATATGAGAAACAAGTGAAAATATTTCAAGGAATACATTATATATCTAAATGGATAATAAGGCAACTGGTCATCCGATATTAGCACTCAGACTGAATAGGAATCCAAAAAAAAATGAAAAAATGGTATTTAGAGATTGTCAGTGAAATCAAATTGAATTTATTTCTTGTTAAGTATATTGTGGGCATTGCAAGTAATTATTGGCTTTACGATGACGAATTTTTCATGTTTGACAACAGAAAGCCTACCCTATACTTGTGTCTTGCGTATAAAATGACCTTACTACATTGGTACGACGTCTTGTGGTGAGACCATTGAATAAAAAGTAAAGGAAGGAGCAATAAACACAAGTTTGGTTGATCAGGATGGTTGTTGCATATGGCGGACGGTAATATCCGTTTTACCATAGGCGCGCTATATTTATTAACAAAATTCGTCCACAATTTGCTTTTCTGACAATCTTTAGGAAAACTAAAAACATATTTTTATGCATCAAACTTTTATAATCAATATTAACACATTATAAATAAATCCAATTTGAAAAAATGCAAATAAATATTTCTTAAATGTATAGTGTTACAACAGTTAACTTACTATTTTTATTTTTATGTTACGCCTATGTCTTAACCTTGTCATTCATCAAAATATGAAATGTTTATTTTGCATCTTTTATATTATTTAAAATTAATATAAATTAAAGTATAAAAGAAAACAACTTACCTATGAAAAGTGATGCCTAAAGATTTATTTTTAGGGGTATTGGAGCAACCGCAGGCTGCACAACTAACCATTTTGTTTGTAGTCTAATTACTAATGTTTCAACACTTAAAACACTATTCTAATTAATCCTAATAAACACTTATTTAAATACAAAACAAAAATACAAGAAAAACTAATGAAAAACACTATAAAATTATTATAAAACTTCCAAAAGCAAAAACGTACTCTCCAACCAATGCAACAACAAAATAAAATGAGTCATACTTGGTTGTTCAAGATGGCTACTTCCGTCTTGCTTTCTCTCTATGAGTGTAGATAGTAGCTATCTTTCCTTTACTTTTTATTCAATGGGGGACACAGTTTCCCAAGAAAATTGTTTCTTTTTGTTCACTGCCACTTTGATACAAACAAAAAATGGTTAATTATCATAAAATCAGCACAAAATAATGAGTGACATCAAAAAGAAGAGTGACATCAACAGGGATTGTGGAACATTGTAAATTAACTGCTTACTATGAGTAGCACCTGCAATTCTCTTACTTGCAATGAAAACATTTATTGTGAATATAAGATGTATGATATTTGCAGACGTAGGAAATATACTAAATAATGAACTATGACAAATTTATTACATAAGAAACTTTTCCAACGACACATATCACTCAATTAACCAACAAGAAATAGTTAATTGATCACATGCTGAAAAATATATTCGAGATAAAATACATTTTTTATATTTACATCATTATTTATTTTTTTCGAGAACCATATCACAGCATAATAAACGGACAGCAGAGAAACTCTCCGTACTTACCATTGACACATCACGATAAAAATTGGTGACCTTGAGTCGCTGTTTGGGTGTGAAAGTTCAGGGTAGGATTAAAATTAATTTTACTATATTACCACAGATTAGAGAAAGAACAGATACGAATCCCGGTAAAACATCGAACGATTTTCAACTCCGTCTTCAATGACCTCGGACCTTTAACTCGGTATGGCCGCGATGTTGCCAGTTTAAAATATTTTCTGAATTTCTAACCAAATTGCAATGTTGACTCGGGGACAATAACAATTTCCAGTGCCGGATCTAGTTTTTTATGGAAATTTCCACTAAATCTTTAAAATTGGGCCATGAATTAAAACAATAACCATAACCGAATATATATTCATGTATTTATTTAATACCTATGTGTACATTCTTATGATTTGTTATAAATAGTCATTACTCTTGGGAGATTAATTGATAAATACATTTTTAGATAACACAAATCACTACAAAAATTCATCAAATTCCAAATAATTCTCAATTTATCATTTATCAAAGGAAATACAAACGGGATGAGCCAAATACGGTATTCAATAACATATCAATTATACAGTATAAATTGGTAATTGTAATTATTGAAACTAAATAGTACGAAATTAAAACATAATTTTGTTATTAGGATACAGCTTTTTTAGCTTATTACAAAATGTAAAGAATTTGTCATGGAATATATCAATATCAACATGGTTATAGACTGAGTAGAAGGATTTACAACACCTACGCAAGGGAGAATTTTGATAATAATTTGTAGCACTAAAGTTAATATCAAAAACTTTAAAAATATTAAATTTAACGAGGCAGGCAATCTCGTTGGAATCAACAAGATTATTAACAATTTTACATAAAAATTGATTTATTGATTATAAATTGAGTAAAATAGACAGTTTTCTATTTTTCTTTGGCTGGAACTTAAAATCTCTATTGCTAAATTTCAGCAAATAAAAAATCCTTAATCGGATGAACATTTTTTTTAAATATTCGTGAGGGAAGCGTTCACAAGGATGTGTAAATTCTGTAGCTGTTGATATCATATATAAATTATTTCCAACTGAAGGGTTCGGCAAATATTTCTCTATGTTTGTGAAAAAAAGGCATTCTAAATTATAAATATATTGACAAAACGAGTCCTCGGGTTTCCAAATACTAAGTTCTTGTCATATGCTTTGTAATGAATAAACATATTGGTCAAGTCCAAAACTTGCGTATTTGTAGAAAATTGTTGACAAACATCACATGAATGAATTTTTAGACACTTACCAATAAGATATCCAACCACATATTTAAATGCGTTTTGTTCTGGCAATGGATTTCGATGATAATCACAATTAGTGACTCTGAAATTTGCGGAAAATTGGTTAATGGCAATAGGAGTTTTAATAATCATAGATGTATTAGTGTTGGTCTGCGCCAAACAACATAATAAATTTTCAAACTGATCTTCACAAATCATGAAAGATGAATTGAAAAAGTTGATAAAAAATAATTTTTTAAATGCACGTGAAAACTGAATGGAGGTAGGGTTGGTAGCATTTCCACTTTGTTGTCTAATACTACCAAAAAAGTTTTCAAGACAGTCTTGATTTAGACGTCTTGTTAAAATAAATTTAAAATTTTTTGATTTTAAATATGCCCATATTTCTAACAAGGAATTAATTGTAATTTTCCACCCTTTAATAAATTTGCAATGGTTTGTAATATTTCTCCCTGCAATGCTCATACCACTCATGTTATTTAATATTTTAATTGAATCATTTAAAAAATCAATTTGGTGTATTTCCCCGGAAAATTTTCTGTTATATAGTTTGACATTGTTAGAATTGAAAATATCAAACAATTTGTCAGCATGTGAAATAAGTGTGACTGTATCTGAAGCCGTCACCGTTATTGTGCATGGTTGCCAAAGATATGATTTGTGAAAAAAAGTATATATTTATGGTATGATTTTTATACATTATAATTTTTTAAATTGTATAATTCTTTTGATGTTAATAAAATTGATTTAAAACAAGTGATTGTCGAATATTTGTATCTGTATAACTATCACACTTAACAATAATGCTTATAAAATATTTGACCAATGATCGTAAATTGAAGGAAATAATATGCAAATTGACAACCCTGTTGAAAAATTTCGCGCAGCGGCCGGAACGGAGTCGACATATGACGATGGACATTTAAATGGGTATGTCTACCCATCTCTCTCTCTCTTCTTACTGTTCTCTGTCAAGCTTTCGTATCTGTTCTTTCTCTAATCTGTGATATTACGATAGAATTGCCAGGTCGGTATTTACAAATTTAAATTGAGCGTATAGATATAATTTGACAGTAAGTTAAGATATAATAAATTATATATTTTTACAAGTCGGGTGATGTATGCCATGTAATCGTTATCAAGATTGACCGAATGAATAAGGAACAAAATAAAATGAATTTAACAATGTTTTTAGTCGCTTTTTATTAAATGTAGTACAAATGAATTTATTTACATAAATCTTTTTTACCATCCCTGATATACAGGGATATACCATACATAATTTAATTACACCACGAAAATAATAAAAAAAGGCTGAGGCAGAAGGGTGCGGAAATGACAGTTTGGAATAATATTCCCGCACAATTCGGTGCATATGTACAGAACTGACAACTTTCACTTCTTAGAAATTGTGAGTGTGAATACAACAGCTTTTATGATAAGGGAAATAGACGAAATCGATACAACCACTTTGTGTTTATTGACATGTGAAATAATGAATTCTATTATTCGGTGTTGAACCTTTGTACACTACAGTTGTGCGCTCCGAAACGATTAAGTAGTTAAAAAGTAATTAGTGAATATTTTCAAAGTGAACCAAAACAAGCAAGTAAGAATATCAGGTTAACTTTTTATTAAAACATTAGTAAAACAACACATTAACTAGAAGTGAATCTGAATTTAATATCAGATATAAATAACAGAAAATACTTTGCCAGATCCATATTAAGGAAAACCTAAATGATACTTAAAAATGGATGACAACATATCTCAAATAGGGTGTACACCCACTAATAACACAACCCAACAACTCAAAACATATTCCTCAGTAGCAAACCAACAAACCAGAACAAACAATTTCCCATCCAGAAATCAAGCTATACTATTCGACGCAATCGAAAACACTAGGCTAGAAGACTACCTAAAGGCACTATGCCAAACAATCCAACCAAATAACATAATTTTTTGCTCAAAGCTATCAAACAACAGAATATGTATTTATTTGGCAAATGAAAATTTAGTGAACACATTCATCAACAATCACGGTAAAATCCAAATAAACCAACAAATACTACAGGCACGTCGACTAGTCACTCCTAGTCAAAGATTAATATTATCCAATGTTTGTCCTTCTATCCCCCACTCAGTCCTTGAATAAGAACTTAAAAATCTAGGGATTAATCCTCTTTCACCCTTATCTTTCTTGCGAATAGGAATCTCAGATCCCGCATTTCAACATATCCTAAGTTATAGAAGACAAATATTTATATCTCCATTCAATAACCAGTCCCTTCCCGATTCATTTTTAATCACATATGAACAAACCTCATATAGGATATTTTTGTCCCTTGATAATCAAGAATGCTTACAATGTAAACAAACTACTCATACAACAAAAAACTGCCCAAATAGAGCAATCACTTCAACTCACTTTAACCCATCAACAGAATTATCACCAGAAAATCCAGCCGACAATCAAACTGAAGAAGAAACAAACAACATTTCACAATATCAACAGGATCAATCAAATAACCAAAACTCAGAACAAATTTCCGAACCTCAAACAATGAATACCCAAGTAGTTAAACACACCGAAAATAGTAAAGACAGCACACCACCTATCAACAGAAACGAAATCGAAAAAACCAAACCACAAAATAAAAGAACATCAACAGAACGTTCCCCATCACCAACAACAACTGAACACCTACCTACATTTGTAAAACCAACAAATAGTGAAAAGAAAATAAAACAAACCGAAAACAAAAAACCAAAAAAATCAATAGGAGAAATGTTAAGTCACACTAAAGCGCTTATCAAGAATACAGATATCAACTATCCTCTAACCTATGAAGAACTTATAGATTTTTTTGAAAATTGTGAAGGGTGTACAGATCCTCTCAGTATCGTGAAAATGTACACCGAAGAAATAACGGAAGTCACAGACCTACTTACCAGAATATACCCCTATTTAAAGGATAAAAAAATGAAGATGAGATGCACTCGAATTAAAAATAAAATTCTCAAACAGATAAACCCTGAATACCAAACAGAACTGGACACAGATACCTCTATTGAAACCTATTAATCTTGTTTACCTTCACTTCCTTAATTCAGTGGAATATAAATAAATATACCCACCTAGAAAACTTGCAATTAATAATTTCAAAATACAAGCCCATGCTAATATGCCTACAAGAGACCAATTTCAAAAACAATAGAATCCATAATCTAAAAAATTATAATTGTTTCTCTAAAAATCGAGAAAATGCAAGAATAGCCAGTGGAGGTGTAGCAACATATATTAGAAATACAATAGATGCAACATCAATTCATCTAAAAACTACTATTGAAGCAGTCGCCGTTAAGGTGAAAGATACAATGACCTTTTCATTGTGCAACATATACATTCCCCCAAATCAGGAACCTACTACAGAAGAACTCACTGAGCTGCTGAGCCAAATTCCAGCTCCTCAGATAATAGTGGGAGACTTTAATGCCCACAACTATATCTGGGGCTCTACTAAGCAGACACCTTTTGGAAAAAAAATTGAAAATCTATTAGAAAAGTACAATCTTAACCTCCTAAATGACGGCCAAAAAACCAGACATGACATAAGAACTGGTGAAGATTCAGCAATCGACCTAACAATATGTCACCCATCTCTCTCACAAATACTTAATTGGGATGTATCAACGTATTTATATGATAGTGACCACTATCCCATAATAATTAGCAGCGAACCGGAAAATACACCGGACCCAATAACAAAATGGAAAATAAAATCAGCAAATTGGAACGAATTCCAAGAATTTATACAAAAAAATCTCCACGAGTTAAAGGAAGATGCGGATATTGATCAAGAAGTACACTTTATCACAGAATTAATAACGCAATCAGCAGATAATCATATTGGACGGTACGAACACAACAACAAACACCAAACGGTTCCCTGGTGGAACTTGGACTGCAAAGAGGCTGTGAAGAAATCGAAAGAAGCTTTTAACAGATTCAAAAGAAGCAAGACGGAACAAAATTCAATTGAATTCAAACGATTGACAGCCAAAGCCAGATACACAATAAAAAAAGCGAAACGGGAATCATGGAAAGAGTATGTTTCAACAATAAACAGCTCAACTCCAATGTCCACTATATGGGAAAAAGGCAAAAGGATATCCAAACCAAAACAATCCAATACAATAAACTTTCTGGAGATAAATAACACTATTTATAAAAACCGAAATGAAATAACAAACATCTTATCAAGTGAATATCAAAAAAACTCAAGCAACTCAAACTACACACCAGATTTTTTGAATCATAAAAACAAAGCAGAGCAGCAAGAAATTGACTATAATAATAATAACCAGCAAACGAACAGTTTGAACTATGCAATAACCATTGACGAACTTGAAAATTCACTCCAAAACTCTAAAAACTCCAGCCCAGGTCCTGATAATATTCCACTCATTTTTCTAAGAAATCTAAGTAAGCAAACCAAAGAACATTTACTAAAGATATATAACCTGATCTTAACAAAGAAAGTATATCCCAGAGCATGGACAGTTTCCATTATAATTCCAATTCCTAAGCCAAGTAAAGCGAAATCAGATCCAGAAACATATAGACCAATTTCACTCACCTGTAGCATGGGAAAAGTTCTTGAGAAGATAATTAATAACAGACTTTTATGGCACCTAGAATCAGAAAAACTAATCATACCCGAACAGTGTGGTTTCCGTAAAAATCGCTCCACGTTATACAATCTTATAGATCTAGAATCTGAGATCCACGAGGCCTTTGCAATAAAGCAGCATTGCATCGGAGTATTTTTTGATATTCGTAAAGCCTACGATACAGTCTGGAAATACTCAATAATCAAAACTCTTTACGACTGGTCAATACGGGGTAACATATTGAAATATATATCGAACTTTCTTGATCAACGACAGTACCAAGTACGAGTAGATGGCGTATACTCACAGCTGAACACCCAAGAAAACGGCATTCCACAAGGGTCAAATCTCAGCATGACATTATTTCTCATAGCAATAAATTCAATTATAGCAAACTGTAAATCACCCGTGAAATGCAGACTATATGCAGATAACCTGGTTATCTATTGCAGAGGGAAAAATATGACTACAATACATAAAACCATAGAACAAACAATAGCTACAATAGAGGATTGGTCAAAAACAAGTGGACTGCGTTTCAACACGACAAAAACCAAAGCTTTATGTTTCTCGAAAAGGACTCAATCACAACTTGAAAACTTGTACCTTTATGGACAGAAAATAGAATATGTGAGAGAAATAAGTTTTCTAGGAATGATACTCGACCAAAAGCTGACATGGAAATCGCACATTCTGACATTGAAGAAAAAATGCCAACCTGGAATTAATTTACTCAGATTACTAGCATTCAAAAACTGGGGCGCAGACTACTCAAGTTTACTGCACATCTATAAATCATTGATCAGATCAAAACTTGACTATGGAGCGATTGCCTATAACTCTGCCAACAAAAGCATTCTTCAGTCAGTGGAAGTTATACAAAACACAGCTCTTCGCATCTGTTTGGGTGCCCATCGTACAAGTCCTATCCAAAGCTTACATTGGGAGACTGGAGAGTTACCGCTTTCTTACAGAAGAGAATATCTAAGCATCTCTTATGCTGTCTCTTTAATATCAAACAAAAGAAATCCAGTAGCCCACAACGTCTTATCTGATCGTTTTAAAGCCAAATTTATATCCAGCTCAACTACTCCTCCTTTCTATCACAGAGTCAAAACATATTTAAACAAAATAAATTCGCATTTCCCAAATATTTATGACGTCCCATCAATAAATTATCCTCCTCCATGGACAATAACACTCCCTATCCTAGACCTAAGCCTCGCCTACCTTAATAAATCAGAGACTCCAACAGCCAGAATGAAACAAGAATTCCCAAGAGCCTTAAATAAATACGGTAGCATTTATAAGGTATACACAGATGCTTCAAAAAACCAAGATGAAATTGGGGCTGCCTTCTACTCCGAGGACTTTTCGAAATCCTACATACTCCCACCCTTCACATCTATTCATTCAGCTGAATTATTCGCCATCTTAGAAGCACTCAAGAAAATCCAGAAAATCAAGCATAAAAATGTCCTTTTAATATCTGACTCTCAAAGTTCACTAACAGCACTTCGTCAACTGTACTCTAATCACCCTATAGCCATACTGATCAAGAAAGAGCTACATAATTGCAGAAACAGCAGCATACATATTAAATTCATGTGGGTCCCATCCCATACTGGAATAGAAGGGAATGAGAGAGTAGATCAAATAGCAAAAAATGCATTCACCAATCAACAATCAGAAAGGAACGATTTTACCGTACATACTGATTTGAAAGCGTTCTACAAGAGCAAAATCTACGATAAATGGCAGGAAGAAGCAAGACATAACCAACACAAATCATATGAAGTCACTACAAATACTCACGGTTGGAACTGTAAAAACATAAATAGAAGAGAACAAGTGATCCTTTCTCGTATTCGAATCGGTCATACGCGCATCACACACGACTACTTACTAGCAGGAAAAAATAAACCAATGTGCGAAATGTGTAACAGTGAGTTAACCGTGAAACACCTGGTAATCGAATGTGCGAAATACGACAAGGAACGGAAAAAGAATCAACTACCACTATCACTAAAAAAACTATTACAAGAAAAGCAAGAAACTAAAAAACTTTTAAACTACCTAAAAGACTGCAAATTAAGTAGCAAAATATAGAGACTATAACCAAGCTACAATAAGTGAACTTCCATCATTTTAACTCGCTAATAACCCTACGTGGTTGATGCGATTGATATATAAAAAAAAATGAATTCTATTATTGTACCTATTAAATTTAAAAGTTTGTACAGTATAGGCTATATCCTATTATCAAAATGATTAGGCGTTACTTCTGGAAATATCAAATTTTTAATAAAAAACAAAATGATTATTTATTGCATATGATCCGACCAAAAAAATATAATTAAATTGCAAAATCAAGATGAAGCGTATCCGATTAGAGCAAACTCAAAACTTCCATTCCCATATTTAACCTTTAAAATTAGAAAAGATGAAGGATACTGGACTTATTAAACTACAGATTACGCCATATAATTAATTTGTTTCTAACATTTTTTTTATCTTTAAAATTTCTGTTAATATCCTTTAATGTATAATATAGTCTAAGCCTTAAATATAAGTTTAGAATAAATGTTTTTGGAAACTGTTTACAAGGATGCCTGAATGGAATTTTATCGGATATTTGAAATTGATTCTGGCAAATTTGTGGTTGGCTAACAAAACTATTAAAATTTTTTTGAAAGATTGTTTCAATTCTTGAAATGAAATTAACAAAACTATCATTTGGATTTTTAAAATTGCCATAGATCGCTTCTCTGGTAGTTTCGTAAGCGCGGAAAAAATATATATAATGATGAATCATCTAACATTTGTCGTTCTGGTGGAAAATTAATGCATGAATCACAGCTGTGGACTTTGAGTGCCTTTTTCAACAGTACCACAAACATATCTCACAAAATTCTTTTGCACATCTCATCTGTTTGATAATCTTTATCGATTAATTGGGCTCTAACTACCTGTTGAGATTGAGGGGTAGTTGGTACAGTTTCTGATGATATATCTTTAAATTTTAATCGAATAGAGTCGGGATCTGCCTCACAGTTTTCCGTACCTGAATGGAAAAGTTTGAGATACAACAAATGCTTAAAAGATGTTTCGACTTGAATTGCAGTAGGATTTTTGCAAATGCAATTTTGCTGTCTCAGAGTCCCAAAAAACTTTTTTAGGCAATCTTGATTTAACCGTCTTGTGAATAAATATTTAAACTGTGACTGATCTAAGTCGTAATACAGGCCTTTATACTATTTATAGTAATTCTAATACATTCAAAACTTTAAAAATTTTGATTGTTATATCAACATTTATATAATTTTTTACTCTAATTTTAGTTTAAAACATTCATCTAACAGTTCAATTTGATGTGGTAGGTTTTTGAACGGCTTGTTAAATTCTTTTGATGCGTAGGTACTTGACGAATTTAAAAGATCAAAGGAATTGTCCATTTTTGATACAAATTCGGCCGTTTTGTAGGCGTCAGCGGGCAAGTGGCCGAATCTAATATACACATTCATGCTACTAGCTACAGTAGCGCTAAATATTCGTGTAGCGTATTTCGTTTTCATTTTTTCAAATGAATTTGGTTTCAAATGAGTTGACGTCAGCTTTGGTGCTGCTCTTACGGGATATTTCTTATCATGTTCATAAAACGTTTCTAGGTGGTTCCATGAAATTTATTCATCGTCTATGAAAAATCATATTTTAGTAACATATTTCTGACCGCTTTAATTATATGCGGAACAAAAAAAATATAATAATTCTTTTGTTGGTCTATAAAAAATTAAGGTTTGTCAATTGTAATGCCTAATAAATTTGACAAAGGTGTATTATTAGAGCCCATATCCGTTGTTATAGCACAAACTTTTAAACCGATAGGTCCAAGTTTTTGTACTACCTCAACGATTTGTTTTTTTAAAGTATGTGAGGGGTATGAAGATTGGCAGAAATAATATGGCAACGGTTGCTTCCATTGGGTGAATATACCTCTCTGCATCAGTACACAGACATGCAAAGCTGGCTGTGCTATATGTAGACCGGGGATAAAAGTGCCACGGGGAAAAAGTGCCACTTGTCGCCATTTTTTTAAATTAAACGAAACGCATGCGACGCCAACATTACAAGGTCATGTCTATACCGCTTCCTGTCGAGCACATGCATTTAGTGTCGAAGTAGTCGTGTAAGCGAGAGGACATATCATTTTTAATTTGTGCGCTACGTAGTAAATAATTTGTTGTTGTCTATTTTTTGTTGTGCAACAGTTAGTTTTCATCGAATTTGAAGCAGGTAAGTTTGCTCTGATACATTTTTTATTCTTTTTTGTTGCAGTGCTGTCAAATCTTCAAATATTTCAGATATTTTTTTTGTTATGAGCAATAGTATTGGAATGAACCAGTTGGCGTTAAAAGTGCCACGTACGTTTTATGTGGCACTTTTTACCCCACTATGGAGAATGAAGCGTTGTTTACTTCTTTTGAATTTTTTAATTATTGAAACTCATTATTAAATCAGATGTTTTTTTTCAGAATGCGAAATTACACCAGGAAAACTGCGCGGGGGCAAGCTTCTTTAGAAGAAATGCATTGTGCAGCTGTTACAAAAAATGGACAGTCCATAAGGTCAGTAGCCAAAGCTCTTGGGATATGTAGAGTGTCTTTAAACAGATTTATACAACGCCGTAACACCGATCCAAACACGACCTTTGGCTATAGATCAGCACGTAGGGTTTTTAATGACGAGGAAGAAACAGCACTTAATGAATATTTGACACAGTCTGCACAAATATACTTCGGTTTAACCCCAAAAGAGGTGCGTCGTCTAGCATATGAGTGTGCAGTCCAATATAAAAAAGATATGCCAGACTCATGGCGACATAACAAACAAGCAGGTGCTGACTGGTTTGCAGCGTTCTTAAAAAGAAATCCACGACTTTCCATTCGAACACCCGAAGCAACGAGTTTGGGAAGGGCAACATCTTTTAATAAAAAAAACGTAACTGATTTTTTCGACAAATTATATAATGTTTTGGAGCGCTACCCATTCAGTGCTTCCTCTATATGGAATACAGATGAAACAGGAGTTTCAACAGTCTTGAAACCTCCAAAGATTGTAGGGGTGAAAGGGTCAAGGCAAGTCGGTGCTCTTACTTCAGGTAAAAGGGGAACAAATATTACATTAACAACAGCAGTTTCTGCAAGTGGAGTTTGTATACCCCCTATGTTTTTATTTCCCCGAAAGAATTATAAAGATTATTTTATTCGGGGTGGACCACCTGACAGTGTTGGTACAGCAAACTCATCCGGTTGGATGACGGAAGATAGCTTTCTTAAGTTCATGAAGCATTTCATTAAACATGTGAAACCGACAAAGCAATCACCAGTCCTTCTGTTATTGGACAACCATAATTCGCATTTGGCCATATCAGTTTTAAATTTGGCGAAAGATAATGACGTTATTTTATTATCTTTTTCGCCACATTGCTCGCACCGTCTGCAGCCGTTGTATGTGGGTGTATACGGTCCATTCAAGAGATACCTGTCTTCTGCGCAAGATGCCTGGATGAGAAATAATGCCGGAAAGAATATCACAATTTATGATATTCCATCGATTGTCAATTCAGCTTACCCCCTAGCGATGTGTCCTAACAATATTATAAATGCTTTTAAAAAGAGTGGCATATTTCTTTATAATCGGGGCGTATTCTCAGATATTGATTTTGCTCCAGCATATGTCACCGATCGGCCAGTTCCTCCTGACGGAAATTACAATCAGAGCAATCAACTTTTAGAGAATGACAAGCCGTCAAATATTCGAGAGCACATTCCTAACGACTATTCTCAACAAAACCTTCCTAGTGAAAATAGTCAACATAAAGAATGTACAAAGAACATAGGCAATACCGAAAATCCAGTAGCTGGACCATCTAACATTGATAATCGGCCAGGAAAACAAACATTTTCTCCACACATAGTAAAACCCCTTCCCAAGGCGGGACCTCGAATGGGATCGACAAAAGGCAGAAAACGTAGATATACAGCTGTGCTCACCGATACTCCAGAAAAGGACGCTCTAGAGAAGGAGCAAGCAACAAGATGCCAGAAAAAGATGAAACAAGTTAAGCAAAAGACAAAGCAAGTTAAAAGGAAAGTTTTCTCAAGCAAAAATAAGCATGACTCGGAGTCCTCAACCGATTCAGAAGATGACTGCCTTTGCCTAATATGTTGCGATTCATATTCACAGAGCTTACCTTCAGAGGAATGGGTGCAGTGTAGATCCTGCAAAGAATGGGCTCACGATAAATGTGTTACGGGTGACTCAAAATTGTTTATCTGCGTTAACTGTGACAGTGACATGGACTAATAAACTTTTTATTATTTAACTAAACTTTTGCTGTTCAGCTGTTCACGTTTTAAAAATGTCATGTACTTTTATTTGAACGCATTAAAAATCACCTTTACCTACGTATTATCTATTCTATCCTATCGTGGCACAACTTACCCCGTGGGCGTCACTTCCTACCCCATGTATGGGGTAAAAAGTGCCATCTACAGGAAACCATAAAAGGTGATATTACCGGTTTTTTTATTATGTTAAGTCTTTGTGTCATATAATTTTTGATAACTTAAAGTTAAAACCACTAAGAGGACAATGAAGAAAAAAAAGTAATCTGCCAATTTTTTTTTAAAACACATTTACCAAAAATGGCACTTTTATCCCCGGTCTACCCTAACCCATTTATGCCCAGATTTTTTTTTGCATTTTCCTTATGAAACTTGTACATGTTGTGAAAAATGACATTTTTATGATGGGTTGATACTAAAAATAAAAATATAAAGGTCAGTTTTTGAAATATGATGTGGGTCATTTTCGACCCACTTGGGCAAATTAATGTATTTATTTGTTTGTTTGATAATTTACATTTAGAGTGCATTTTCTGGATGTTGAGTTATGGTAATATATGAAAATAAAAGCTAACTGTTATTGAACTCTATATTTTACAACAGAAACTTGAAAATTTAATTATTTATGATAATCTAGAAAACATTTATCATGAAGGGCAACTTTACATTGATTGCAGGCCTTGGTTGTTTTATTTTTACAAAAAGCACATCTTCGCCGTGTTTGGCTGATCACAACCAGATGCCGACTCTGTCGACGTGCCGCTGGACTTACAGAATGGAATGTTGGACCTGTGGCCAAAGGACCCAGGTAGCAGAGTCACGTCATAATAACGTCAATAACTAGTCATCTGGTGACGAGAATTGACGTGATATATGACGTAATTATGACGTGAATATGACCTCCTAATGTCTCGGGCCGATGACGTCATTTAAATACCGTATTTTCGACGTCATTTAGGTGACGTCTTTTTGACGTTATATTTTAATCCCTTTTTACAAATTATTGCTACAAAATGTGAATATTCCGAATTTTTTACATTTTAAATTCTGAAGCTTCTCTTTTAATGACGAAACATCCAAATAAATGCATTAATTAAATGCACAAAAGTTGCTAAAAATAAAAAATTGCTTATATTGTCGCACAACGTTCAAGAGGAACAGCAGGATAATAATAGAATAAAATGAATAGTTTAAGCATTTTATTTCCCAACTACAAGGAATTACAGGGAGAATATAAAGTAATAATGAGACTACTTAGTCCAGAAGACCAAAGGGGTTTTTCGGGATGATAAGCATTAAGCTGATATTTCGACTTCCTTCTGACGAAACATCTAAACATCCAAAATGTCAAAACTAATACATGGAAGACTGATGATGTTTCATCAGATTTGTAGGACAAACATTTTAAATAATTATCTTCTAATTTAACTTTGAAAATAACCTGATACTCATGAACTTTAAATCTACCACCAAACTGAAATCTTCAGCAGCCTTCAGAAAATTTAGTTACCGTTTTCCGAAATTTTCGCAAATAAAAAAGGTGTGTGACTCGTCGAAAGGAAGCCACTTACGAAATATCACTTTGGCGCTTATCATCCCTAAAGCCCCTTTGGTCTCCCGGACTAACTGCAAACAAAATAATTAAACAATAAACACAAAATAACCAAAACAGTCCATTCTCAAAGATTGTTATGTAGACCAAAAGAAAAACTTGAAGTCTTCCTCCACAAAATGTATTCATACACGAATTTTTAAGATTATCTATAGATACACATAATTGAAAATAGAAGAAAAATACAAAAATACAAAAATGTGTGGCCATACCATAATCGTTAATTTTTTAAGGTCGTATTCGGCCCAAAACTTAAGAGTTCGAAATTGTATTAATTTAACCGTATACGTTTCATGAATATAAATTAAAAGTTATATCTAAGTTTTCTCATCTCTAAATTCTCTCTGGACACAGCAAAATACAATTTTGCCTCATACATTTGTGATACACATTTTTGAATCACCTTCTAGTATTATTTTAAAGTAAATACTCAATATTTATCCCCTTAAACTATGCAATATGGGCATGGCTACCATGTTGTCTTTAAAAGGTAATAGAACACATTTTCCAGATATTTCAGAGACAGGCCATGCTTTAATTCCTGATAAGTTATTTTTAAGTAGAAAAATGTTTAGTTCACTAGAGGGATAAGGATACAAATATAAACTGGTATAAGAAATGAATTCCTTGCCTAAAATAAAAATTTCGTTACAGCCCGTTGTTATTATGTATTTCAATAATTTTATCTGCTGTGCTTAAGACATAAGAATCTGCTTTGGAATCCGTAACTCTTGAAAATGTCAAGTCTTTGAAACAAAGTTTTTTAAACTGCTTTCTCCACATTAATTGTGTCGAAGGAGTAAGAGGACATTCAAAATGTTCAAGATTTGCCTTGAAAGTATTTGACAATTCACAATAATTTACTGTCTTTGACACAATGTCTTTTTCGACCAGTCGCCGATGAATCTGTTGCAGAGGGAAATTAGGAGATTTAACTAGCGATTTTAGTTGTCCTAAATGATTCTCGAAAGGGAATGCCGAAAAATTGTCTAATTTACCAAACCTATCTACATCGTCACAAATATGTGATAGCAGGTGCACATTGTAGACAAGGAATTCAATACCATATAATGTTTTAAGGTGATTAATAAATACCTGTATCATATTTTGAACTGCAGCAGTGCCAATTTTTTTTATATGATTTTGGGACAGTAAAATTGAAATAGAAAAGTGAAATATAAGAAAATTTTCATACACCGCAACATCTAAGACATCTTTCAATACACAAGGACCATAATATATTAAAAAACTTCTAAATTCTGTAGCTTTCCAATATTGTAATTCCTCTAAGGAACGGGGTTTTCTATTAAATTCGACAGGTACCATATTTTTAAGATTAAGTAAACGCTCAGAAATGGTTTTTACTTTTTGATGTGGCAGCCTAACACGTAATGAACCTCCGGTCCATGTATTCAGTAACTTTCTTACAATTCCCAAGCAAATATTATGCATGTAGTCAGTTGGAAAACATGCTATTAAATCTATTTGTAAATTAACCAAGGGTGTTGGAAAAACATGATGCTCTTCATCAAGCTGTTTTCTAAATGAATTGTCAGTACGTTTTTGAGAATTAAAACTATCATAAACAACTTTGTTTTTAAAATAATCTCCGTGTACTGTACATTTATCGCAAGAAGAGTATCCTGTGTGTGACTTTGTACCTTTTAAATAGGCCCGAGCAGGTGCATCACAAACAAAACTATGCACTGCTATTTTGAAGTGTTTTCCTGACTGACTAACAAACCCATTTTGTAAGAGACTGTTTAATTCTTGAATAAATTGGTCCAGAAATACATTTAATGGTTTTGGTTTGTTTTTTCCACAAAAAATTGAAACAGTAAAGGGTTTACAATTACGAACATTTGTAATTAGCCCTAAAATTGGCCAAAGTTGCAACTTAGAACTTTTTAAAAGTGGGATACCATCAACATTAAATGAAAGTTCAATTTTTTCAACTGTAATTTCATTTGAGACATATTTGGAGAGCGATGTTTTAATACCAAAATAACATAACTGTCCTGTTTCTAAATTCATTGAACGAGTAGAAGTAGGAGTAGCTAATAAAGTTCTACCATCTAGAGGTAGTTCAGGATGATACTGAGATAGTGAATGAAGTAAAGATGTTAATGCTGAGATAGAAATTTTATGTTTGACTGCCCATTCTGCTAATTGTTTGGATAAAACAGTTTTATCCTCTACATCAGAATCTGATATAAATTCAGAAACTGATTCTCTTCTAGTACTATTTATATCATCATCACTGTCTAAATGGGGTTCGCTAAAAAAAATTGGATTACACATTAACTGACACAAATTGTCCCTATCGAAATTTGTGACATTGAATTTTAAATTACTGCACACTTCCTGTGTGCTTACATTATTATCTACCAACAAAGGATCCCCACTAAATTGCAATTTTGTGGCATTCAAAGCCCTTCGAGATCTCTGCCTTGGGCCCACAATTTCCTTTAGTTTACGTTTTGACATATTAAAAACACTGCTTAAAAATATTAACTAAAAAATTATAAAATAAACCTGTTTGGTTTTATTTGGTAACTTTAGTTTTGTTGTTGGTAATTTTAGTTTTGTTGAGCCACCTGATGCTTTCTTGTCAGTCTTTGCTTAGCATGTTTAAGCCATATTTTGATAGCTGCTTCAATATCTGTTTCAGTTGTTGCCGGAGATTTGGTCTGAATAGCACCTGAAATGGAATAATTTTCATTATCCTTATCCATCCAGTAATAAGCAATGAAATTTAAATTAGTAAATTCCACTTACGAATAATTACTGCTTTTAAATGTGTGTCCTTGAAAGCTTGTTTACTTTTTCTCTGTCCGGCAAAATTGTAATGTGTGGCCAAACTATTGGTAAAAACTGATCTCAAAATTTTGTTAACTTGCCCCGTGGTTCCACCACCACCTAGCGTAGAAAAGTAAGATGCCTAAAAAAGGTAAAGAATGCTAGCGTTTCATACAGTGCTAAATAAGACTCAAGTTAAAAAGAATTAAGAAACATTTCAGGAAACAAAAATATGCACTCTTAATTTAATTAAGATGCAACAATTTCAATTAAAATTGATAAAATAAAAGAAATAATAGTTTTTCTAATTAAATATCATTAACATACCAAGTCAGTACGTTTGTCTTGAGTATTCAAATATTCTTCAAGTACTTTAAAACTGTTATCAGTTGCTAACGGAAATTGGACAGGAATATCACTAGGCAAACCAGCTCCAATAATATAATTTCCTGACTGCTTCAGCAGCACTCTGATCTCTTTAACTTCTTCTCTTAATTTTTTTATTTCATTGTAAATTTTCTCCAAATCTATAAGATTTTAAAATAAAATAATATTTATAAATAAACTGCTTACTTTATTAAAATATATGTGGCTACCAAAGTGGTACATGACACTTACGAATACTATTCACATTAGTCACTCCTGTCAGATTTTGCCCTATAGGATGTTCGTTGGCAGAACTTAGTGTAAAATGCCCATCACTTCTTGATTCTCTGTATGCTGATGATAACTCTGATGTTGATGGTTCACACAAGGATGCACCTATTTGATTATAATATGTATATATTTATTAATAATGCCAATCAATTAAATACATTGATAAAAATACATTATGAGTCATTGATGCAATAAAGCAATGCATACATTATTGATATAAAAAAATTAAAAACTATAGGACGCGATAAGTGACAAAATTGTTTTTTAAAAATACAGGGTATTTCAGAGACATGCCTAACTAAATTCACCTTGTTTTCTTTTTTAATTAGAAATACATGTAATTCTTAATAAAAAAGTGAATATTATCACCAAATTTGAAATGTTTGTAGAGATATTGAGAGCTGAAAAATGAGATTCTGTTTTGAGTAATAATATCTAGAAAAAAGGTGTTTTGTGATGTATCTTTCTGAAACACCCCGAATATACATACTTGATGCAATCTCTTCTATCCTGTCAGTTTCGGCAGATTTATCCGGTAATGTTTTATTTTTCTGAAGAGATGACTTGCCTGTGCAAAAAACAGTCCGGTAGATATTATATCAAAAGTTAAACAATAATAAAAAAACTTGATGTGATTAGTTACTTACTGTATATTCTAGTTTTTTTTAATTTTACAAAAGCTGGTGGCCTTATGAGTGATGAGTTAGGTTCTTCTGAGGATTCTCCATCACTAGAGCTAGATAAAGTTCTATTTTTTTTCAATTTTCTTTTTGGCCTTTTTTCATTATCAGCATCTGATACTTCTGTAGTATGAACATCTGAGTTGTCCTCACACTTTTTTAATTTTTTTTGAGCTTTTTCTATGTCATCTGTAAAGTAAAATTGAAGGTAAGTTTATATTCCACAAAATCATAACTAAGTAAGTTATGATTTTAGGTCATTTTTTAACAAAAGTACTTATTGCTATACATATTTCAAAAATTCACTAAGCGTCTGTAATAGAGTATGGAACTCAAAATAACAATGGAAGAAAAAACCTCAAGAATACTTTTTGTTGAAATAAAAAAAAATGGTACATACTAAATATATCTAAGTGTGATTCCAAAATAAGTTTACTCAAATGTATTTTATCTGAAACGATAAGAAAATTTTTTACAGACCACATTCAAAAAAGGATCGTTTTATACTAGAGATCTTCCAAGTATCTTCATCTGGTTCTTCAGCTGCAGTAAGAGCTTTAATGAAAAGACCAGTTGTTTTGTATGGGGGCCAAAACACTTCTTTTTTAAGAGGCGTGAGCCACTTGGAATGAACAAGTCCTATTGCCCCGTTTTCGGTAAATTCCACCCCTACATAAGCCATAATATCTTTTGGAAGGTTATAGTTAATAAAGTTCAAGCAGGCAGTCAACTACAATATAAAATACATGGATTTTACTAGTACTGCATTATCTCCAAATAACGGAACATAAATTGATGAGAGTGCTGATTATTTTAATTTAAATTAACGAAAATCTCATAAGTTCCATGCATAACCAAATATTAACTATTTTATGAGTCACTTCTCCTTCAGAAAATTTCCTAATCCTTTTATTAGTATGCTTATTGCTTACACATACAAGAAAAAATAATCGTATAGTTATTATTTATTATAAAATATCTAGGTTATGTAAATACTTACTTACTTATATTTTTAATTTATATGCCTTTTCGTGCTTGCATCCGTCGTTAAAATAATTGGATATTTTCCTGGATTAAAATGTACCAATGTGATATCAGAAACTATGAATATTTCCAAAAAAGTAGATGTAGAAAATAAGATACATGTATGTCAAACGATTGACATCTGATGGCTAACCACACCTTAAATGGATGATTCCAGTAGTCCATATTGCCACTACAAAATTTTTTTACAACAACTGGCATTTTCTAGGTCTTTCTGATAATTGTGGGAAATTTGAAATTTCAAGTAAAGCGTAGGCAAATAGATCAAAGAACAATTGAGTAGTATTTGGCGCCGGAGTCACGTAGATGTAAATAATAATAAGCGGTAAATGATATTATCTATTATTTTATATTTATTAAACATTTACCAATGCAAACTCTGATATCAGTTTTCTTAATTATACTTTTGCCACATCGAAGATTTAATAGCATCATAAATTGCAACGAGTTAGGTCGCTTTTATTTGTTTTTATACGCGTTTACTTGGGTAATTTATCCTTACTATAATAACTAACCTAACCTTAATTTATTGAGAAACAAAAAAGTCATTTAGCGTCGTCATTATGACGTTATTTTTGTACAGTCATTAAGACGTCATTTTTTTCACGTTATTTTGACGTCATTTTCAGGGTGACTGACGAGTTGCGACGACTTATCACTTGAAAATGACGTGATTATGACGACACCCTGCTACCTGGGGAGGTTTTCCATATTTTTGTAATATAGCGATTACAGCTCTTCTGCGAAATTCCAAATTGTCCAACTTCAAACCAAATTTGCGTGACAAAACCCAGGAATTCCTCATACATATGTCGAACATCCAAAATAAAATAGGAATATACCATTTTTTTCCTCGCAGACCTATACGATAATTTGCAATATTATTATCCATCCGATCTACCCCTCCCATATATCTATTATAATATTGCACGACGTATGGTTGCTATATATCTACTTTTTTTTTTATTTGTTGATGAATATCTTATTGCTTTTTGAATTGGGCATTAACCATATTCATTTGACAACAAAGTAACAACACTGTTGTCTTTCCATCTTACACAAACAATGTTTTCATCTGTGTCAACTGCACTATCGTAGACCCCTCGATCTTTCTTTTTCATTACAGCCGAATTTTCAAGAGGACATTTATCTGTTCGATTTTCTCGAACGGTACCAGTTGCACCAAAACCCATTTTCCCGAGTTTACTTACAAGTGAAGCACTTGTAAAAAAATTGTCAAAGTACAGAGAAAATTTATTATCGGGAAATTGATTTTGGAGCAAGTTGGCAAACGTTGTAACCACAGACTCTCCAAGGCCCATCTTCTTCTCTTCTGTGTTCATTCTCCTCCCTTGGTATATATCAAAATTCACACAGTACCCAGACGATAGAGCCAGAACCCATGCTTTGTAGCCAAAACGAGTTGGCTTTCCTCTTATGAATTGCTTACACCAGTTTCGGCCAAAGTACGGGATCATAGACTCGTCGATTGACAATTCCGAGTTGCAAGGTACATATTTTACAAAATTTTCATTCATTTTTTCTATCAGAGGACGTAACTTAGCCATTTTATCATTTTCTGCCAAGTTATTGTTGTTTGCTGCATGTAGGAATCTGAATATTTCCTCAAATCTATTTCTACGCATGGAGTTATACACCAGAAAATTTCCAGTGTCGTCTCGCCCTTCCCAAAACATTTTTCGACGTGGAAGTGGAACATAACCGCTCAAGTATAATATTGCTATGAAAACGAGTAGTTCATCGTTGCCTAGTTCTAATCGACAGTTTTTGCTATTTGCATACAAAACAGTACATTTTACAAGATCTTCGAGTACATCTGCATTTAGAAATAGTTCTAAAAATTCTGAAGGTTCACTTTTATCGCTTAGCGTAAGTACAGGTAATATATCAACCATAGGAAATTTTGCAGTAGATGATTGAGACGTTGTCTTATCCAAATCACCCTTTGACCAGTTACGCTTTTTTGGAAACTTATTTTTCCTAGATGGGCCACTTTTCTCTTGTATTTGAGTTTCCTCTTCATTGTCGCTATTGTCTTCTTCTAGCCTGTTGCTTTCTGCTTCTGCTTGAAGCTGCCTGGGATTTAGCCTGTTCGGATCATTGCAGTCCTCGTCCCCAGAATCCTCACCACTATCAAAATCGTTGTCATCCGGCGGAGTAATATATATAGCATCAGGAATATTAGGATCGTCTTCGTCAAGTCTTTCTATTTCATCTAACAGCTCGGCTGTTGTTAGTGGTGTTTTCCTGAATATAAAAAAAATATATCACATATCTGCCCAACGGGTCGTTAGCGACCCAACCAAATTATACTTTAATTTTAGTCGAAGTGTCCAAGCCTGCCTTCATAAATGGGAACGTACCATGAACTTTGAAGAATAAACAACAATATATCATCAATTGATTATATTCTTTAAAAAACTGAAATACTTACCAGTAATAACTTTCATCCATGTCACCCAAAGAAATATTACATTTTGATTTGTTACAAATACGAACAACTCACTGTCGAACGTGCTTTTTCACTGACACTACAACAGAATATGCAGTTTTAACATGCGATTGCCACTATAGGCAACACACTCAACACAGCGATATGAACAGGTGCATATATAAAAGGCAGTGGGTCGTTTTCGACCCGTTAGGCATAAATGGGTTAATACCTTCGTTAGTTTCTGCCAAACCAACTACCGTATCAGTCGAGCGATTGTGAAATAAATTACATTTTATGGACATCTCGTCAATGCACAAAATGCTATATTTACTTCTTTCATCAAAGCTCTCAATTTATAATTTCAGTACAGAAAATAACTGGGGATTATTTAAACCCGAATTTACCCTTATGCCCTTCATAAGATTAAAAAGGGTTCGAGGTGTTGGAAGGCAGTACTTTTTCACTAAAATTTGTTTATAGGCTCTTGGACCAGTAAAATACAGTGCCAAACATTCCCTTTTTAGCTCGAGTGAGTATCTACGACCTCTTGGCTTTTTTGTTCACTGACCAACTTGGCAGTTAATACACCGAGCGAGATTTTCATTGCCACAAAACTTCACCGTTAGAGCATAAAATTGCTCCAAACTAATATCGGATTCGGAGTATTCAAATTTACGCTCCAAATCCAGAATCCTCTTCTTTAAAGGAGCGTTCTCATTAATTAAACTTTTAATGTTATTTCGATACTTTTTTTTTCGGGGCGTGTTAGAAGAAAGATCAGTAGAAGTCTGCGTTGTGGAACAGGGAGAAGGCAATTCTGGTGATGGCGATAGTAAACCTTCTAGTTCCACACTGAGCGGCTTATGACTTTCACCTAAAATAAAATACATGATATATGTCACCTACATCTTTATAATGTGTTATATAGTAAATTTGTTTTGCTTTGAACATGGCTTCATATACCAATACAAAATACTACCTTCACAGTAACTGCTTTTTAAGGGATTCTCATTTTCCTCAAAGACAGGAAGGCCACTACCAGTACCAATTTTTTGAGCTGCAGCAAGTAAGAAGTTATCTATCTACCCAACTTTTAAGAAAATAACAAAAATTAAGTATAAATTAATTTGTGAAATTCTAGAATTAATCCACTAGGTATAAAAAGTTACCTTGGGTAATAATAACATTCTGTAAAACTAGTGTTTTTAAATGAAACTCAAGGTCTCTAGTTAATTCCACAATATAATATATCTTCTTCTTTTTTCTATAAACATATATTAAGCCAATCACAAGTTAGGTTACTTCTTGGTCTAGCCAAAATTAACTACTAAACATCAGGTAGGCATAAAATGAAATGTAACTTCTGTCATTCTGATGATGATATTGATTTATCGAAACAATTGACAATTTTTTAGAATTTTCAATAACTTGTATTATATTGTGGAATTAACTAGAGACCTTGAGTTTCATTTAAAAACACTAATATGAGCATATTCCACGAAGTAAGGGTCGAGACAGTCAAATTCTGTAAAACGTTAATCTTGGGAGCAGATTCTTTATTAATATTAACTCGACTATAGCGAGGTGTATAACTGTGATCTAGATCGATAGAAGATCCCTCTAGTGACGGAAATAATGTAGGTGTTGCATTCGGCCTTAAACGGTTACGACACTCGTTTGTAAACATCTTCACCTCAAAGTGGTCCTGACAGAGTCTGTGACTTTTGTTAAGGTTATCTAATCTACCAACCAAATCTTCCCTGTTGCAACTTATAAGCCACATCCTGGCCCTAAGGCAATAAAATAGTTAATTATCATTTGCATATAGTTTAAAACGAAAATGTTCAGCTTTTAGAACTAAAGGCATAACGTTCTAAAATTAGAATATAGAATATTTAAAAAATTGACAATTTCTGCAATTATTCAGTCGTCTACCTACAAAAGTTATTTTTAATTTTCGGTGTAGAAATAGATATTACACGGTCCTACATAGAACTCATAAAATTACTTCAATATTGGGTTACTCTTAAAATAAAAGATTTTTGCACTACAGCCGCTTGTATTTTTTATTTTAAATATATATATTCTCTAATCTGTATTAGTACATCTACGAAAATAATGTATTATTGAAATTGTAAACTTTATTATTCCATATTATCGTTTCTATAACAGTAGCTGAATGGAATATAATTATATAATATGCAGATTCAATTGTCAGGAGTTACTTTGATATAATCTTCATTAGGACGCTATATTGAATAAAACGGATGTCCACGTCTGAATATTTAAAAAATAATAACTTACCTAGCTGTGTCAGTAGGGAACCTGAAAAAACTCTTCTTGCACAAATAACTACTGTTTTGACATTGTCTTGCTGCACATAAAAAACCCATCTTGGGAATTTACAAAATTAATCGGATATATTCCAATAAATAAAAATAGAATTAAAACCTGTTTGTAGGAACGAATGAACGAAAAAAAATTAAATAAAGGGACAATAAATACTAAACTGAACTAATTACCGAAATAAAATTTAAAGAAAACCCTAAACCTATTTATATGAGCTAAAATTACCAAAAAATAGATTAAAGGAACAATAACCACTAAACCTATTTTTTTGAACTAATAAACGAAAGGAAACATGAAAGTAAAACAATAAACCTACTTGTATAAACTAATTAATGAAAGAAACAATTAAAGAAAAAGGTCAATAACACTAAACCTATTATAATGAACGAAAGAACAAATTTAAAAACACTAAACGTAATTAGGTATATAAGTGAACTAATTATCGTAAGAAAAGAATAAAGTAAAACACACAAAAAACAATCGTGAAACCAACAACGTACTATACTAAGCAAAATCTCGAACTACGCTGCTGAACTAAATAAATTTCGGTGTGAGCGAGACACTGACTTGATAGGTTTCACACCAAAGTAGGTAGTTTCTCTGCTGTCTGTTTATTATGCTATGACCATATTCGCTTGGTAAATTTTTTAGTTAGGAAATCCTGTGATAAATTTAATTTTCAAATTTTGATTCTTAATTGATAGTTCAGTTGAAACACCAACAAACAAAAGTGATGCCACGGAAATTTTTTATAGCGTCCTTGGATGAAAACAAGGATATCTCATCTAATTTCTAGGAAGCCGATGTAACTTTTTCAATTCAAATAAATATTCGTGTTGATTGTGACAGTATCACGTCTGAAATTCAGCCAAACTATTATAACCAATTTAGGTTTAAATTAGATAATTAGGTTTTAATTTGCACCCTTCTTTTTGATACTAAACGTCGTAGTATATCGTAGCCTATTTTCAAGAGTAACCAACCTTGAAAGATTCCTATATTGGATCAAAATAATGCATTTGATATCTTCTTACCTTTCATCTGACAAATCAATGATTCGTGTTGTCCAATAGTTCCAGTAGCTCTATCTAATGTCCTATTAGCTGATGAAAGTTGAGTTTTCAACTCGTTGAGCTCTCTTTCTATGGCACGATGTTCCATCTCAACATTATGTTTTTCTTGTTTCAGTCTGTCAATTTCTATGATTTGTGTAGTACATTGGCGATGGAGGATTTCTTTTTCAGACAAAGAACGTTCTAAATTTTCTCTAGAATTTTTCAATTCTAGTTCTACAGTTCCTAAAGTATCCTGCGATGAACATATCTTGTTTCTCAACCTTGCCGTTTCCTAAAAGTGAACATACTAAAGAGATATTACTCTGAATAAACGAGAGAAAAGTTGAAATTGTAGGTACGGCGCACATTAACCTAATGTGTTATGAAAACGTTAGGACAGTTACTTGGAAATACTTATGGAGTTGTTAATAACAAGATGGGGCTGTGTTACTGACTGAATTTTGGTTATCTTATTATATGAGATAAAATTGCTTCGAAATATACTTTTACTCTAACAGTGATAGAACTGTTCCTGCTTAAACATGTGAGTCTAGTTCACAAGATGAAAATGGTAAAAAAGGGAGATATAGCTCAGCTCATAGAAATACGTGCGATAGTTAATTCGATCCGCCATTATTTCTAAAAAAATGAATTGAAACCGTTACCTACTTTGTTAAACCTCAATGTATAAAGTAAAGTTGTCCCCTCCCCCAATGGTAATTTTTCAAAAATAAAATGGTATCGGAAGCCACTTCAAATGCACTCCTATAGTCTATATAGAAAGGACAAGGAGTAATAAATCATTCATTTAAGTAGATTTCATAGACGTACCAAAATATATTTTAAGAGGGTATACCGTAAGGTACATTTTGTATTGAACGAATGAGTTGCAGCTATGCTAAAGAATATACGATTTAGGTCAGAGGTAACGGGATGTACTAATTTTAATAAAAATAAGTGATAGAGGTACATAAATTTTAGTAAGTTTGATAAAGAAAGGCAACACAGTTTATTCCGGAGTATCCGAACTCTGCCACAAAATGCAGGTAGTCATTACGGGTTGTTCGAACTCCCGAAATGCGAATGAAAACTCTCACAAGAATTCGTTGTTCTCTTAAAAAAGGATGCATTATTTGCCCAAATAAGTGGTGGAAATATCGAATTTTGCGTTATATATGTTTTATTGACATAATTTCGGAATTCTATAACTCTTTCGTCATTCGGAAGCAAAAAATGTAGTTCATTATAAAAAAATTCTACAACTTCCTCAGGACTAAGATACATAATACCGAAATGTACTTTTAAGTATTCGCCAATTACAGAACCTTTCTGTCTGTACTCTTGTACCAAATGAAACTCCTGAATCTTACGAAACCAAGCTTGACAGAGATGAAATTTACAACCAAAAAGAATTTGATCTCTGCCAAAACATTCATATATAGCGTTATGAATGCTTAGTTCAAAATCTACTACGACTTCTTTAGGTTGAAAATTTAAGCCTACTTCTTTACATTTTTGTCTTAAAATTAAAAACAAATTTGAATATGTTTGACTTGATTTGTCCGGCAGCAAAGAAAAAACAAGAGGTACGTAATAGCCGTTTTTAAAATCATGAATGGTAAACATTTGGTAAAAAAAGTTGAACAGTATTCAAAAGTCCCATCCATCAAAATACAATCCGAATTACATAAAAAATTAAGGTTGGAAAAACAGGAGAACACAATAATTTTAAATACCTGGTCTGCTGTTAATAGACATTCCTCTTCTCGGTTCGTTCGTAATTGTAATTCACGAACACTATTAAATACTTGTTCCTGATTTTTAGGCAATAGTGTAAGTGCATCAACATCCTTCCCCTAATCCCCTAAATATCGATCAAAACAATCAAGATTTCTTCAAAATATTTAATTCAAGAAATCTTTGAAACCTTTCAGAAATATACATAATTCTATGGGCCTCCGATTTTATCTATTATAAACCCTAATGACTCTAATAGGATTAAACTAAATGGTTGCGGCACAGTTCGAACATTTCAGTAATCCTCAAATTGATACAAGTCAGGTAAAATTTTATTTTGTGGCAGAGTTCGGATATGCCCGTTTATTCATATTATTTTTTATTTGTATTACTCCTATATGTAGTGTTTGGGGAATTTTTCTCAGAAATTTTAAATGGCAAGTGGCCTACTGTAATCGGCTTAATACGATTACACCTATTTACAGATTATTCGATTATTGAGAGGGATTTTCCAAACAACCCAGTTTTCTTAGAAACATTATCGGGAATATTATTTTAAAAGAAAGTAGGTACATTCAATCAGTACTTAGTATTAGTTCTTTGAGTAAAGTTGTATGAAGTTGTATGGTTGTCATAATATTGTAAACAGTTGGAATATATTTAAAACATTTGTTGAATGTTAATTGTGCAAGTACCAAACAATGTCGATAAGCCAAGGACCATCTAAACGACCAAAAACAGGTCCATTATCTTTAAATGAAAAAACTCTGATATTGAATTGTTATATATCATTGAATAACAAAGATCCAAGTGCAAGTGTTGATGATATTGTGGAATTAACGGCTGCTATGTTGTGTGTTGCTAAATCAACAATTTATAGATTACTAAAAGAAAGCAAGAATGGAACTCTTCAACCCCCTAAAACTCCTTCAGGCCGAAAACCAATTGAGATCGATGAGTCATTAAAACAAAGACTAAGGCGTAAAGTCCATGGATTTTACTTACGAAAGGAAATTCCAACACTTGACAAAATTATGACATCAGTGCAAGAAGATACGGACTATCCAAAATTCTCCAGAATGACATTATGCAAACTTTTGAAAGATGTGGGTTTCAGATATACAAAACATAATAGAAAATCTCTCTTGATAGATAAACCGGAAATAGTTTTTTGGAGAAGAGACTATTTAAGAAGCATTCGACATGCCAGAGAACAAAATTTGAAAATCTTCTACTTAGACGAAACATGGATAAATGCTGGATATACAGTTTCCAAATCTTGGCAAGATGAAAACATTAAAAGCGGAAGGCAGGCATTCGTGGAAGGTTTGTCGTTAGGTTTGCAGCCACCATCTGGAAAAGGAAAAAGACTTATCATTGTCCATGTTGGAAGTTCTGAAGGTTTTGTTGATGGTGGATTATTAACTTTTATTTCAAAACGCACGGGGGACAATCACGAAGATATGAATGGGGATGTCTTCGAGGAATGGTTTCTTCAAATGTTGGATCTGATTCCAAAAGGGGCTGTTATTGTTATGGACAACGCAAGTTACCATTCACGGTTACGAGAAGCATTGCCCACAAGTCGTTGGCGTAAAGCAGAGCTTTTGGAGTGGCTTATTTTGAAAAATATTAAGTTTCCAAAGGTTCCACTAAGGAAAGAACTTTACAGAATTGCAAAAATGAACAAGAATAAATACAAAACCTACATTGTAGAAGAAATGGCTTCTTCTCGTGGTATATCAGTTCTTCGACTTCCCCCTTATCATTGTGAACTTAATCCCATAGAATTAATATGGGCTCAGGTAAAGGGGGAAGTTGGAAAAAAATACTACTTTTAAAATAAACGATGTTGTGAAATTATTTGAGAGTGCTGTAAGTCATGTGAGTAAGGAAAATTGGACAAACTGTATCGAGCATGATATCAAAGTAGCGGCAAATATGTGGAAAATTGACAATATTTGTGATGATTTAATCGACCCTATTATTATTAATGTCAACAACGATTCTTCCTCTTCCGAGTCGGATATAGAATAAAATTTAAGTAATAAATGTATTCCAATAATTATTTAATTTCATTTTTTATTATATTATAATTTAAAACGTATTTTTTTCCCAAAATACACACCACTGCATTGCGTTATTGCTTATCTGCTAATCCTTTAACAATGAATAAACCCTAAACCTTGCTACAACTGAAACAAATACGGGGTCGATCTACCTGGTTTTTAGATTTACGGAAGAAATGTAATTTAAAGTAAGAGATTTATCAAAAATTTCATGGTGCTCCCTGTAAAGGTTTTGCATACTTAATTAGGGTTTATTACTCCTCGTACTTTTTGTACATACTATAGGCACCAACAAAAATAAAATCCCTTCTCCCCCGAATTAGTTAAATCTCATTATACATAGTACATACATAGTTGCACCTCCCCCCCCCCCAACGACAACTTTCGAAAAAAGTAGTGCAGTGAAGTAAATTCCTAATGCACTCATATGCACCACCAACAAAAACAAAATTCCCCCTTCCCTAAGTTAGTCAAACCTTATTATTTAAAGTAAAGTTGCCCCCCTTCCCCTCCCCCCAAAAGACAATTTCCGAAAAAAAAATATCCGGTATCCGCTTCTTATGCACCACCAACAAAAACAAAATATTCCGTTCCCCCATATATTAAAAGTATACTCCTCACCCGAATCCAAAAATATTGGAAAATTGCCAAAATTATGGCAAACCTAAGTGAAAAATACCCTGGAAAGTTATCTACAGGTCAGAAAATGCCTGTTCAGCGGTCGATTGAAAAAAACCTTTTTTTTTGTTAAGTGAGTAGTTATCGCATGCTAGCTAGAAAAATGCTGTAAAAATAATATGCGCGTAACATAACCTTTCGCACTGCTTCGGTGAAATACTATAAAATGTCAGAAGTCAGAATTTCGATAGGTAAACAACGCCTAAGTATATCTTTCAACTAATGCTGGTACCTAGAGGTTTCATCTCTTTTAAGGTCACTCAATTGAACTTTACAAATGTCCCATAAAAATTTTAATTGTTTGGTGGGGAGGATATCATGTTGTATGTGCTTGTATATGTATATTGTTCTGCAGTTCCCATTGACGCCGTACCCTCCATAAATAAGTAACAGTTTGAAAAAATACCATGTATTCACACTTAAGATATTTACTATAGGTTATCTATATCGCTGATCCGATAGTTCAAAAATAATTTAGCGAACAGATTAAATTTTGCGGTCCGTAAAGTCAGCGGTTGATATGTAAAATTTCTTACTTTTAGAGAGCTTCACGTTCAGTTAACGAGCATAAAAAATTGACGATAATTTAAAAAAGCAATAAAGTAGACACAATGAGAAGCAGTAAAAAGCCCTACCGAAATACTAAAGATCATGACCTTGATGATAAATTTTCTTTGAAGCGTTCAAAGCATTAACAGCATTTTTTATATCATTGAGAGGCACTAACAAAACATCAACGCCTAAGAAAAAATGTACTACAATAGAGTGTGGCTGCTGATCATGAACGAAGAAAAAATTGAATATCTCTAAAACTAAATAAGTATAAACTAAATTATTAGGAGCAGTGAAACGTATTAACAAGACAATAATCCCTGTGAAATTTTGTTTAAGAAATTTTACACGTTAGCTAATGGACCCTAAATTTTCTACACATAATAAAGGGCACCAATCGGTTCTCATAAACTAAAACACAGAATGTAGCAATGGGGCAACTTAACTGAGCCCACCGGTGTGAACTTGGCAGCCAAAACCTAGCGGCTGATTTGCCGAAGACGCCAGAACGATCAGTGGTGTATTGTTTAGGGGCGTTTAAATGTGGGTGCGTTTAAATTTTACAAATCATAACATTATATAATAATAAGTAATAAACTGCATTAACTTGACCATAAAAAATGAGATTTAGGTATTTATTGCACCATTTTTATTGTAATGATAGAGAACTGTTTTAAAAAACAAAATAATATTCTATTATACATATTATATTGAGATTGAGAGAAACACAATAGCACTGGTTTTATATGCTTACCGGGAGTCTAAACAGGATCTAGCAAGGTGAAATGGGGTAGTATTCATTTCCAAAATAATAAAAAGGGTAGAAGGGACAAAGTTATCACTCTGAAAATCGATATACAACTACCTAGTTACAGTAGAAATAAAACGGGACTGGTCGGATTCTCTTACGAGGGGTATTACAGGGTGAAAGGGGGTAGCAGCCAATTCCAAAACATGAGAAGGGCAGGAGAGAAAAAGTTATCACTCTGGAAATCGATATACAACTAGGTAGTTACAGTAGAAATGAGACTAGTCGGATTCTCTTACGAGGGGTATAACAGGGTGAAAGGGGGTAGCAGCCAATTCCAAAACATGGAAAAGGGCAGAAGGGAACAAGTTATCACTCTTAGAATCGATATACAACTAGGTAGTCACAGTAGAAATAAAATGAGACTAGTCGGATTCTCTTACGAGGGGTATAACAGGGTGAAAGGGGGTAGCAGTCAATTCCAAAACATAAAAAGGGGCAGAAGGGAAAAAGTTATCACTCTGAAAATCGATATTCAACTAGGTAGTTATAGTAGAAATAAAACGACACTAGTTGGATTCTCTTACGAGGGGTATAACAGGGTGGAAGGGGGTAGCAGCCAATTCCAAAACATGGAAAAGGGCAGAAGGGAACAAGTTATCACTCTTTAAATCGATATACAACTAGGTAGTCACAGTAGAAATAAAATGAGACTAGTCGGATTCTCTTACGAGGGGTATAACAGGGTGAAAGGGGGTAGCAGCCAATTCCAAAACATAAAATGGGGCAGAAGGGAGAAAGTTATCACTCTGAAAATCGAAATTCTACTAGGTAGTTATAGTAGAAATAGAACGACACTAGTTGGATTCTCTTACGAGGGGTATAACAGGGTGAAAGGGGGTAGCAGCCAATTCCAAAACATGGAAATTATATGGTATAACCCTCGTAAGAGAATCCGACTAGTCTCATTTTACTTCTACTGTAACTACCTAGTTGTATATAGATTTTCAGAGTGATAACTTCTACCCTTCTGCACTTTTTCATGTATTGGAATTGGCTGCTACCCCTTTTCACCCTGTTATACCCCTCGTAATAGAATCTGACTAGTCTCATTTTATTTCTACTGTAACTACCTAGTTGTATATCGATTTTCAGAGTGATAACTTTTCCCCTTCTGCGCTTTTTCATGTTTTGGAATTGGCTGCTACCCCCTTTCACCCTGTTATACCCCTCGTAAGAGAATCCGACTAGTCTCGTTTTATTTCTACTCTAACTACCTAGTTGAATATCGATTTTCAGAGTGATAACTTTTTCCCTTCTGCCCTTTTTCATGTTTTGGAATTGGCTGCTACCCCCTTTCAGCCTGTTATACCCCTCGTAAGAGAATCCGACTATATGACAAAACATCAAGTGAGTCTTGCGTCGTCTTCATCGTGTTGACAACGCTTTGTTGCTATGACGTTTTTAGTAATACTTGCAATACAAACGTAACAGTTGTCATACGCTGTCATGCTGTTTACCCTTTTAAGTTGCTACTAAGTTTAGAAAATGAGCTCCTCCATTGAAGACGACCTGCCAAAACATCTCGATAAAGAGGCAAACATGATTTCAGTGCATCTTCTTCCTGATTAAAACCATCAACATTATGGAGCAAATATAGAATGTTACGATTAGTACCAAACGTTAGGGAAAACATATGCATCAAGTGTCCAAAATTAATAGCGTTTCTCAAAAGAGAAGCCAGCGGTTACGCGCCAAAGAAATAACTGACTTTTGAAAGAGATGAAATTCTAAGATTATTTTCAGAGGCTTCGGATCTAGATTATTTTTATATGAAGGTTAGCTTTTCCATTCCATTATCCATCATATTTAAACTATATTTTGTTCAAAAATCAAACTGACTTTTCAGAGTTTTTAATTAAATTATGAATTATGTATTTTCTTGGGTTAATTGTGTTTTTTTTTCGTATCGCTTTACTTTCTGGCATTTGCGGGGCTTACAGATGCGAAGATCTAATTAAAATGGAGGTAAAAGACCTTGATGATCGTGGCGATATGGTTATAGTTATCCTTTCAGTTATAAAAATCAAGAAAAACCGCACAATTATTGTTTCTGATGACATAATAAACGGAATATCCGCCTTGGATTTTAACCGAAAATATAATAAAAATTTCAGACCGCCCAAAACATTGTACTCCAGATTTTTTTTCATTACTATGAAGAAAATCATCTGTCAATATCAGGGCCGCACTAAGGGGGCGGTTGTCCCGGCCGCCGTAAGCGCCTAAAAAAATTAAATTAAAAACTTTTCTTGCCCTCCTTTGTGTTGTAGTCCACACTACAATCTACAATACCCGAAAGTTTTCTTCATAACTAAGAACCATTACGACAGAATACAAATTTTCTTTTTATCAACACGGAACGGTGGAAAAATGTATAAGATTAGGACCTAGATTAATATTCGTAGGTACTTAATGCGCATAATGTATAATTCCGAATTCTGATTCATCCAAAGAGAGGCGACTGGTGCATAGGCACTGCAGACTTGCAGCCCTCCCAACTTTTGTGAATAAAAGTTTTCAAACATTACACTATTTTATATTGAAAAAGTAATAAAGTTGTAAGGGTTATTGTTACTTAAAACGGGGTGAAGCATGCACTGCAATTCCTAGATACGCTAGCATAACGGCGATCACCGGCCTTTGTGCGCGTATAACCTCTCGTTGAGAGTGCGTTGTATTAATGGAGAGTGGGAGTGGCATTCACATCCCTAACTAGTCGTTCATAAAATTTTATGTATTTACACGACAACATGAAAAACATGCTATCTCTTAAAAAAAGGAAAACGGAAATAGGCTGTTGGAATAACATGGCCGATTCGCTATCAGCTGATGTGTGACTTTATTTTGACAAATATAAGTTCGGGGTGTAAATATTCAGTTTTTTAAAAACAATGCAGTGCTTAACCGTAATAATTATTCTTATTTAACAATAAGTTTAAATTTAAACACTCTTAGCCTAAAAAAATATTCACGTAAGGCATGTCCACACCGAAGAAACATAGAGGAACATTTTGTTGTTGGTTGCCGCAACCTGTTTATGGAAACAAAAACAAAGCCAAAGGTTCCGTAAATATTCTGTCCACATCAAGGTAACTGATTCTTGTGATTGTTTCGTTGTCTTGCTGCAACAGGAAACTTTGTGTCCACACCAGTGTTAAACGATGTGGTGCGACGAAGATTTACAGGCAGCAGCAGCTGCAATTGTAATTATCTTACAAAAACAGAAAAAACGATTCCGTGAATGTTGGACTAGACCAAATCTTTTTGACAGAAACATACATGGTGTCATACATCTTCTAATTTCATTTGTCGTATGAGTGGTACTGGTTTTGAATGGCTACTGTGCAAAATTTCACCTTTAATTCAGAAAGAAGATACGAACTATATAGTTGCCATATCTCCATTGCAACGCATCCTCTTAACACTTGCAACGGGAGATTCATTTACTTCTCTGATGAGCTTATTTAGAATTTCCAACCAAGCTATTTTATTCGGAAAACATAAAAAATATACAATCTGCACTTGTCTAATAATAATGTTATTGTCTTAAAAAATTGATGGCAAAGCATTGTAAATAATATCGTGTGAGCTGTTGATGGCAGTGTTTGAGGAAAAGGTGAAGGCGCATACTCTGGAGAAGGAAGTGTCACAGATTATGAATACGGCGATGCCTCGACTGGCTCTGTAGCTATTGGCATATGAACTTGAGGGAGCCCATTGTATGTATTGGGGTGATCGTATTTGCCAATGGAAGTCTCCCACAAAATATTTCCAAATAAATATTCCACGGTGTTTTTTGCAAACTCAGTTTTTAAGCTTCGATATTTACAAGCCACATGTTCCCCAAAAATGCTGAACTGGTCTTTCTTTTTTTTGTTGCAGTTCCTTTAAGAACATGTATAGGCTTCTTCTTGTCTTTCCTCTGCCTCTCCTTTTGACTTTTGTGTACCTCGATTTTTCTTCGGTCTCTTAAATCCTGCGTCTAGTTTATCACTTATTTGTAGCTTTTCGAGGAAAGTAGATATTTGTTTTTAATTCTGTAGCTCCATACCATCATTGGTATGTTTCATATTTTCACTTTGTGTGCCTATACCATCTTGTATCCCTTAATTACCGTCGTCATCAATATTATCAGATTAGAACTGATTGGAGAGTCTGGTTCTCTCAAAATATATCGTTTAGCCTCAAAGCTCTATCAAATATTATTTCAAAATTTAGCTTTTATTTCATACGTTTCTTTGATTACAGTTGCCTGTGCTATATTTATTTTTTCTCTGTACAACTGTGCCACCAAGTTTTTTATTTTTCATTTAATTTTATTAACACTAACACTATCGCCAATCTCATTACATACCTCCACCCACAAATCCTGTTTTTGGTATCAGTCTTTATACTTTTTATTCCGTAGATTCCACAAATATTCGGCATTCCGGTATAATTCAATTAAACATATTATATTTTCTGTTATCCATTTAAACGACATGCTTTTTTTTATTACTTGATATCTTCTTTATTAATTTTTATTATTAATACTAACTAATTAAATCAACTTAAGCTGATGTTTTCGGTAATGATGCGACGGCTTTACAAGTTTCGAGTTTTGGTAACAAGCAACAACGTGTCCACACTGATAAAAATACCGTTCAGAAACAAAAAATTTTTACCAATGTTCCTTATATTTCCTTTGATCTTTACCGCGAAATAAGGAAACAAGAAACTTATAGGAACTTTTGTTGCGGCAACCGTAAACAATGAGGAACTTGAATTAACTTTTGGCGACATTGAGATTCAGAAACAAGTTCCAGGAACAAGCAACATAAACATAATGTTCCTACGTGTTACTTTTAGTGTGGACGTACCTTTAAGAATACAACTCAAAATATAATGAATAAACTATGCGCACAAATATAGAACTTTTTGACCCATTTACGGGTTTGGTTATCATTGTACTGTTGTCAAATGATAAAGTTTGATTTGAATGAAGTAAACATTTCAGGCACTAATAATAACCTGAAGTACTGTTCTTGTGATTATGTTGCATTATAGTCTATATAGAAAGGACAAGGAGTAATAAATCATTCATTTAAGTAGATTTCATAGACGTACCAAAATATATTTTAAGAGGGTATACCGTAAGGTACATTTTGTATTGAACGAATGAGTTGCAGCTATGCTGAAGAATATACGATTTAGGTCAGAGGTAACGGAATGTACTAATTTTGATAAAAAAGGTGATAGAGGTAGAGGTCATTCGGAAGCAAAAAATGTAGTTCATTATAAAAAAATTCTACAACTTCCTCAGGACTAAGATACATAATACCGAAATGTACTTTTAAGTATTCGCCAATTACAGAACCTTTCTGTCTGTACTCTTGTACCAAATGAAACTCCTGAATCTTACGAAACCAAGCTCGACAGAGATGAAATTTACAACCAAAAAGAATTTGATCTCTGCCAAAACATTCATATATAGCGTAATGAATGCTTAGTTGAAAATCTACTACGACTTCTTTAGGTTGAAAATTTAAGCCTACTTCTTTACATTTTTGTCTTAAAATTAAAAACAAATTTGAATATGTTTGACTTGATTTGTCCGGCAGCAAACAAAAAACAAGAGGTACGTAATAGCCGTTTTTAAAACCATGAATGGTAAACATTTGGTAAAAAAAAGTTGAACAGTATTTAAAAGTCCCATCCATCAAAATACAATCCGAATTACATAAAAAATTAAGGTTGGAAAAACTGGAGAACACAATAATTTTAAATACTTGGTATGCTGTTAATAGAAATTCCTCTTCTCGGTTCGTTCGTAATTGTAATTCACGAACACTATTAAATACTTCTTCCTGATTTTTATGCAATAGTGTAAGTGCATCAACATCCTTCCCCTAATCCCCTAAATATCGATCAAAACAATCAAGATTTCTTCAAAATATTTAATTCAAGAAATCTTTGAAACCTTTCAGAAATATACATAATTCTATGGGCCTCCGATTTTATCTATTATGAACGCTAATGATTAGGATTAAACTAAATGGTTGCGGCACAGTTCGAACAATCCAGTAATCCTTAAATTGATACAAATCAGGTAAAATTTTATTTTGTGGCAGAGTTCGGATATGCCCGTTTATTCATAATATTTTTTATTTGTATTACTCCTATATGTAGTGTTTGGGGAATTTTTCTCAGAAATTTTAAATGGCAAGTGGCCTACTGTAATCGGCTCAATACGATTACACCTATTTACAGATTATTCGATTATTGAGAGGGATTTTCCAAACAACCCAGTTTTCTTAGAAACATTATCGGGAATATTATTTTAAAAGAAAGTAGGTACATTAAATCAGTACTTGGTATTAGTTCTTTGAGTACAGTTGTATGAAGTTGTATGGTTGTCATAATATTGTAAACAGTTGGAATATATTCAAAACATTTGTTGAATGTTAATTGTGCAAGTACCAAACAATGTCGATAAGCCAATGATCATCTAAACGACCAAAAACAGGTCCATTATCTTTAAATGAAAAAGCTCTGATATTTAATTGTTATATATCATTGAAAAACAAGGATCCAAGTGCAAGTGTTGATGATATTGTGGAATTAACGGCTGCTATGTTGTGTGTTGCTAAATCAACAATTTATAGATTACTAAAAGAAAGCAAGAATGGAACTCTTCAACCCCCTAAAACTCCTTCAGGCCGAAAACCAATTGAGATCGATGAGTCATTAAAACAAAGACTAAGGCGTAAAGTCCATGGATTTTACTTACGAAAGGAAATTCCAACACTTGACAAAATTATGACATCAGTGCAAGAAGATACGGACTATCCAAAATTCTCCAGAATGACATTATGCAAACTTTTGAAAGATGTGGGTTTCAGATATACAAAACATAATAGAAAATCTCTCTTGATAGATAAACCGGAAATAGTTTTTTGGAGAAGAGACTATTTGAGAAGCATTCGACATGCCAGAGAACAAAATTTGAAAATCTTCTACTTAGACGAAACATGGATAAATGCTGGATATACAGTTTCCAAATCTTGGCAAGATGAAAACATTAAAAGCGGAAGGCAGGCATTCGTGCAAGGTTTGTCGTTAGGTTTGCAGCCACCATCTGGAAAAGGAAAAAGAATTATCATTGTCCATGTTGGAAATTCTGAAGGTTTTGTTGATGGTGGATTATTAACTTTTCTTTTAAAACGCACGGGGGACTATCACGAAGATATGAATGGGGATGTCTTCGAGGAATGGTTTGTTCAAATGTTGGATCTGATTCCAAAAGGGGCTGTTATTGTTATGGACAACGCAAGTTACCATTCACGGTTACGAGAAGCATTGCCCACAAGTCGTTGGCGTAAAGCAGAGCTTTTGGAGTGGCTTATTTCGAAAAATATTAAGTTTCCAAAAGATCCACTAAGGAAAGAACTTTACATAATTGCAAAAATGAACAAGAATAAATACAAAACCTACATTGTAGAAGAAATGGCTTCTTCTCGTGGTATATCAGTTCTTCGACTACCCCCTTATCATTGTGAACTTAATCCCATAGAATTAATATGGGCTCAGGTAAAGGGGGAAGTTGGAAAAAAAATACTACTTTTAAAATAAACGATGTTGTGAAATTGTTTGAGAGTGCTGTAAGTCATGTAAGTAAGGAAAATTGGACAAACTGTATCGAGCATGTTATCAAAGTAGAGGCAAATATGTGGAAAATTGACAATATTGGTGATGATTTAATCGACCCTATTATTATTAATGTCAACAACGATTCTTCCTCTTCCGAGTCGGATATAGAATAAAATGTAAGTAATAAATGTATTCCAATAATTATTTCTTTTCATTTTTTATTATATTATAATTTAAAACGTATTTTTTTCCCAAAATACAAACGACTGCATTGCGTTATTGCTTATCTGCTAATCCTTTAACAATGAATAAACCCTAAACTTTGCTACAACTGAAACAAATACGGGGTCGATCTACCTGGTTTTTAGATTTACGGAAGAAATGTAATTTAAAGTAAGAGATTTATCAAAAATTTCATGGTGCTCCCTGTAAAGGTTTTGCATACTTAATTAGGGTTTATTACTCCTCGTACTTTTTGTACATACTATAGATCTGTAGTAAATTCATAAAAATAGTTCGTCATGCGATATTTCATAATTTCCTTAAACACATGTTTACAATAACAGCCTCTATTGAAAATATGAAAATATATTACTATAGAATTGAAAAATAGTGCATATGGCAACATTACGAATTAGAATGATGCGTTTCTTCCAACAGCGGTTAGAATGTGACCACGGGCTGCCGTGAAAATTTTGGTAAATAATTGTTTATATATCTACGGTGGCATTCGCGGATACTAGCGGATGCGGAGAACTTTCGATAACTTTTCCCAACCACCAACGATTTACGACATTAGGCGAAGGCCAAAAGTATGGGTGGTAAATAAATGGCTTTGTTTTCAATTTGTAGGTTGCCTCATTAATCACAAAATACGGAAGAGGGTCCGTTTTCTGTGTCATTAATGGTCATTGTGACAGTCACAGCATGTGTATATTTTCAAAGATTAACTATGTTGTGGAGTATTGTAATGTTTGATTGTGTTTTGCGTATCAAAGATAATTAAAAAATGGATATCGTCACATGTTCTGAATGTCAAAAAATATTTAATGTTGATAAAGTATTTTTTTCACTACTAGCCTGAAAAATTCACTTCCTTCCCCTAACGAGAAATAATATTTCTCACCTTAGGTAAATAATGATAAAAAAACAAGATTTATGCGTCAGTCGAAAACTAACAGCGTCAGAAGTGAAACTTTTTATGTTTTATGACGCAATAACCGCCAATGAGTGTACAAAGAGAATTCATAAATATCAATAACATAAAAAACTATAATTTAAAAAAATTAAAACAAAAATTATTTCCAAAATAAAAACAATAATTTTTCGGATAGACTATAAAAAACTATTTACAATAAAAGACAAACAAAAGTAAATATTCTTTTTAAGAAATTTGTATGCCTATTACGTATCCTTCCTTTTTAATACCTAAGAAAAGTTCTGGCCGCCCATGGGGGTATCGAACCCGCGTTTTTCGTTTGATTTTAAATCGAGTCGAGTGATGACAGAAGGGGAGAACAGCGCTGCGTTTATCTCACTAAGTTTAAGTACAAATGATAATTAGAGCTTCACAAAACTTGTTAGCCTCTACGAGATTACCTCGTAACCAAAACCTCTGTAGTGTCCCATAAAAAGTTTCACTTCAAAAATATTTCCATAAATAAAGCAACACTAGTTACAACGACTTTCTCTGATGAACTGAGACTTACTTGCTCTTCTACGTACAGGTTAGCAAATATAGCTGAAAGTTTGAAAGTGGACACGCCCACGATGCGCGTTGGTCTCAATGCGGAAAGTAGGAGATAACACAGTTTATGCTTAAACTTTAATGAGTACAGAACTTATCTGTACGGACAAGTATACCTGTTTATTTCCTTTTTCAATATATTTCAATACTCTTGTTACGTTTTATTACATATTTTTTTCAAAATAATACAAATAAATACACAATGCAAAGAAATTTCCTAGTTTTTATCGCCTTAATTTTAAAGGTAAACAATTTCTATATTAATTTCGCACTGGATTATACCAATATCGGCAGAAATTATTAAGCGCTTTTTGTATACTTTTCCCCCCGAATGCGTTCTCACTTTATCGTTCGCGCAGCGAAGTGGGGATTGATAAACGGAATAACATGATCGCCATCAATAAACAATGCCCTGCGACTATTCTCGGCGTCTCCTCTTTGTGCGGATCTTCGTTAATTTTTTCCGCCTCTCTCACAAGGAGTTTAACAGTTTTGTTAGCTCGACGAGTTAACTCTCATGACAAAACGCTAGTGTCCCATAAAAAGTCTCACTTCAATAACTAGGTTAATAATGGTAAGCGTCAAATTTTCAATATATCCATGTACTTCCAAAAGCCATAGTTGGGCAAGACCATAAATTTTTATGCTTATTTAAGCTAATAATAATGTGCTCAGCCATCATTGGTAGGTATATGCTTGTTGAATGATATACTATAATATTTACCTCGCACATTATACATAAAAGTGCTCAGTAAATAATAGCTTACTTCTTAACCTAGGTGTATAATATACTATAATGTTGATAAAGTATGAGAATAATTAATTATAAACACAGTTCTGACGAAGGTAAGTTTCATTTATTTAAATGTAATTAACCATTAATATTGCTGTTAAATAATCGGTTGAGTACATTAAAAATAACTTTGTTTGACTAAAATAAAATATTGGTAGTTTAGGTATCAAATTTTTCAAAAACTCATCATCTCCTCATTTTTTTTGGATCTTTAAAATTATGTATTACACTGTTTACATCACAATGTTTTTCTTCTTTAACACCAGTGCGCTCTACTTTCGACAGAAGTGCTGCCTCTTTAGTTCGAGAATAGATCTTAAAGAAACATTTTTGTTTTCAGGGAGGAAAATCGTTTTCCTTCCGGCGGGAAGAAAAGTAGCATTTCCTTTTTTTACCAAGTTACTTCGACTTCTCGTTTGTTGTTAGCTTGAAAAAATTATGATTAACTTTTTCTTCAATGAAGATTGGTTTATAACTGGAGTATATTCTATGAAGTGTTAGGAATACACCATAATTTTTTAAACTTTTAAATTAATATACGTTAAAAATTATTTTCAAGAGTTAAATAAAAATGATAAATAATGCAGATGGAGTTTAGGGAGGTCAGACTTTTTTATTGGAAATTTTCTCCTTTTTGAGAATCGTTTTTTTTTAATTTCTTAATTGTTTATAGTTTTTGGAATATTCGCAAAAATGTATTTCAACTTGTGAACTAGACTATGTCATTCGACGCAATTCAGATGTGATCCTTAATATTTAGGGGTTTAATTAAGACTTTGCATTATATCAAAAATCTCTGGCAAATGAATACGTCTCTATCGCATTCTCCTTCAAACACACACACGCACTCTGCATCTTAGTCGTTCCGAGCATTCAAATTTGATAGCTACTGAAATTGATTCCCAGTTAAATTTTCTTAATTGCTCAATAATCGAGGGTTGTAGTGAAATTAGGTTTTACTTTGAGCGATTTAAATGTAACCATTGCATATGACAAATGCTGGTAAGAACAAAACCAGGTGCGCTATGAAGGTATTCAATAAGAATTAGAAAAATACTCATGGAATATGTCGATCAAGCAAGAGAAGGAACATTATTCCCGGAGTCTCTCAAAATAACTGGTCCGCCTACGGAAGGGGGAGAGCAGTTTGCGAACTATTTTTTCAATTTACGGGAAGGAATTTTGGAACAGCTTCTCTAATCCTGTAACATGGAAATGTTTCGAGATTATAGTTGAAGAAAAAATAATAGAGAGTGCTGTTCCACGTTCAGGCGTTGACAAATTTTACCGGTTGTGGAATTTTCTTGCGAATTGATATGCGATTCACAGCCGAACATTATATGAAAAGTGTTGACAGCCAAGAACCTACAATGAAATTTAATAACACTATTGTCGTAGCTATAAACTGTATTCGTAGTTCATATTTTAATTTAATAATCAACATAATGCCATACTTTAATTCAAATGGAAACTACTTGACAACCAAGAAACATCCACATTTAAATTGTACAGAACTGTATAGAAGAGTGAACTAAATACCCGCTTTTTCAAATAATGTATGCCTATATCCAAAATAAATCAAGTAACTACAGCTCTTCACAAACCTGTAGTTGATTGGATGGAATTGATGCATTACAATGACTTTTTATATTGAAGTGTCCTTGTTTACCTTCACTTTTTCAGTCCAATCAAATCAATAATAATATTAAAATTAGCACTAATAACGCTCCTTCTGTTGTAAAGTTGCTAACTTATTATACCTTATGCATTCAAAAAATTACTCATGATAACTTTTGCAACCGAATAGTTTTACCGGTTTAAGCTAACTAACTGTCTTTACATTTCACGAGCGTAGTGCTGAATCCACATCATTCGTATCCAAATAACCAAGTTTGTGTGTGGAGTGATTACACAACTCTGTTCATGGTTATTTGTTTTTGAAAATGACACCGATATTTAGTATAACTTTTTTATTTCTAAAATTATTCACAAAATATTCATAGGTACAATTAGTTAGATAGTTTTAGTCTTGGCTTGAAAATATACTTTTTCAGTTTCTTCCATTGAACATAGTTCCGTGAATTTTTGTATATATTTCTAGTGGTATTGTGACCATATTTAGTTAACTGTTATGTCAGCATCATTATGTTGTTATGTCTGGCAAAGTCGCTATTATTCAGTACTACACTGCACCGGTTTGCAAGTGACAGTTCGTGACAGTTTGAGCTTGGAAGCCGGGTCGGTCGGCGTACTATATCGTTACGGAGTTATTGTTATTAGTTAATTACTTAAATATACCAGCAGTCTATTTAATACTCGTGTATGATTTCAACCCACAACAATACATGGTGTTAGGCGTGGGGTCCACGAGAATAAACAGTGTTAAAAATTGACGAGTTTCGCGTGTGTAATTCAGTGCTTAGTCAGTAAAAATGCCCGACAACGATCCAACTTCATTGGTTCCTGCGCAACAACTAACCTCAATAATGGCTCAATCTCATTCTGTGCCAGTGTCTCCGCCAGATAAATTCGAATTCACAGTACCCCAAGGACAAAACACAAAAACCGACGACGAGAAAATAAATATATTCCTGTATATTCTAGGTGAAGAAGCAGAAGAAATCATGATTCAATTTCCCACAGTCCCGATCACATTTGCTGAAACCTTAGCAGCCTTTGAAAGCCATTTCATTCCCCGTCGAAATATTATTTTCGAGAGATACAAATTTAACACACGGGTTCAACAACCAGGTGAAGCTATAGAAACGTTTATTACTAACCTTCACATGTTAGCAGAGTTTTGTGACTACAGAACCCTAAAAGAAAAATTAATTCGAGACAGGATTGTAGTAGGAATGATAGATAAAAGGACAAGCGAAAAACTGCAGTTAAAACCCAATTTAACACTCAGCGAATGCGTAATCGAGGCAAAGCAAGCGGAGCTTCAGGCTTCTCAGAGTAAAGAAATCTACAATGTAGCAGCGGGACGCAGAGCGGAAAGCGAGGTAGCAGCCATAACATCGCAGGTGGAGAACATAAACATTTAATCAAAACGAGGCGCGGTTGCCAAATCTAATTTTTATACGAAGAAAGGAGGGAAAGGTGAAGATATGAGAAAAAAGTGCCAGTTTTGCGGGTTAAGACCACATCCCAGGATACAGTGCCCTGCATTCAAATCAACTTGCAGATAGTGCCAAAAATTAGGTCATTGGGCAACGGTGTGCCATAGCAATCAGGTGAGATCTATCCAATTAAGGGAACATTTTCAAGATAATGTGGAAAACTCTACGGGGTATAACACTAACAATTTCAGGGGGTTTTCAACTGATGAACATTTTTTAGGTACAATCCAGGTAAATAAAATTACGGTTAAAGAGTGGATTATATCCTTAGAAATTAAAGAAATAAATAAACACCTAGAATTTATGATAGACACAGGGGCTGATATAACTTGTATCCCAGCCAACGTTTTAAATGAGGACATAATCCAATCTCTGATATATACCAATAAAAACGTAACAGGCCCTTCTGGCGAAAATTTAAATGTTTTAGGTATATTGCATGCCACTTTGAAAAGTAAAAATAATCAATGTGACTCTGAAATTTACGTTATCGAAGAGTTGTGTAAACCGATATTAGGCCGTTCCTCTATCATTAAGCTAAACATTCTTCAGTTTGGTAAGGATGATGGCATACATTTAAATCTAATCAAACTAAATTTCGCGGAGATAGAAAAATGTTTTCCAAACATATTTGATAGCATAGGCACTTTTAAAAATGAAATGAATATTCAAGTTAATACCGAAATCCCATCCTTTGTTCAATCTGTACCTCGGGTAGTTCCTATACCTTTACTTAAACCTTTAAAGAAGGAACTAGATCGTTTAGAAAAACTTGATATTATTCAATCTGTTGATTACCCAACCCCTTGGGTAAGCTCAATAGTTTTAGTAAAGAAAAAGGAAAAATTGCGCTTATGTGTGGACTACACTAAACTAAATAAAGCCGTACTTCGTACGCATTTCCCCATCGGAAAGGTTGAGAGAATTCTCGCCCAGGTTCAAGGCTCTAAATTCTTTAGCCGCCTAGATACAACTTCGGGATTTTACCAAATTCGTCTGAATAAAGAATGCCAGCATTTAACGTGCTTTATAACCCCATTTGGACGTTTTATTTTCAAGAGGTTACCGTTTGGCATCACTTGCGCCCCTGAATATTTTTAAATGACTTTAAATGAAATTTTAAGTGGTCTAGAAGGAGTAATTTTTCATATTGACGATATGTTAGTGCATGCGCCTACCCTAGAAAAGCATAATGAATCACTTTCGGAGGTACTAAAGCGAATTCACGGGGAAGGCATTACTTTAAATAAACAAAAGTGTATTTTCGGGGTGGAATCGCTAGAATTTCTAGGTCATGTTATATCGGGCAATGGTATCTCGGTTGACCCTGAACGTATTTCATCCATAGTGGACTTTCCAGCTCCTTCTAACAAAACAGAACTTATGCGATTTCTAGGTATGGTCAATTTTTCTAGCCGTTTCATACCGGGTAGATCTCAAGTATTAGAACCATTGACCTCTGTACTAAAAAAAAATATTTGTTTTACCTGGGGCATTTCCCAAGAAGAGAGTTTTAATAAAATAAAAAAATTATTACAGGAAAGCCCTTGTTTAGATTATTTTGATACTTCTAAAAACGTTATTATTTCAGCAGACTCCTCTTCTTTCGGGTTGGGAGCTTGTTTAATGCAAGAAAATGGCAACGGGGATAAAAGAGTAATTTCTCATGCATCCAGATTACTATCTCGTACCGAACAACGTTAAGCGCAAATAGAACGCGAAAGCTTAGCCCTGACATGGGCGTGCGAAAAAATTTCTGAATATATAACGGGGATCAAAGTTTTAATCGAAACTGATCATAAATCTTTAGTGCAATTACTTCAGAGCAAGCCTATAGACGAGCTCACACCACGTCTATACTACGTACAGGGAAAGGACATGGTGATAGCGGACGCCTTGTCCAGAAATTTTGGTAACGAGAGGTTGCCAGAAGAGAACGAATTAGCACTAGAAACGGATACCTATGTCAATCTAATCACTACTTCTTTAGAGATTAAGCGCAACTTTTTAGAAGAAATCAAATTAGAACAATCCTAGGATCCTATTTGCATTAAGTTGAAGCAAAATACTCATGACGGATGGCCACGTAAAAATCTAATAGACCCATTGGTCTCGTCTTACTATCAATACAGGTATGAGATATCTGATTGTGAGGGTTATCTCTTAAGAGGGACTAGAATATTGATTCCTAAAACCCTCCAAAGTAAATGTTTACGTTTTTTACACCAAGGCCATCAGGGAATTGTAAAATGTCGAGCGCGTGCCAAAGCTACTATCTGGTGGTATAAACTTTCCACAGAAATAGAAAATATGATCAAAAATTGCCCACAATGTGTTGAACACCGTGTTAATATTAAAGAACCATTAATTACAGAACCCTTCCCAGACTGCGCTTGGCAGAAAATAGCAATTGACCTGTTTTACTTAAATCGAGGTTGGTACCTAATAGCAGTCGATTATTTTTCTCGATATTTCGAAATTTTTAAACTTTCAAGTTTAACCGAAAACCAAATCATTACCAGACTGAAAGAATTGTTTTCAAGACTAGGAATACCGGAAATTGTGAGATCTGATAACGGGCCACAATTTCAACGTGAATTTAAATTATTTGCGGAAGAATTTGACTTCAAACACATCACAAGTAGCCCCCACTTCTCTCAATCGAACGGAGCAGTGGAGGCGGCCGTATAAACAGCAAAGAATTTAATTAAAAAAGAAAAAGATATTTACACGGCTCTGCTAGCTTATCGAACCACTCCACTTTTTAATGGTTACACGCCATCAGAACTAATATTTAACAGAAAAATACGCTCGCAACTTCCTGTTTTGCCAAAACTCTTAGACAAAAACATAGACACAAGTCCAGTCCTAAAAATAGAAAAAAATTATAAAATAAAAATTACGCAAAACTACAATTTAAGACATAGAACTAGGCCGTTATCGGATCTTGCGGTCAATGACAAGGTTTGGGTGACAGATCTAAAGTTGTATGGTATGGTTATAAAAATCTTAAAATAGCCTAGATCTTATTTAGTGGATACTCAACGAGGAACATACAGGAGAAATCGCTGGAATTTAATACCAGCCAAATACTCCCAGCTTCAATTTAGCACTCCCGATAATAGCCCCGTTCCTATCAGCTCAGTCACTCCAACCTTGTCAACCGAATCTAGCACCTCTAGCAATAAGTCCGATTGTAACTTTGATGAAAAAATTGCATCTGATGACTATAATAATTCCAAAATAAGTGAGGAGGAGATAAAGGATGATAGTTATAATAGTGCCAATGAGGAAGGAATTCCGAAGTGCAGTAATACTCCTTCACGACCAGTGAGAAACATTAAGAAACCTTCTTACCTAAATGATTACATTACATATTAGTTAACGAATCATTTGATAGGGGGAAGGATGTTATGTCAGCATCATTATGTTGTTATGTCTAGCAAAGTCGCTATTATTCAGTACTACACTGCACCGGTTTGCAAGTGACAGTTCGTGACAGTTTGAGCTTGGAAGCCGGGTCGGTCGGCGTACTATATCGTTACGGAGTTATTGTTATTAGTTAATTACTTAAATATACCAGCAGTCTATTCAATACTCGTGTATGATTTCAACCCACAACAATACATTAACGACAGTCTATTTTTCGATTATTTATTTTAGTTGACTATGCTAGATAAAAGTAGTGTTTTATTGATACAGATTATTCAGCTTACTTTTTTCACAATCTCAGAGAAAGTAGTCCGGAAATTCTATAAAAATTAGGTGAATTGTACGAAAAGTACACAAATAGAAAAATTAATCGAAATTAATACTTCCATCCTAAAAGGCTTAAATTTCAAAAAGGAGCCAATTTATTGAAAATGTTTATCAGTTATAACATGTCCGGCTATTATATACCTCCTTGTTGAAAAAAATAAATATGCCCTATCAACAGGAATTTTTCTTTCATAGAAAAGAGATAGACTCGATATTTTCCCAAAAGTTGCTCATACCGTTAGGTTTTACTAGAAATTTCTTGTATATGTAAATTTAAAACTACTATGAATTTATTATACCGACCTGAATTAGCTCAGCTGCTTTGTGTACTAATGATTCTGATGATACGTAGGTGAAGTCTAGTATTTCAGCGCCTAAAGCTACAGATAATCTTCTGACAAAATCTTGAATTTGAAGTTTCAAACTTTCCTTTCTTTGTTCTTCTGTATTCAACTCGAATTCTAATTTACGTATCTTATTTTCCAAGTCTTTTATTTTTTCTTCGCTATATCTGGAATTTCCATAAGCTTTATAGTAATGTATAAACATATTTTTTTGTTGAAATAATTTTTATAAATTCAACATCTTCCCCGAATAAATATTTGATTCAATAGTCCAATTAAATCAATGATATTGGTTTATCACTAAGGCACTTGAAAAAAAATTCAGAATAATAGTTAACGATGGAATAAAACAATATAATTTGTTTAAAACTTCATTTATTTGAAATAATTTTCAATTTAAACTGGTTGACACGTTTCACTAACACAGTAGCTTTCTCAAAACGAATGAAGGTATAATATAAAAATATTTTAATATATACAGTGCATGAATACAGAATTCTATTTACTAATGTTCACAAGGTATTGAAAGAAATTACCTGGGAATTCATTCACTACAAACATTCCTAAGCTATCTTCTAGGTGGATCAAAAAGGGGTTCGCTTTTCATCTTGATACCACTTTCAGTAGGTTCAACTAATAAACCTGGCTAGTGGACTAGCTCAATAAAACTGAAATAGCTCCATAGATAATTGGATTCAAAGTGTAGGTATTAAAACTACAGTATTTGTAAATAATACGAATAAGCTTACTTAACACACTAAATTTATTCAAATCTAAAATGTAAAAAAATGGACAATTTCTACGTTAACTAATTAATTCGATGGATCATCTATATGATACATATATAGAAGTTGTATACTACATTTACATTCACGTATTTTATGAAGCAATTACTGTCTTTAATAAATTAAAATGTGAAACATTTGTTGTGTAAGACTAATTTATAAGTCTTTTACTTTAATTTTGAATGTTTATAGTCTAAATTTGAGGTTAACTCGTATGACATAAAAATTTAAAAGAATTCACCTGTTTTATGCCATTTGGCCCGGATGCACTATACCAAGCTCCTAACTTTGCCTATTTGCACCATAAAAGATCCAATTTCCAACTGTCAAATGATTCCAATAACTAGCAGTTTACAAAATGGACGCCGTCATGCAATTCAGAACCTTATTCGCCTCTTTTTAAAAACATGCGATTTTTACCAATTTTCACCCTTTGCAGGTATTACTTGATTCAATTTAAAGCTAAACATGTGTGGCTGTGCGCTTTTCATAAACTTAAAAGGTCTAGGCTTTTGCAAACAGCCTTAAAAACTTATAATGTTGATGTGAAAAATATCCTTGTGTCGAGTATCAATTTAGTTCTTGTTGAACTAACACTTAAATTGTACTATGAATATGTCGCTGTGGACTAATATAACACCATGTGGCCCACTGCCTGGTATTAAAAATGAGGGCTGTGCCTTGCTTGATTCCTATACCTCACTTCAAAAAAACGATGTGTTGCTATGGGAGAGTCTTATATCAAGAAGAAGGCGGAAGTGACGAAAAATTGACAGCTGCCATTTTCCTTGTTTGACCAATCAAATAATAAAATTTATTGAATTGACGTATCAGCCAACTAGGATTAACTGTATGTTGTTCGGTTGGTTGTATATGTTTGACGTCAATGCATTGTATGAAAAGACAGTGCCGTACTTAATTTTATTTGGTAAAAAATATGTTATATTTTTTCCTTTTTTGGGTCGTTTCCCAAACACTAGGTAAAAAGGTTTATTAAAGGAGAGTGATTGATATCTATTTGGTCGTTAAGAAGGTTACCTGAATATTTATTTTTGTTAATCTCAAGGGCCTCTAATAAATTTAAACTAAAGGATTTACCGACTACATGGAGAATTTCAAAATTTGGGTCGAAAATGTGTTGGTTTTCTAATAAATGATTTGAATAGTCAGAATCTAATTTTTTGTTGTCATAGCTACGTTTGTGCTCCGAAATTCTAGTTTTAAAATTTCTAATAGTTCTACCGATATAAATTTTATCATAGTTATCATTACCACATTTTATTTTATAAATTTAGATTTGTTATCTTCAATGACTTTGGATAAATTGTAATCAGTTTTAAAGCAAATATCAGGTTCAAAGTTTCTAAAAATGAAAGGATGGTGTTCCAAAGTATGTTAAGCTATTCAAATCATTTATTAGAAAACCAACATATTTTCGACCCAAATTTTGAAATTTTACATGTAGTCTGTGAATCCTTTAGTTTAAATTTATTAGAAGCTCTAGAGATAAACAAAAATAAATATTCAGGTAACCTTCTTAACGACCAAATAGATATCAATCACTCTCCTTTGTTAAACCTTTTTACCTAGAAGATAGCTTAGGAATGTTTTTGTAGTGAATGAATTTCCAGGTAATTTCTTTCAAAACCTTTTGTTAACATTAGTATAATAGAATTCTGTATTTATGCACTGTATATATTAAAATATTTTTAAATTAACCTTCATTCGTTTTGAGAAAGCTACTGTGTTAGTGAAACGCGTCAACCAGTTTAAATTGAACATTAGCTCAAATAAATGAAGTTTTAAACGCATTATATTGTTTTATTTGAACGTTCAGTATGGGTCGTCATCAAGTAAAAGCCTCATCTATTCAATCTTTGAATAATATTTTTTGTTCCGCAGAAGAAATATATATATATATATATATATATATATATATATATATATATATATATTTATAAAAAGGAATATAATTTCATGAAATACGAGGTGCTATATGAAATATAAATTTCGATTTTCTACTACACCTGTTTTAATCGAAATTTCAATAATTTCGACTTATTGGCCTGACCGTTCTTCGAAGGGCAAAACAACTACATTCCTGGCTAATACCACGCAGAATATGGAATTACATCCCCTTCGAAAACCGTGACGTCGATCGGCCATTTTTTTTATCTGAGGTGTTGGTTCGCAACTGAAAGTGAAGATGGCGCCAACTGACTACTTCTCGCTTGTGTAACTACACGAACCAAGAGAGGTTGTCGGAGGGTGTAATCTTCAGTTCGGATTAGAGATTCTGAACTGGAAGGCATTACGGCACTCTTGAAGAGACCCGAGAAGGTCGAAACGCGTAAGTACTATGCTCTTCCGCTATCAGTTGCGAATCACCACAGATGTCCGTATCGGCTAAATGGCCGATCGACGTCACGGTTTTCGAAGGGGATGTAATTCAATATTCTGCGTGGTATTAGCCAGGAATGTAGTTGTTTTGCCATTCGAAGAACGGTCAGGCCAATAAGTCGAAATTATTGAAATTTCGACTAAAACAGGTGTAGTAGAAAATCGAAATTTATATATATATATATATATATATATATATATATACATATATATATATATATATATATATATATATATATTGTAGTGAGTTATTTTTGTTAATAAATAAATTAAATTATAATGAATTAACCCTCTATGCTCTTGAGACTTGGGTTCCTCTATTGTTGAATAAATTCGTCATTAAATAAAAAGAAACACTTTACTTGTAAAAATATTTAATTATTTATTAACGAGAATTTTTTTATATTGTAAAAATTATCATACGACGCCTCTGTGTAGTTAAAATTATCGATCCATTTATGTATGGTATGCTATGCGTATGCTTAAAGCATCACATGTTGATGCATTAAACGAACGCTTCATATACGGATTACGCCTGTTCGATTTTATAACATGCTTAACGTTATACCAACGAATATTTGATATTTAGAGCACATGTACAGAATTTATGTGAAACGACTTATGCATACAGATAGTTACAATATGGTACAAGAGAAAGTTATTAGTTTTATATACATAGAATAGAAATATTACATAGATGAAATCAGATGCATCTTTCTCAAGTTTTTATTTGAAATGAGTAAGTATTTAATTTTGTTTATTTAGATTGGCCATTTACTATTGAAATTTATTTATTTGTATAGTTGTATTAGGTTTCTATTATGATTCCTTTCCAGATATATCTTTTTCGCAAAGTTTATTTTACTCATGAGATTTTTAAACACTGGATTGTAATTAGTGAGTTCTTAACTCTTGTTATATATAACAATGCGCACTGACCTTGTGTCCTGAAACTAGGATATGCCTTTTCTGGAATCTGGAACGCTGCTTCCGAAGTTTCTAGTCGGATAAATTTTGGAAGAATTGATTCTCTCTCAGGAAATTCAGCTGTATATACTTGGTAAGTACTATAGTATATTTTGATATTGGTTTCTTACTTTTTATATCATGATTTGGGGATAATTTCTAGAATTTTCCGGGACGCTGCTCCAATCAACCTCCTCGAACCGACGCCAAGCTACCAACTCTTCTTTCTTCAATTTTTTTCAACAAACAATCAGTCTTCTGCTTTTTTCAGCACACTATCTTTAAAATGTTTGTTACTCTTTGTTTGTTGATTGAAAATTGTTCTGTCATATTATTTCTAACCAATCACTTTTGTTTAACGCACTATTTTATGATTTACTTTTTATCTACTCTTAAATATATTTACTTATCTATCAAAATAAGTTTCACTTGATTGTTTGTTTACTATAAAGTTCATTTGATTGTAATGGGACGAATAGTTTACATTGATAAAATACAATAGTCTTTAATATACCAATGCTTAGTTTAATTTTCTTATTACAACTAATTATTGTTACGATTATATTTAGCCATTCACATAAATTCTTTGAACAATTTGTCAATATTCTCTATACTGATTATTTACATTCATTTTATATACTTTTAAACTTATTAGTTCTATGAAATTACTCTAATGTCAGCGTTTGTCATTGAAACATATTGACATTACAGCGTCAAATATTCTAACCATATCTCTTTGTAAACACTGTGTTATAATATCGAACAATATTGTTTGAATGTTTATTAATTCTTATTTCTTTTTCAGATTATGTGTCCAATGTTATATTCTTATAAAGTATTTGATACAAATGGATGATCTTAATTCTATGGTTTCGGATTTATGATTTAAGGTAAAGTTTCTTTTTGTTTAATTCTTTGCAAGTTGTAAAGTTTCCTTAAATTAATAATTATATGAAAGCTGTATTAGCAAATTGAGTGAAAATACTTACAATTATCTAATAAATATGAGCAATTTTAATATCTCATTCTTATCTTCCTAGTAAAATATAGTCTACTGTTTTATTATATAGCAATTTCTAATTATTCTGTATATATATATATATATATATATATATATATATATATATATATATATATATATATATATATATATATAATGGATATTTTTGTGGGGATGTGGCAATAAGACTCCAGAGTAAATTATATATATATATATATATATATATATATATGTATATATATATATATATAATTTATGTTATGTTTCTTTGTATTTATAATATATTTACTTGCAATATTTTTTAATTTTTATTGTACTCGCAGTACTTACCTTCGAGTGAGTTCAAATCATCTGTTTGGGTTCTGGCGCCATTCAAATAAATAAATAGGTATATTTGTTGTATATGTTATAATTTTATTATAAAGTATTAATTCTTTTTTCTTTTTAGTAACGATTGAAAATAATATTTGTCTATGATCTTAATGAATTCATAAAGAAATATGGGGATACTTATGCCTCTTTATCGGAATTGCCACAGACGGTCACGTCTAGTATTCAGTTAACCTAATATTTTTTTGTTTTTTTCACAAACTTTTTCTGTGTAAAATTTCATATGTCTCTAGATTTGTTGTCAAATATTTGATGTTTATATTGCCTTTCAATGTTTCATTTGAAATCATCAATCTATACTCTTTTATTGTCCACTCACCACAAACTAGTTTACAATTGAATCATTTTTTAAGTCTTTTTAATGACCAATATCTTCATTTAATTATTTTCAGTCTGATACAAAAATTATTATTACTTTTAATTACTATAAAAGTATGAATATTTCCTATAACAAGAAAATTGATAAATTTCATATATGTATCCCTTATAATCTAATCTTTTTATTACAATATTCAACTCATATGAACTGTTCTTACAAAATTTCTATATCTATCATTCTCAAATAGCTTCCAGACTATGTTCTATACTTCTGATAATTATTGTTTAATGGTTATAACATTGACACTCTATTCAACATTTTGATTGAAATAATAATTAACTTTAAACTTCTAATGTATCATACCTATGACTAATAATTAATTTGTTTCCTATTGTTAGATAATGAATCTACATACTCTAGGTACGTTAAGAAGAGTCTAAATATTTATTTACAATTAAATAACTAAAATTATCAAAAATATTATAATTTATTTAGACTATGTAATGGGAATATAAGTAAATTTCTTTAATTATATATTATTTTAAATCTTTTTACTGGAATGAGAAAATCACATAGTGGTTTATAAGTTTTATCAAATATAGCTAATTCATATTTCATCTTTTTTATACGAAACTATTGATGTCCTGTTTTGTCCAGTGACCCGATATAACTCAATTACTTTGAAATCACTTCTTTACATATTTTTTTTTCATAACAACAAATCTTATATACGATTTCTTTTCTAATACTTCATCATCTATTTATGATATTCCTTCTACCTATCTTATATCTAGACTTAACCTAATTATTTACAAATTTGTGTCATAATATCATCAATTCTTCTTTTAATATTTACTAAGAATAAAATTTGTATGTGGCTTTTGTATTAAAAATACCCCTTAACATATTTGTTCCTAACCTATAACGATTGAGGGCATTTTCCGTTTCTACCTCGTATGGTCCTTCAAATGGTAGTAAAGGCTTCGGACACTGCTCTTCTCCTTTCTTTGGTGTTCTCAACGTTTTAATTATAATCATTTCCCCCTTTTCAAACCTAGATTTCTTTTTTCTCTTCCTTTTTTAATTCTTAATATATCGTTCTACATTTCTTAATATTCTCATATTCACCTTTTCGAAAGTTTCCGTTAACGTCGAATCTCTATTCACAATCCAATGTCTCTCTGGTTGTATACCCTTCTTCAAATAAATAGGACAATCACTTGTTATCCTTTGTGGTAATTCATTTATGAATGTCTCAATTTGTATCATCTGTTCATCTCAGTTTTTATGCTTCTATTGACAAAGTATTCTCAAATATTTCAAAATTTCTTTGATGTACCTTTCCGCTGGATTCGAACTAGGTTTTCTGATATTAATGAATTGTAGTTTAATTCGTTGACTATTACAATATTGGCTTACTTACTCGCTTTCAAACTATCTGGTCTTCGCTTACAAGGAAAAGTTTTAACATACTTACTATATACATCCACTATTACTAATTGTTTATTTCCTATCGTACTTTTAATCAAATTGCCTATAAAATCCATCGCTACTATTTGTAACGGTTTATTCGTAATGATTGATTTCGCATTCATATAATTATGGTAATTCTTCTCATTTGCTAACTGACATACTTAACAACATTTACATATTTCTTTCACTATACTTAAATCCTTTTTTGATACCTAATTCTCTCTAAACAATGTCCATACTTTTCTAGTCCCAATATGTCCATTCTCTGCATATAAATAACTAATAATCTCTCGCGCATATTCTTTAGTTATTACATATACTTCTCGATCCTCCATCTTCTTATGCCATATTTCTTCCATTTTATAGGCTCCATCGATTTTTTTATTTGTTTTTGATCTTTCTTAACCCTTTCCAATGTAAACATTGCTTTGGTTGGATATGGTTGATTAACTCCAATTTGAAATTATCTTTATTTATTTCCTATTTCAGTTGTTCGACTTAATATGCATCTGCTACGATATTTAACTTTCCTAATATATACTTAATTTCAAATTCATAATCTTGCAAACGTGATATCCATCTTTGTACACGGTTGTTTGCATAACGATACTTAAGCATAGCCGTTAGTGCTAAATGATCGGATTCTAAAATAAATTTTTTCCCTAATAAAAAAAATCTTAATTTACTGATACAAAAGACTACACTCACCATTTATAGCTCTGTAATGGAGTATTTCGTTTCTGCAGGTTTAGCTACTCTGGGTACAAAACCGATTGGAACCTCTACTTCTTCTTGGATTTGTACCAATACTCCTGCCAATCTCTTTATTGATGCATCTGTTTTAAAGATAAAAGGTTTATCGTATTGTGAATGATAAACTTTTAATTTGTTTAGAAAAATTTCTTTTAATTTTTTAAATGTTCTTCCAACTTGTTTCTTTCGTTAATAGTTCTATTAAAGGAATTTCTCTTCTACTAACATCTGGTATTAATCTTTTAAAATAATTCAAGATACCTGAAAATATCCTCAATATCTTATGTTTGTTAGGTGTTCTATATCCACGAATTGATTTAGTTCTTTCCGGATTCATGGTTACACCAGAATCACTTAATACGTAACCTAAATAATCTACTTTCCTTTCATAAAATTGTTGTTCAATAAACAACAATTTTGAGATTAAAAACCAAAATACATAAAATATAAAATAGACAATACAATATATACAGAGATTTCAATATTAAAAGGAAAATACACAAAATACAAAAAATAAAAATATAAAGGTATACATTAAACCATAAAATTGTCACTTTCCACTTCCTCAGAGGCTTCGGTTTCAAGTTTGGGTCTTCTTTTTGGCAGAATGTTATGAATTTTAATGAAAACATCATTTGGTTGGTCCGAAACAGGCTTTCCTGGCGATTTGTTGAATTTAATATCTCTACACTTGTAACAGGTGTAGAGGACGATCAAGGCAACGATGAGTGAGATCGTAGTACATGTGAACCAAGAAATATTTTTCTCAACAAACGGTTTGTTTATGAGTTCATCTAAACTTTTTGAGTATTGGTCCAGTTTGTGTTTTGTCACTTGCAGATCATTCAAGTTAATGTTATTAAGATCTAGTGGTTCTATTTTGGGTACTTCTACTTTGTTTGGAATGTCCAGACAACAGTTGTAATCAACCATTACGGGATGAAGTACATGAGGAATGTTTATAGTTTTTCTGGTACTAGCTTGTATTTTAGTAATGCCAACAAAAGCTGAACATCCTGAGTATAGCTGTAAAATAGAATTTTCATTTACGGTTAATGTTTTCGTTTTTGTGTCTGGAAGACTTATGGTCACGTGTACTGGTTCGGCAATCGACACTAGCCACACGTTTTCTTCGAGTTTTGGCACATTATAACCTTGTCCGTTGACTACCGCACTTTTACAGTTCGCAGGAAATGTCTTATATTGTCTTAACAAACGGGCTTCACATATCGCGTTATCGTCTATAGGGTACGCGTAAACATCGCGACACAACTTTAGGATAAAGAATCATCATCTCGCACTAAATATATTTGTGAAAATGATAAAATGTGGTGAAATCCAGTTCTATTATCATAAATTGGTATTGGGTATAGGTGAAATGAAGTAAATACTTGTGGCTCAATCAAAGGTATTTTAAGAACGAAAACAAGATCTGAATTTGTTTGATATGCTTCGAGATCGATTATTTCCAAATACTGTGAAATTTCAGAATATTTTATTGGTAGCGGTAAACCTTTCCTTACTGTATTTTCTGATATTTTCTTAAGAGCAGTGATCAAATTTTCTGGTTCAATAATAGAAGTATGAATTATTTGAAGCTGTGCAAAAATGATAGAGTTTAGAATATCATTAATAGTATTTTCAAGATACGAATAACTCTCCATTAGTTGTTCGCAAATTTCAAAGAAATTTGATTTGGCTTCGATAAGCGCAATTTCGTTTGTTGATTGTCGAATGGTGGTTTCAATTTTTTCTATATCTGAATTAAATATTTTCTCATTTAATTTTAATTGTCCTATGGTACTGTCGAGATTTGTTATGACTGAGCTTGTGATTGACATTTGATTTTTTAATAAGTTTTCTATCTGGTTTTGATCAGTTTTTAATTTATTAATGCAGTGCATATAATATTCACCGTCAGACGCATCGAGATTTCCGGTTATTGATTTAAATATAGTGCCAATACCATTAATTAACCCTCGCTTTTGTCTTTTAACATCAAAAGATATTTCACTAAATTTATCGCCAATAGATTTTGTAATTTGTTGCAATAATGCCAAATGTGATGTTACTTCGGATCGGAAGGACTTCATACTGGAGTAGTTTGAAGTAAAGGTATTTTGAATTGTGTCAAGAATTCTATTATTTCTTTCAAAAGTTTGTTTAAAAGCTGATATATTTTTATGCACTAATAAAGTCCATTCGTCGTTCGAAACCATTATTTTGGTTTCGTCGTGGTAGTAGATTCCAACTGTATTGTTTATGGGTTCGATTTTATATTGACATGTTGCTGTTCCGATCAGCAGCAGAAACCTGAAAATAAGTTAATTTTCAACATAGGATTTCATAAGATCGAAATTTATTTTTGATTTGTTATTTGTTTCTAAATTTAATACTGTTGCGGAATTTCTGTGTATCTCTAGTATTTCAAAAGGGCCATTAAACTTATTTTCTAACTTGTTTTTTATTTGAGTTTCTTTTACGTAAACTTTGTCACCTACTTCATAATTTGGTTTGTTTTCGGAGACATGTTTGTTAAATCGGTCTTTAGCTTTTTCTTTTTGCTTTATGGTTTTTTCTCTCGCTATTTTATAATAATAGGATATGCGGTTATTTAGATCTCTAATATATTTAGTAATTAATTCTTGTTCATTGTATAATTTTTAGGGAGGTCTACTGGACGTGTGTCCAAATACAAGTTCGTATGGTGTGAATCCGTGTGTTTTGTTTATAGAGTTATTATAAGCGATAATAGCAAATGGTAAAATACTGAAGGGGTGTTCATTGGGGTGGTCTGCTAAATTTAATCGAATAATTTCAAACAGAGTAGCATGTAATCTTTCTAGAGATCCGTTACTTTGCGGATGACCGACACTTTGAATATGTTAACTTAATATCGAACATAATACAAAGGTCTTTCATTAACGAATTATTGAATTCGCCACCGGCATCGCAATGAATGCGAAGTGGTGCACCAAAATGCTGAAAATAAGCTAATAATGAAGTGACAACGGATTTGGCACTTTTATCTTCAAGCGGATATGCTTGAGAAAATTTTGTTAGTTCGTCTCTTATTGTAAGAGCGTAATTCTTTTGAGGTACCTCTAAAATATCAATATTAATACGTTCAAAAGGTGTTTTAGGCGTTTCAGTTATAACGAGGGGACTGTCCAATTTTTTGCGACATATTTTTGTCTCTTGGCATGCCCGGCATGACTTAATATAATTTTCGACATCTCGATTGAGGCGGGCCCAGTTATATTTTTGTCGTATTCGCCTAATAGTTTCATTAATTCCGCGGTGAAGGTGGCTTTTGCCATAATGGAATTGATCTAAGATGATAGGTATTTGATTTTGTTCTGGCTCTTTAGTAATATTTTGACAAATAGTGAATTTTACGTCAACTTTCGAAAGTAGAAATGATAGTGTTTCTAGTATTGGTAGGTCAGGATTATTTTCGATAAAATATTTTTCTGAAGGTTTAAATAAATATCGATTTCTGTAAATTGCAGCAAATAAGTATTCACTAATACTGTCTGGATCCCATGGTATAGCAATAATAAGGTATTTTCTATTTTTGACAGTTTTACTGCTAAGTACATCAATTTTTGCATAAGAAAAGTCGGGGTTTTCCTCAAATATATCCTCAATTATTTTTTCATGAAAATCTTGTAAATTGTTTTGTTGAAAAAAGGTTAAAATGTTTTTATTTTGTCTGTCTAGTAGATGATTATTGGAATATTCTATTTTAGAATAGTCAATCAGTGATTTTGTTTTATAAAGTTCCTCAAAAGACAAAAATTCTTCTGCAGCGGCATCCCAGTCAATTTCAGGTTTATTTTCAGTTTGTTGGGATGGCCCTGCATCTTCAAGAGCGGGATAAATTGGGTAAGGTAAATATATAAAGTTTCCTAATTTTGAGCGAAATGAATCAAAGTCATTTATGTGGTTAATTTTTATTCGAGAAAGGGCATCGGCATTTTTATTGGATTTGCCAGATTTGAATTCAATTTGATAGTCGTATTCCTCTAATTTGAGGCGCCATCGTGCTAGACGACTACCGGGGTCTTTTATAGAGAATAACCAAGTAAGTGGACGGTGGTCAGTTATAAGGGTAAATTTTCGGCCATATAAATAGGGTCTAAAGTGTTTAACTGCTCACACAATTGCCAAAAGTTCTCTCTCTATCGTAGAGTATTTGGTTTCTGCTTTGCACAATGTCCTGGACGCATAGGCTATCGGTAAATCCTTACCTATTGGGCCTTGTGACAAAACCGCACCGATTGCAAATGCGCTAGCATCGGTAGTTAAAAGAAATCGTTCTTCAAAGTTTGGGTATATCAATATCGGAGTAGAGGTAAGAGCATTTTTTAATTCTTGGAATGACTTTTGACATTCGGAGTCAAAATTAAATGGGACATCCTTTTGTAAAAGTTTTGTCATTGGTTTGGGAATTTTAGCGAAGTTCGGTATAAATCTTCTGTAGTAACCAGCGAGTCCCAAAAAGGATTTTATTTCCTTTTGGTTCGTAGGTTGAGGGAATTTTTGGACGCATTCAATTTTTGCCGGAAATGGCTTAACGCCATCTTCCATGATTAAATGTCCAAGATAGGCGACTTCTTTTCTCAAGAATTCGCACTTGTCTGGCTGAAATTTTAAGTTAGCTTTTTGAAGTCTCTTGAATACTTCTGTTAAGCGGGTAATATGTTCTTGAATTGTCGGTGAATAGACGATGATGTCGTCCATATAGACAAGACATCGCTCGTTTTGAATTCCAGCAAGGATATTGTCCATGACTCTCTGGAATGTTGAAGGTGCATTTTTTAGACCGTATGGCATTCTGAGGAATTCGAAATGTCCGTTTTCAACTGTGAAGGCGGCCTTTGGTATATCTTCAGGCATTATTTCAATTTGATGAAAGCCTGATGCAAGATCTAGTGTCGTGAAATATTGACACTTACCAAGCTGGTCCAATAAATCTCAAATGTTTGGTAACGGATATTTGTCGTCTACAGTAACCTCATTCAGTTTTCTGTAGTCTACGACAACACGCCATTTTTGTTTACCTGATGCGTCGAGCTTCTTGGGCACAAGCCACACGCGCGACGACCATGGAGAATTACTGGGTTGTATAATGTTTTGTGAAAGCATTTTATTGATCTGATCTTTCAACTCTTGTTTATGAATTTGGGGATAGCGATATGATTTTACATAAGTGGGCTTAGAATTTTGCGTATCTATGGAATGTTTTATTTCGTTGGTGAAAGTAAGTATGTCTCCTTCTAAATAAAAAATGTCAGAAAAATCATGACAAAGTTGGGAAATTAAGTCTCGTTCTTCTTCATTAAGATGATCAAGTCTTAGTTGATTTTTTAATTCCGATGTTCTGTCGGTGCACATTTCTTGGGTAGTAAGTTGAATATTATTTACAGTATTTATTTCATATGGTTCTAAGTTAAGTTTTGAAAATGTTACAGTTTTAGGTATACAATTAACATTTAATACTGAAACAAAAAAATCTCCATTTTCATTTATTTTGACTAATGCGTTTGGTAGTTTAACTTTCTCTACTTCTTGACCTACCAGTATAGCATCAGTATTAACTAAATCGCATTTTAGTTCAGATATTTGTTCAGTCCTAGGTTCAATGGAAATTGTATTTTTGTAAATTTGTGGAAATTGGTTTTCGATTGAAATATTAGTAGTTTCATTATCTGTTACTTTAAATAATGGTACAATTTTGAAATCAGTAATAAGTTGTTTATTTTTTAGATCAACTATACAATTATAATGTTCTAAAAAATCCATGCCTAATAATCCATCAAAATCAATATCTAAATTACAAATGAATACTCTGTGTGGATCGTTAGGTTCAAATGGAATAAGGGTTGATTCGTTAACTCTTATTTTTTGGTTCGTTATACCTTGAATAATTACATTTTCAGGGGATCCATTTCTATAATTTTCGCAAGTTTTGGGTTTGAAAATTGATAATCCAGCACCTGTATCAATGAATTTTATAAGTGTTTGTTCTGTCTTTAATATAGTATAAGTTTTTAGAATTTACCGGTAAGGTATTTTTTACATGAACAACTGTTCGAGGCAGTCCGAGTCTGGACTGTTCAAACTCATGGTTTGAATTTGTGAACTGAGGTCTGGGATCGACAAATTTGAAGTTTGGTCGGTTAGCGGATCTGGGGGTTTCGTTTGTAAAGGGCCTTGTCGAAAATCCTGATAATAATCATGATTTGGATTTAGGAGGTTATCAGAATCAAAATTATAAACATTTTCATTATTATAATTAAAATTGTCTTGTTCGATATGGCTATAATCGAAAGTTTCGTCTTCATTCGTATTGCAAACTGGTACACCATTATCAGAGTTAGGATCACTATCAGCAGTATAATAGTTTTCCTCTATTTCACTATTAACAGTTTAATAGTCAGGAGCACTGGGGATAATTTATTGGTAATATTCTTGATAATCAAGTGAATTATCGGAGTATTGTTCTTGATTTTCATAATAATTTTGACTATCATCTGTATAATAGTCATAACTGTTATGAGAGTGTTTGTTAAAATCATGATTTCGATTGAAATGAAAAGTTCTTTGTTGATTAAAATTTGTGTTGGGTCGATTTCCCGGTGGTCCTTGAAGTCTAAAACTTGGATTTTGTCTAATTACAGATGGGCGATTTTGATTTTGTTGGTTATTTGGAAATTGTGGCCTTTGTTGGCCTGTTTGGTTATGTGAATTAGGAGTTTGATTTGGTCTAAAGGAACCCTGAGCTAAATTTTGAGATTGTCTTTGACATGTGAGACACTCATTTATAGTATGTCCTATTCTATGACGAAAATTGCATTGTTTTGGTGAATTTTGGCTAAATCTACGAGTAGGTATATTATTTGTATTACGGTTAGTCTGAGGTTTGTGGTTTTCATAGTAAGTTAATCAAAGTTCTCTTCTGATTCGTGAAATAGCTGATAAAACACTTATTGGATTACTCGCTCTAACAATTTGACCAATTTTTGGATCTAGACCGGTTAATAAAGTATTTAAAGTTAATGATTCTATAAGACGTGTTTGTGCTACTTTTTGATCTGTTGTTAAATGCTGTTGTTTACTTATAGCTGAATACATCTTTGCTTCCAGAGTTTGTAATCTCGAAACAAAAATTGAAGGCGATTCGTTTGGTAGTTGTTCCATTCTTTGAAGGTCTTGAATCAACGAATTTAAGTCGCGAGAATCTCCAATTTGAAGGGTCGCGTGAATTAACTAATTCAGCGGCTCTTCCTTTAAGTTTGTTTTTAATATGAAGAGTTAAAAGTACTTTTTGGTCGTTGCCGGCCATTCTGTAAGCTGTTTTACAAGCATTTATAAAAGTATTTAAGAAAATTTGATTACCGTCATATTCCGGAATTATTGAAAATATTTCGGATAATCTGTAAGGTTCTAGATTCGACGCTTGATCGGTTTGAGCAACTGGAGTATTAGCATTGGCATTAGCGTTTGTTGCACTACGTGTTTCAGGCATTTTGCTTTATATTAAAATGATTGTATTCAAAATAAAAGTAAATTATGACAATAGAACTTGGTAAAAATAAAAAATACATTGCAAAATATTAAATAAAAATAAAACGAGATGATTCTTACGTAAATATTTTCATTCCTTCCTTGGCAGCTGAAATCTTTATCCGTGGGCTTTGCTACACCTGGTTAGCAGTTTGCGTGTTCCTGGTGCCGGAGACACCGTCTGCTTCTTGAAGATCTGGAGCTGGTAGTTGAAAATTCCTTAAAGGTTTAGGAACCACCACACTTAGTTAGGCAATCCTTGTTCTAAATGTGTTTAGGAATCCTACTGACTGCGCCACTGTTATATTCACAAATTCACATCAAACTTTTTAAAAACAATTTTCATTGAGTTACACAGTTTTATGTTATATAAAAAAGAATGAATAGGTTGAAATTATAATTGTAACTAACTATTTTACATAAGGTCAAAGAATTTATAGAATTTGTTAAATCAACGTCAGCGTTTATTTTCATGGAGAATTCGATGTAGCGTCGCTTCCATGAAAGTGCAGAAATCATTATTTTTCTGTAACATAATGTTTGTGTTATTTAATGTGTTTATTTTATAAAAACGCAACGTAGCATCGTTCTAATGAAAATACGGAAATCGTAATCTGATGTTTGACATTGCGTAACATTACTTAAACATAAGCGTTTTTTCCTATATAACATATATATATATAAATATATATATATATATATATATATATATATATATATTTAGCGTTGATGACGTATGTTATATTCTAGTGTAAGCACATGTATAACTGATAACTGGTGTTCTGTATAGCCCGGTTATTTTTCGCTTAGACTTTTTCATATTACTTAATAGCTAATTCAATGACTTGACAGATGTTATAGTCCAGTTATTTGTCAATTTTTTTATGCATATTTCTAAATTGTATCAATTGTTAGAAACATTTCATTTGATAAGAAAATTTCAGTATCTGTCATTTATTATTTTTGTTCGTCACCTATTACAGGAAAATAAAACACGTTGCTAGATTTAGATACCTGTTTCCTATTTATTTGCTAGGTTTAGGATAGGACGAACATTTTCGCCGAGCAGCAACCTGGCTGTCACCCATTTTAATTTATAGCATCCCGGACATCTCACAGCACTGACTTAGCCTGACTTACCTGTAGTCTATAGAGTCGATACTAGTGACCAATTTGGGTGGTTACAGATCGATTTTTTAATTTTTGGCCGATGTGACCAATATATTTATTATTACAACTTTTACATGGAATATAATATATTATATTTTAAAAATTACGAATCAGAGTTGTGTATTTTAAATTAATGAAAATATACTTTATTGTGAGACATGTTCTGTAGGCAATTTTAATGTTGTCTATTGGTTTGTAAATCCTACTTAACTTTGGTGTTAATTCTTCAATGTATGGTAAACATATATAATAATTTATATTATCTGAATTATGGTTTGCAATATTAGTGTCTATAATGTATAGAATTGGAGAATAGTTATATAGTATATTTTTAATTCATTTATTTGGATATACATTTCCTAAGACTAATTTATATAAAATTTTTAGGATCTTTTCATGAAAAATATGATCTGATATTTTGGTTATTCTATTGTTCATTTGCTAATCATGTTAGTTTTCATGGAATGTTTATGGTGAGGCCAAGAGTTCATAAATCTTTCAGAACTTATTAGTTTTCTGTACCAGTCGATAGATAATAATGTGTTATCAGTATTTCTTTTAAATTTTGTGCCCAATAGATGAGATACTCAGACCCCATCTCACCTGTAAATGCATTTGTCCCTTACAAAACTCCAGGAGCAGATGGCATATTTCACAAGCTCCAGAAAGAGGGAATTGACATAATAATGGGTCCTTTAGTTCTGATATTACGCAGAAGCAATGCATATACTAATTGCATTGAGATACTCAAAGGAGGTGTTTATTTTCAAAGCAGGGAAATGAACGTACATTCATGCTAAATTCTACAGACTAAGTAGTCTGACATCATTCATGGTGAAAACCATGGAAAAAGTAATACAAATGCATTTGCAAGAAGGAGTGCTTATGAGCATCCCTCTACACAGACTATAATAGGTCTATCAAGGAGAGAAATCAGGAGAAGCTGCCCTACATAATTTGGTTTCGGATCTCGAAGGGAGTCTGAATCAAAAAGAAATAACCCTTGCAGCATTTGTAGACATCGAAGGTGCTTTTGATAACATATCGATGTCTTCAATAAAAAAACCCCTCATAAAAAGGCAAAACAATACTACATGCAGATGGATGAGTTCCATGCTAGAGCATAGGAGAATATCGGCATGCTATAACATTCACCGTTAGAACTAAAGGGTGTACTCAAAGTGAAGTACTCTCACCACTACTGTGGAATTAAATTGTGGATTACTTGATCTGTAGGTTGAATTATCAAGGCATATGGACGCAGGGCTTCACGGACTATCTAGTGATTGTCACTATGGGAGAGAATTGTGGAAGACTGGTGCCTTGAAGAGGACCTTTCGGCTATTCCAAAGAAAACCAAATTAGTGGCTTTTACGAATAGAAGAGCTCTTCCGCACGGCAGAGTACAACTGTTCGAAGAAAAAATAGAAATATCTAAAGTAGTGAAATATCTGGGAGTAACGCTTGACTATAAACTGAATTAGAGGACACACCTGGAAAAAACTACTGCCGGGGTAACCAGGCTTTTTCGGAAATGCAGAAGAGTTATGTGCAAAACCTGGGGAATACGACCTAAGTCGGAGGAGGCCACGTAGAACATTCAAGTTTGGTCTTTCTATGTTAAATTGTTTTCAATTCTACTTTACCTTTTAAAAAGGAGCCTCACGTTACAATTTTTTTATTGTCAGTTATTTGAAATCCCCTTCAGAGGTTCTGATATATTCAATTCAATTCAAACGTTTCGACAAAAAAAAACTACCACTTAATTTCATCATCAAGAATAAAATTCACGTGGCGTCTTCTGTCGTAAAGTGCATTGATAAGTGTACGTGTCCAAAGCTATGCATCTTTGTCGATTTTTTTCAATTGCTAATTATACAGGGACATTATCAGAAAACAACGGAAAAAAATTTGTCGATCGATAACCTCCCCTTATTCAATGCCCTAATAGCTATGAATCACTTGTATATATAGAATATTATTCTGACTATATGAAATAATAGGATAAATTAATGGATTTTTAAGGAGCTACAAGAAATGAATCGATATGTAAAGTAATTAAAAAGGACTGAATATCCCTTTCAATGTCAAGGTAAGTACCTATGAAAACTTGAGATAATTTGTTTATACCAAAATATAATCTAGAAAAAGTTATACCTTAGATCTTTATGTGCGTTTTGAATGGTGTGCTCATGACGTGCCTGAGCAGCCAGTAAATTCCTTTCCCTTTCTTCCAATTCTTGAGTATGCTTCTTCAAGGACAATATTGCGGCATTTTGCCTAGCAGAGTGTTCTCGAAGCTGGTCTGCTTCAATTTTCAAATCAAGACATCTTTGATCACGTGAAGTGATTTGAGTTCTCATTTCGTCTATGTCAGTTTGGAGTTGGTCCCTTTTATATTGAAGAGCTGCTATTTCGCTTCGCAAGGAAGTGACAACATCTATATCTACATCTTCCATCTGCAGAAGTTAAAACAGAATTAGAACCTACGAAATATTTATTTTAATTATTAAATTTATATTGTATGTCCTACCATAACTAGAATAGATAAATAGTCAGAAATACGATTTTTTAACGTTAATGAGCATTTCTTGGTAAATAATTTACCAATACTGGTTGTTATCCTGACGCGATCTTTGAATTGACATTTCAAATAGGAAGGATAATTCACATTTTTGGTTGTGTATAATGGCTACTGCAAGAATTGTACCATGTAACGCAATGATATGGAAATCCATGAAAATACAGTGAAACTTCTCCATAACGGACACAACGGTGAAAAATGATTGACCGCTGTGGAGAGTAGTCGTTAAATCAGTTGAAATATAAAGAGGTTTTCTATTTGCGTGATCATTGATTATACATGTACATATACACAAATAAAATACTAATGTAAAAAAATTTAGGTATAACTTCTTAAAAAAATGTGTTGTGGCCAGCAGAAGACTTCATTACAAACGATATATGTCAACTTTTTGAAAGTAATGTCATACACTGAATAAAAAGTATTATTTATTTTGAAATATTCGGGGGTAATACCACAAGAGCTCAGATTTAGCCGGATATTTTTTGTGGTTGTTTTCGAATACTTACTTTCATTGGCAATTTAACGAGAGCTGTTCTGGCAAAATCACGAGAGCGTAGCTCGAGTGTATACAAGTGACCAATTTTATAATTAAATATTTTTCAAGGTATCTCACAGATGTACCCTATTGATTTTCAGCTAATTATATCGAGTACAGCGGGTCCTATAAATCCAGATATATTACATTTTTTAGTGTTTTTAAATGAAACTCAAGGTCTCTAGTTAATTCCACAATATAATACAAGTTATTGAAAATTCTAAGAAATTGACAATTGTTTCGATAAATCAATATCATCGTCAGAATCTGACGATGATATTGATTTATCGAAACAATTGTCAATTTCTTAGAATTTTCAATAACTTGTATTATATTGTGGAATTAACTAGAGACCTTGAGTTTCATTTAAAAACACTAATATGAGCATATTCCACGAAGTAAGGGTCGAGACAGTCAATTTCATTACATTTTTTGTTATTTTTGGAGAAATTTCGGTTTGTTAGCACGATACATCCTCCGAAGTGCATACCAGTGACACTTTTATGATAGAATATTGTTCAGGGCACTTCACATATGTGGAAAAGTTAGTTTTAATGTTTAAAACAGTTTTTTTTTCACCATTAAAATAATTCATATTCTGACATGGGGTGTTCGGAAGTAAAAAATCAGCCGTTTTGGTTTGTTTTGGTTTTTTGACTCATCATTCAGAATTACATCAGATATTTTTGATTAGCTATTGCAATTTTGCCGGGTTTTTCATTTAAGATTTTAGCCACCAATTCTTAAATGTTTTAGTTTTTGACACAGGAGCTATTGAGAACTTATTTATTTCACTGTTGATCACTCGTACAACGAAAACAATTTGAAAAAGCGTTTAATTGATTAAATAATGGATTTGAACCACTGAATATCACTCCAGAAAAAAATCCTCTGTTATGTGTTGAGCATGTTAATTTAAAAATACTCATTAATTACTTACCTAGTCGATATATTTAAGAACACTCTGTATAAATAAGCATATTTTTATATTATTGTGCGATCTACAAAAACTGCATCTAAAATATATTTTCTATATTGTATTACACTGGGAATTATCATAACAGAATCTTAATTGTTCATGACTTTAAAAATGTATATTTCAAAAACTGATCATAGGAAAATCTTAAGAATTCAACACTTTCATTGAGTACCAAAACTAGTAACAAAAACTCACAGACATTAACCAAAATTGAGCTGAGCCTATCAGCAATTTAAGTAACTGGATCGAGTACAAATGCATATCAAGTTTTCAAAGAAAGATACCAGTCGCCACTTTCCATAAAAATTGTAGGGTCCTTATTCGCATCAACTATTAATACAAAATAAATTAGGTGTGCATAAAATGGGAGGGAGAAGGTAGCATATTCTTGTAAATGCATCAGTCAAAAATGTAAATGTATATTTCCATGAAAATATATAATATAAGCTCGACTATTGAGCTTATTTTTGTCAACAGGTTTTTATATGATATGCAAATATGCTAATTTATAGGTATTATTACGTATTCGTTCTTTCATGTTATAAACAATCTCAGTTTAATATCAGTCAATTGTTTGTAATTTATAATTTTTATTTCTGATAGTTGTTGTTTCAAACTAAAAATTTCAGTCTCAGATATAAATTTCTTACGAAGAACGCCGATTGCAATCGTTTTATACAATGTCAATACCAAACTGGCAATTATTCTTTTGATTGTATGTATTAACTACTGGCCGATAGTATATGTGGCAACGCCGCAAGGAGTCCATATTACCTGAAATGCATCATATACGGAGCCAACCTTGCTTTTGAAGTATGAAAATATACACCAACGGAGCCTACTGTAACCGCTACATATAACGGATCCCACTAAGACGTCAACTTATATAGTGGTATACATGAAATATACGCTAGGTGCCCAAATTGGACTACAGGTATAACGGAGTCCACATTAGCCTTCAACAGTATATATATATATATATATATATATATATAATTCTTTTCATTTTTCTTGGGCATCAGGTTAATGGTAAATACAGTATAAATTTATATTTTTCATTTTTGAAAATGCTCCGAACTACGGAGCGAAACGTCAAATAAAAATATAAATTGCTACTGTATTTCCGATTAACCTGATGCCCAAGAAAAATGAAAAGAATTATGTATATATAAATATATATATATATATATATATATATATATATATATATATATATAGGTGGGGATAACGGGGATTTCAGTCCAAAGAATCAACGCTAAGATCTTTTATTTACAAAATGCCGCCAAGCTTTCGTGTCCTTTTGACACTTCTTCAGGGCACTATAATACATATACAAATATAAATATGATTTAAAAATAGAGCAATAAATATAAGTACTTACATGTAAAATATTTTAAGTAAATTCAATATAAATAATCATTAAAAAATTTGTAAATGTAAAAATAAATATAATTATAATATACTTGATGTCATATTTCACATAAGACAAATCGATACATAATTTGTTTGTTCGTTACTTAGTTATTTTAATTTTTTTAGGTTACTTTATAATTATTTAATGAAGTTTGAATTTGAGGTTAGATTATAACCTGTGAAAATGACTTTGACAAATAATTTCTTATATTTTGACATTAATAGAAGTGAATTCAATTTTTATGAAATAATCATATAAATAATGAAAAATTATCTATTTTGTTCAATATTCAAAAGGTAGCTATAAATATTACTAAGATTTTCAATGTCACTTTTCTTATTCATACTATTATTTGCCTTGTTGAATTCAACCATTTCAAGAAAATATCTTTTAGACATATTTTGTTCAGTATGTAGAACTTTAGCTTCATTAAATAACATTTTATGGCCTGTTTCGATGGAATGCTGTGTTAATGCACATGATTTTTTGTTAAGTTTTATATCACTTTTATGAGATGTGATGCGATTAGTCAAATTTCTAGAGCTGGTACCGATGTAGTTAAGATCCCAGTTATTGCATTTTATTTCATAGACTACATTTGATTTATTTAAGTCAGGTGTAGAATCTTTCAATTTACTATTTAAATTTCCAATCGTTTTTATATTTTTCTGTGTTATCTTTATATTAGTTTCATTTTTGAAAAGTTTTATTATGTTCGTTGATAAATTTTCAATATTTGGAATTGATAGGTAATTAATATTTTCTACATTTGTATTCCTATCTGTTTCATTGCTAGAGATATTATCATGAATAGTTCTATCAGAAATAGTGTTGAAAAGAATTCTATTTAGAAGTGATTTAGGATAAGAATTTTCTAATAAGATATCACGTAAAATTCTTAAATTTTTTTGGTTTAAAGAAGGGTGAACTAGTTTTTCAATTCTATTTTTTAAACAAATAATGAGATTAATTTTCATTTTCTTTGTATAAAAAGAATGATAGTTTAAATACCTTCCTGAATTTGTTGGTTTTATATACCAATCGGTAATCAAAGTGTTATCGTTTTTACGGATTATTTTAGTGTCTAAAAATGGAATGCTATTATTTTTTTCAAATTCAACTGTAAATTGTAAATTTTCATTATAACTATTTACTTTTTCTAATATTTCATCTGATTTATTAACTGGTATAGCACAAATTATGTCATCAACAATTTTTTTTAAAAATGGTATATTAAATGATAGTTTTGGGAGAAAATCTTCAAGAAGATCATCCTTTACATATTGTGCTATTATTGGAGAAATAGTAGCTCCCATTGGTGTGCCAAGAATTTGTTTATAGTAACATCCTTGAAATGAAAAATAACTTGAGTTAAATATAAAGTCGATTATTGATAAGAATTTATTTTGTGGAATGTTACAATAATCTTTGATTTTATTCCATCTCTTGATGATACTATTCGTTACTAATTTTATAGGAATATTACTGAATAAGGATACAACATCAAGACTGATTAATATGTAATCTGGTGGAAGTTGTTTTTCATTTATGAATGAAGAAAAATCAAATGAATCTTTGATATAAAAATTATTTTCAAAGTTATATGCGTTTGTTAGAATATCGGTTATCATTTTTGCTATTTTACTGTTTGGTACATTAATTGAAGAAATAATAGGTCTGAGTTTCATTGTGGTTTTGTGAATTTTAGGTAGGCCATAATATTTAGGTGATACTGAACTGTATATCATATATTTTTTAGCTTCTTCTTTATTGATCATTTTGAATTTTTTTAAATCTGATATCAAATTATTAGCTTTTTGTTGTATAGTTACAGTAGGATCTCTATTAAGTTTGATATATGAGTTAGGGTCATTGAGAATATCATAAGATTTTTCAAGATATTCTTCTTTATTCAGAATTACTGTGATATTACCTTTGTCTGATTTTGTTAGAATAAGATTTGGATTGTTTTTAAAAAAAGTTTTAGTTTTTTGGCATATAGAGTTTAAAAAATGATTATTGTCAAGAGGTTTTTGGAAAAAATTAGTAATCATGTTAGTTATTTTTGCTCGGAAAACATTTTTCTTTTCATGATGGAACCCAGTGATTAGGCATTCTATATCAGATAGTAATTTAGCAATTGATATGTCTTTTGTAGTTGGTGGTAAGCTGAATTTATAACCTAGGGCAAGGAAATGTTTAATGTCTTCTGGTATATCAATATTAGTGAGATTTTTCAACCAGTTTTTATTTATTTTGATTTCTTCATATGAACATAGTTTTAATCGTTTTATTTTGTTTATATTCTTTATTTTGATTTCATTGAAAATCTTATTGTAATAAGTTTTTTGTCTTTTTGTATATTCTAGCCAAATATTTTTTGATATGGTTTGTTCGAGAGAATTTGTTAATTTCAAAAAATAAGTGTTCTCATGGGAAAGCACGCAAAAATAAAGAGGTTACTGAAGAGGAGTGGTAACCGTAAACATGCATGTTTCTAGCTCATTAGCCTTCATTAGTACGGTATAACCAAGTATGGATGTGAAACTTGGGAGCAACGATGTTGAATGAAACATGGAAGAACACAAAGAACGGAAAATAACAGGACAACCAAACGTACATTTGTGCCATCAATTGGAAGATTCCGATTTTGGAACAACAACCAATATCAACACGGAGACGCATAAAGCCCTCCTGTCTGGAAAAAACCAAACCAAAGTACAGAAACAAGATCAAAAATGGATCATGCTTGAATTTAACAAAAACAAAGAGCAAACAACAAGTGTTATCATGGGAAGGCACGCAAAAATAAAGAGGTTACTGAAGAGGAGTGGTAACCGTAAACATGCATGTTTCTAGCTCATTAGCCTTCATCAGTACGGTATAACCAAGTGTGGATGTGAAACTTGGGAGCAACGATGTGGAATGAAACATGGAAGAACACAAAGAACGGAAAATAACAGGACAACCAAACGTACGTTTGTGCCATCAATTGGCAGATTCCGATTTTGGAACAACAACCAATATCAACACGGAGACGCATAAACCCCTTCTGTTTGGAAAAAACCAACCCAAGGTACAGAAACAAGATCAAAAATGGATCATGCTTGAATTTAACAAAAACAAAGAGCAAACAACAAGTTTTATCATGGGAAAGCACGCAAAAATAAAGAGGTTACTGAAGAGGAGTGGTAACCGTAAACATGCATGTTTCTAGCTCATTAGCCTTCATCAGTACGGTATAACCAAGTATGGATGTGAAACTTGGGAGCACCAATGTGGAATGAAACATGGAAGAACACAAAGAACGGAAAATATCAGGACAACCAAACGTACATTTGTGCCATCAATTGGCAGATTCCGATTTTGGAACAACAACCAATATCAACACGGAGACGCATAAAGCCCTCCTGTCTGGAAAAAACCAACCCTAGGTACAGAAACAAGATCAAAAATGGATCATGCTTGAATTTAACAAAAACAAAGAGCAAACAACAAGTGTTATCATGAGAAAGCACGCTAAAATAAAGAGGTTACTGAAGAGGAGTGGTAACCGTAAACATGCATGTTTCTAGCTCATTCGCCTTCATCAGTACGGTATAACCAAGAATGGATGTGAAACTTGGGAGCAACGATGTGGAATGAAACATGGAAGAACACAAAGAACGGAAAATAACAGGACAACCAAACGTACATTTGTGCCATCAATTGGCAGATTCCGATTTTGGAACAACAACCAATATCAACACGGAAACGTATAAAGCCCTCCTGTCTGGAAAAAACCAACCCAAGGTACAGAAACAAGATCAAAAATGGATCATGCGTGAATTTAACAAAAACAAAGAGCGTTCATTCTTTGGACTGAAATCCCCGTTATCCCCACCTATATAGCATTTTTCAGTGGTTATTAGAAAAAAAAATTTCATTCCACAATGGGGTTCTATGAAGACATTCGATCCATATATGGTCAAGATTGTACCAAAAAAATCAAAGAATGGAGTAACATCAACAAAAAATTAGCTACATACCGGAACAGAAGAATCTTTCTACTAGAATGTAGACGAAATGGTATCATACCTTCACATATAACAAACAATACAAAAAATTTGAACATTCTAATCGAATCAAATAACAATAATAATACTCAAGAAATTCACACATTTAATGAAAAATTAACTAAGAAAATTCTGAATTTAGAAATTAAAATTACTCACAATGACTTAAAAAATTTAGAAACTTATTTTTTGAAATTAACAAATTCTCTCGAACAAACCATATGAAAAAATATTTGGCTAGAATATTCAGAAAGACAAAAAACTTATTACAATAAGTTTTTCAATGAAATTAAAATAAAGAATATTAACAAAATAAAACGATTAAAACTATGTTCATATGAAGAAATCAAAATAAATGAAAACTGGTTAAAAAATCTCACTAATATTGATATACCAGAAGACATTAAACATTTCCTTGCCCTAGGTTATAAATTCAGCTTACCACCAACTACAAAAGACATATCAATTGCTAAATTACTATCTGATATAGAATGCCTAATCACTGGGTTCAATCATGAAAAGAAAAATATTTTCCGAGCAAAAATAACTAACATGATTACTAATTTTTTCCAAAAACCTCTTAACAATAATCATTTTTTAAACTCTATATACCAAAAAACTGAAACTTTTTTTAAAAACAATCCAAATCTTATTCTAACAAAATCAGACAAAGGTAATATCACAGTAATTATGAATAAAGGAGAATATCTTGAAAAATCTTATGATATTCTCAATGACCCTAACTCATATATCAAACTTAATAGAGATCCTACTGTAACTATACAACAAAAAGCTAATAATTTGATATCAGATTTAAAAAAATTCAAAATGATCAATAAAGAATAAGCTGAAAAATATATGATATACAATTCAGTATCACCTAAATATTATGGCCTACCTAAAATTCACAAACCCACAATGAAACTCAGACCTATTATTTCTTCAATTAATGCACCAAACAGTAAAATAGCAAAAATGATAACCGATATTCTAACAAACGCATATAACTTTGGAAATAATTTTTATATCAAAGATTCATTTGATTTTTCTTCACTCATAAATGAAAAACAACTTCCACCAGATTACATATTAATCAGTCTAGATGTTGTATCCTTATTCAGTAATATTCCTATAAAATTAGTAACGAATAGTATCATCAAGAGATGGAATAAAATCAAAGATTATTGTAACATTCCACAAAATAAATTCTTATCAATAATCGACTTTATATTTAACTCAAGTTATTTTTCATTTCAAGGATGTTACTATAAACAAATTCTTGGCACACCAATGGGAGCTACTATTTCTCCAATAATAGCACAATATGTAAAGGATGATCTTCTTGAAGATATTCTCCCAAAACTATCATTTAATATACCATTTTTAAAAAAAAATGTTGATGACATAATTTGTGCTATACCAGTTAATAAATCAGATGAAATATTAGAAAAAGTAAATAGTTATAATGAAAATTTACAATTTACAGTTGAATTTGAAAAAAATAATAGCATTCCATTTTTAGACACTAAAATAATCCGTAAAAACGATAACACTTTGATTACCGATTGGTATATAAAACCAGCAAATTCAGGAAGGTATTTAAACTATCATTCTTTTCATACAAAGAAAATGAAAATTAATATCATTATTTGTTTAAAAAATAGAATTGAAAAACTAGTTCACCCTTCTTTAAAACAAAAAAATTTGAGAATTTTACGTGATATCTTATTAGAAAATTCTTATCCTTAATCACTTCTAAATAGAATTCTTTTCAACACTATTTCTGATAGAACTATTCATGATAATATCTCTAGCAATGAAACAGATAGGAATACAAATGTAGAAAATATTAATTACCTATCAATTCCAAATATTGAAAATTTATCAAAGAACATAATAAAACTTTTCAAAAATGAAACTAATATAAAGATAACACAGAAAAATATAAGAACGATTGGAAATTTAAATAGTAAATTGAAGGATTCTACACCTGACTTAAAAAAATCAAATGTAGTCTATGAAATAAAATGCAATAACTGTGATCTTAACTACATCGGTACCAGCTCTAGAAATTTGACTAATCGCATCACATCTCATAAAAGTGATATAAAACTTAACAAAAAATCATGTGCATTAACACAGCATTCCATCGAAACAGGCCATAAAATGTTATTTAATGAAGCTAAAGTTCTACATACTGAACAAAATATGTCTAAAAGATATTTTCTTGAAATGGTTGAAATCAACAAGGCAAATAATAGTATGAATAAGAAAAGTGACATTGAAAATCCTAGTAATATTTATAGCTACCTTTTGAATATTGAACAGAATAGATAATTTTTCATTATTTATATGATTATTTCATAAAAATTAAATTCACTTCTATTAAGGTCAAAATATAAGAAATTATTTGTCAAAGTCATTTTCACAGGTTATAATCTAACCTAAAATTCAAACTTCATTAAATAATTATAAAGTAACCTAAAAAAATTAAAACAACTAAGTAACGAACAAACAAATTATGTATCGATTTGTCTTATGTGAAATATGACATCAAGTATATTATAATTATATTTATTTTTACATTTACAAATTTTTTAATGATTATTTATATTGAATTTACTTAAAATATTTTACATGTAAGTACTTATATTTATTGCTCTATTTTTAAATCATATTTATATTTGTATATGTATTATAGTGCCCTGAAATGGACTGAAATCCCCGTTATCCCCACGTACATAGCATTTTTCAGTCGTTATTAAAAAAAAATTCATATATATATATATATATATATATATATATATATATATATATTGCAGCTACACTATTGTGAACACACCTTTACCACTGAATATAACCTATTTGAATTTTGACAGCAGTTGTCAAATTAATATGCCCGGCTCAGATTAATATTAAATTTTGAAAGATAAATCAATACACAATCGACTTACTCACTCTTATCTCAGGGTGGAATCAAAGATTTTAAATAATAATTCAAATTTATTAATTTCAATGTATTCTTCAAATTACGTATTACGCTATTCCAAATCTAGAGTAACTGTTTGTTTAATATACTACAAGACAATTAAATTAAATTGACTGTCTCGACCCTTACTTCGTGGAATATGCTCATATTAGTGTTTTTAAATGAAACTCAAGGTCTCTAGTTAATTCCACAATATAATACAGGTTATTGAAAATTCTAAAAAATTGACAATTATTTCGATAAATCGTTATCATCGTCAGAATGACAGAAGTTACATTTCATTTTATGCCTACCTGATGTTTAGTAGTTATTTTTGGCTAGACCAAGAAGTAACCTAACTTGTGATTGGCTTAATATATGTTTATAGAAAAAGAAGAAGATGTGATATTGCACAGTTATACTGATCTTAATTGGAAAATTGATATCCAGGATATCACCATAGGGCTAATAATATCTAAGCTTCAATATTTGTAATATCACATCTTCTTCTTTTTTCTATAAACATATATTAAGCCAATCACAAGTTAGGTTACTTCTTGGTCTAGCCAAAAATAACTACTAAACATCAGGTAGGCATAAAATGAAATGTAACTTCTGTCATTCTGACGATGATAATGATTTATCGAAACAATTGTCAATTTTTTAGAATTTTCAATAACTTGTATTATATTGTGGAATTACCTAGAAACCTTGAGTTTCATTTAAAAACACAATTAAATTATCTTATGACATATATGATTTTACTGTCACTGGAAATTAACTAAATGTCACTTATATCAAATTTTCTATAGCATGAAAATCATCAAACACAATGAGAATAGATATGGAATGAGTGCCAAAGTAAGTTGGAATTCAAATTTATATAATATATGATCAGATAACAAATTACAAAAAAATTATAACTTTTCAAAAATATTATGAACGAAAAACAAAGATAGAATTTTCTATCAACCTTAATACTAAAACAACCTATATTAGAAATCTACTAGCTAAATATTTTTATCAAAAGTTCAAAATGTCTGATTTTATACTTGATGTATATCAATGTCAAATACGCAAATTTCCGTGCAAATTGTCTATTCCAAAATTTTCTTCACTTGACGTTGAATTTTATATGAGTAACGTTACTGTGATTTAAATCGAATTTATTTCATAAGATGCATCTATTTTTGAAATATATTTAATAAAGGCCTATTAATTCTCGAGAAATAATGTAAATAAAATGGACAGGACTCACCAACTAGGTACTGGTTAACTCGTTCGTATTCTAAAACGTATTTAGAATTCAGCAACACTTTCTAAATTTATAATTTAGAAACCGGAAAACCACTTGCACTTTAACGATGTAATTATTTCGTGGATTATACACGCACTGGCTTTACAATGCAAGATTTGATGATCTGATAATATTCATATAAATTACTTTTATGTTTTTAAATAAATTTGAGACAACTCTTATTTCGATGTTGTCTTGTGGGGATATCAAATTCAACTGCTTAAACTTTTTACATGAATTAATCTCTTTTCCTTTGGTTACCAAAAATAATTTTTTTTAAAAAATACAAATTTATGTTTCCCTATAGCAAAGAGAGATTTTCATTCTTTTATTATAATTGCAATTTTGCTAGCAGAGACATCTGTATTTTTGTTTTCAAATCGTTATAAAATCTATCTATCATTGAGTATATTCTGCATTAATGTCATCCGAAATTGAAATGTCAAATTTTATTTGTATATTGAATCTTTCAAATTATTGATTATACAGTGTGTATCACAAGTATTACATCCAAATATATATATTTTCCTTATTTTAATGTTTTCTTTAGAATTTAGATAATGGATCTGTATTAAATCCCCCTAATAAAAGAAAGACAAATCGATTCTTGTATATAATTATAATTTTATTTTTCAGATTTGCCAAATATCATACTAGTATCTAAGTAACATAGTAATATCTTCCAAATAATTATTAACATATCTCTAAAAAAATTATCTTCAATCAAATTTACTTATTATTCCTAATTCTCGTAAAACTTATTAAATCTACTATATCTATTAAAATTTCATGCAACGTACTGTTATTTGTTATTCTAAAATTTCACACGTTGATAACAATTTTATGATCTCAAATGTTTCCAACTCTGTTCTACTCTGTCTAAACCATTTATATGTTACAGGATATGATTATGTTTCAACATTTCTCAGTATTTTTCACTTTGATTATCCATATTTTCATTAAGCAACCCTTAGTTCCTTCAACATTCTTGTCTCATACATCTTTGATAATTCATTTATAAATTCATAATGTTCTTCATCACAATCTGTCCAATTACCATTACTTTTCACATCTTCTATTTATTCTATCTCATGAACATAATTATTAGCCATTCTAATTTCTTTTTCACACAATCCTTCATATTTAATTATCAAATTCTTCACTCTTTCTTCATATTCCTTATTTCCACTCATTAACTCGAATTCTACCATAATTCCATTCCTCTTTATATTCCATAACTTCCTATTATCCTCTTCAATTGCCAATACTTCCATATTTACCTCCTCAAATTCAATTATTTCACCATTTAATTCTATCTATCTCTTCAAAATCAATTATTTCCTCATATTTCATTAATTCTTCAATAACTATGTCTGTTTCTAACTTCTTTATCAATAATGCTTACATATCAACTTCTTTCCATCCTTTGATTCAATCTGTTGTATCATAGATTTGCTGAGTTCATATAACTTCCGTCCGTTTGCTCCTATAAATGAAATTATTTCATCCTGTCCATCTATTTTGTTGCTTAATTTCATTATATTTTCATTATCATTTCTTCTATCAAAGTTTCTAAAATCTCTTCTATTCTCAAAATACTTATTGTCATCAATTTTACCTCCATTTCCATATATTCGTTGTTCATTTCTGTAATTTCTATTTTCACTTCTATAATTCATATCAAAATGTCTCTCAATTTTTTTTATCAAACCCTGTTTATATAATTTCTATTTCTCTATGTTTTTAAATATTACTTGTTAATCATAAACCTTTTATTTACATATCGTTTTTATATCCATCCCTTACCATGTACAATTCCTTTTCGTTTCTAGATTTCGTTCCTATAATTCTTTCATATAACTCAATTTTATTTTCTTTTCCTAAACTTCGTCTTATTCTCTTCTTTCATTGTTTGATTCTCTATGAGTTTCTGTAACTTCTTTCTGTTCGCCTCCATATCTTTTTTAATTTTGAAGTCCCATATCTCATCAATTTCTTCCAATAAATGCATTGAAATTTGCGTTTCCAATTCCTTCAAATTATTGTTTCTTCTCTTTATTATTTTATTTCCCATAATATTCTTACTTCCTATCTTTTCATTTTTGATTGTCCTATTAAACATTCTTGGATCAATTATCCTTATATATCTGCTAAGTTTTACTCTCCTTTCGAAATTTTCTGCATAAATTATTTTTTCTATATTTTGTCTTATGGTTTCTTCTATTTCTTCCTTAGTTTCTTGTAGTATCTTATTCATTTCCTCTAACTCCCAATTAAGTTTTATCCCCCTATTATAATTATTATTTCTTTTATCATTTGTCACGATTTGTTTCACTATATTGACATCTAAGTATTTTATTTTCCAATAAATATTTTCTTGATAAATTTGCATCATTTCTTCACTTCCTAGATTCTGTACATTAATATCTATCATTTCATCTTTGGTTTGTCTTTGTACTTTTATAGACTGTATTTCATCAATTTGCTTCTCAACTTCTTCAATCTCCATTAAAATTAATATTTTTATAGACTGTATTTCTTCAATTATATTCTTATTTTTTTGTTTAGTTCTGTTTGAATTGTTCTAGACAAATTTTCGTCTATGCATCTATCTAATTCATATATTTCATCTATCTGTTTTTTTTGGACTATTATCAAATTCTTATTTTGTTCTTCCATATCGACTCTCATATCTGCCATTTGTTCAGTCAATTGCTCGTTTTCATCTCTAATTTTCTTTATTTCATTTAATGTTTCCATGTTTACTTCTTCTATTTTCTTTTTCATTTTATTACATATTTTCTGTTCAACAGTATCAACATTTATATTGTCATTTATATTTACATTCATCTTGTTCTGCTCATTTATTTCTTGTATCATGCTATCCATGTTATCTAACATATCATCCGTCTTTTCATTATTATTCTCCTCTATTTTGTCAAAATTTTCCACTATCATGTCTGATTTTTTTCTCATTTTCTCAGAATCTACACTTACTTCTTCCTTCATTGTGTCCAATTTTCCACTCAAATCTCCCCTCATATCATTCATATCTACATTCATCTTATCTTCCCTGTCAATCGTTCCTTCCATCTTAATACTCTTCTCATCTAATGACCTATCCATCTTTTCATCAATGTTCCCCCTACTTTGTTAAAGTCTTTTACCATAGTTTTCCTATCCTTTCTTCTTTCATCATCCCGCTTACTCCTATTTTCCATAATTCTATTCATCATCTCAATTTGTTCGTCCAATTCTTTATTTAAATCTACATTCATACTATTCCTATCTTCCCGCATATTTTTCCTAATCTCACTCGTTGGAGACAATATTCATCATATTCGCTAACTTTCAAAGTTCGCGCGAATGAATCTTGTCCCCACCACATAAATTATGCTCTCGTTCAAGAACCAGTTCGAGAACCATGTAAAGTTCAGTTCAAGTTTAACTCGCATGTGGAACGCACGCAAAAGTTTCGTGCTTTCCACAACTGTACCAAAAAGTTGTACAATAAAGATTAAAACTATATATACAGTCCATTATTTAAAATAACAATCGAAGTAGACCAGACATTAAATTTGGTCTTCATACCGGATATTAAAATAAGTTTTCGACAACGTGGGTGTTAAAATCGTGAGTAAGGTGTATGCATAAAGTGCCTGTGATATTTTCAAAGTGAATCATCGGTCAAAAAAAAGATCGTATCGCAGCAATAAGTGTTCCGTACGGTAAATTAAGTTATAATCCCTCGATGCAGTTAAAAAGCTGATGAATTTTTCCAAAATTCAGGCAGATGCACATGGATTTTAAAATGGCAGTTAAGGTAAATTGTTAATTTTGTGAACACTGTACTCCGTAGGCTCCATGCGGCCATGACTTGAAGTACGTAGCCGCATGTAGATAAAGAAGATTCCTGCAAGGTCTGCGAAAGCCAATAAATTACAGTTTTCTTACCACAGCAAAAGCGTCCACAACAGAAAACTGTAATAGCCGATAATGCAGTTTACGTCGATAAGGCAGATGACAGGTAGGATCATTTCATAATTTTATTTTGTAAATCGACCGAGACAAGGCAGCATTGAAAACAGCTGGCTTTAGAAGTAGTCAGTGATCTAATCATCCTAACCTCAAAAGTAGTAAAAACAATAACAGTAAATTCAGTTTTAGTTTTTTAATAACAAATGTATAATGTATTACCCTAAACAACCTAGTTAAGTAAAAAATATATGCATTGTTGTGGCATTGCCGTGCAACAACCTAAAAATTATAAATTTATCAATCATTGAAATATTACAAAAATGGCTTTAAATTCTGATAAAAAGAGTTTAATTGGAAAAAGACAACAATGCAAAAATTTCTTAAGTAGGATAGAAACATATGTTTCTGAAAGAGTAGATGTAGAGGTAACTGATTTGGTTTATGAACAAATAATTACAAGGAAAGAACGTTTAGAACAAACATAATAACAATTATTTAGAAGTTGATGCTAATATAAAGTGGATAGATAGAAATGATGTGTAAGATTGTAATGAATTTGAGACTGTGTATTTTGACTCATTGACTAACATCAATCTAATGCTGTCAAAACACAACAAACATAATGACAAAAAAATGATTCAGTAAGGACAAATGAAATTCCCATAAATACTATAAAACCCAACACAAAATTACCCCTGGTAAATATCCCAAGTTTTGATGGCGCTAATTTAAATGAGTATAAACCATTTAGGGATATGTTTAATGCTGTCATAGACACAAATAAAACTTTATCAGAGGTTGAAAAGCTTTTTTATTTAAGAAGTTACCTAAGGGCGGAGGCTTTAAACTTGATAAATAATTTACCAATAACAAATGAATCATATTTAGAAGCATTGAATCTGCTAGATGCAAGATTCAATAATCAAACTTTAATAATAAACAGTCACATATTCAAAATTTTAGATGTGCAGACTATTTCTAAAAGCACTAGTTCTGCGCTTCGGGAATTTGTATCCCAAATCAAGCAACATATAACTGCATTAAAAAATTTAGGGCAACCCACCGATAGTTGAGATATGCTGTTAGTTTGCATCCTAAGTAGAAAGCTTGATATGTATACACAAAGATGTTTTCAGATTGATAGAGACAATAAAAAACTACCAAGTCTTGATGAATTTTTAAATTACTTAGACAACAGAGTCATGGCATTAGAATCTGTTACTACTGCTAATACAAACAGTACCTCTTCTTCAGGATTACCAAAGGAGTAAGTACGAAGTTCAAATGTCACTGTACATAATAAAAATAAAACAATAAAATGTCAATTTTGTTCAGCGAATGGTCACAAAATATATAATTGTAATAAATTCAAATTAGCTAATGTAACAGATCGAAATTTATTCATTGAAAGAAACAAACATGGTAATATATGTCTCAATGCTCATAGTAATGCTTGTAAATATACTTTTAAATGTCAAACTTGTAACGGGCCCCATAATACATTGTTGCATACTGAAAATAATTCTGAAACAAGTAATTTCGGGTCAGTATCAGTAACAAGAAAAAGCCCAGGAAATAGGGTATTGTTGCCTACAGTTCTTGTAAGAATTAAGCAAAAAAACGGGCAATATTGTACTGCTAGGGGACTTATCGACTCCTGTAGTGACTGTAGCCTAATAATGCAAAAAATGGTTGATAAATTGAATTGGGAAACTGATCAAGACGAATTGATGATTGTCGGTGTGGGAAATAATCATACACAATCAAATCGGGCAGTTACGTTAAAGATACAGTCTCGAATACACAATTATTCAAAAAAGGTAAAATTCTTCATTATAAACAAAATAACTTGCAACTTGCCTCATAACAATTTTGCTATAGATAAATTACCCAATCACATTGTTTTGAGTGATCCTAATTTTAATAGTTGTGACGAGATTGACATTCTCCTAGATGCAAATATTTTCTTCAATAGCTTGCTATCAGGTACCGAAAAACTTAATAATAATGAATTAGTCTTACAAAATACGTTATTCGGGTATGTTGTGAGTGGGGAGATTCCTGAAGTAACTAAAAATAGATTTTGTAATTCAGCAGTATCATTGTTCATGACAAGCTCAGAAAATTGTAAGATAGAAAATCTAATAAACAAGTTTTGGGAGACAGAAAAAGTCCCGGAAATTTTTACTGAGTATGAATCAGATCAAATAGCCTGTGAAGCTAGTTTTCAGAAATCAGTAACAAAAATTAACAATAGGTTTCAAGTTGAATTACCTTTAAAAAAGAATATTTCTGAATTAAATTTAAATGATTCGTTTTCAATTGCTTATAAAAGATTTTTGAATTTGGAAAAAAGGCTCCATTCAAACAATGAATTATTAGAGCAGTATAAGGCTCAAATAAATGAACTTTTAGAATTACATTATGCAGAAATCATTAATATAGATAACATTGACTTAAATAAAACTAATTTTTTTGCACACCATCCTGTTATACGCAATGACAAAAAATCTTCAAAGTGTCGGGTAGTATATGATTGTAGTATGCGATGTAAAAATGGGATCAGTCTTAATGAACTCCTGTATAATGGAGGAATTGTACAGCGAGAGCTATTTGATATTCTGATTTGTTCCAGACAATACAAGTACATAATTTTAGCAGATATCAAGGCTATGTTTTTACAAATTTTGATAGCTCCGGAACATACAGTTTTATTAAATATATTGTGGCGTGAAAACCCAAATCTCCCTATAAAATGCATTAGGCTTTTAAGAGTTTTATTTGGAGTCCGAAGCTCACCCTTCCTAGCGACGCGATGTTTAGTGGAACTCGCCAAAAACGAAAAAGAGAAGTTTCCACTAGCCTCCAAAGTGCTATTAGAGGATACATATGTAGACGATATAATAAGCGGAAGTGATAATGTAGAGCAATTAAATGCGATAAAGCAACAACTAATTGAAATTTTAAAATTAGGCTCATTTGAGTTACACAAATGGTGCTCAAATGTTCCAGAAATCTTGAATGATATTCCCATAGACAGGCGACATTTTGATAAGGTTGAACTTGACAAAGATAATGTTATCAAAACACTTGGACTATCTCTAAATGTGAACTCTGACAATTTCGAGGTATCTGTGCCAAACTGTGATTTTGAATCTTGTGTTACGAAAAGACAAGTTCTAAGTGCAATATGTAAGTTTTATGATCCAATTGGGTTTGTAGGGCCTTTATTGGTCAAGGCCAAAGAAATTCTACAAATGATGTGGAAAGAGAAGAGGCTGATGTGGGACGATATTGTACCAGTTGAAATTTTAAATCTTTGGCGAAATTTTTCTGACGAATTATCAAAAATTGAAACAATTTTAATCCCACGTGATTTAAAAATATTTAATGCAGAAATAGTAAAGTTATTAGGATACTGTGATTCTTCCAGTTACGCTTACGGGTCTGTACTCTATATTCGTTCATTAAAAAGTGACTCAGTTTATGTAACTTTATTATGCTCAAAATCTAGAATAGCTCCCATTCAAAAAAATAAAAAATTAACTATTCCGCGATTGGAACTCAATGCAGCATTGCTTTTATCAGTACTAACAAACAAAATTCACGAACTATTGCAGGAGAAAATTAATAATGTCTATTTATTTTCTGACAGTACTATAGTTTTAGGTTGGATCAAAACAGATCCACTAAATCTCAATGCCTATGTAGCAAATAGAGTAATAAAAATACAACAATTGACAAAAAATTTCAAGTGGGGATATATTGATTCTTTGAACAATCCTGCAGATTGCCTTTTCAGGGGCATAGAACCAAACCGTTTGAAGAATCACACCCTGTGGTGGCAAGGTCCGGAAAATTCAAAAGACAAAGATTATGTACATAACTTGGGAAATATCCCTGACATTCCAAATCCGTTGCCTGAACAAAAGGTAAATGTTTTGGTTGCACAGAAAAAAGAAAAAAATTCATTTTTTGAAGAACTCAGTCATAAATATTCAAGCATGACCAAATTGCAAAGGATAGTGGCATACATTTTCAGATTTTTTAATAATTCAAAAAACAAAAATAAAATACACAATCATTTAGAGCCTTCTGAACTGGACCATTCTCTGAAGGTAATCATTAAATTAGAGCAAAAAGAAAAATTTGCTTCAGAATTAAAAACTTTAAATGCAAAATTAGAGATTCAGTCAAATCTAAAACATTTATACCCTTTTATAGACATGAGTGGTCTTCTTCATGTGGGCGGCAGGCTGCAAAATGCCAATATCCCATACGATCAAAAATTTCCAATAATTTTACCAAAAAATAGTTATATAACAGAATTAATAATCAGACGGGAACATTTAAAATTGTATCACGCAGGTCCAAAACAAATATTAAGTAATTTAAATCAAACATTCTGGTTAATAAATGCAAGTCGTAAAATCAAAAAACACATTCATAGCTGCGTAGTATGTTTTAGGTTAAAGGCTAAGGTATCTACTCAGCTTATGGGATCATTACCTCCTGATAGAGTAAATTCTAGTCGGGTTTTTAAAAATGTAGGAGTTGATTTCTGTGGATATTTTAATATAAAACAATCAAGAATAAGAAAAACAGTAGTGACAAAAGGATATATAGCCGTCTTTGTCTGTTTTGCAGTAAAAGCAATTCATTTAGAGCTAGTCTCAGATTTGACCACAGAAACCTTTTTAGCAGCTTTAAAACGTTTTACGGCACGACGAGGACTCCCCTCGAAGATTTTTTGTGACAATGGTAGTACCTTTAAAGGTGCAAAAAATGAACTGCAAGAACTATACAAAAATCAACATAGTTCACAGCATAAAAATAAAATTATAGACTATTCTGCTAATCAAGGAATACAATTTAAATTCATTCCGAGCTACTCCCCAGTGTTTGGAGGACTATGGGAGGCGGCCGTTAAAAGCACAAAGTTCCATTTAAAAAGAATAGCGGGAAATGCCTTATTGACCTATGAAGAATTTAATTCTGTAATCATTGAAATTGAGGGTATATTGAACTCTAGGCCAATAACTCAACTGTCCACAGATCCTTCAGATCTAACTCACCTGACTCCTGGGCATTTTCTAATAGGGGAACCCATTACAAGTTATCCAGAACCAGACTTAACACCAATTCCAGAAAATAGACTAAAATTCTGGCAAATTTGTACACAAATAAAACAAAAATTCTGGAATAAATGGTATAAAGACTATTTAGCGCTATTACAAAGTAGACCCAAGTGGTATAAAGGTGAACAAAATTTATGCGAAAATATGTTAGTTCTTCTTAAGGAGGACAATATGCCTCCACTAAAATGGCCCATGGCCAGAATAACAAAGGTTTTCCCTGCAAATGACTCCAAAGTGCGCGTAGTGGAAGTGAAAACCAATAGTGGCACATACAGTCGATCGGTAACAAAAATTGCTGTATTACCAATTGAGGAAAATAATATTTTATGTAAATATGATTTGTAAATTTGTGTATAGTGTATATTTGTAAAAAGACATGTAAAATAGGGTAATTTCTTGTGAATAAATCAAATCTAGTTTTTAGCAATCACATACGTTACCAAAATAATAACTTTTGATCAAAAAAAAATTGTAAGATTTAAATGCAAGGTGCAAAACATTACAGTTTTTTAATAGATTTCAAAGTGGTACTTGACTTAATTGTCAAAAAATTGTGCCTACATTATTCATTTTAAAATGGTACTTGACTTAATTGTCAAAAAATTGTGCCTACATTATTCATTTTAAAATGGTACTTGACTTAATTGTCAAAAAATTGAGCCTACATTATTCATATTAAAATGGTACTTGACTTAATTGTCAAAAAATTGTGCCTACATTATTCATTTTAAAATGGTACTTGACTTAATTGTCAAAAAATTGTGCCTACATTATTCATATTAAAATGGTACTTGACTTAATTGTCAAAAAATTGTGCCTACATTATTCATTTTAAAATGGTACTTGACTTAATTGTCAAAAAATTGAGCCTACATTATTCATATTAAAATGGTACTTGACTTAATTGTCAAAAAATTGTGCCTACATTATTCATTTTAAAATGGTGCTTGACTGAATTGTCAAAAAATTGTACTTATAAATATTATTCATATTTAAAGTGTACTTGACGCAAGTGTCAAAAAATTGTACAATATTTCACCAATATTAAGGCTAAGATCAAATTAGTCTGAAAATAAATAAATTATGCAATATGAATTTGCAGAATTATTTCATACGGAAATAAAATATCCGTTGCTTTTTTTAAGGTTACATCCTACTCTTTCAAAAACATAAGGCTTAGGTAAACATATGTAAGAGATTAGTATTTAGGGATACTTTGCCTTCTTTTGGGCCCCCAATATGTTGGAGACAATATTCATCATATTCGCTAACTTTCAAAGTTCGCGCGAATGAATCTTGTCCCCACCACATAAATTATGCTCTCGTTCAAGAACCAGTTCGAGAACCATGTAAAGTTCAGTTCAAGTTTAACTCGCACGCAAAAGTTTCGTGCTTTCCACAACTGTACCAAAAAGTTGTACAATAAAGATTAAAACTATATATACTGTCCATTATTTAAAATAACAATCGAAGTAGACCAGAAATCACTCTCAATATCCATTTTTCTATTCATACAGATCAAAAATTGCATTAACCGATCATATCCCTCTACTGTTCTTTCTCGCGTTTCCTGTCTCCTATATTCCTGTTTTCCAACTTTCAGTGTACTTTTCCTTTCCATGTTGATATTTAATTTTTTATAATAATGTCAATGAATTTCAATTTTTTTTATGCTGATGTGTAAATTTTTAATCACCTCAAGTTGCTGCGTCAAATTATAATATTTTTCTATATTTATGATAATAATGATAAATCTATATTTGCTCCACTTTGCGGCGCCAAATTATTAAATTCCCCGTTTTATTTCCACAAGAGCCCCACGTTTCGGGCGCCAAATTATTAAATATCTAATGTTTAATAATTATAATTGAATAGTTTATATATGAATTTAACGATATGAATATTATTTGTTGTCGTTTTCACAATTTGTGATTGCAGCTACACTATTGTGAACACACCTTTACCACTGAATATAACCTATTTGAATTTTGACAGCAGTTGTCAAATTAATATGCCCGGCTCAGATGAATATTAAATTTTGTACTTTGAAAGATAAATCAATACACAATCGACTTACTCACTCTTATCTCTGGGTGGGATCAAAGATTTTAAATAATAATTCAAATTTATAAATTTCAATGAATTCTACAAATTACGTATTACGCTATTCCAAATCTAGAGTAACTGTTTGTTCAATATACTACAAGACAATTAAAGTATCTTATGACATATATGATTTTACTGTCACTGGAAATTAACTAAATGTCACTTATTATATCAAATTTTCTATAGCATCAAAATTATCAAACACGATGAGAATAGATATGAAATGAGTACCAAAGTGAGTTGGAATTCAAATTTATATAATATATGATCAGATAACAAATTACAAAAAAGTTATAACTTTTCAAAAATATTATGAACGAAAAACAAAGATAGAATTTTCTATCAACCTTAATACTAAAACAACCTATATTAGAAATCTACTAGCTAAATATTTTTATCAAAAGTTCAAAATGTCTGATTTTATACTTGATGTATATCAATGTCAAATACGCAAATTTCCGTGCAAATTGTCTATTCCAAAATTTTCTTCACTTGACGTTGAATTTTATATGAGTAACGTTACTGTGATTTAAATCGAATTTATTTTATAAGATGTATCTATTTTTGAAATATACTTAATAAAGGCCTATTAATTCTTGAGAAATAATGTAAATAAACTGGACAGGACTCACCAACTAGGTACTGGTTAACTCGTTCGTATTCTAAAACGTATTTAGAATTCAGCAACACTTTCTAAATTTATAATTTAGAAACCGGAAAACCACTTGCACTTTAACGATGTAATTCTTTTGTGAATTATACACGCACTGGCTTTACAATGCAAGATTTGATGAGCTGATAATGTTCATATAAATTACTATTGTTCTTAAATAAATTTGATACAACTCTTATTTCGATGTCGTCTTGTGGGGATATCAAATTCAACTGCTTAAACTTTTTACATAAATAAATCTCTTCTCCTTTGGTTACCAGAAATTCTTTTTTTTCAAAAAACAAATTTATGTTTTCCTATAACAAAGAGAGATTTTCATTCTTTCATTATAATTGCAATTTTGCTAGCAGAGACATCTGTATTTTTGTTTTAAAATCGTTATAAAATCTATCTATCATTAAATATATTCTGCATTAATGTCATCCGAAATTGAAATGTCAAATTTTATTTGTATATTGAATCTTTCAAATTATTGGTTATACAATGTGTATCACAAGTATTACATCCAAATATACATATTTTCCTTATTTTAATGTTTTCTTTAGAATTTAGATAGAGGATCTGTATTAATATATATATATATATATATATATATATATATATGAAAAAATAATGCTACACCCTGTATATCAAATAATGAAGAATTAAGATTATGTATTGTAATCTAAAAGAATTTTTTTAAGTCAAAATTTTTTTTTAAACATTTGAATGGAGACAATCTGTACGATCCACTATTCGATAGAGAAGACATACAGAAAGGACAGACTGTATAATGTAGGGATAATTGCGAATAGGTGTGATAAACAATTTATATGAAATAAATTACCTAACGAAACTTTTATCAAAGAGATCAAGTATCAAAATTTGTTCATAATAAGAAACTAATAATGCTTTATTCTGTAAAGTCAAGCTAATCTCGTAATATTTGTTGATTAAGACATTAAAATGAGATAGTGTAGATGTTTAGACATAACAGAGCAGGAAAATATAAAATAATGTGAATTTCAGAGAACATGACTTATAAAGAAAACGAATTTTCATTTTGCATACATATTTAAAGGAAACAGCTGTCATCTATTAAAACATTATGAATATTCATTTGACATACATACTTAGAGGTTAGGAAATGTCATTTTAACAATACTAAGAAATATTATTGAATAAAAATAATATAGGAAGTCTAAGCAATTAAAAACCTTAGAATATAATATCATGATATAATGGATGAACGTTCCACTGGTTGAAATGAAGAATTTGAGTTATAAAATAAATAGTCAAATTTGATTGGTTAATAAACATTTAAAAAAGATCACATCGGCGACAACTGTGTTGCTAACGAAAAAAAAATCAGAATGTGAGAAAGTTGTTGATTATGGGGGCTATTGACTAGTAGGTTTTTCTTTTTGGGAAGAGATTTTTGGAGCAGCAAAATTTTTTGGGTAAAGTAAATTGAAATCATTTGGAAGACAAAATTTGAATATAGAATTTAAAACAAATACATTATACTTACAAGAGATATATCAGTGTAAGTAGTTTAGTTTATATAAATAATAAAAAAAGGAATTGTTGAATGTTGTAAAACACTAATCATGAATTTTATTTTATAAAATGGTGTCTTGTGTCTGGTGGAAGTAAAATAGCCAAAATAGTTTTCGAAGAACATTGAATAGTGGAATTTGTGTGAGCTGTTTGGACTTTGAAAGAAATACAGCATCGATTCCTGTTTTGGTAGAAGCAGAATGCCAACAGGGAGGTTTTCCAGGAGGAGAATCTGGAACAAACAGAAATCGTGAAGTAAATAAGGTAGTACAAGTTAGTTTATTAATGTATTAAGAGGTCAAGCGTACTTACTAATTTGTAAAAAAAAAACTAAAATTTTGTGATGCATAGACGCTGTTAAGAGTGTATTTCGCCGTTTTCTGAAAGTCAAATGTTTATGAAATTATATAACTGTATTTTAATATTATAATAATATCTCACCAGAGTGCGTGTGATTTGTATGAAAGAGTCATCCTTTTAGATAGTTGATTTTCTTAAAAAAAACACTTGTAAAAGTGTAGTGTATTTATTTTCATTAAATTAAATATTGTTTTTCCTTTTGAAGAACGTTTTTTTAAATTACTTGAGTTAATCATTTCATCTGGTGATTTGTGCACCATCTACTTACCACAGGAAGAAGCTCTGAATGAAATCGATTGAACTATGCAGATATTTTTTAAGTAGGACAGGACCGTATTTAATTTGAAATCATTAAAAAAGTAACATATTCTGATTAACAAATTTATTTTAAAAAATATAAAGCATTTATTAACTTTGGCGCAAACATATATAAAATTATAAAATCATTTTATTTAAAATACTTGAACTCTACCCTGAGATGAGAAGTTTTCATGTTGGTTAAATAAACTGTTTATCATACATATTAAATCCTCAACATACCGGGCAAATTAAACTATTTTCTCACCCAATTCTATTCATAATAATATGTCGGCCCAACGTAGGGCAAATTAAATTCCCATATAAAATAAACTATAATAAAATGTCACCGCAACGTGGGGCTAATATAGAAATTTAGTAAATAATAATAAAAAGCATTGAAATAAGTTTTTTTTTTACTGTATTAAAAGATTTTAAATACATAAAATGGAAAGGAAAATGACATTAAGGGACGGAAAGCAGGTAGGAGTCGAAAGTAGGTCTGATGAAGAAAGAGAAGAAAGGAGTAATGGTAGAGGAGATTTTCAGGTACAATATTTGGAACAGGGGAGAGAACATTCGGAAGAAGATAATGCAGAACAAGAACAGGAAGAAGAAGATGCACCATTGTCAGAAGAAACAGGACAAGGGGTCAAACAAAAATCAAAAGAGAAAGAGGATATGGACGTGATGAGTATGCTTCAAATGATGATGAAAAGAATGGATCAAAACAATGAAGATATGAGGAGAGATATAAAACAGGATTTGAATACAAAATTGGACCAAAATAGGGAAGAAATGAAACAGGATATGAATATAAATAAGGAAGAAATAAAACAAGAAATGAATATTAAGATGGACCAGAATAAGGAAGAAATGAATATTAAGATGGACCAGAATAAGGAAGAAATGAATATTAAGATGGACCAGAATAAGGAAGAAATGAATATTAAAATGGACCAAAATAAGGAAGAATTAAAAAAAGAAATGAATATTAAGATGGACCAGAACAAAGAAGAAATTAAACAAACTAAGGAGCTGATAATAAAATTGATGGATGAAAAATTGGGACACGTTGAGAAGAAACTAGAAGAATCAAACATATACATGGAGAATAAAATTGAAGACACTAAACAGGAAATAAGAGGAGAAGTGATTGGACGTATAATGGAAATAGAAAATTTACAAATCAACAGAATTAAGGAAATAGAGGAGAAAGAAAAGGATTTCAAAGGAGAAATTCAAAGAGAAATAAATGAAATCAAAATGGGAGTTCAGGACACTCAGGAAAGAATGGGAAACCTAGAAGGAAAATGGGACAGAACCCTTACCGAATTTCAACAAAATGTAGAAGAAGCGTGTATAGAGAAACAAAAACAAGAGGAAGGGAAAACAGAAAAGAAGATTAAGGAAATACAGAAGGAGATGGAAGCTGTGAAAAGAAGAATTGAGCAAACTGGAAGTAGAATCCACAATGGGGAACAATCAAAGGAAACAGTGGAAATGACAAGAAAATTGGAAAACATGGAAAAGAGACTAGTTTACTTACAGGAAGAGTATGACCACACAGAGGGTAGAAATTTTCAAGAAGTGAGAAATGGAATGATGGAGACGAAAATAATAAATAATTATATAGGAAATAGAGGGGAACACAAATTTGAAGGGGATAATAGAAAAATACACCCAAAAGTATTTATAAAAATTTTAAGGAACAAGATGAAAAATATCCGAAATAATGAAGACATGAAGGAAATGATTAGGGAAAATCTGGATAACCATGCTTTAGTGTGGTATACAAGTAAGGAAGACGATTTAAAAGATTTTGAGGAATTCGAAGCTCAATTCATGAGATATTTCTGGGGAAACAATGCACAAACCAGAGTGAGAGAAAAACTTTACTCTGGAAAATTTGAGATAGGTAGAGGAAATAGTATGAATGATTACGCTATGAAGGTTTTCATGAATGCGAAGTTTTTAGATCCACCTATACCAGAGGAGGAAATTATTATGTTTATCTCGAGACATTTTAAATTTGAAATCACTGAAACAATTGCTATTCAAAATATCAAAAACATAGAGGAGTTAACTAATTATCTACAAAGAATTGAAAGAAACAAGATAAGCAATAACCAGAACAGGAACAGGAATCAAAATGAAAACAAAAACTATAATGGTTACGATAATAAAAATTATTATGAGAATAATAACAATCAAAATAATAGATCGAATAATTATGAACAAAACAGGAACAATTACTTTAACATAAATAATAATAATGGATATTATAATAGAAACAATAATTATAACAGGAACAATAACGCTCAAAACAACTACAACAAAAATGATCAATATCATAACAATAATTATAGAAATAGAACATTTGAAGGAAACAATAGGAATGGATCTTATGAAAACAGACAAAGAGATGAAAAACAAGAGCAAAGAAGAGACTATAATACAGAAAGGACAAATGGAAATTTTGAAGGAAGAGGCAATAGAAATGAAGAACAAAGGAGAGTGAACAATATACAAAGACAGAAAGAAAGAGTGATATCCATAGAACCAGAAATAGTCACTGAAACAGAGCCCGATCAAAATTTTGGATCGAGCACATACCAAATGTAAAGAAAAATATTATCTGTACATACGAACATCCAAGGGAATATATAAAATTTGGGGAAGAATTAGAATTAAAAGAAATAATGGGATTGATAAATATTAAAGGGAAATTAAATGGAAAAGAAATAAAATTATTAATAGATACAGGTTCGGAAGCGTCCATAATTAAAACAAAACTAATAGAAGAAAACATTGAAAATTATGAAAACAAATTAATTAAAATACCAAAAACTACATTGATAGGAGCAAATGGAAAGAAGCTATGTGAAGTAAATAAGTCTATAATACAAAAGATTGAATTGAAGGATGGGAAAGAAGTTGAGATGCAATTATTGTTAGTAGATAATCTAGAATCAGACATAGTTATAGGAATAGATGAATTAACGAAATATAAAGCAAGAATTGATTTTGAAAAGATGGAGATTGAATTAAATGGTAATAGAATTGAATTTGAAGAAGAAAATATAGAAGAATTGTAAGTTGAAGAGGATAATAAGAAGTTATGGGAATATAGAAAGGATTGGAAATATGGAAGTATTGGCAATTGGAGAGGATAATAGGAAGTTATGGAATATAAAGAGGAGTGGAAATATGGAAGAATTGGAAATTGAAGACGATAATAGGAAGTTATGGAATATGGAGAGGGATGAAATAATGGAAGAATTGGGATTAGTATGTGGAAATAAGGAATATGCTGAGAAAGTGGAGAATTTAATAATTAAGTATAAAGGATTAGTTAAAAAAGAGATGAGAATAGCAAATAACTATGTACATAAGATAGAAGTTAAGGGAATCGAAAATTTCAGAATAAGAACATATCCCATACCTTATAAATATAGGAAAGAAGTTGATTCAGAGATACAAAATATGCTAAAGGATGGTATTATAGAGAGATGTAACACAAGAAATATAAATTAATAAATTGTACCGATATAAGAGACTCTGAGAAATGTAGAAGTAATAAGTCGCATAACGAACATTAAAGAATTTTCAAAAATGGATTTATAACATGATTTTTTAAACTAATTCCTTTGGATGAAACTTGTAAATGAAACATGTACCTAAAAATAAATTAAAAATTTGTATATATTTAATTATAGTATTATAAATAAATTAAAACTAACTGAAGAGGATACTGCAACACAGGATTCCAAAATCATCTTTGTAACAGCAACCGGAAATAAAAAGAAATGTATTATTAGTAAAATTGAAAGACAATCCTAGAATATAGTACTTGAAGTAAAATTTGCGTTCATAAAATTTTTCTTAGAATAAAAAATTTGATAAACGCAAAATTTAGGGGATGTTATTGTGAAAAAATAATGAAGAATTAAGATTATGTATTGTAATCTAAAAGAATTTTTTTAAGTCAAAAATTTTTTTTAAACATTTGAATGGAGACAATCTGTACGATCCACTATTCGATAGAGAAGACATACAGAAAGGACAGACTGTATAATGTAGGGATAATTGCGAATAGGTGTGATAAACAATTTATATGAAATAAATTACCTAACGAAACTTTTATCAAAGAGATCAAGTATCAAAATTTGTTCATAATAAGAAACTAATAATGCTTTATTCTGTAAAGTCAAGCTAATCTCGTAATATTTGTTGATTAAGACATTAAAATGAGATAGTGTAGATGTTTAGACATAACAGAGCAGGAAAATATAAAATAATGTGAATTTCAGAGAACATGACTTATAAAGAAAACGAATTTTCATTTTGCATACATATTTAAAGGTAACAGCTGTCATCTATTAAAACATTATGAATATTCATTTGACATACATACTTAGAGGTTAGGAAATGTCATTTTAACAATACTAAGAAATATTATTGAATGAAAATAATATAGGAAGTCTAAGCAATTAAAAACCTTAGAATATAATATCATGATATAATGGATGAACGTTCCACTGGTTGAAATGAAGAATTTGAGTTATAAAATAAATAGTCAAATTTGATTGGTTAATAAACATTTAAAAAAGATCACATCGGCGACAACTGTGTTGCTAACGAAAAAAAAATCAGAATGTGAGAAAGTTGTTGATTATGGGGGCTATTGACTAGTAGGTTTTTCTTTTTGGGAAGAGATTTTTGGAGCAGCAAAATTTTTTGGGTAAAGTAAATTGAAATCATTTGGAAGACAAAATTTGAATATAGAATTTAAAACAAATACATTATACTTACAAGAGATATATCAGTGTAAGTAGTTTAGTTTATATAAATAATAAAAAAAGGAATTGTTGAATGTTGTAAAACACTAATCATGAATTTTATTTTATAAAATGGTGTCTTGTGTCTGGTGGAAGTAAAATAGCCAAAATAGTTTTCGAAGAACATTGAATAGTGGAATTTGTGTGAGCTGTTTGGACTTTGAAAGAAATACAGCATCGATTCCTGTTTTGGTAGAAGCAGAATGCCAACAGGGAGGTTTTCCAGGAGGAGAATCTGGAACAAACAGAAATCGTGAAGTAAATAAGGTAGTACAAGTTAGTTTATTAATGTATTAAGAGGTCAAGCGTACTTACTAATTTGTAAAAAAAAAACTAAAATTTTGTGATGCATAGACGCTGTTAAGAGTGTATTTCGCCGTTTTCTGAAAGTCAAATGTTTATGAAATTATATAACTGTATTTTAATATTATAATAATATCTCACCAGAGTGCGTGTGATTTGTATGAAAGAGTCATCCTTTTAGATAGTTGATTTTCTTAAAAAAAAACACTTGTAAAAGTGTAGTGTATTTATTTTCATTAAATTAAATATTGTTTTTCCTTTTGAAGAACGTTTTTTTAAATTACTTGAGTTAATCATTTCATCTGGTGATTTGTGCACCATCTACTTACCACAGGAAGAAGCTCTGAATGAAATCGATTGAACTATGCAGATATTTTTTAAGTAGGACAGGACCGTATTTAATTTGAAATCATTAAAAAAGTAACATATTCTGATTAACAAATTTATTTTTAAAAATATAAAGCATTTATTAACTTTGGCGCAAACATATATAAAATTATAAAATCATTTTATTTAAAATACTTGAACTCTACCCTGAGATGAGAAGTTTTCATGTTGGTTAAATAAACTGTTTATCATACATATTAAATCCTCAACATACCGGGCAAATTAAACTATTTTCTCACCCAATTCTATTCATAATAATATGTCGGCCCAACGTAGGGCAAATTAAATTCCCATATAAAATAAACAATAATAATATATATATATATATATATATATCCTCATCATCAGGGAGACTAAAATGAAAAAACAACAGTTAAAGTATGTAAACGTCAAAGCGACACAATAAGAAAGGGATTCACACCACGCACTTACCTTCAGGTAGATTTCATTATGTTATATTGAATTGAACTACGCATAATTGAAATATGAACTCAATAAGAAAAAGAAAGTTCACATTAGACAACCACATGTATTACGATTGAAATGTCGAAATAAAACACCATTTAGTAACTTAAGAATCAACGTACTTTCCTTGTTGAAAGCCGGCAAGGAAACGAAACCTATTCCCTCTAAAACGAATGGACAATTCAACAGAACAATGTTGCCAGCTTCCAATAGTTGGTCCGAACATCAGATGATGTACCCATTCTGACAAGAGCCTCTGTTATATTGACCACATTCTGACTGGAGTATGGAATTGTTATAAGAAAGAAGAAGAGATTGCATTGTTCTCGTATGCGATAGATTTGAGTGTAATTAGACCTACACAGTAGAGGATATCAAAGTCAACCAGTACGACAGCAACAGTAAAATAAAATAATAATAATAATAATAATAATAATGATAATAATAATAATAATTATAATAATAATAATAATAAGCCTCTCCAAAGCCAACCCAACGTTTCCGTCTTGAGAGGCGGACAGCGGTTTAACCGGCCAACTGGGCTCTGGTACCGCTCCATGGGTTAGCAGCCCATGAAGTGTGAAGTCATGCTGCGAAAAATATAAGAAGCAAACAAGGCGGCGCAGGAGAGCGAGCTGCTCCTGTTCGGAACCGTCGTGATGCTCAGCTCGCAACAAATGACGACCCGGCAAAAAATAACCAACCAGGACCCACTGAAAATGTTTTGCAGGACATCCGCCCCGCAACCACTTCAATGGGAACGCAGGAACCTGCCCAAGATGTTTTACCGGTACAACCGGTAACCACGAAGGCAGGGAAACCCAGACAACGTATGATATGGACCACGGAAATGAACATTAATGTCATGCGTTGTTATTTCACAGCCACACACCTAGAAACCATTACAACGGGATATAGATTCGATCTACACCGCTTGTTCATAAATCAATATCCACACTTAGCTGATCAAATAACCGAACAACGTCTAATAAACCAGAAGAGGGTGATAATAAAAAATAACAGATTAACTGCACATGAGATAGAGAGAATAAAACAAAAAGTGGCAAAACATCTACATGCAGACCAAGAACAGCAAGAAACTGAAATAAACCAACAAAACCAAGTCGAAATATCCCAAACACAACCATACAGATCCCAATCACCCACACAACCACACACACTCCAATTACCCGAAGACACCAAAACACATACTGTAAGAGGAAGACTCACAGAGGAAATGAGAATGAATTTTGCAATTTGGGAAAATAGCGACCCCACAAAAAGAAAAAGAATACCAAAACTACAGTTCAGACATGAAACGAAGAGCCTGATAAAAATTGTAAACGAGGAAATCATAACAGAATATCTCGAAAATGCAAACACATTGGAAGAAATACAAACAATCGTATATGCAGCAGCATCAACGGTTGTATCATGTAACAACCAAAAAATAAGAGAACTGGCACAGAGAAGGATAAAAACGGCTAAACCCAGGTGGCAGATCAGACTGGAGAGGGCTGTGCAGCGACTCAGGAAGGATATAGGTAGATCACAACAATATATCAACGGAAACAGATTAAAAAAAATTGTAAAATATATGGAACAGAAAACAAATGACAACAACCAACGAACACTGAACACTGAAATGCTTGACACCGCAAAACAAAAACTTAAAGTATACGCCGCCAGATTGAGAAGATATAAAGAGTCTAACAACAGAAAAACAGATAACATGCTATTCACACGAAACGAGAAACTATTTTATAATAAACTGACCAACAATGAACAAATACAGATAATAGCACCTAACCGAAAAGAAATAGCGGAATTCTGGAGAGGAATATGGTCTGATAGGAAGCAACATAACGAAAAAGCAACATGGATCATAGAAGAAGAAAAAAAGCACAAAAATGTCATAGAACAACAGGACCACATAATAACAGTAGAAGAATTGACTGACACAATTAAAAACACACACAACTGGAAATGTCCTGGAACTGACCAAATACAAAATTTCTGGTATAAACAACTAACATCCTTACATAAATATATTACAAACCAAATAAATAATATAATAAGAAATCCCCAGCTAACACCAGATTTTCTCACACAGGACAGAACATACATAAAACCAAAGAGTAATGAAATACAAAACCCTGCCAACTACCGACCGATAACATGCCTCCAAACATTATATAAAATAATTACATCATTGATATGCAAGAAAATAGAAAAACATTTAGAAACAAACAACATCATAACAGAAGAACAGAAAGGTTGCAGAAAAAGAAGCCAGGGATGCAAGGAACAACTTATCATTGACAGTGTCATTATGAAACAAGCAGAAAAACAACAAAGAAACATACACACATGCTACATTGACTATAAGAAAGCTTTTGACTCTGTACCTCACTCCTGGCTGCTAAAAATACTGGACATATATAAGATACATCCGATGATTAAATCATTTCTTACGCACGTAATGACAACATGGAAAACAAGAATACATTTAACAACAAGCGATGAAGAAATAATAACAGAGAACATTGAAATCAACAGAGGTATCTTCCAAGGAGACTCCCTCAGCGCCCTATGGTTCTGTATGTGCCTAAATCCCTTATCAAATGCATTAAATGACACAAATCATGGATTCCAAATCAAACATCAGAAAACAGTTAAACACACCATCAACCACCTACTGTACATGGATGATATCAAATTATATGCTCCATCTCAAACACAAATGAAAAACTTGCTCAAAGTAACAGAACATATCATAAACGACATAAAAATGGAATTCGGAATCAACAAATGCGAAATACTACACATAGAAAGAGGAAAATGGAAGGAAGAGATAGAGACAGAAATACTGAATGATGAAGAACTAAGAAACATGCAGCAAAATGAAACATACAAATATTTAGGATTCCAACAGAACACAAGGATAAATCATACAGAAATAAAAGAACATATTGTACAAGAATACAAAAAACGACTAACATTACTAATGAACACTAAGTTGAATTCGAAAAACCTCTTCAAAGCAATAAACACATACGCAATTCCCCTCCTTACATATTCATTCGGGATTATCAAATGGACGCAAACCGACCTTGAAAACATCAACAGACTTACGAGAACAGAACAAACAAAACATAGAAACCACCACCCACACGCATGCAAAGAAAGAATAACAATAGGAAGAAAAGAGGGAGGAAGAGGAATGATGGATGTTGTCACACTACACACAAACCAGATACAAAAACTCAGAAATGTCTTCTATAGTAAACAATCATTATTACATAGAGCAATTGTACAAGCAGACAGAGCATACACACCTCTCAACCTCTCGCACACGCAGCAAATATACAATACACAAACACAAGAGCAGAAGATAGAAGAATGGACACAGGCAAAATTACATGGTAAACATACTTATAACATGAAAAATGAATACATCAGTAAGACAGACTCGTACAAATGGCTCCAAAAAGGTGAACTGTATCCTGAAACAGAAGGCTTCACATTAGCGATCCAGGATCAGGTTATTTCTACAAGAAATTACAAATAATACATATTGAAAGACCCTAACACCACAGACGACAAATACAGAAAATGCCACCAATTTCCCGAAACAATCGACCACATTACGGCAGGATGTAAGTTGATGGCTGGATCTGAATATACTAATAGACATAATACAGCGGCAAAGATCATACACCAGCAGCTTGCACTACAACATAAACTCATCACAGAAACACAACCATATTACACATACACACCACAAACGATAATGGAAAACGAAGAATACAAGTTATATTGGGATATAACCATTCATACAGACAAAACAGTAATGCACAATAGACCGGATATAACATTACAAATCAAAAAAGAGAAGATCACCTACATTATTGATATTGCTGTTCCATCTGACAATAATATAAATAACAAATACAGAGAAAAGAAAGATAAATACCAGCAGTTAGCAATAGAAATAGAACGTATATGGAAACAGAAACAAGTAATTGTAATACCTTTTATAATATCTGTTACAGGAATTACCCCAAAAACATTCATCACACACCTCACACAGTTAAATCTTCCACATTACACCCACATCCAGATACAAAAAGCAGTCATCCTACACACATGCAATATCACCAGATCATTTCTAAACCAAAGATAGAGTAAAAGTAGACTTGAGTGCAAACTCCGTCTGCTATTTATAAGAAACCACAATTGTGAGAAATAGAGACGAATAATAATAATAATAATAACATTCATAAATTAAATTTAGTAATCATTAATGTATACTAATTATGTAAAATATGTATTGTGGGTGTACCTACCAACACACGATATACCCAATTCATGGAAGTTTTAAGTTACTGCAATGAGAGTGGTGTCATACGGAGCAGCATAAATGTCGTTGATGACAGGAAGGCTGCAGATGAAATCTAAGGACAACAAAAAGGAATACATCTCGCTTGAGTGATCTATGTCTGTTTTTTTATTAATCACGTTATTAGACTGTGAAAGAAATGCCATTTCCAAGAATGATCTTTTTGTTTTGTTTGAGTCAGTCGCCAACACCTTCACAGCTTCAAAATCCATACGATGATCTAGAGAATTAACATGATGAGCCAACGTACACCGCTCAGGGTGTAATCTACAGTCGCTCTTATGTGAGACAATACGGCTCGACACCGATCTTAAAGTCTGACCAATATATTGTTTATCGCAATTTCTACAAGGAATACTATAGACAACATTAGTAAGTGAAGTTAATGGAGTTTTATCTTTCACTTTGGTGAAAACTGATCTAATTGATAACGCTGTTTTATTAGCAATTTTGAAATTATCATATGCACAGAACAATCTGGCAAGTCTCGGAGTTATGTCTCTCATGTATGGAAAAGTTGCGAAAATCGGCCGAGCAGAGGTCGTACCAGCGCCAACATCCATTTGGTCCACGTTAGGATGGCTATCATCAACCATCAAGTCTTTGGTATTAGATGTGCTAAATAATATTTTATTAAGTGAAGTTCTTGGATAGGAATTATCCAAGAAAAGGTTAAGTGAAACGTTTTAATTTTTATTATGAAAGATATTATTTGAAATTCTGAGTACTCTTTGTTTCATTTGTTTAACCAGATTCACTTTCATAGAATGTTTGAGGTATGAATGGTAATTTGAATATCTACCAGAGCTACATGGTTTTTTGTACCAATCTATAATGATCATATTATTATTACGAATGAACTTAGTGTCTAAGAATGGCACGGAATTATCGGCGTCTTCTAATTCGATAGTGAACTGGATGTATGGATCGTAGCTGTTAGAGGTATCCAAAATTTGATCTAGGCCCTCTCTAGGAAGTGCCAAAGTAATATCATCGACATATTTTTTGATGAAGAAAGGAGTGAAAGAAAGTGACGTATACTGCCAAGATAGGAGAAATTGAGGCACCCATCAATGTGCCAAAAGTTTGTTTGTAAATTGTGTTGTTAAACGTGAAATAAGTACTATCAAAAAGAAAAACTATCAAATCTAGAAAGGCATCCTTCTGGATAGAGCAATGGACACTAATACGTTCCCAACTCTTATCGATTGCTCTTAAACAAGCATCCAGATAAACATTACTAAACAACGAGACCACATCCAAACTGGCCAGAACATAATTGTCTGGAATTGTTAAATTATTGAACTCTTCTGCGACTTCCAATGAATCTTTAATAAAATACAAATTATCAAAATCATAAGCGTTAGTCAAGATTCCTGTACAGAACTGCGCAATGTTTTCAGTAGGGGCTCCTATCGAAGCCACTATCGGTCTCATAGAGAGAAACTGGTTTATGAACTTTAGGAAATGAATAAAACTTTGGAGGAACACCATTGTAACTTGTGAGCTTTTTCCTTAACGGCAAATCTGTTTGACGTTCATTGAATAAAGATTTAACTAAGTTATTACCTTTTCTTTGTATAGAAGAGGTGGGATCAGCTGATAGTTCTCCATATTAGCTGTTATTCAAAATACTATTCGACAATTCAATATATTGTTGTTTGTCCATGATTACTGTGACATTACCCTCATCCGATTGTGTTAAAATCAGATGTGGGTTTAAGAAGGCTTTAGATTCACTCAAAATGTTGTGAAATAATGAATAATGAACAAGACGCAAGTGAGTTTGATGGTGATCCAGACCACCCAGTGGATCATGGAGAAAGTGAGTCTGAAGATATAGATGAGAGACAGAAGTATTATTTGAGTAAAAATGGTACCAAATGGAGAAAAAATTGTTCAAACAGGAACGTAAGAACTCGAGCTGAACATATTACCATTCAACTGCCAGGAATCAAAAGATTTGCTAAAGACAAAAAAAGTCCTATTGACTGTTTTTTAATTTTTATGATTATATTTTATCATAATTTTAGATGATATGGTAAGATGGACGAATCAATGAATTGAAGAAAGAACACGTGAATGGAAGAAGTCTGCTCATTATGAACTTACAAATAATTTAGAACTAAAGGCGCTATTTGCTTTATTTAGCAGGCGTTTTTCGACATGTTTACGGTTTGTTAATAAAGAAAATAGCACACAAAGACTTAAAATTGACAAGTTAACAACGATCAGAGCGTTATTTGAGAAATTTACAGAGAATTGTAAAAATGCCTATTTACCTGGACAATACCTAATTATTGATGAAAAATTAGAGGCTTTCAGGGGCAGATGTCCATTTCGACAATACATGCTCAACAAACACATTATTTTGTAAATATGGAGGTTTATGTAGGCAAGCAGCCTGATGGAACTTTTTCTGTCGATAATACTCCTACTGCTATAGTAGCATGGTACTCACAGAATCATTATATGCGATAACTGGTACACCAGCAATAATGTGTTTGAAAGACTTGGACAAAATTATCATCTGACAGCATTAGGCACAAACGAAAAAATCCCAATACATTTCTGAATGTTAGAGATCGAGATATTAACTCCAGTCTTTATGGATTCCAAGAAAATTTCACAATTGTCTCATATGTACGGAAAAAAAGTTGTTTTGATTTCATCAACTCTCCATCATGATGATTCAGTTGTTGAAAATAACCTGCCGGAAATGATTTCATTATATAATCTAACAAAGGGGGGAATAGATACAGTGGATGAATTATCATCATCTTATAACATTTGTCGCAATAGTCGACGTTGGCCTCTAACAATGTTTATTCCCCTAATGAATACGGCTGGCATCAATTCTTAGATTATCAATCGTGAAAATAATAATCGATTAATAATGAAAAAGGAAGGACTATCTCACAAAATTGGGATTTGAATTGATAAACGATTATCAAGAATGGTCAATTTTGGGTACCCCAGGAGCTTAGAATGGCTTTACATAAAATTAGAGAAGAAACCTAAGAACCTTCCGCGAAGAAACCAGCGTTCAATAAACAGCGAAGATGTGATTTTTGTCCTCGTAACCGTGATTGTAAAACAAAATACATATGCGAAGGTTGCGAAAAAAATTTATGTTTGGAACATGTGCATATGTACTGCGAAAATTGTGCTCACTTCAGTAGTGAATAACTTTTTTGTTTACTATTTTTTATAATAGTTGATCGTTTCTAATGATAGCTCTATGTATTTTCATTTATGTTTTAATATCTTTGTTCATTTCCATTGTTAGTTTTATGAAATAAAAAACTTTTCTCTGGTAGTTTTTTTTATATAGCGAAAAAAATCGCATCAAGCGAAATTTTATTTCAATTTATCATTCTGTTTTTTAAACGAATAATTGTTTATTTTTATAATGAGCCGATATTAAAATTGAATTTTGGTTATGAGAAAATTTAAAAAATCCTAGCCAAAAATTGTTTAATAAAAAAAATAAATGGGGTATATGACACCCCACATGTCTGGAGATGCTAAGTATTTTCACGTGTCAGACACCGGGATAATATCTTCTAATATTATACTTGTTATACAGTAATTTACTAATTTCCAGTGTGTATTTCCTTACCGTATTATTTAAATTTTCGTTTTAGTTTATTCCTGGTAATCGGCCAACACAGTTAATAGTTAAAAATAATAAAGATATTTATTTGTATTCTTAAGGCGGGTCCAGATCAAGCGCGCCGATCCGCGCCGCGCCAAACGTTTGCGAACGTTGCAGGCGCGTTCAATTTGGACGGGTTACCGCGCACAAACGCGCAATAACGTGCACGAACAAGCGTTCGCAAACATTATCCACTTGTTGTCGGTACATCAAAGAAATTTGCTTGTTCGCGCGCGTTTGATTTGGACGAATTTTTAGTTTACTTGGTGTGTTTGTCAAGAGCGAATGCAGTTGTAATAAAGTCCATTGCATTATTTGAACAACTGTCTACTTGTAAAAACTTATTTAAAATGGAAGACGGTAATAATACAGAATGGGACCATGAAAGAATTTTATACTTTATTGATTTATATCACGAGTGTCCAGAGTTGTGGGATCCCCGTGATAAAAATTATCATATGCGCAATAAAAAACAAGATGCTTGGGAAACAATAGCCGCCAAATTAAAGTGCAATGTGGATGCAGCAAAAGCAAAAATGAATTCCCTGCTATCGTCATTTCGCCGCGAAAGGGGAAAAATAAAAAAAACAACAGGCACGGGCAAAGGTATGTATTGACTAAATTTTATTATTAATATGTATTATAATATTCACTTTATTGTTACATGTAGTACATTATTGTACATATGAAGTAATAATGGTGCCATTTTCAGATCGGAGGGAGATTTATGTGAGCAGCTGGTTTGCATATGAAAGGTTCTTTTTTTTATTGGACAAGAATAAACCTGTGGGACATATCAACACTGAAAATGTGAGTATAATCATAATAGTTATGAAATAGTGTGTTACGCAGCTTTCGCTCAAATGCATCAATAAGTAATAATGCCCTTACGCATAATCATTTTGCCATGGTACGCGACCATTGTTCATGAAATAGTCTGCTATTTCTTTGCGTATGGCTTGGGCATCTGTTGAACATTTCCTTGGGACTTTCTTTAAAGACATAAAGGAAGGTCCATCGTCTATTTCGTGTCTCCAACTTCCTGGTATTAATTTACCATCTTCTTCATGATCAAATGTTCTCGGAGGTGTGTATGTTTGGCGAGAGGCTTTACTTTTCCGTAGATAATTATGTAAGTAGATGGTTGACAGTGTAATAAGAGTTGTGTTGGGAGGTTCTAACAACATTGGCTTCCGCAATACTCGAAAGACAACAGAAAGAATCCCAAATGCATTTTCTACAACCCTACGAGCTCTTGAAAGTCGGTAATTAAAAATCCGTTCCATTGAACCCTTTGGGTGCACCCCTGCGTAGGGTTTCATGATATTTTGATGTAAGGCAAATGCCTCGTCGCCCAGAATTACGTAAGGACAAAGTTTTTGGCGACCAGGAAGAGCTTCCGGTTCAGGAAAATGTAGTTCGTTCTTAGTAATTTTCTGCCACAATACACTGTTTTTAAATACCCCTCCGTCCGATATCCGTCCCTGACACCCTACATCGGCAAACATAAAATTGTACTCTGCATCCACCAGTGCAAATAATACAATACTAAAGAAGGATTTGTAATTGAAATATTCGCTTCCTGTATTAAAAGGAGCTTGAATCATTACATGTTTTCCGTCTATGGCTCCTACACAGTGCGGAAAATTCCAGACGTCTTCAAACATTTTCGCGTGCTTCGCCCAATCTTCTGAACCACTTGGCATCTGTAATTAAAGAAATTATAAAATTAATTTATTTTTATAGACCTCTGTAGAAGAAGAGGACGACAACAGTGATGGGGAAGAAGGGAACGAAGTTAATTCAGAATTAACCACAAATGAAGCGACAGAAGAGCCGAACCCTACACAAAACCAAGAACCTGCAGATTCCCAACTACAATCCCAAAATAAAACAAGAGAGAAACGCAAACTGTTTGCTTCACCAAAGAAGGCACCGGCTAAAAAAAAGAAGCCTGCAGAGGATCCGCGAATTGCCTACGCCTTTGATGTCCTTCAAAAGGCCTCAACCGCCGAAAAAGATGAATGTTCAACTTTCGGTGAACATATTGCAAGCAGACTCCGAAAATTTGATGACATGACGCGAGCTACAGCTATGTATCACATAAATAATGTAGTGTTCCAAATCGAATTTGATTATTATCGAAATACTGCTGCACGCACACCACAACAACAGCAACAACAAATTGTTATTAATCCTCCACTTCCTTCGCCGTCAACTTCATTTGGTAATCCATCGTCGTCTTCAGCAACTTTTGAAAATAGCTCCCCATATTCACAGTCAATGAGTCCATTGCAACAGTATGTTCATACCTTTGCTGATTTGTAAATTATATTGAGAAATTATATATATTTATATAAACTAACTAAAATAAGGTTAAATATATAGTTAACTTACCTGTATGTGGTCTTTAAATGCCTCAACTATAGCGTTGCAAACTTCAGGAACTATTGTAGAAATACTTTGCTTTGAGACTTTAAACAAATATGATAAACTAGTAAATGAGTCTCCGGTTGCCAAAAAACGTAGGGTTATCGCTAATCTTTCTTTAACAGGTATACACTCTCTGAAATTGGTGTCCTTTTTTTGTATTTCAGGGCCCAATAACTCAATTAATCTTTGAAAGTCTTCAGAGGACATGCGATAAAATTTTTTGAATTGCCCCGTGTTTTCAATTGACAAATCACACAATAAGTCACTGCCACTGTAATGCTTTCTATTTTTAAAAATTCTTGTCATCCACCATCGGCGATTGTTCTTCTTTTTTTTTAATGTGCCACTTATTACAATAAATGCAGCACTCGCTACTTTAATTTTTTGATAATCGGTCATGTTTGATATCTACGAATGAAACAAACGCACTAAACTTGGAACCTTTCCGAACATAGCCAAACGTGCGCGCATTTGGTCTATGTAGACAATTCTCCGAACATACACGAATTTTGTTCGCAAACGTTTGGCGCGGCGCGGATCGGCGCGCTTGATCTGGACCCGCCTTATTCCTTTCTCATTCATTTCATTTTCCCAAACTACGTTTCGTTGTATTGCCATTTTCAAGTGTTTCTTTTTCTCTACAATGAATAATGTGTTACCTAATTATAATACATTGAACAATAAAAGCTAAGACAAAATTAATTAAAAACAATGAATTATTAAAACTTACACATAATAAATCTTCTGTCGACTGTGGACATAACGTTCTAAAATATTTTAAAATAAAATAAAGGTAATCGAACCTGTCTGATTTATAAAATCATCAACAAAACATACAAATAACAGTCATAGGTGGGTAAGATACAAAACACCTACAGCTACTCTATCAAATGGTTGTATATTTTTGGGAGACTTTGAAGGTCCGTCTTATAGTTAATTGAATTTTTGTTCTGTTTCATATAAATAATTTCTTTGATTTCACGTTTGATTCTGTTTTCTTCCTTATCTAAAATTTTGATGTTTTCAAAATCAAAACGATGGTGGTTTTCGATTGCGTGTTTTGAAAGGGCTGTGGAATGTTCATTGTTAGTTTTTTTATTTGTGATTGTAAATTCTGTTATGTAGGTATTGAGATGTTTGACCCACGTATTCACCATGGCAATCGTTATATTGGATTAATTTACTAAGTAAGTAATAAGTAGTAACTGTTACATTGTACTTTTATTATCCTTATTAATGAAGAATACATTTTTAGTGTTTTTAAATGAAACTCAAGGTCTCTAGTTAATTCCACAATATAATACAAGTTATTGAAAATTCTAAAAAATTGACAATTAGAATTTTCAATAACTTGTATTATATTGTGGAATTAACTAGAGACCTTGAGCTTCATTTTTTTTTTATTCATAATTAACGTGCTCGGCTACTGTGGCCACTTGCACAGGTGCGATTACAAGATTAACAATACAATTTGTATAAGGTTCATTCATTCGATATATTTATACACAATTACACTATTGTTCTATAGTTTATGGAAAAGTTGCACATCTTTGAGAAACTGGAGAAGGTAGGTAATTTGTACCGAGTTATTTAGGACGTCTTTGTAGTTCTGGCTAAGCTGAAACTGTAGTCTTTGGGTGGCATATTCCGGACACTCCGTCAAGATATGTTTTATGGTTAGGTTGGAGTTGCAGCTGGAGCAAACGGGTCTGGAGGTATTAGACATTAGGTATCCATGGGTAAGTTTTGAATGACCTATTCTAACTCTTCTCACCACAGCTAAATCATGCCTTGAGAGGCCAGCAAAACAACATGGTTGAGGATGACCTATCGAGTGCTGTATTTGGCGTAAGGATGTGCCGGCAGAGTCCTAATTCTGCTGCCATGTTACTTTGGCTTTTGTTTTAAAATGTGATTTTAAATCCTTACAAATTGTGAGATTGTCGGTGACGGTAAATTTAGAAGCAGTTTTTGCCTGTTGGTCTGCAAGTTCGTTGCCTACGATGCCAATGTGGGAAGGTAACCAAATAATAGTAACTGCTATTTTTAGGGAAGTGATAAGTTGGTAGGAGTCTAGATAGATTGGACAATAGGATGTTCGGTAAATATATTTTGGATGGATGAAGTTGAAGCTAGTGAATCTGTGCATATGGCAACGTGCTTATAAGGTGGGGAGATGGAATTGATGGCCAAGAGTATGCTGAATAGTTCGCCTGTGTGGATGCTACAGGTTGAGGAGATTAGGGAAGATTTGATAGAAGTTCGTGTTGATGTAACAGCGCAGTCCACTCCTGTTTCATTTTTGGATGCATTAGTGTATAAAACTAAGTCATAGTCACAGTTAGTTAATATTTCATTAAAAGCATTTTTTATTAATTGTTTGGGTGTTGTGTGTTTGTCGTATCTCATAAGCGATGTGTTAAATTTAGGAATGTTGATAGTCCATGGAGGAGTAGAGGGGATAAGAAGAGGACTTGTATGTGAAAGGTTAACGCCGTCTAGTAGCTGCGATAAAATCAGAGAGATCGGTTTTATTATTGGTATGGTTGAGGAGTTGTGTGGATTGTTAGAAGTTGATGTAAATAGAGGGTAGACAGGATTGTACGGGTTAGACGATACAGAGGCAGCATAAGAGAGCAGAAGTTGGCGTCGTCTAATCCAAAGCGGAGGCTCATTAGCTTCGCAATAAAGGCTTTCTGCAGGGCTAGATCGAAAAGCTCCAAGACAAAGACATAAAGCTGTATTATGCACCGAGTTTAAAAGGTCGAGGTCTGATTTAGTGGCAGAGATATATATGTGACAACCATAATCTAATTTTGAACGAATAAGGGCCCTGTATATTTTAAGAAAAGAATTTTCGTCTGCTCCCCAGTGGTAATGCGAGAGTGTTTTAATAATGTTCATTCTTTTGAAGCAGTCGCCTTTGATTTCTCGAATATGTTGTTTCCAGTTGAGACGAGAGTCAAATGTTAGGCCTATTATTTTACAGTGATCCACGACGGGAAGATGTACGTTATTAATGAAGATACTAGGAGATTGTGAGGGTGGTCGTCTACCAAATTTAATAATTTTAGATTTTGTTTGCGAAGAAGTTAATCCTAAGTGACTTACTTTTTTACTTAGGGTGTTTACTGCTGACTGAATTAGATTAGATGTAGTCGTCATAGACATGCCATGACTGTAAACAACTAGATCGTCTGCATATAAGGCATACTTGATGGGAGGAAGGAGATCAGAGCAAAGATCGTTGATAGCCAGATTGAATAGAGTGGGGCTTATAACCGACCCTTGGGGAACTCCATCCCTTTGGCCATAGGCTGACGAGAAAATACCATTACCAAAGACTTTGAATGATCTTGAAGATAGGAAATTTTGAATAAAATGGTATATGTGTCCGGAGATATTAAGTAACGTTAATTTATTTAGTATTGACTGTCTGCTAACAGTGTCAAAAGCGCCGTCAATATCGAATATAGCTGCAATGACTTCTTGTTTTCTGTTTATTGCCCCAGAGATATGAGATTGAAGAAGGACTAGGTTGTCTTGAGTCGATCTATTACGTCGAAATCCTGATTGTTCTTTTGAGATAACATTATATTTATCAAGAAACCAGAGGAGCCGCTTATTAACCATCTTTTCTAATAATTTGCACATGGTACAAGTTAGTGATATAGGTCGGAAAGAGTTTGGAGAGGTAGTAGCCTGTTCAGGTTTTTTGATGGGAATTATCGTAGATGTCCGCCATAGGCTAGGGAATTGGTTGGTGGACCATATTAAATTGGAAATTTCTAGGAGCTTATTTAAACCTATGTTGGAAAGTTTTTTTAGAAATATATACGGGATGTCATCAGGACCAGAGGCAGTATTTTTGCAGCTATTGAGAGCTAAGGAAAGTTCTGAGTAAGAGAATGGGCAGTTAAGAGAAGTAATATCTCGAGATTTTGACACAGTACATGGGGAAGGAGCTTTATCTGAATAAGTAAGTGTAGAATTAACTTTACTTTGAAATTTTAATTCAAAGGTTTTTGCCAGTATATTGCTGATTTCTTCATTTCTATTGACTACTGTATTATTATAGATAAGACAGGGAATTTTGGAAATTCGAATTGTTTCCTTGTATTTGCCTAATTTGATTCCAAAGTTGGGAGGGATTTGTGTTCACATTTATGGAGGATACATAATTTCTCCAAGAATATTTTTTACATTGTTTTACGATATAACGTGTTTTGGCTCTGGATCTTTTGAGATTAGTAAGATTTTCTTGTGTCTTATGCCTACGATACATATTTAGTGCCATTTTTTGTTGATTTATTGCACTTGCACAGCAGGAGTTCCACCATGGCACTGTTTTTTGTTTATGTGAAATAATATTTTTACCAATATGCCAATGCTAAATCTGTTGACAACCGTGATTAGTAAATTAAAATAATGACTAAGTACTTAAAAATATCAATATGGAATGCCAATGGGCTTACCCAACATTCACAAGAACTCAAAACTTTTATATATAACCACGACATCGACATCATGCTGGTGTCAGAAACCCACTTTACAAAAAAAAGTTACCTTAAAATTCCAAATTATGTAATATATGACACCCAGCACCCGGATGGTACGGCGCATGGCGGAAGTGCTCTAATAATTAAATCTAAAATAAAACATCACGAAACAGTTAGCTTTAAAAAAGACTTCTTACAAGCAACAAGCGTAATAATAGAAGACTGGCACGGTCCATTAACAGTTTCTGCCGTCTACTTCCCACCAAAACATGCTGTCAAAAAAGAAGAATTTGAACAATACTTTAAGCAACTTGGTAATAGATTTCTCGCAGGTGGTGATTACAACGCCAAGCACACCCACTGGGGTTCGAGGCTAATCAACCCGAAAGGCAGACAACTCCTGATGGCCATAAATGATAATAATTACAAACACCTATCTACTGGCGAACCTACGTACTGGCCAACGGATAGAAGTAAAATCCCAGATCTAGTTGATTTTTGCGTAACCAAAGGTATCCCAAAAGAATCGCAAAAAGCAGAATCCTGTTTTGATTTGTCTTCTGATCACTCTCCCGTACTAATAGAGCTGAGTACAACAATACTAATACGAGAAACACCCCCAAAACTCGGCAGCAAGAACACAAATTGGGATATATTTCGAGAAATAATAGACGAGGAATTAAAATTAAACATACCATTGAAGTCACGCATAGATATAGAAAATGCAGTGCAAAATCTTAACAAAATTATTCAAGCAGAAGTGTGGAACAGCACACCTACAAACACAACTACTTATTCTCGTCAGGTGTTGCCAACTATAATAAAACAAAAAATAGTAGAGAAACGACGGCTACGGAAAATATGGCAGAACACGAGGTGCCCTCAAGACAAAACAAAACTTAATCAAATCACTCGTCAACTTAAAGATTTACTAAATAATCACAAAAATGACAGTATCCAAAAGTATTTGAAAGGGCTCACCGCAACCGAAGCTACCGAATATGCACTTTGGAAAGCCACTCAAAAAATCAACCGGCCACAACTGCTTAATCCACCTATACGCAAAGAAAACAATCAGTGGGCAAAGAGCGACGAAGAAAAAGCAGAAACATTCGCTTGTCACCTTGAAAAGGTCTTTCAACCGAATCCACCAAATAACGACAACGACATCGAAGCACAGCTCTTAACTGATCTAGAATCTCCATACCAGTTAGAATTACCAGCAGAAAAATTTACAATCGCGCAAGTCAATAGTATAATTAAAACAAATTTAAATCCTAGAAAAGCCCCTGGCTATGACCTTATTACAGGAAAAGTACTTCAAGAACTACCAAGAAAAGGTGTAGTATATTTAACACAAATATATAACGCAATTCTGAGGATAGGTCACTTTCCCATGGTTTGGAAAGTAGCCCAAATAATTTTAATACTCAAACCTGGTAAACCGGCTGAAGAAGTAAAATCATACAGACCGATCAGCTTACTGCCAGCAATGTCCAAAGTCCTGGAAAAGTTAATACTCTCAAGAATTGAACCAGTCCTAACAGCCCGTAAAATTATACCAACTCACCAATTTGGATTTAGACCAAAACATGCGACTATTGAACAAATTCATCGTGTCTGTACAAACATAAGCCAAACACTTGAAGACAAAAAATACTGCTCTGCAGCCTTTTTGGATATTTCTCAGGCTTTTGATAAAGTTTGGCATACCGGCCTCCTCTACAAACTAAAAAAAATCCTTCCACTTAGTTACTTCCTAACCCTAAAATCCTACCTAGAAGATCGCCATTTCCTCGTCAAATATCAAGACGCGCATACGTCAATATTTCCTGTTAAATCTGGAGTTCCTCAGGGCAGTGTTCTGGGACCTGTGTTGTATCTCTTGTACACAGCCGATTTACCTACCACCAATGGCGTTGTAACAGCCACATATGCTGATGATACCGCCCTACTATCAATGCATGAAGATCCCAATCAAGCATCACAAATACTCCAAATGAACCTGAACAATATACAAACCTGGTTAAAAAAGTGGAGAATACAAGCAAATGCAACGAAATCGGTGCATGTTACTTTTACGAACCGAAAAGGAAACTGCCCACCAGTGACCCTAAACAGTCAACAGCTCAACCAGCAACAGGATGTAAAATATTTAGGCATGCATATAGATAGAAAACTGACCTGGAAAAAACACATTTTCATGAAGAGGAAGCAACTTGGACTGAAACTTAATGGTTTATATTGGCTTATAGGTCGAAAATCACAACTATGTCTACAAAATAAAATACTTATTTATAAAACAATCTTGAAACCCATTTGGAGTTATGGAATACAACTATGGGGAACTGCTTCTAATTCTAACCTCGAAATCTTAGAAAGGTTCCAATCCAAAACTCTTCGAGTCATGACCAATGCACCTTGGTATGTCCCAAACAACTATATACGAAATGACCTCCAAATACCCACTGTAAAAGAAGAAATATCAAACTTCGCCCAAAAATACCAACAGAGACTGCAGCAACACCCCAATAATTTAGCAAAGTCCCTCAGGAGAATACCGGCAAGAAGAAGATTAAAACGTTATATTGTTAGTGATTTACCAACAAGATTTTAAATGTATATTTAAATTAATGTGCACAATACCCTAGAGACAAATAATTTTATATTTTATATAAAATATTTAAGAATAGAGTATGGTTATAGGACCATTGCTCTGCATGTTAATGTGATTAGTGACAAACTATTTACCTATTGTAATTTTAATTTACAGATTGTAAATAAATTGGGAAGTTTAAAAAAAAAAAAAAAAATATGCAGACTGGCAGCTGAAAGTATAGCATCTGTAATTTTTAGGATGTTATCGTTCATATTATCTGAGAAAGATAATGCAGATAAGTTGGTTTCAGATTGAGACGTATAACTAGTCCAGTCGGCAGTGTTTAAGCGCCAATACCATCTGGATAGAGTATCATTATGGCTGGGGATATTGGAGCAAATAATAATGGGATAGTGGTTGCTATCATAAAGATCATTAGCCGTATGCCAGTTTAGTAAAGGAGCAAGTTTAGGGTCACTAAGACTAAGATCAATAGAGGAGAAGGTACCAGAGGAGAAATTCAGGTGTGCATTAGAACCGGTGTTAAGCAGGCAAGAACCTGTACAATTGATCACATTTTCGACGGTTTTCCCTTTGCCGATGGTGTAATTGGATCCCCACATTGTATTGTGGGCGTTAAAGTCACCTACTAGAATGTAAGGTTGGGGGAGTTGGTAAATTAGGTTTAGAAGTTCTATTTCTTTTAAAGGGTAATTAGGAGGGATATATAAACTGCAGATAGTGAGTTTATTTGGACACCAGGTGGAGACTGCAATAGCTTCAAGATCAGTAGTGATATGGAGGGGAGTGGAAAATAGTTCTCCAGATATGAAAATTGAGGTGCCCCCACTAGCCCTTGCGCAGTTGGTGCGAACATAATGGTAACCTTCGTAGTTTTTTAGTTTAGGGCGTCTATCTATTTTTGAGTTGGTTTCTTGTAAACACAGGATATCAGGTTGTTCGTCTGTTATTATTTGTTGAATTCTTTCCAAGCGAGGAAAGAATCCATCACAATTCCATTGGATAACTTTGAATGGCTTAAGAAGTTAGTTGTTAAGAGAGTTGTGAGAGAGGATAATTGAGCTCGTCATCAGTTTGGCTATCAGAAGAAACGCTTTTATTATCAGAGAGCTCCTCGGGATTAAGTTGTCTTTTAAGTTTTTTCTGTAGTCGTGTGAGGCGGTTTTTAAGAGATATTTCTTTTGTTTCGGAGTAAAGAAGTGATAAATCACTTAACAGTCCCTGGATATTAGAAGTAGATTCCAAGGCTTCGTTAAGAGGATCTGAACTACCGTATGAGTTTTCTAAAAACGCTGTGAACTGCAATTCAGAGAGTGTGAATTTGGATGGGTTGATCTTATAGAGGTCCTGTATAGAGGTTTGAGAGTTGGGTGTGAGTTTGTGATGTTCAGGAACTAGATTTTTAGGTTTTTTCTTAACGTGCTTAACTGTGTTTTGGGATGTTGTATAAGAGGGGGGAGGCATTTGATTGTCTGTTGGTGATGGGGATTCCGTGGGTGATAGTTGATTGGGGGTATTAACACTGCTGTCAGAGGAAATACCTCTTTTTTGTCCATGGGCCAAGGGAGGCAATATAGGGTTAGGCAGTGGTTCTACATGGGTAGGGTCGGCTGTTGATATAATATCCGATCGGGGTTCGGAAGGTGAAAAGAGGGATGAAGGAATGCCACTGACTGAAGTAGTAGCAGGTAATTGTGATAGCGAGGGGGGATGGGAGGATATTTCGTTTTGTAGCTGTGACGATGGAGTGTTGGTGCAAGTGTCGGCGGTGTGTCCGCTCTGTTTACATAGAAAACACACCAATTTGTCAGTGGAAACGAATATACGATACGGAGTGTCCTCGTGAGTAATAAGAATTGAGGTTTGTATGTTAAAGTTATCATTATCAGGGATAACGTAAGTAATTCTGCGGAAGCTCATGATGTGAGCGTATTCATCTCCTTGCGCGCCACATTTAACAAATGAAACAGGAGAGGCTATTTGCAGTCCGATGTCCTTGAGAGCTTTTTCAATAACGGAATGGGGGATAGTGGGAGAAACATTCTATATTAAAATACGTTTAGCAGGCGAAATAAATCTTCGAATAGGAATTATTGTGAAAATTGATGCAAATGTTCTGATGAGTTTGAAGAAGATCATCTAGAATTGCTGTTGAAGATAGATATATACAGATACGGTTATTGGAGATTCTCGATGCAAATGTGATATTTTTGGGGGAGACGATGTCTCCTATAGCTTTTATGTATTCGAATAAAACGGTGTTCGGAATAGAGTGCAAGACAATTGCTTGCTCGCGTTCAGGGAACGTAGGTGGTGGGGGTTTTGTTAAAGTTGCATCAACGTATGATTTTGTGATATGAAATGAATTTTGTTGAGATAAGGATGTTTGGGTGGTAGTTGCCATTATGCAAGTGGTCCTGGATGCCAAAACCACGATGATTAAAATTGAAAGAGGAACAGAAGTCCAAAATGACCCTGTGAATTAAATAGTAGGAAAATAGCAGTTACCTGTTGTACTGCTACGGCACTGGAATAATTCTTGATTCATTTGTTGATGATAATATCACAAATCGAAAAACAAAACGGTCACTAATTGGTTTATAATGTTCACATTTTGATATTTAGTTCTAACAATTATCAATAGAATGAAAAAGCTTAATATGAAATTAACACGAAGATAACGTTAATTACCCAGATAGTACAAAATGCGTGTGCACTCGTCGGCTACTTGAATAGGAAATGGAGTTTCATTTAAAAACACTAATATGAGCATATTCCACGAAGTAAGGGTCGAGACAGTCAATTTCAATACATTTTGAACAATTATTTGTGAAACAAGTGTCACAATGACTCGTTTTGTAGTACGAGTGAAATTTGCACAACGATCCGCGAAGCGGTGAGTTGTGCAAATCACGAGTACTACAGACAGTCATTGTGGCAAAAGTTTTACACAATATTTTTTATAATTCGCATTTATTTAATTTTTTAAATAAAATAGAATTTCTCATAATCCCTGTTTTTATACTAGGAGGAGTGGTTTGGATTTAAATTGGCAATTCTGTAGATTCCTAATTGGTCAGATCAGAGGTGGTTTTATTCAGCACTTCTGACTTTTGACATATTATAACCGAATAATTGTGTAAATTGTGAACAAACTTTCATTTAAGCAAAAAGAGGATGAATATCTGTTTAAAAAAGAGCAATAAAAATATAACTAAATTCCTAACCAACTGTACACTAAAAATTACTATAACGGTGTTCAAAGAGCTTCATTGTGACACTGTAAACAATGTTATAATGAAGTCTCTTTTATACGTGAATTATAAAAAAACAATTGTTTTATTGTAGGGTTTCGCTTTCCAAAAGGGTTCCGTCACCAAAAAAGTTTGAGAACCGCTGAAGTATCGGAGATCACATATAACTCCTAAGTATGAGGAAGTATTTCACGTTTGAAGAGTGTGACCTCCAATGTTACATTTGACATGATCAGTGAAAGTCAATTCCTATTACATTGTTTCAGAAATCCTTTGATTTTAACTATATCGCTATAGTAGCAAAATTCTCGTTGAATGAAATCGAATCCGATCAAAAAAATTGTTCTCTCCACTAGATCAATAATTTATTAGTCGATGTTTCAGTTTAATAATGCTAATAGTTCCACCTGAAATCTAATTAACATCGTTACTAGTTCAATTAATAATTATTTATGGTCGACATTTAACGATGAAATAAAACAATATAGTTTGTTTAAATCTTCATATATTTGAACTAATGTTCAATTTAAACTTGTTGACGCGTTTCACTAACACAGTAGCTTTGTCAAAACGAATGAAGGTAAAATATAAAAATGTCTTAATATATACAGTGCTAAATCTATTTACTAAGGTTAACAATGGTATTAAAAGATATTACCTGGAAATTCATTCACTACAAACATTCCTAAGCTATCTTCTAGGTAAAGAGGTTCAATAAAGGAGACTGATTGATATCTATTTGGTCGTTAAGGAGATTACCTGAATATTTATTTTTGTTAATCTCTAGGGCTTCTAATAAATTTAAACTAAAGGATTTACCGACTACATGGAGAATTTCAAAATTTGGGTCGAAAATGTGTTGGTTTTCTAATAAATGATTTGAATAGTTAGAATCTAGTTTTTTGTTGTCATAGCTACGTTTGTGTTCCGAAATTATAGTTTTAAAATTTCTAAAAGTTCTACCGATATAAATTTTATCACAATTGTCATTACCACATTTTAATTTATAAACTCCTGATTTGTTTAATTTTGAAGATTTAGATTTATTATTTTTAATGAATTTGGATAAATTGTGATCAGTTTTAAAGGAAATATTCATGTCTAAAGTTTCTAAAAATGATTTAATTTTTAAGGATGGTGTTCCAAAGTATGTTAAGCTTTTAAATTGTCTATTATTTTTATCTGAGGGGATTACTTGTTCTAAAGTCTGTTTTTTTATCTTTTTATTTATGATATTGTCAATTAAATTTGGATCGTAATTATTATTAACTGCTATTTGTTTTATGATATTTAATTCTTTGGTATAATTATTAATATTTAATGGGACTGTTAAGAGTCTGTGTATCATACTATTGAAAGCTGCTAGAACACCATCCTTAAAAATTAAATCATTTTTAGAAACTTTAGACATGAATATTTCCTTTAAAACTGATCACAATTTATCCAAATTCATTAAAAATAATAAATCTAAATCTTCAAAATTAAACAAATCAGGAGTTTATAAATTAAAATGTGGTAATGACAATTGTGATAAAATTTATATCGGTAGAACTTTTAGAAATTTTAAAACTAGAATTTCGGAACACAAACGTAGCTATGACAACAAAAAACTAGATTCTAACTATTCAAATCATTTATTAGAAAACCAACACATTTTCGACCCAAATTTTGAAATTCTCCATGTAGTCGGTAAATCCTTTAGTTTAAATTTATTAGAAGCCCTAGAGATTAACAAAAATAAATATTCAGGTAATCTCCTTAACGACCTAATAGATATCAATCAGTCTCCTTTATTGAACCTCTTTACCTAGAAGATAGCTTAGGAATGTTTGTAGTGAATGAATTTCCAGGTAATAACTTTTAATACCATTGTTAACCTTAGTAAATAGATTTAGCACTGTATATATTAAGACATTTTTATATTTTACCTTCATTCGTTTTGACGAAGCTACTGTGTTAGTGAAACGCGTCAACAAGTTTAAATTGAACATTAGTTCAGATATATGAGGATTTAAACAAACTATATTGTTTTATTTCATCGTTCAGTATGGATCTTCATCAAGTAAAAGCCTCATCTATTCAATTTTCGACATTTAACTATTTAGGAAGTATGATATTTTCTTAGAAGACGTGAGAAAAAAAAAGATGATGAATATATGCCAAATTACCATAAAATCGATGAAATTTACATGCACAGATATAATTTATGAAAGAAATTTGTGCCGGGGTCATTGTACCTGTTACTTTCAAAGTAGGTCGTTCTATCAAAACATCTTACATGGATAAAATATTTCGAAAATATGTTTCTAGAGAGCTGATATGAAAGAAAAGTATATTATATTTATCTTTATTAACCAAAATAGTTACGAACTTACATTTGTATGTTGACAAAGAGTTTCAAATATGTTCCAGTCCTCCTCTGTATTACCTGACATACGCAACACATAAAAATCCTAGATGAAACACTTTTTTAATGAAAAAACAGCTCCACAATGAGTTTATTGAGTAGACACAAAATAGTTTTGCTACTGTAGTCGACAACACAATGAAACGGTATATACACAAAAGGCTGTTTATATCTTTGTATAATCAATATCTCAATAACAACTTGAATTTGGCAATATATTATCCCTTCCTGTCGTAGTTTCAGATTCATCATGATTTGTCCTTTGACGAACTCTTATATTCAAAATCCTATTTTCAACTTTAAAATCCAGATTGTGGTGAAAAGTCAGAGTATGGATTTATCTTCCTACTCTAAAAATCGACGCAATTGCAGGAATAAGAAAAATAATAACAAATGTGCGGTGGAATCTATAAGATTTTATTTACTGAAAAAGATAAACTAGGTGAATATAAAAGACGTAACGTAACTGAAAGAATAGACTAAGAAGGTTAGTAAAAGTATTTTTGAGACTCTCACACAATGCGAAAAAACAATACTAAGACTTTTGAAGGGAGATCGAAGATATCAACACTACAGGTAACGGTACAGAAAGAGACGGTAATAAAGGACGTCCACTGTTATCTATATTCCTAAATAGTGATAAAAGTAACAGATTGTTTGGTTCTGCATTCATCTTGTACAAATAAATTAAAGCCCGTAATCGTTGATTTTGAAGTTAATTAAGATAAATTATCGAAATTAAGAATACTAGGTGAATAAGAAGGAATAAATTTGATAATTGTTTTTGACGTTATGATCTGTAATTGGTAATACAAATAAAAATTCAAAGATAAGTATGAGAGCAACGTGTCAGCCAACAATAGGAGAGATCAGTTAGTATGAGGAACGAATAAAAATTTACAGTTATTGATCAGTCACGTGGTAATAGAGGCATGTCAAAAAAGGGGCAAGGACGAGTTGTCTCCCGTCTTGAGCAGGTAGTTTTTTTATAGGTCGAATTGTCTCCCATCATAGGTCGAGTTGTCTCCCAAGGTAATATACATTAAAAGGTATTAATTTTCACAAAGTACACCGTTGTTGCCAAATCAAAATTTTTATTTTTAAAAGTACGTTGAACTATTGAAACCTTTTTCTTTTTGTAAAATGTCTCTCAGGATATGAGAATCATTTAACTACCTTGAAATAGAAAAGTAAGAAAATAATCCTTACATTTATTTATTTGTAACGATAACCTGCAGTTTAAATTGTCATTAACAAATAACTAATTACATTTCCTTAGATTATTTTAGTGATAATCTGCATTAAAATCTACTTTAATTTACATTAAAAGAATGTTAAGTTAATCCATCAATATTTTACAAACCCAAAAACAGGTAGGTACTTTCCCTCCTTCGCCTTATAAAGGGTGGTATTAAAAATAGTAAACCATATTTCACATATTCTTCACAAGTTTCACAGGTTGTAAAGTTTGTTTACGAAGTTGTTGAATAGTTAAAAGTGGTACAGTGAAACTATACGTATAATGGAGGCTACAATAATTAAAAGTGAAAAAGGCAAAGATTTGTTAGTGATCGATGGGTTTAAATTTTCATTCCACAAGTTATTAGCAAGAGACACTCTAAAAAGATGGCTTTGCGCGTCCAGGAAAACGCAGTGCAAAGCTTTTGTTAAAACAAAATTGGACCGTCCAGAAGTGATCGAATCTTCTTTAAACCACAACCATGAGAAATTATCAGAAGAACTTCTAAATAGGCAGACTCTAAGCAATGCTGTAAAAATTAAAGCAATAGAAGATATTTCGGCAAAACCAATGGGCCTAATTAGAAAGGAGGTAAGAGAATCCCATTGTGAAACTATTACTACTCATGACGTTGAAAGGATGAGAAAAAATATGTATACTGCTAGGTCCAAAATTGCATCAAAACTTCCAACTAATATAGTTGAATTTCATAGTTTATTAAATTCTGTTACTTTAAAAACTAATAGGGACGAATATTTTATTCTTAAAAATGATGAAATAAATAATATAGTCATGTTTTCATGTAAAACAAATATTATTGCTCTAAAAGAAATAAGTGAATTATATGTTGATGGCACTTTCGATTATTGCCCTAATTTTTTTTTACAATTGTTTACCATTCATGGCTTTAAAAATAATCATTATATTCCTTTGGTTTTCTTTCTTCTAAAAAATAAAAATACAGTATCGTATAAATTAGCTTTACAATATTTAAAAGAAATATATCTATCTACAACAGGTCACGACTTTCTTCCAAAAACTATAACTTCAGATTTTGAATTAGCAATACACAAAGCAATTCGCGAAATTTTTCCAAAAACAGAAATTAAGGGATGTCTATTTCACCTAGGTCAAAGTTGGTATAGAAAAATTCAAAGTTTAGGACTTTCTACCGAGTATCAGTTAAAAGACAATTTAGAAACAGATATAACTAAATACCTTACTTATATTTTTGGTTTACCATTCCTTAAAGCAGAAGACGTTGGCGATTGCTTTGTTCTTGATCTCATTGCAATTCAACCAGATGATGAGAGGGTGATTAAATTTAATGACTATTTAGTTGAAACTTACATAGATGAAATTTCTACCTTTCCTCCTAACATTTGGGCTGAAAACTCTTCTTCTTTAAAAAGGACAACAAACGCATGCGAATCTTTTCATTCGCGTTATAATGCTTCATTTTATAATACACACCCAAATTTTAACCAGTTTATAAAAGTTCTTCTAGATTTTCAAATAGATACCTATATTAAGCTTCAAAGTATTGATACCGTGGTCAAAGTATATGATCGAAAAGTATTAATGAAAAAAAAGTTTTTGGAAGATAATTTAGAAAAATTACAAGACGGCAGGATTACCAATTTTCAATTTTTAAAAAATATTTCTTTTAAATGCAGAATCTAATTTGTATTATAAGTGTGTAGAGTGAAAAAGTTTTTTTTTATATCATTTTTGTAAATATTATTGTCTTGAAATATATAAGTATATATATATATATATATATATATATATATATATATATATATATATATATATATATATATATATATATATATATAAGTAAACCATTGTATATTTTCCTTTGTTTTATTATAATAAAATAATTATAATTTCCTACGTACTGTTTTATTTTAACAAAATTAGGAAATACCATTCCAAATATTTCGTCAAGATATAAGTAAGATCGATTTGGCAACAACGTTTAGATTTTAAGGTATTATAAGTACTTATGCTAATTACGGATTAAAATCATCCGGGAGACAATTCGACCGTCACCTTTTTGAGAGCAGGTAATATTTTTATTTTGGGAGACAATTCGACTCCGCCGTCAAAAAAGATGTGTAGAAATTATTGGAAGGTATTATTATATTAAGATATACCGAGCATTTCAATGAAAACTATTCATCCTCTACAAATCTGCAGCCGTCACTTTTATGAAAAAATACAAAAATACGTCAAAAATAATATAAAGGGGGGCGTCTTTTTGCTCATATGTATTCCTTATAACTTTAACCCCCTCCTCTATATGGGCACCTCTCCAATTTCTGTTAATGGTACACCCTATATATTTCCACATTTTTTTATTATCCTCCAAAAGGTGATTACAAAAATATCTAATTCCTAAAGTGAAAAGTATATCATTTGGGAGTTACGGATAATTTCAATTTACTGACAGAGAAAGTTTAATTATTAACAAATTAGCATAACAATGATAAATTATTTTATAAGATGTTCGAATGGTTTCCATACAATAATACAATCGAGCTTCAAATGATTGTCGCACATTATGTAACATTTATGGGTTCACTTGTTGACATTCTTGAACAATTCGCTGACGTAAATCATCTATAGATTCTGGCTGAGTGGCATACATTTCAGTTTTCAGATATACCCATAAAAAGTCCAGTGGGGTTAAATCGGATGATCTAGGTGGCCATGACAACATTGGGCCTCATCTGCTTATCCAACTATCAGGAAATGTTTCGTTTAAATACTGTTATACCTCGCGAGTGTAATGTGGAGGTGCTCCATCTTGTGAAACGCCAGCAAAGCTTGATACACAGGGTGTCCCGGGACTAATGGGAAAAAAGTCAGGAGCGTATAATCTGAGACAAAATAATGTTAGTACTTCATATAAACTATTTCTATGCAGGCCCTCGTTTTCGAGTTATAGGCCTCCAAAGTTTTAATTTTGAATTTGGTTTTTCTTTTTATTTTTTGTACTAGTTATTTGATCTTTATGAAATTCACGGCAAAGCTATAATGTACGTGTATGTTTATTTTGGAAAGGTAAACAGATTTACAGTAGTGCCTTGAAGCCAGGGACGGACTACTCGCAATGGTTAGTGATCCAAAAAATTTGCAGGGATGGCACACCCTATATGAAATTATCGAAATTGACTTCTCCACATATTAAGCTAACGAAAAGGTACTCTTGTTGCAATTCGATAAAATAAGCCGTTTGGTTAATATTTACAGTTTTATTAATGCACTACGTACCAATTTACCTAACTAACTAATTAATACGATGTCGAATATTTACCTACAGTACTACAAAAAAATAAGTTGATGATAGCAGATGATAAAAACGTTAAGAACTTATTTAATGGGAATTAAATAGGTACGCAAACAACGTAATTAGTTGCTTTTAATCAAAATTACGAACACAACATTATTAAACCATTAAGAAAACCTCAAAAAACACTAGTTATAAAAGATTAGACTCAAACTAATTCCTAAACGACAACAAAAACTAACGTTATTCTAATAAATGTTTAATATGAGCTCCTCCCACTTCCACGCACATTCTACGTCTACGAAGGTTGTTTCTTTGCACTTGAAAGATCAATCCCATATTATTTTTAATAACATTGAACATTGCAGTGTAACACAATTCTGTCTGTTAAATCTTGCCTTGTTTGCACAGGTGTTGCGTATACTTTACTTTTGAGATAACCCCAGAGAAAGAAATCCATAGGATTAACATCTCCTGATCGCGGTGGCCATTGAAAAGGGCCTCCACGACTAATCCATCTATTAGGAAACGTTGTGTGTAAATGCATGAACTACGAGTTTGTAGTGGCACATCATCAAACAGGTTCCATAACTCATTTTGCAAAAACTTCAAATATTTCTGACCGGTCAAAGTATCGTCAATAAAGTATGGCCCTATCAAATGATTGCCAAATATTCCTGCCCAAACATTAACTATGAATCTATGCTGGTTCCTAGTTTAGATAATGCCATGTGGATTCACATCATCCCATAAATGCATATTATGAGAATTAATGACTCCATCTCTGGTGTTTCGTCCGTAAAGAGAACGTTACTAATAAATGTATTGTCTGCTTGTTGTTGTCGCAGAAACCACTGGCTATACTCAAGTCGTGCAGGATAATAAGCCACTGTCATACTGTGTTTTTTTAGATCGCGATGACGTTATGTTCTCTTGATAATTTTCGTAAACTCGTTCATGGTTCATGATCAACTGCATTTAACAAGTCTTGTTCAACTGCCACAGTACGTACTCTTCGTACTCGACCTTCTCCACCTTTTTTGTCAAAAAACTTCCTTTAATTTAAAATTTTGTTTTGTATACATGGAAAATTACATTTACTTTTCATACCTGTTTCTCGTAACCTGAGATCAATACGCTCAAACATTCGTCTGTCTGGCAATGCTCTGTTTGCAAAATGTTCTGCATAAAGCCTTCTGGCCTCTAACATTTTCGAGAAGCCAGTCCATACATTAAATACATATCTGCGTACTCAATAAAAGTGAATTCTGCCATTGTAACTGTTAAATTAAGGACTAATGAATTATTGACAAGTACTGACTACGAACTACTCTACACAACGTTTGACAACTAATTCTATCGTTACTTGATAAACGGTAAAACACTTTTGAAAAGTTTTTACCAACTTTCGAATTAATAAGTTGTTAATGTTTTTTATCTTCTGCTATCGTCAAATTATTTTTTTGTAGTACTGTAGGTAAATCTTGGACATCGTATTAATAAGTTAGTTTTGCCTCGTTGTGTACTTATAAAAATGGTGAATGCGTTAATTGGTAAGTAGTGCATAATAAAACTGTAAATATTAGCCAAACGGCTTATTTTATCGAATTCCAACAAGAGTACCTTTTCGTTAGCTTAATATGTGGAAAAGTTAATTTCGATAATTTCATATAGGGTGTGCCATCCTTGCAAAATTTTTGGATCACTAACCATTGCGAGTAGTCCGTCCCTGGCTTCAAGGCACTACTGTAAATCTGTTTACCTTTCCAAATTAAACATACACGTACATTATAGCTTTGCCGTAAATTATATAAAGATCAAAATACTAGTACAAAAAATAAAAATAAAAACCAAATTCAAAATTAAAACTTTGGAGGCCTATAACTCGAAAACGAGGGCCTGCATAGAAAAAGTTTATATGAAGTACTAACATTATTTTGGCTCAGATTATACGCTCCTGACTTTTTTCCCATTAGTCCCGGGACACCCTGTATATTATCATCATTATTTAGTATATTTGTTATTTCCGGATCAATAGCTTCTCTGAGTAATTGTAGTTAAGACTCGCCATTTAGATTTTCCCCCAAGAAAAAAATGGTCAAACAATATGATCACCTAGAATGCCACACCAGACGTTCAATTCTTGTGGTGTTTGAGTACGAAAATCTCGCATTACGTGTGAGTCCGTTTCTGCTCAGTATCTACAAATATGCCTGTTCACTACACCATTTAGTGCAAATGAACATTCATCCGAGAAGCAGATATTGTACAATAAATCTGGGTCGTTGTTCAGTCGTTCACTCATCAATTCGCAAAACTGCAGACGCCGGTCGCAATCGTCGTCATGTAGCTCTTGGAATAATTTAATTTTGTAAGGATGGTATTTGTATTTATGTAAAATTCTAAAAACACTGCTGCGAGAAACACGCACTGCACTAGAAATTTGTGATATTGATTGTTGTTCTTGTAACGTAACTTGTCCTAAAACGGCAATATCTACAGCGTCGTTATTAACTACTCATTGTGGTTGATGTTTTATATTCGCAACTGATTCTGTTTCAAAAAAATTGTCATTAACTCAGTTACGCATTTATGTGTGGCAGTTCTTCCCGGATGAGCAGCATTAAACTGTCTAGTTGTGGCTTCTGCAGTTTGGTGATTTGCGTAATATAAGCCTATAATTTCAAATCTTTCTTGCAAAGTATACGGTAGATGTACTAGTTACTTCTTAATGTTAATACTCTAAGGTATACTAGGCTACCTTCTCGACACTTAATTTACAAAACGTCACCGTTTTTCGGTCACTATGTTTTGTTCTTTTTTTGTTTTTCGTTTTTACCAGTAAACTGAAATTTCTTATTTTGTGCATACTGTTGCCTCAAGACAAAGTTCCAAAATTTTGAACAACCAAATTAAAAAGTTATGTTGAGATGTTCAATATGTTTTCTCATTACAAAATATATCTGAGAAATGGATATGCTGATTTTTTGTATCGATTTTGTAAATTCATGCAATATGCGGTTAAGTTCTCTACAGCTTTGCCTATGAAGTAGAGTGCACTTTATTTAAATAACTAGTACATCTAATTATTTCCAAAAAGTCAATTAATATTAATTTAATTAAAAATACTGGGGGACCCATTTTAATAGGCGACCCTGTCAAAACATAGCTTAATGAAAAAAATTGGTTTCGATTAAGTAGGTATTCGATGAACGTATTAATTTTGCAGCCGGATCTTAGACTATAATATACCTACTTTAAAATGTTTATTTGACATTATACAGTATTTCATTGCTAAAATATGACTAAGCAAAGTATTTTTAATGGAAAAACGGTGCACACGAACTTCTTTATTGATGTTATTACAGTTACACAGCTATTATTCCGATAGTTTCACCAATATTAAGTGCAACGAATTAACGAAACCAATAATACAACCACATACAAAAATTTCACAAAACTAATAACAATAAAATTTCTACACTCCGTACTATTAAATGCGAATCATGTGAATTGATATGAATCATTGAAACACGAAACATTTGGGTTATGTTTTACTTTGAACACATGTGCAAATGAAGAAAAAATAAATTACAGTGGTAGTAGCGACCTCATGACGAATGTAGTAAGAAATAAAAAAATTCTTAACCTTGAGTGTAACAGATGTAACACCCTGGATTATAATTTGATTTTTCCCTACATTTATTGCAGAGATTTTCTATGTTAATGTGTCGAATATTATAATTATAACTAGAAAAACCTACTAACCCTCTCAGTGCTCGTTATAGGTATGCGGGTTGTCTCACGTGGTACAACCCGTGCTCGCCAGTCGACTAGCTTCGAGTCGAAGAAGGGGTGGATTCTTCAAAAAAAGTTATTGAGTTTACAAAAGGGCGCCAGAGAAGTTTTGGCAAGCACCCAAGACTTTTAAGTTAGCCCACAACTCCTCAGTGGGTTAACAACATTCACTACATACTCCAAAGGTTAAACTGATAGGTAAATTATCATAAGTAAATAAAAGTCAGCAAGTCTTCCCTGATTGAAGATTTAATTAGTCTTTGTGGACCGAAGGTCTCCTTTCAAAATATTTATTACAATGTCACTACAAAATGTTACAAATAATGTCTGAGCAAGAGCTCATTTTTCAGCGGGTTATCTGGGCATTCAATATTCTTCGAGGTTAGCCAATCGTGGATATCTTGTTTACGTCATGCAGTTGAAGGTAATTTCTCCACTAACATGGAGTGATAACTTGCGTTATCCATAACAGTGACTGAGCCCGTTGGAATTAGATCTAACATTTGTGAGAAATATTCTTCGAAAACGTCTGCATCCATATCTTCATGATAATCTCCGGTTTGCTTCCACTCAAAGCACAACAATCCACCTTTAACAAAACCTTTGGCACTTCCAATATGAGTAATGATGAGTCGACGTCCTTTTCCTGCTGGTGAATTGAGGCCTGTTGACCCCTTTTCAAGAGCTGCCTGCCTCCGAATTTTGACATTCGTGTCTTGCCGAAACATTGAAACAGTATGACCTTCATTTAACCAAGTCTCATCCAAATAATAAATTCGTTTTTGATCTAGTCTTGTTTTCCGAATATTGCGCAAATAACTCCTCCTCCAAATGACAATGTCGTCTCTATCGATCAACATTGCGTTACGATAATTTTTTTTATATTCAAATCCAAGTTCCTTCAAAATTTTCCATAATGTACTTCGAGACATTTTCGGAAAATGTGAATCTTCTTGAACCGAAGCCATAATTTTGGAGAGAGTTGGGATTTCTTTTCTAAAGAAAAAAGCATGCACTTTACGCCTAATTCCATTCTTCAAGTCGTCATCCAATTCAAGTTTGGGTCGGCCTGGGGACTTTGCTGCGGCTGTGATGTTTCCATTTTTTTTTCTCCTTCATTAAATTATAAATTGTTGTTTTTGAAACACCCATCATTGTTGCAGTAATCTCCACAGTTTCATCAACACTTCCTGTCAAATTCATGATTTTTCTTCTAATTTCTTCGTTCTTCAACGAGGAATAGCAATTTAATATCATATTTTTTTCGTTCAGCGACAATGGGCCAACTTTAGGTCGCTTAGATGGTGATAAATCCTCCATATCTGGTCGAATTTGGCTGGAACACTATATAGTTGGAAGGTGTAGTTAGGTGTTTGTCTCGTGTGATGAGAAGAGAACTTGTGTAGATGAACAAAAATAAACACCAGTTAACAATAACCGTAAAAAATAATAACAAATAACAGTAATAATGGGGAAATCAATCAACACAGCAGTTTCTCCAGAACAGATGAACTGTAAATTGAAAATATTCAACCTTTCCGCTACTTTTATAGTTGAAAAGTTCTAGTAAGTACATTGTATTATGGGGGCAATTTCTTAGAACTGAAAAGACTATATTTCACAATAATAAAACAATTTTTGAGCTACCTGTTTGTCAAGTTTCTTCAATTACCTGCTAATTGGGTGAAATAATCGCCAAATGGGGTTGGTTTGGATATATATATATATATATATATATATATATATATATATATATATAAAAGGAAGATAGTCTTTGCTGACTGTTAGGAATAAAACTGGAGAATATTGGGGTATGCAGCAAGAGAAACGGAAAAAAGTGTACTCTTGACGGAAAATTTTCAAGCTTTCGAGGATGATTGTCCTCATCATCAGGAATACTGGAATGGAAAAAACAGCATTAAGATACTGTAGTTAATAAGTAAGATACAATATAGAAGAAATCGCAACAGGTGCGAACTTACCTCCGAATTGAGGTTAGAATCCATTATGTTGTATAAAAATAAACTACGGACATTCAGAATATGAAACAGTTCACTAACAAAGTTCTAAAACAGAACAATCACAATAAGATGTCCGTACCTTTCTTAGACACTAAGTTCATTCGTAAAAATAATACTATTATCATCGATTGGTACAGGAAACCTTGCAGTTCTGGTAGATACTTGAATTACCATTCTTACCACAAACATTCTATGAATGTGAACTTGGTAAAACAAATGAAACTGAGAGTCCTTGGAATTTCAAATGGTGTCTTCCACAACAAAAATCTTAACATTTCATTCAACCTTTTCTTGGATAACTCTTACCCAAGAACTTTACTTAATAGATTATTGTTCAGCACATCTAATCCCATGGAACTGCTGACTGATGATAGCCATCCTAACTTGGCCCAAATGGATGTTGGCGCTGTTACGACCCCTGCTCCTCCAATTTTCGCTTCCTTTCCATACATTAGGGACATTACTCCGAGACTTGCCAGATTGTTCCGGACATATGGCAATTTCAAAATTGCTAATAAAACTGCTCCAACAATTAGATCAATTTTTACTAGAGTTAAAGATAAATGTCCGTTGACCTCTCTTACTAATGTTGTGTATAGCGTTCCATGTGGGGACTGTGATAAGCAATATATTGGTCAGAGTTTAAGATCACTTTCTAATCGTATTGTATCACATAAGAGTGATTGTAGATTATATCCTGAACGTTGCGCTTCAGCAAATCATGTTCATTCTCTTGACCATCATATGAATTTTGAAGCTGTAAGGGTGTTGGCGACAGAGTCTAACAAAATTAAGAGATCATATTTGGAAATGGCTTTTATTTCACAATTTAACAATGTCATTAACAAAAAAACTGACACGGACCACTTGAGTGAGATTTATTCCTTTTTGCTATCCTTAGATTACAACTACAACCTTCCTTCCACTAGTGACAATCACGTTCCCTCAATTGACACTACCCTTTTTGCAAATAGCTAACATATCTCTACCTCTTATTTTGGGTGCATTGGTGTTGGTAGATGCACCCATTAACACCTTATTATTATACATATATATATATTACATATTTATTATTTTTACTTCAATAATTACTATATTACAATATTAGTATTATTATTACTTAATTGCTTTTGATCTTTGTCTTCTTTGGCTGGTGGTGTTTTAACTTTGTCCTCCAAGGTATACGTTTTGTGTTATACAAACCTCTTACCATGGCAACATATTCATTCCTCTTCTTCTTTCTTATGAATGCAATTTCTCAACCCCTCTGCATTCTTCTTTTCCATCCTTAATATGAAGTTTCACAACGGAGACCACTCTCTTATGGTACTTGTTGTCACGTTCATCCACTCAACTATTGGTTGGCATCATTGCCTGTCAATTTAATCCCTCCAAATTAGGAGAATTGGATATCAGTTTCCTGCCGGCTTTTGACAATAAAAAAGCACTCGTGTTCGTTTGTCTGCAAAATGGTGTTAGATGTTGGCTTTTTTAGTCATCTTATTGTGATTGTTCTATTTTAAACCTTTGTTAGTGAACTGTTTCATATTTTGGATGTCCGTAGTTTATTTATATACAACATAATGGATTCTAACCTCAATTCGGAGGTAAGTTCGCACCTGTTGCGATTTCTTCTATATTGTATCTTACTTATTAACTACAGTATATTAATGCTGTTTTTTCCATTTCAGTATTCCTGATGATGAGGACAATCATTCTCGAAAGCTTGAAAATTTTCCGTTAAGAGTACACTTTTTTCCGCTTCTCTTGCTGCATACCCCAATATTCTCCAGTTTTATTCCTAACAGTCAGCAAAGACTATCTTCCTTTATATATATATATATATATATATATATATATATATATATATATATTGAACTATTTATATAATAAATACTTACTTATTTACTTATTTTTGAATATTTTAAGATAGCTGTTTATTATTTATAATTTTTATTTAGTTTGGCTAGCTCAGTTTGTTTTTAATATTTTGTTTAGTAATTTATTTTAATTTGATTATTCGGGAGCATGAAATCCTTTTTCTCTTTGAGTCCTGGCTTTTAATATTGTTGTAATCGTTTAAATAAAAAGAAAACACATTATTTTGAAATCAATTTAATTTTAAATTTAGTATTTTATATATTTGATAAAAATAATATGAGACGCCAATGGTTGTATTGTATCTACTTATTTATTTTAATCATTTCATTAATGCGCATGCGTGAAAAACTAGTCATGCGCTTTAACATAAAACGAACAATTCTGATACGTAAGAAGCATCTATTCATATTATACAAAGTTTGTTGAAGATGCAAACAAGTGAATGGTTCAAACACATAAAAGAATTTATATATAAATCATAGTTATATATGATACAAATTGCTGTGGAAAGAAAATTGTTATATACATAGATAGAAAAATAGAAATTATATACAGATGGAAATAGTTATTACATTATGAAATTTCAATCACCAGATTTATGCAATTACAAAATGGCGTAAGTACATATTTTAATTTATTGAAAATTCCGCCTTTTATTAAATTTAACGATTTATGCAATGAATTCACTATACAAAGTCTGTTTCTTCCTTTTTCAGATCGATCATATCTGCAAAAGTTTATCAATTTATGAAATTAAGTACTTAATTGAGTAATTTGAGTTTTTACTCTGATTATTGGCCAATAATGATTTAAAAACACTGACCTGTTGCTCTTGAATTGGGATGAAAGTCTCTGGATCCCAGGAAGCTCCAAAAAACCAAAATTAATGAAAATTTCGTAGATTCTTGCCGAAAAACTTGATACAATTGACTGTGAGTATTACTAAGATTATATTTAATAGTACTTTATAGGTTTAAATGTGTTAAACCGGGAATTTCTTGAAATTTCAGGAACACTATCACACACACTCCTCGCTTCTTGACACCAGCTTCCCTTCCTTTTTTAAGCGTCCCCTCGATTCTCTACTTTTTTCAACAAACAGTCTTTTGTTCTTTTTCAGGTCACTATTTCAAAGTTTATTTGTTGATTCACAATTTGTTCTGTCATATTTTATAACCAATAAAATATTGTCTTTTGCAATCAGATTAATTGAAACTTCTATCACTTATTAAAAAATTTCATACATACACTCTTTTACATTATTAGTTCATTTATAGAGTTCCTATGAGTTTTTTCATCATACAAATAAATTAAAATTGGTTATACATAGATACATTTACATGGTACATCATTCAATATTGTTATTGATAGTATATCCTTGTTACACTCATATTAATTATAAATATAAATTCTCTTACGTTATTTGTCTATAACTCTTTGCATTATATTATTTATAATAAACTTTAACAAATTACTATTTATTGATTCAATGTTTATTTTATTTACCATATATCATTTGTCTATATGTCATTATTTGTTTATCTATGAAAATCTATTGAATTCTATTCTATTCAATATTTGTATTTGTTTTTTTATTCTTAAATTAATGATTATAATGAATTATCTATAATAATATTTGTATTCTAATGTAACTACTTATATCTAAAATTCTCTTGACTTGACTATATAATTATATCTTTTTAGGTGATCAGCTGGTTATGATATGGAAATTATTCTTCGTCTTAGGCAACTTTATTTACATCATTACATTGGTTAGGCAATCTCTATATTTTGTATTATTATTGAGGTAATTCTTAATTTATTATATTGTTATAGGCTATTATTTAATATATCTTTATTTGATATGTTGTTTAAATTAAGAAAAGTGTTTCCTTTTTACTTGTTTTCTTAAATTATATTATTTTCATATATTTTAATACTAGCAACATATTTTTATAATACTAATTCTCTTATTATCTATGATATCTGGTTCAATATATATATATATATATATATATATATATATATATATATATATACATATATATATATATATATATATATATATATATATGTATCTGTATAAAATTGTTATTAACATTTATTTTATTATTTATTGTATGTAGGATTATAACTACCTGGAGGTTTTATACAGAATAATTAATTTTCTGGAAAATTGATGTCAGTGATATAATCCACAGTTTATTATATTATTGATAATTTGAAATTTCATTTTAAATAATATTACAAAACGGTTATTTTCGGAAATGAGATAATTTTAAATGACTAAATGTGGTACGCCTATGGTTCCGGCCAAAATGAGTGATTTATTACTCCATGCCTTTTTAAAACGGAGTATAATTAAGGAAAATTATTTCCAAGTTGCGCCCACAATTGAAACAATTACCTTCAAAGTTAAGCAATCCCCAGATTTACTATAAAAACCCAATTAAAACCGGTGCAATAAATTACAAATGACACAATAACTGAAGTTAACTCTACAATGACTGTAAGTTTCTAAGAAAAAGTTGAAAATTTATCAAAGTATAAAAAAAAGATAAAATTTACAATATTGGATTGTTCAAAATTTCAATCAATATGAAAAGAAAATAACGGTTGCCCACGAACCAATGAACTCTTGTCCGATTTCTACCATAACATTTTCAGTTTGATATCAATTATAGTCTCACAGAATAAGGTAAGTTGTTTACAAATTACGTCCAATAAAACCATTCCCTTCGAATTGAACACAACCCCAGATTTACTAAAAACACTTGAATCTAGCACAATCAAAACATATTAAGCGAAATTATTTCCAGGTACGCCCCAATAAAACAATTACCCTCAAAATTGAAGCAAGCCCCAGATTTCCTACAAAACCCACTTAAATCTGGTGTAGCCAATAGCTAAAAAAAAGCAAAAAAACAAACTGAAAATATATCTGCAAATCTAACTTATCAGAAGTTCAAGTTTAATCAAATGGCTACAACTAAAATTTTGATTTTTGAAGTTCAAGTTTAATCAATGATGCTAAAAAAAATTAAATTTTAAAAGTTCAAGTTTAAATTACGGGATATGTATTGCTGACAACAAAAAAAAATTACTAACGGCCCCTCGTTATGGGCACCAAAAACATATAACGAGAAAAACCTACTAACCCTCTCAGTGCTCGTTATAGGTATGCGGGTTGTCTCAAGTGGTACAACCCGTGCTCGCCAGTCGACTAGCTTCGAGTCGAAGAAGGGGTGGATTCTTCAAAAAAAATTATTAAGTTTACAAAAGGGCGCCAGAGAAGTTTTGGCAAGCACCCAAGACTTTTAAGTTAGCCCACAACTCCACAGTGGGTTAACAACACTCACTAAACACTCCAAAGGTTAAACTGATAGGTAAATTATCATAAGTAAATAAAAGTCAGCAAGTATCCCCTGATTGAAGATTCAATTAGTCTTTGTGGACCAAAGGTCTCCTTTCAAAATATTTATTACAATGTCACTACAAAATGTTACAAATAATGTCTGAGCTCAGCTGAAGGCTGTAACTTCAGAACGTAGATAGGCTGAAGGCCGAAATCTACATAAATCCAAAAATTTCTAACTAATTTATCAGTTACAACTCAAGTAAATAACTGTCAAGCAAATTCTATAAACTCTGAGCAGAGCTGAAGGCTTCAAACTCAGGGTGCAGAAGAGCTGAGGGCCCCAAACTACACCGATGTCTCAATTCTAAAATTCTAGAGAAACGACCAAATAGTTCATGTACAATATCTCAAAAATGCAACGATAATATATATCAAAATTAACAATGTACAGTTACAAGGGTTCACACTTCCGCAATTTATACCAATATCAATATAAATATGAATAATTGCATAAGCCTAACATTTAAATAGCAACGAGTTTAGCGTTGCTAGAGAAAATACAATTCAAAATTATGTACGGTGCAAGTCATATACATAAATCGTCAGAAATAGGCAAAAAAAACCACTAAATAACGCAATACCAGGTACGTACCGTAGTGTCTTAGCGTATCTTAAACTATAAGCAAAGATTTCAAATACAAAGTACAAGTGTAAGCGAGTTTATAGTAATTGCCGCAAACAAAAAGAAGTAAAACTTTATATGAAAAACGGTAATATGTGAAGCATAAATGTGAGTTTACTAATGAAGTTGAAGAATAATGAAAAGGAAAACTGTTCACTTATCCTTTTCCGGCACCAGAACAGGAACTGAAGTTGCTCCAGAATATTCCAGCTCTCCTGGAACTGGTCTCACTGACTTATTAAATTTCAATCAGTGATTGTTTTAATGTCTATATACAAAAACCCCCCTAAAATAGAGAAACGAATTAGCCTCTACATAGGGTTTACATTTTACCCCGGTCAAATTTTCGACGTACCCCCGTAATATCCCAACATCTGACTATATTAACAACACCCGAAATTCGCAAATAATCACACATCATGACTTTTAACTGTATAAAAGCCACCTACACTGAGAATAAAAACTATATGACTGGTTTTTTTCCGCTTAGCAAAAAACTACGATACCAAAAAAAACCCATAATAAAAAACTATGTCGTTGGACACATCCCTGAATATTTATACAACCCCCGTGATATATTCTTATTTCAACAAAATATAAAGCAATGAAGAATATGAACTAATAAGAATTTATGAAATGCATCGAAACTATCTCGTGAAATCAAGATTACATACTCCAATAAACAACGAATCAAAGCTAAAATTTCAACGTTAAAATACCTATGAAACTGTTAATTCCGAGAAAGTATTATCAACCATTTACTTTGTTAATGAATCCTTCCAACTAACGCCGCCTACGGAAATTTACCACAAATACGCAATTCCTCTAAATTCTTATGGTACCCACAGTCATCGACCGTTTTTGGACCAGAAACCTATCGGGTCGGAGCTGCCAGTTGTTGGTTTCAGCCGTATTTCTCTTCTCCTACGTCGGAATTGTCGGGTTTTCCAATAAAACGCTTATGGCTCCCAAAGCACATGCGAAAATTTTAAGTTGAAAGATGTGTGTTTACACCTTGAAGGCAAATAGAGAACTGAATTTTCAACTTCGTACCGACAGCGCTGTCACTTCTCTCAGTCGACAGGTTAGCCAATATTAAGTCTCCGACGGCTCGGCAAATTTTCGCGTTACATAATCGTCTGGAAATATGCAAAACTCTGTTTTAACTATCATAAATACTAACTATAAAAACAGATCTTCAGTTCAAAAGCAATATGTGCATATTATGTTAATATTAACTTATCTGTATCTGTAAAGATTTGAAGGGTGGGTGGCCCCACAGCACTTGGCCCATTGTGCATCCTTCTGAGGTTCAAAACTTCCTTCTAGCTCGTCATCCAGCCTACTTCCTTGAAGTAGGCGATAACGTCGCCTGAATTAAGTTCCCTCATATTGGCGTATGTTAGCCTGTACTCGCCGAATACTTGAAACCTAAATTGAGAGAGTGTCTGACATTCGCAAAGAATGTGTTCGACAGTCTCATCTTCATGTTCACATCCTCTACAAAGTGGGGTGTTAGATAAACCCAGTCTGTGAAGGTGTTTTCGTAGGTGGCAGGGACCAGTCAGAATTCCCGTGATTGTTCGTAGGTTCCGCCTGTTCATAGTCACGTATTTTTTGGCTACTTTGCTGTCCGGGTACTGTAGCAGTTCCTTGGCAAGCCTGCAGCCTTCTGCGTCGTCCCATCTACCCTTAAACTTATTAAGGGAGTGTTCCTTTAATAGGTCGGCCGTTGCTGACGCCGATAGACCAATGAAAGTGCCAGGTCCCAAGAGTTTTTGGGAGGCTGCCTTCTTGGCCAGCGAGTCTGCAAAACGGTTTCCTTTCGATTTCTCATGGCCCTTGATCCAGCCTAAAGTGACCGTGCTGTTGTTACAGGCTTCGATTAAGGCCATGTGACATTCTAGTACTAGGCCTGATGTAATACGTGGTCTGTTCAGGGCTAGTAGTGTTTGTCTACTGTCCGTAAGGATGTATATATTATTACCTGTGGTTTACCTTTTGGTAATCTCTTTAGCAGCGATGCAGATAGTAGTGAGCTCTGTTTGAGCAACACCTACATTGCAGCCCATTGCCCATTTTATGTTTAGATTCAGGGATCTGGAAAAAATACCACATCCTGAGCCTACATTGGATTTAGACCCATCTGTGAAGATGCGGATTGCGCCTTCTTCCAATAGGTCTTGTGAGTTGTTTTTAAAGATTACCTTGTAGGGCCTGTTGAAGGCATATCGCGGTGGAATCGAGTCCGTATTGGCCTGCAGCAGTGGGATCTCCCTGAGGGTCTCATGCCACAAGTTACGTCTCAGTTTACCGGATCCTATATCAGGTTGTATACCAGTAGAGCGCAGACGTGTCATGGTCATCAAAACAACCTCCTTGATGTATATGTCAAGGGGAGTGAGACCGAGGATTACCTCCATAGCTCTTGTTGGTGTGGTTCTCATGCCTCCTGTTGTGTTGAGGCATGCTGTTTTTTGGATTTGGTCCAGTTTACGGACGACTGTCAGCTGGTTTGCCTTAGCTCCCCAGGCAATCGCACCGTACGTTAGCATAGGTCTGATGATGGCAGTGTAGATCCAGGCAGCAACCTTAGGTGACATTCCCCAGGTGCGGCCGATGGTTCTACGACACTGCTCATAAGAAATATATGCTTTTTAAACTCTGTTTTCTAAGTGGGAGTTCCATGTTAACTTATTGTCAAAGGTGACCCCTAAATATTTCACCTCTGAAGAGAAATTAAGTTTGGTATCTAGGAGCTTTGGGGCTTGATGTTTTACAAGCTTCCTTTTTTTCGTGAAGAGGACCATCTCAGTCTTTTTTGTATTTATTGACAGCGAATGGTCTCTGCACCATTCTTCTATGATATTGAGGGCCTCCTGCATTAAAGCGCAGAGTGTCTCCTCGAATCTTCCTGTTAGCAGAATCACTAAGTCATCAGCGTATGCTATTGTGTAGTAGTTGTTATCATTGAGGTGGCTGAACAAGGAGTCTAAGACCATGTTCCATAGAAGTGGTGAGAGCACCCCTCCCTGTGGACAACCTTTTACAACCAAGCCTCTGATGGTTACATCATCTACACTGATTTTGATTGCTCTTTTTGAGAGCATGTTATATATCCAGCCATTTATGGTTTGGGGGATATTCTTGTTGGAAAGTGCATTTGTTATTTTAGGAAAAGTGGTTCTATCAAATGCGCCTTCTATGTCTATGAATACACCCAGGGTGGACTCCTCATTTTCCAACGATTTCTCGATGCGGCCCGCCACGAGATGTAGACCCGAATCCGTGGATCTCCCTGGAGTGTATGCATGTTTATTTGGATGCAGTGGATTTCGTGTTATCACCACATCTCTTATGTATCGTTCGCACAGCCTCTCTAAAGTCTTCATTGTAAACGATGTGAGGCTAATGGGTCGATATGCTTTTGGGATGGGATAGTCCATTCTTCCTGGTTTTGGTATGAACACAACTTTGGAATCTACCTCAGTGCCAGTGAGGATCTGAGGATTCCTACCAGGTGCGGCATTAGTTCGTCCAGACCCCACTGAAGTAGGGCTGGATAAATGCCGTCCGTTCCCGGGGATTTAAAGGGGGAGAAGCCTAAGATGGCCCACCTCAGTCTGTCCGCGTCGACGATCTGTCGTGATAAACGCCAGTCATCGTCCGTCGGGTAGTGATTCTCCTCATCCTCCCAGGCCGCCGTATTTGTGGTTCTGGAGTCAGGGAAGTGAGTTGACATCAATAATTGTAGACTTTCCTTTAGGTTGGCAGTTTTAGTGCCATCCTCTCTGGTTAGTATACCGATATGACGGTGGGGATCTTTTGAGAGGGCTTTTTGGAGTCTAGCTGCTTGGGGGAAATCCTCGATTTTCTCGCAGTAGATTCTCCATGCCTCTCTTTGCTTTTGTCTGATGACTTTTTTATACTCTTTGAGGTGAGACTTGTATGAGTTCCAATCCTCTTTGAGTTTTGTTCTTTTGGCCTTATTGAAAGATTTCCTCGCCGTTCCCCTGAGCTGGCCAATCTCATGGCACCACCACGAAGTGGAGGCTCCATCGAGATCGATCCGCTTGAGTGGGCAAGACATCTTGTAGGCATTAATAATGGAGTTTCGAATTGTTTCATGATAACTTTCCAAATCTCCTTTATTGTTGGGCAACACATCCTCGACTCCTCGCAGATTCCCTTTCAAGCAGTGGACATATTTTGTCCTATCCGTTTTCCTGGGGTCGCGAGTCATTGTGGAGGTTGTGAGCGCAAGTTTTATTTCGAATTTTATCCAGCGGTGGTCCGATATTGAAATATCGTCGGATACATGCCAGCCGGAGATTTTATTCGAAGTATTAATAGTAGATAGGGTAATATCTATTCGCGTTTGACTACGAGAGTTAATAAAAGTTGGTTCAGTACCTCTATTTAGAATGCAAAGATTCTTGTTAGTTATATAATCATAAAAATACTTACCTCTAGTGTTAATATCTTTGCTGCCCCAGCTTACGTGGTGATAGTTTGAATCGCAGCCTATTACCAGTTCAAGCTTCTGGGTGAGACAGTGTTCCACAAGGTCCTCCAGCTCCTTAGTTGGTGGTGGCTTAGCTGCGTCTGAGGGGAGGTATGCGGATGCCAGTATTAACACTTTCTTTTGACCTTTCTGTGCATATTCAACCTTCACTACCGTTAGGTCGGAGGACGAAAAATGCGTCAGTGGGTAGGTCTTAAAATTTCTAGGGACGTATATGGCCGTCCTAGGTTGCTGATTGCTTGGAAAGCTGAAAATTAAACCTTTTGGATTATTTAGACCCATGATTTTGGTTTGTCTTGTCCAGGGTTCTTGGATAAGTGCTATTGTGTCCTGCATCACATCCAGGTGGCGGCAAAATGTTGCCGAAGTCACCTTTTTGTGTTGAAGGTTGCACTGTATGAATCTTACCTTTTCATTGTCCATCTCGGCTTGATGGTGGTGAGATGGATATTTCTTTTAGGCCATCTCCACTTCCTCACTTGGAGGTGTGTTGACGTCGCCTGTGTCCTGGCTTAGAGCTGTTAGTTCTGCCAGGAGAGTGTCGGTCGCCATCTTGGAGGATGGTTCGACAGTCTCCGCAAAAGCAACAGCTTCTTGGAGTTCCTCGGGTGGGAGAGGGGGGTCCGTGCTCGATCCCTTCCGTTCCGGGTCCAGTTTCTTGGTTTTGACAATCAATGAGGTGAACGCGTAGCTCATCCTCATTGATCGTTTTTTTAGGGCATCCATTTCCTCGTCTCTTACGCCAAAGACGGGTAGGTGTCCTTTGGGGTTGACCTTTGCATCGTGGTGGAAGGAAAACCATGCATCCACCCGAAGGTCTGGGTTTTGTTTGTCCAGCCGGCGCAGCACATCCTCTTTGTCACCCAGGTCAGCGTGAGCTTCGCTGGGGAACCAGAGGGTGGCTTTTGTCAGCTGGGGGAGGTTGTCGACGTGCACCACGTCGAGCTTAGCCTCCTTCCACGGTTTCAGTTTTGAAACTGTATTTCTTAGCCACTCTAGCGTTTCGTCATTATCGCAGGTGACTCTGATTATTTCACCAGAGTGCGACCATGACCTGAAAGTAGGTGGCTTTTTCAGACTGCTGGAGGCGGACATAAGGGTTATGTCCAAAGCCTCCATTAGTTGTTTTTTGATAAGGTCTCCATTATCGGTAATTATTTTACCGTATGGATAGGCCTTATCTATAATGGCTACGTGTAAGTGGCTGGTAGCTGCTTCGCTGTAGCTTTTATTTATGGTTTTAGCGTCCATCCGCGTCCTCTTTCCTCTTGAGGAGTTTTCCTCTGAGGTGTTGGAGCGGATGCGCTTCTTTACTTGGGGGGCGACGCGTTCCGGGCCTCTTTTGGAGGGGGAACTGCCTTCGCCACCCTTAAGTTTTTGGCCGCTGGTGCCAGGTTTAGAGAGGGAGGGGCTAGTGGCGCTAGTGGTGTCTGTAGAGACGCCAGCTTGCTGCCTCGCTTTCCTCCTTCTCTTTGCCTCAGCACCGCAGATTCTTTTTCCTCGACGGTGCTTTTTGTGGAGGTGAGCGTTCTCGCTCATCCTCCGGTTTTTGTTTTTTTACTTCTTTTTGGTCCATTTTGGTCCCACGAGTAGCTAGGGAAATGTTCGTCATCCTTGGCAGAGCCCCGCATGCCAGGGAAAGGCTGTTTTGCAAGGGGGTGTCGCCTGGTACCCCCAGGGGGACGTTCGTGGTCGCATTCCCTGCGGCCATTCAGCCATCGGCACGTTCCTTCAGAAGTAGAGTGCGTCAAACTTGGAGTATCCAATGAAGGGGCTAAAATCAAATATCCATAGTTATTCAAAAATTGATAGAATTTGGGCATTAACAAAGTCACCTATCGATTTTAGATGAAATTTCAGCTAATAGAACATGTTTCGAGAGGATGATAGGCCAAAAATATATTTTTGGAGTATTGAGAAAAATGCAATATTTTCCTTACATATTTGACGAAAAATGTTTTTCCTCTCAAAAAATACTGAAATTATGAGAATGAGGGTTCTTTGATATGACAAATCGACTGGTGTTATCCATAGTTATTCAAAAATTGATAGAATTAGGGCATTACCAAAGTCACCTATCGATTTAAGAAGAAATTTCATCTAATCGAACATGTTTCGAGAGGATGATGGGCCAAAAATATATTTTTGGAGTATTGCGAAAAATGCAATATTTTCCAGCTACATATTTGACGAAAAATGTTTTTCCTCTCAAAAAATACTGAAATTATGAGAATAAGGGTTCTTTGATACGAAAAATCGACTGGTGTTGTCCATTTTTCGATAAGATAAATATTTCAAATATTAGGAGAGCATTTAAGTTAAAAGAAAACATGCCTTCATATAAAAAATAGTACAGACCAAAATAATGGAAGTATTCATTCAATTTTCAAGAAAACATGCCTTCATATAAAAAATAGTACAGACCAAAATAATGGAAGTATTCATTCAATTTTCTGAGAAAGTATCGTGAAAAATCGGGAGTGCTCTAAAATGATGCGATTCAGAAGTAGAGTGCGTCAAACTTGGAGTATCCAATGAAGAGGGTAAAATCAAATATCCATAGTTATTCAAAAATTGATAGAATTAGGGCATTAACAAAGTCACCTATCGATTTTAGATGAAATTTCATCTAATCGAACATGTTTCGAGAAGATGATAGGCCAAAAATATATTTTTGGAGTATTGCGAAAAATGCAATATTTTCCTTACGTCCAGCTACATATTTGACGAAAATAGTTTTTCCTCTCAAAAAATACTGAAATTATGAGAATACGGGTTCTTTGGTACGACAAATCGACTGGTGTTGTCCATTTTTCGATAAGATAAATGTTTCAAATATTAGAAGAGTATTTAAGTTAAAAGAAAACATGCCTTCATATAAAAAATAGTACAGACCAAAATAATGAAAGTATGCATTCAATTTTCTGAGAAAGTATCGTCAAAGGTCCAATCTATGATATAAAAAATCGGGAGTGCTCTAATATGATGCGATTCAGAAGTAGAGTGTGTCAAACTTGGAGTATCCAATGAAGAGGGTAAAATCAAATATCCATAGTTATTCAAAAATTGATAGAATTAGGGCATTAACAAAGTCACCTATCGATTTTAGAAGAAATTTCATCTAATCGAACATGTTTCGAGAGGATGATGGGCCAAAAATATATTTTTGGAGTATTGCGAAAAATGCAATATTTTCCTTACTATAGTCCAGCTACATATTTGACGAAAAATGTTTTTCCTCTCAAAAAATACTGAAATTATGAGAATAAGAGTTCTTTGATACGACAAATCGACTGGTGTTGTCCATTTTCCGATAAGATAAATGTTTCAAATATTAGGAGAGCATTTAAGTTAAAAGAAAACATGCCTTTATATAAAAAATAGTACAGACCAAAATAATGGGAGTATTCATTCAATTTTCTGAGAAAGTATCGTCAAAGGTCCAATCTATGATATAAAAAATCGGGAGTGCTCTAAAATTATGCGATTCAGAAGTAGAGTGCGTCAAACTTGGAGTATCCAATGAAGAGGGTAAAATCAAATATCCATAGTTATTCAAAAATTGATAGAATTAGGGCATTAACAAAGTCACCTATCGATTTTAAATGAAATTTCATCTAATCGAACATGTTTCGAGAGGATGATAGGCCAAAAATATATTTTTGGAGTATTGCGAAAAATGCAATATTTTCCTTACTATAGTCCAGCTACATATTTGACGAAAAATGTTTTTCTCTCAAAAAATACTGAAATTATGAGAATAAGGGTTCTTTGATACGACAAATCGACTGGTGTTGTCCATTTTTCGATAAGATAAATGTTTCAAATATTAGGAGAGCATTTAATTTAAAAGAAAACAAGCCTTTATATAAAAAATAGTACAGACCAAAATAATGGAAGTATTCATTCAATTTTCTGAGAAAGTATCGTCAAAGGTCCAATCTATGATATAAAAAATCGGGCGTGCTCTAAAATGATGCCATTCAGAAGTAGAGTGCGTCAAACTTGGAGTATCCAAAGAAGAGGATAAAATCAAATATCCATAGTTATTCAAAAATTGATAGAATTGGGGCATTAACAAAGTCACCTACCGATTTTAGATGGAATTTCATCTAATCCAACATGTTTCGAGAGGATGATAGGCCAAAAATATATTTTTGGAGTATAGCGAAAAATGCAATATTTTCCTTACTATAGTCCAGCTACATATTTGACGAAAAATGTTTTTCCTCTCAAAAAATACTGAAAATATGAGAATAAGGGTTCTTTGATACGACAAATCGACTGGTGTTGTCCATTTTTTGATAAGATAAATGTTTCAAATATTAGGAGAGCATTTAAGTTAAATGAAAACATGCCTTCATATAAAAAATAGTACAGACCAAAATAATGGAAGTATTCATTCAATTTTCTGAGAAAGTATCGTCAAAGGTCCAATCTATGATATAAATAATCGGGAGTGCTCTAATATGATGCGATTCAGAAGTAGAGTACGTCAAACTTGGAGTATCCAATGAAGAGGGTAAAATCAAATATCCATAGTTATTCAAAAATAGATATAATTAGGGTATTAACAAAGTCACCTATCGATTTTAGATGGAATTTCATCTAATCGAACATGTTTCGAGAGGATGATAGGCCAAAAATATATTTTTGGAGTATAGCGAAAAATGCAATATTTTCCAGCTACATGTTCGACGAAAAATGTTTTTCTCTCAAAAAATACTGAAATGATGAGAATAAGGGTTCTTTGATACGACAAATCGACTGGTGTTGTCCATTTTTCGATAAGATAAATGTTTCAAATATTAGGAGAACATTTAAGTTAAAAGAAAACATGCCTTTATATAAAAAATAGTACAGACCAAAATAATGGAAGTATTCATTCAATTTTCTCAGAAAGTATCATCAAAGGTCCAATCTATGATATAAAAAATCGGGAGTGCTCTAAAATGATGCGATTCAGAAGTAGAGTGCGTCAAACTTGGAGTATCCAATGAAGAGGCTAAAATCAAATATCCATAGTTATTCAAAAATTGATAGAATTAGGGCATTAACAAAGTCACCTATCGATTTTAGATGAAATTTCATCTAATCGAACATGTTTCGAGATAATGATAGGCCAAAAATATATTTTTGGAGTATTGCGAAAAATGCAATATTTTCCTTACTATAGTCCAGCTACATATTTGACGAAAAATGTTTTTCCTCTCAAAAAATACTGAAATTATGAAAATAAGGGTTCTTTGATACGACAAATCGACTGGTGTCCATTTTTCGATAAGATAAATGTTTCAAATATTAGGAGAGCATTTAAGTTAAAAGAAAACATGCCTTCATATAAAAAATAGTACAGACCAAAATAATGGAAGTATTTATTCAATTTTCTGAGAAATTATCGTCAAAGGTCCAAACTATGATATAAAAAATCGGGAGTGCTCTAAAATGATGCGATTCAGAAGTAGAGTGCGTCAAACTTGGAGTATCCAATGAAGAGGGTAAAATCATATATCCATAGTTATTCAAAAATTGATAGAATTAGGGCATTACCAAAGTCACCTATCGATTTAAGAAGAAATTTCATCTAATCGAACATGTTTCGAGAGGATGATGGGCCAAAAATATATTTTTGGAGTATTGCGAAAAATGCAATATTTTCCAGCTACATATTTGACGAAAAATGTTTTTCCTCTCAAAAAATACTGAAATTATGAGAAAAAGGGTTCTTTGATACGAAAAATCGACTGGTGTTGTCCATTTTTCGATAAGATAAATGTTTCAAATATTAGGAGAGCATTTAAGTTAAAAGAAAACATGCCTTCATATAAAAAATAGTACAGACCAAAATAATGGAAGTATTCATTCAATTTTCAAGAAAACATGCCTTCATATAAAAAATAGTACAGACCAAAATAATGGAAGTATTCATTCAATTTTCTGAGAAAGTATCGTGAAAAATCGGGAGTGCTCTAAAATGATGCGATTCAGAAGTAGAGTGCGTCAAACTTGGAGTATCCAATGAAGAGGGTAAAATCAAATATCCATAGTTATTCAAAAATTGATAGAATTAGGGCATTAACGAAGTCACCTATCGATTTTAGATGAAATTTCATCTAATCGAACATGTTTCGAGAAGATGATAGGCCAAAAATATATTTTTGGAGTATTGCGAAAAATGCAATATTTTCCTTACGTCCAGCTACATATTTGACGAAAATAGTTTTTCCTCTAAAAAAATACTGAAATTATGAGAATACGGGTTCTTTGATACGACAAATCGACTGGTGTTGTCCATTTTTCGATAAGATAAATGTTTCAAATATTAGAAGAGTATTTAAGTTAAAAGAAAACATGCCTTCATATAAAAAATAGTACAGACCAAAATAATGAAAGTATGCATTCAATTTTCTGAGAAAGTATCGTCAAAGGTCCAATCTATGATATAAAAAATCGGGAGTGCTCTAATATGATGCGATTCAGAAGTAGAGTGCGTCAAACTTGGAGTATCCAATGAAGAGGCTAAAATCAAATATCCATAGTTATTCAAAAATTTATAGAATTTGGGCATTAACAAAGTCACCTATCGATTTTAGATGAAATTTCATCTAATCGAACATGTTTCGAGATAATGATAGGCCAAAAATATATTTTTGGAGTATTGCGAAAAATGCAATATTTTCCTTACAGCTCCAGCTCCAGCTACATATTTGACGAAAAATGTTTTTCCTCTCAAAAAATACTGAAATTACGAGAATAAGGGTTCTTTCATACGAAAAATCGACTGGTGTTGTCCATTTTTCGATAAGATAAATGTTTCAAATATTAGGAGAGCATTTAAGTTAAAAGAAAACATGCCTTCATATAAAAAATAGTACAGACCAAAATAATGGAAGTATTCATTCAATTTTCAAGAAAACATGCCTTCATATAAAAAATAGTACAGACCAAAATAATGGAAGTATTCATTCAATTTTCTGAGAAAGTATCGTGAAAAATCGGGAGTGCTCTAAAATGATGCGATTCAGAAGTAGAGTGCGTCAAACTTGGAGTATCCAATGAAGACGGTAGAATCAAATATCCATAGTTATTCAAAAATTGATAGAATTAGGGCATTAACAAAGTCACCTATCGATTTTAGAAGAAATTTCATCTAATCGAACATGTTTCGAGAGGATGATGGGCCAAAAATATATTTTTGGAGTATTGCGAAAAATGCAATATTTTTTCTTACTATAGTCCAGCTACATATTTGACGAAAAATGTTTTTCCTCTCAAAAAATACTGAAATTATGAGAATAAGGGTTCTTTGATACGACAAATCGACTGGTGTTGTCCATTTTTCGATAAGATAAATGTTTCAAATATTAGGAGAGCATTTAAGTTAAAAGAAAACATGCCTTTATATAAAAAATAGTACAGACCAAAATAATGGAAGTATTCATTCAATTCTCTGAGAAAGTATCGTCAAAGGTCCAATCTATGATATAAAAAATCGGGAGTGCTCTAAAATTATGCGATTCAGAAGTAGAGTGCGTCAAACTTGGAGTATCCAATGAAGAGGCTAAAATCAAATATCCATAGTTATTCAAAAATTTATAGAATTTGGGCATTAACAAAGTCACCTATCGATTTTAGATGAAATTTCATCTAATCGAACATGTTTCGAGATAATGATAGGCCAAAAATATATTTTTGGAGTATTGCGAAAAATGCAATATTTTCCTTACAGCTCCAGCTCCAGCTACATATTTGACGAAAAATGTTTTTCCTCTCAAAAAATACTGAAATTACGAGAATAAGGGTTCTTTGATACGACAAATCGACTGGTGTTGTCCATTTTTCGATAAGAGAAATGTTTCAAATATTAGGAGAGCATTTAATTTAAAAGAAAACATGCCTTCATATAATGAATGTTGCATACCAAAATAATAGAAGTATTCATTCAATTTTCTGAGAAAGTATCGTCAAAGGTCCAATCTATGATATAAAAAATCGGGAGTGCTCTAAAATGATGAAATTCAGAAGTAGAGTGCGTAAAACTTGGAGTATCCAATGAAGAGGGTAAAATCAAATATCCATAGTTATTCAAAAATTGATAGAATTAGGGCATTAACAAAGTCACCTATCGATTTTAGATGAAATTTCATCTAATCGAACATGTTTCAAGAGGATGATAGGCCAAAAATATATTTTTGGAGTATTGCGAAAAATGCAATGTTTTCCTTACTATAGTCCAGTTACATATTTGACAAAAAATGTTTTTACTCTCAAAAAATACTGAAATTATGAGAATAAGGGTTCTTTGATACGACAAATCGACTGGTGTTGTCCATTTTTCGATAAGATGAATGTTTCAAATATTAGGAGAACATTTAAGTTAAAAGAAAACATGCCTTCATATAAAAAATAGTACAGACCAAAATAATGGAAGTATTCATTCAATTTTCTGAGAAAGTATCATCAAAGGTCCAATCTATGATATAAAAAATCGGAAGTGCTCTAAAATGATGCGATTCAGAAGTAGAGTGCGCCAAACTTGGAGTATCCAATGAAGGGGCTAAAATCAAATATCCATAGTTATTCAAAAATTGATAGAATTAGGGCATTAACAAAGTCACCTATCGATTTTAGATGAAATTCCATCTAATCGAACATGTTTCGAGATAATGATGTTTTTACTCTCAAAAAATACTGAAATTATGACAATAAGGGTTCTTTGATACGACAAATCGACTGGTGTTGTCCATTTTTCGATAAGATAAATGTTTCAAATATTAGGAGAACATTTAAGTTAAAAGAAAACATGCCTTCATATAAAAAATAGTACAGACCAAAATAATGGAAGTATTCATTCAATTTTCTGAGAAAGTATCATCAAAGGTCCAATCTGTGATATAAAAAATCGGAAGTGCTCTAAAATGATGCGATTCAGAAGTAGAGTGCATCAAACTTGGAGTATCCAATGAAGGGGCTAAAATCAAATATCCATAGTTATTCAAAAATTGATAGAATTAGGGCATTAACAAAGTCACCTATCAATTTTAGATGAAATTTCATCTAATCGAACATGTTTCGAGATAATGATAGGCCAAAAATATATTTTTGGAGTATTGCGAAAAATGCAATATTTTCCTTACTATAGTCCAGCTACATATTTGACGAAAAATGTTTTTCCCCTCAAAAAATACTGAAATTATGAGAATAAGGGTTCTTTGATACGACAAATCCACTGGTAATGTCCATTTTTCGATAAGATAAATGTTTCAAATATTAGGAGAGCATTTAATTTAAAAGAAAACAAGCCTTTATATAAAAAATAGTACAGACCAAAATAATGGAAGTATTCATTCAATTTTCTGAGAAAGTATCGTCAAAGGTCCAATCTATGATATAAAAAATCGGGCGTGCTCTAAAATGATGCGATTCAGAAGTAGAGTGCGTCAAACTTGGAGTATCCAAAGAAGAGGATAAAATCAAATATCCATAGTTATTCAAAAATTGATAGAATTGGGGCATTAACAAAGTCACCTATCGATTTTAGATGGAATTTCATCTAATCCAACATGTTTCGAGAGGATGATAGGCCAAAAATATATTTTTGGAGTAGAGCGAAAAATGCAATATTTTCCTTACTATAGTCCAGCTACATATTTGACAAAAAATGTTTTTCCTCTCAAAAAATACTGAAATTATGAGAATAAGGGTTCTTTGATACGACAAATCGACTGGTGTTGTCCATTTTTTGATAAGATAAATGTTTCAAATATTAGGAGAGCATTTAAGTTAAAAGAAAACATGCCTTCATATAAAAAATAGTACAGACCAAAATAATGGAAGTATTCATTCAATTTTCTTAGAAAGTATCGTCAAAGGTCCAATCTATGATATAAAAAATCGGGAGTGCTCTAATATGATGCGATTCAGAAGTAGAGTACGTCAAACTTGGAGTATCCAATGAAGAGGGTAAAATCAAATATCCATAGTTATTCAAAAATTGATATAATTAGGGTATTAACAAAGTCACCTATCGATTTTAGATGGAATTTCATCTAATCGAACATGTTTCGAGAGGATGATAGGCCAAAAATATATTTTTGGAGTATAGCGAAAAATGCAATATTTTCCAGCTACATATTTGACGAAAAATGTTTTTCTCTCAAAAAATACTGAAATGATGAGAATAAGGGTTCTTTGATACGAAAATCGACTGGTGTTGTCCATTTTTCGATAAGATAAATGTTTCAAATATTAGGAGAACATTTAAGTTAAAAGAAAACATGCCTTCATATAAAAAATAGTACAGATCAAAATAATGGAAGTATTCATTCAATTTTCTGAGAAAGTATCATCAAAGGTCCAATCTATGATATAAAAAATCGGGAGTGCTCTTAAATGATGCGATTCAGAAGTAGAGTGCGTCAAACTTGGAGTATCCAATGAAGAGGCTAAAATCAAATATCCATTGTTATTCAAAAATTGATAGAATTAGGGCATTAACAAAGTCACCTATCGATTTTAGATGAAATTTCATCTAATCGAATATGTTTCGAGATAATGATAGGCCAAAAATACATTTTTGGAGTATTGCGAAAAATGCAATATTTTCCTTACTATAGTCCAGCTACATATTTGACGAAAAATATTCTTCCTCTCAAAAAATACTGAAATTATGAAAATAAGGGTTCTTTGATACGACAAATCGACTGGTGTCCATTTTTCGATAAGATAAATGTTTCAAATATTAGGAGAGCATTTAAGTTAAAAGAAAACATGCCTTCATATAAAAAATAGTACAGACCAAAATAATGGAAGTATTTATTCAATTTTCTGAGAAAGTATCGTCAAAGGACCAATCTATGATATAAAGAATCGGGAGTGCTCTAAAATTATGCGATTCAGAAGTAGAGTGCGTCAAACTTGTTTTTTCCTCTCAAAAAATACTGAAATTATGAGAATACGGGTTCTTTGATACGACAAATCGACTGGTGTTGTCCATTTTTCGATAAGATAAATGTTTCATATATTAGAAGAGTATTTAAGTTAAAAGAAAACATGCCTTCATATAAAAAATAGTACAGACCAAAATAATGAAAGTATGCATTCAATTTTCTGAGAAAGTATCGTAAAAGGTCCAATCTATGATATAAAAAATCGGGAGTGCTCTAATATGATGCGATTCAGAAGTAGAGTGTGTCAAACTTGGAGTATCCAATGAAGAGGGTAAAATAAAATATCCATAGTTATTCAAAAATTGATAGAATTAGGGCATTAACAAAGTCACCTATCGATTTTAGATGAAATTTCATCTAATCGAACATGTTTCGAGGGGATGATAGGCCGAAAATATATTTTTGGAGTATTGCGAAAAATGCAATATTTTCCTTACTATAGTCCAGCTACATATTTGACGAAAAATGTTTTTCCTCTCAAAAAATACTAAAATTATGAGAATAAGGGTTCTTTGATACGACAAATCGACTGGTGTTGTCCATTTTTCGATAAGATAAATGTTTCAAATATTAGGAGAGCATTTAAGTTAAAAGAAAACATGCCTTCATATAAAAAATAGTACAGACCAAAATAATGGAAGTATTCATTCAATTTTCTGAGAAAGTATCGTGAAAAATCGGGAGTGCTCTAAAATGATGCGATTCAGAAGTAGAGTGCGTCAAACTTGGAGTATCCAATGAAGAGGGTAAAATCAAATATCCATAGTTATTCAAAAATTTATAGAATTAGGGCATTAACAAAGTCACCTATCGATTTTAGATGAAATTTCATCTAATCGAACATGTTTCGAGAAGATGATAGGCCAAAAATATATTTTTGGAGTATTGCGAAAAATGCAATATTTACCTTACTATAGTCCAGCTACATATTTGACGAAAATAGTTTTTCCTCTCAAAAAATACTGAAATTATGAGAATACGGGTTCTTTGATACGACAAATCGACTGGTGTTGTCCATTTTTCGATAAGATAAATGTTTCAAATATTAGAAGAGCATTTAAGTTAAAAGAAAACATGCCTTCATATGAAAAATAGTACAGACCAAAATAATGGAAGTATTCATTCAATTTTCTGAGAAAGTATCGTCAAAGGTCCAATCTATGATATAAAAAATCGGGAGTGCTCTAAAATGATGCGATTCAGAAGTAGAGTGCGTCAAACCTGGAGTATCCAATGAAGAGGGTGAAATGAAATATCCATAGTTATTCAAAAATTGATAGAATTAGGGCATCAACAAAGTCACCTATCGATTTTAGATGAAATTTCATCTAATCGAACATGTTTCGAGAGGATGATAGGCCAAAAATATATTTTTGGAGTATTGCGAAAAATGCAATATTTTCCTTACTATTTGACGAAAAATGTTTTTCCTCTCAAAAAATACTGAAATTATGAGAATAAGGGTTCTTTGATACGACAAATCGACTGGTGTTGTCCATTTTTCGATAAGATAAATGTTTCAAATATTAGGAGAGCATTTAAGTTAAAAGAAAACATGCCTCCATATAAAAAATAGTACAGACCAAAATAATGGAAGTATTCATTCAATTTTCTGAGAAAGTATCGTCAAAAGTCCAATCTATGATATAAAAAATCGGGAGTGCTCTAAAATGATGCGATTCAGAAGTAGAGTGCGTCAAACTTGGAGTATCCAATGAAGAGGGTAAAATGAAATATCCATAGTTATTCAAAAATTGATAGAATTAGGGCATTAACAAAGTCACCTATCGATTTTAGATGAGATTTCATCTAATCGAACATGTTTCGAGATGATGATAGGCCAAAAATATATTTTTGGAGTATTGCGGAAAATGCAATATTTTCCTTACTATAGTCCAGCTACATATTTGACGAAAAATGTTTTTCCCCTCAAAAAATACTGAAATCATGAGAATAAGGGTTCTTTGATACGACAAATCGACTGGTGTTGTCCATTTTTCGATAAGATAAATGTTTCAAGTATTAGGAGAGCATTTAAGTTAAAAGAAAACATGCCTTCATATAAAAAATAGTACAGACCAAAATAATGAAAGTATTCATTCAATTTTCTGAGAAAGTATCGTCAAAGGTCCAGTCTATGATATAAGAAATCCGGAGTGCTCTAATATGATGCGATTCAGAAGTAGAGTGCGTCAAACTTGGAGTATCCAATGAAGAGGGTAAAATCAAATATCCATAGTTATTCAAAAATTGATAGAATTAGGGCATTAACAAAGTCACCTATCGATTTTAAATGGAATTTCATCTAATTGAACATGTTTCGAGAGGATGATAGGCCAAAAATATATTTTTGGAGTATAGCGAAAAATGCAATATTTTCCTTACTATAGTCCAGCTACTTATTTGACGAAAAAAGTTTTTCCCCTCAAAAAATACTGAAATCATGAGAATAAGGGTTCTTTGATACGACAAATCGACTGGTGTTGTCCATTTTTCGATAAGATAAATGTTTCAAGTATTAGGAGAGCATTTAAGTTAAAAGAAAACATGCCTTCATATAAAAAATAGTACAGACCAAAGTAATGAAAGTATTCATTCAATTTTCTGAGAAAGTATCGTCAAAGGTCCAGTCTATGATATAAGAAATCGGGAGTGCTCTAATATGATGCGATTCAGAAGTGGAGTGCGTCAAACTTGGAGTATCCAATGAAGAGGGTAAAATCAAATATCCATAGTTATTCAAAAATTGATAGAATTAGGGCATTAACAAAGTCACCTATCGATCTTAGATGGAATTTCATCTAATTGAACATGTTTCGAGATAATGATAGGCCAAAAATATATTTTTGGAGTATTGCGAAAAATGCAATATTTTCCTTACTATATATAGTCCAGCTACACATTTGACGAAAAATGTTTTTCCTCTCAAAAAATACTGAAATTATGAGAATACGGGTTCTTTGATACGACAAATCGACTGGTGTTGTCCATTTTTCGATAAGATAAATGTTTCAAATATTAGGAGAGCATTTAAGTTAAAAGAAAACATGCCTTCATATAAAAAATAGTACAGACCAAAATAATGGAAGTATTCATTCAATTTTCTGAGGAAGTATCGTCAAAGGTCCAATCTATGATATAAAAAATCGGGAGTGCTCTAATATGATGCGATTCAGAAGTAGTGTGCGTCAAACTTGGAGTATCCAATGAAGAGGGTAAAATCAAATATCCATAGATATTCAAAAATTGATAGAATTAGGGCATTATCAAAGTCACCTATCGATTTTAGATGGAATTTCATCTAATCGAATATGTTTCGAGAGGATGATAGGCCAAAAATATATTTTTGGAGTATTGCGAAAAATGCAATATTTTCCTTACAGCTCCAGCTCCAGCTACATATTTGACGAAAAATGTTTTTCCTCTCAAAAAATACTGAAATTACGAGAATAAGGGTTCTTTGATACGACAAATCGACTGGTGTTGTCCATTTTTCGATAAGAGAAATGTTTCAAATATTAGGAGAGCATTTAATTTAAAAGAAAACATGCCTTCATATAATGAATGTTGCATACCAAAATAATAGAAGTATTCATTCAATTTTCTGAGAAAGTATCGTCAAAGGTCCAATCTATGATATAAAAAATCGGGAGTGCTCTAAAATGATGAAATTCAGAAGTAGAGTGCGTAAAACTTGGAGTATCCAATGAAGAGGGTAAAATCAAATATCCATAGTTATTCAAAAATTGATAGAATTAGGGCATTAACAAAGTCACCTATCGATTTTAGATGAAATTTCATCTAATCGAACATGTTTCGAGAGGATGATGGGCCAAAAATATATTTTTGGAGTATTGCGAAAAATGCAATATTTTCCTTACTATAGTCCAGCTACATATTTGACGAAAAATGTTTTTCCTCTCAAAAAATACTGAAATTATGAGAATAAGAGTTCTTTGATACGACAAATCGACTGGTGTTGTCCATTTTCCGATAAGATAAATGTTTCAAATATTAGGAGAGCATTTAAGTTAAAAGAAAACATGCCTTTATATAAAAAATAGTACAGACCAAAATAATGGGAGTATTCATTCAATTTTCTGAGAAAGTATCGTCAAAGGTCCAATCTATGATATAAAAAATCGGGAGTGCTCTAAAATTATGCGATTCAGAAGTAGAGTGCGTCAAACTTGGAGTATCCAATGAAGAGGGTAAAATCAAATATCCATAGTTATTCAAAAATTGATAGAATTAGGGCATTAACAAAGTCACCTATCGATTTTAAATGAAATTTCATCTAATCGAACATGTTTCGAGAGGATGATAGGCCAAAAATATATTTTTGGAGTATTGCGAAAAATGCAATATTTTCCTTACTATAGTCCAGCTACATATTTGACGAAAAATGTTTTTCTCTCAAAAAATACTGAAATTATGAGAATAAGGGTTCTTTGATACGACAAATCGACTGGTGTTGTCCATTTTTCGATAAGATAAATGTTTCAAATATTAGGAGAGCATTTAATTTAAAAGAAAACAAGCCTTTATATAAAAAATAGTACAGACCAAAATAATGGAAGTATTCATTCAATTTTCTGAGAAAGTATCGTCAAAGGTCCAATCTATGATATAAAAAATCGGGCGTGCTCTAAAATGATGCCATTCAGAAGTAGAGTGCGTCAAACTTGGAGTATCCAAAGAAGAGGATAAAATCAAATATCCATAGTTATTCAAAAATTGATAGAATTGGGGCATTAACAAAGTCACCTATCGATTTTAGATGGAATTTCATCTAATCCAACATGTTTCGAGAGGATGATAGGCCAAAAATATATTTTTGGAGTATAGCGAAAAATGCAATATTTTCCTTACTATAGTCCAGCTACATATTTGACGAAAAATGTTTTTCCTCTCAAAAAATACTGAAAATATGAGAATAAGGGTTCTTTGATACGACAAATCGACTGGTGTTGTCCATTTTTTGATAAGATAAATGTTTCAAATATTAGGAGAGCATTTAAGTTAAATGAAAACATGCCTTCATATAAAAAATAGTACAGACCAAAATAATGGAAGTATTCATTCAATTTTCTGAGAAAGTATCGTCAAAGGTCCAATCTATGATATAAATAATCGGGAGTGCTCTAATATGATGCGATTCAGAAGTAGACTACGTCAAACTTGGAGTATCCAATGAAGAGGGTAAAATCAAATATCCATAGTTATTCAAAAATAGATATAATTAGGGTATTAACAAAGTCACCTATCGATTTTAGATGGAATTTCATCTAATCGAACATGTTTCGAGAGGATGATAGGCCAAAAATATATTTTTGGAGTATAGCGAAAAATGCAATATTTTCCAGCTACATATTCGACGAAAAATGTTTTTCTCTCAAAAAATACTGAAATGATGAGAATAAGGGTTCTTTGATACGACAAATCGACTGGTGTTGTCCATTTTTCGATAAGATAAATGTTTCAAATATTAGGAGAGCATTTAAGTTAAAAGAAAACATGCCTCCATATAAAAAATAGTACAGACCAAAATAATGGAAGTATTCATTCAATTTTCTGAGAAAGTATCGTCAAAAGTCCAATCTATGATATAAAAAATCGGGAGTGCTCTAAAATGATGCGATTCAGAAGTAGAGTGCGTCAAACTTGGAGTATCCAATGAAGAGGGTAAAATGAAATATCCATAGTTATTCAAAAATTGATAGAATTAGGGCATTAACAAAGTCACCTATCGATTTTAGATGAGATTTCATCTAATCGAACATGTTTCAAGAGGATGATAGGCCAAAAATATATTTTTGGAGTATTGCGAAAAATGCAATGTTTTCCTTACTATAGTCCAGTTACATATTTGACAAAAAATGTTTTTACTCTCAAAAAATACTGAAATTATGAGAATAAGGGTTCTTTGATACGACAAATCGACTGGTGTTGTCCATTTTTCGATAAGATAAATGTTTCAAATATTAGGAGAACATTTAAGTTAAAAGAAAACATGCCTTCATATAAAAAATAGTACAGACCAAAATAATGGAAGTATTCATTCAATTTTCTGAGAAAGTATCATCAAAGGTCCAATCTATGATATAAAAAATCGGAAGTGCTCTAAAATGATGCGATTCAGAAGTAGAGTGCGCCAAACTTGGAGTATCCAATGAAGGGGCTAAAATCAAATATCCATAGTTATTCAAAAATTGATAGAATTAGGGCATTAACAAAGTCACCTATCGATTTTAGATGAAATTCCATCTAATCGAACATGTTTCGAGATAATGATGTTTTTACTCTCAAAAAATACTGAAATTATGAGAATAAGGGTTCTTTGATACGACAAATCGACTGGTGTTGTCCATTTTTCGATAAGATAAATGTTTCAAATATTAGGAGAACATTTAAGTTAAAAGAAAACATGCCTTCATATAAAAAATAGTACAGACCAAAATAATGGAAGTATTCATTCAATTTTCTGAGAAAGTATCATCAAAGGTCCAATCTGTGATATAAAAAATCGGAAGTGCTCTAAAATGATGCGATTCAGAAGTAGAGTGCATCAAACTTGGAGTATCCAATGAAGGGGCTAAAATCAAATATCCATAGTTATTCAAAAATTGATAGAATTAGGGCATTAACAAAGTCACCTATCGATTTTAGATGAAATTTCATCTAATCGAACATGTTTCGAGATAATGATAGGCCAAAAATATATTTTTGGAGTATTGCGAAAAATGCAATATTTTCCTTACTATAGTCCAGCTACATATTTGACGAAAAATGTTTTTCCCCTCAAAAAATACTGAAATTATGAGAATAAGGGTTCTTTGATACGACAAATCCACTGGTAATGTCCATTTTTCGATAAGATAAATGTTTCAAATATTAGGAGAGCATTTAATTTAAAAGAAAACAAGCCTTTATATAAAAAATAGTACAGACCAAAATAATGGAAGTATTCATTCAATTTTCTGAGAAAGTATCGTCAAAGGTCCAATCTATGATATAAAAAATCGGGCGTGCTCTAAAATGATGCGATTCAGAAGTAGAGTGCGTCAAACTTGGAGTATCCAAAGAAGAGGATAAAATCAAATATCCATAGTTATTCAAAAATTGATAGAATTGGGGCATTAACAAAGTCACCTATCGATTTTAGATGGAATTTCATCTAATCCAACATGTTTCGAGAGGATGATAGGCCAAAAATATATTTTTGGAGTAGAGCGAAAAATGCAATATTTTCCTTACTATAGTCCAGCTACATATTTGACAAAAAATGTTTTTCCTCTCAAAAAATACTGAAATTATGAGAATAAGGGTTCTTTGATACGACAAATCGACTGGTGTTGTCCATTTTTTGATAAGATAAATGTTTCAAATATTAGGAGAGCATTTAAGTTAAAAGAAAACATGCCTTCATATAAAAAATAGTACAGACCAAAATAATGGAAGTATTCATTCAATTTTCTTAGAAAGTATCGTCAAAGGTCCAATCTATGATATAAAAAATCGGGAGTGCTCTAATATGATGCGATTCAGAAGTAGAGTACGTCAAACTTGGAGTATCCAATGAAGAGGGTAAAATCAAATATCCATAGTTATTCAAAAATTGATATAATTAGGGTATTAACAAAGTCACCTATCGATTTTAGATGGAATTTCATCTAATCGAACATGTTTCGAGAGGATGATAGGCCAAAAATATATTTTTGGAGTATAGCGAAAAATGCAATATTTTCCAGCTACATATTTGACGAAAAATGTTTTTCTCTCAAAAAATACTGAAATGATGAGAATAAGGGTTCTTTGATACGAAAATCGACTGGTGTTGTCCATTTTTCGATAAGATAAATGTTTCAAATATTAGGAGAACATTTAAGTTAAAAGAAAACATGCCTTCATATAAAAAATAGTACAGATCAAAATAATGGAAGTATTCATTCAATTTTCTGAGAAAGTATCATCAAAGGTCCAATCTATGATATAAAAAATCGGGAGTGCTCTTAAATGATGCGATTCAGAAGTAGAGTGCGTCAAACTTGGAGTATCCAATGAAGAGGCTAAAATCAAATATCCATTGTTATTCAAAAATTGATAGAATTAGGGCATTAACAAAGTCACCTATCGATTTTAGATGAAATTTCATCTAATCGAATATGTTTCGAGATAATGATAGGCCAAAAATACATTTTTGGAGTATTGCGAAAAATGCAATATTTTCCTTACTATAGTCCAGCTACATATTTGACGAAAAATATTCTTCCTCTCAAAAAATACTGAAATTATGAAAATAAGGGTTCTTTGATACGACAAATCGACTGGTGTCCATTTTTCGATAAGATAAATGTTTCAAATATTAGGAGAGCATTTAAGTTAAAAGAAAACATGCCTTCATATAAAAAATAGTACAGACCAAAATAATGGAAGTATTTATTCAATTTTCTGAGAAAGTATCGTCAAAGGACCAATCTATGATATAAAGAATCGGGAGTGCTCTAAAATTATGCGATTCAGAAGTAGAGTGCGTCAAACTTGTTTTTTCCTCTCAAAAAATACTGAAATTATGAGAATACGGGTTCTTTGATACGACAAATCGACTGGTGTTGTCCATTTTTCGATAAGATAAATGTTTCAAATATTAGAAGAGTATTTAAGTTAAAAGAAAACATGCCTTCATATAAAAAATAGTACAGACCAAAATAATGAAAGTATGCATTCAATTTTCTGAGAAAGTATCGTAAAAGGTCCAATCTATGATATAAAAAATCGGGAGTGCTCTAATATGATGCGATTCAGAAGTAGAGTGTGTCAAACTTGGAGTATCCAATGAAGAGGGTAAAATAAAATATCCATAGTTATTCAAAAATTGATAGAATTAGGGCATTAACAAAGTCACCTATCGATTTTAGATGAAATTTCATCTAATCGAACATGTTTCGAGAGGATGATAGGCCGAAAATATATTTTTGGAGTATTGCGAAAAATGCAATATTTTCCTTACTATAGTCCAGCTACATATTTGACGAAAAATGTTTTTCCTCTCAAAAAATACTAAAATTATGAGAATAAGGGTTCTTTGATACGACAAATCGACTGGTGTTGTCCATTTTTCGATAAGATAAATGTTTCAAATATTAGGAGAGCATTTAAGTTAAAAGAAAACATGCCTTCATATAAAAAATAGTACAGACCAAAATAATGGAAGTATTCATTCAATTTTCTGAGAAAGTATCGTGAAAAATCGGGAGTGCTCTAAAATGATGCGATTCAGAAGTAGAGTGCGTCAAACTTGGAGTATCCAATGAAGAGGGTAAAATCAAATATCCATAGTTATTCAAAAATTTATAGAATTAGGGCATTAACAAAGTCACCTATCGATTTTAGATGAAATTTCATCTAATCGAACATGTTTCGAGAAGATGATAGGCCAAAAATATATTTTTGGAGTATTGCGAAAAATGCAATATTTACCTTACTATAGTCCAGCTACATATTTGACGAAAATAGTTTTTCCTCTCAAAAAATACTGAAATTATGAGAATACGGGTTCTTTGATACGACAAATCGACTGGTGTTGTCCATTTTTCGATAAGATAAATGTTTCAAATATTAGAAGAGCATTTAAGTTAAAAGAAAACATGCCTTCATATGAAAAATAGTACAGACCAAAATAATGGAAGTATTCATTCAATTTTCTGAGAAAGTATCGTCAAAGGTCCAATCTATGATATAAAAAATCGGGAGTGCTCTAAAATGATGCGATTCAGAAGTAGAGTGCGTCAAACCTGGAGTATCCAATGAAGAGGGTGAAATGAAATATCCATAGTTATTCAAAAATTGATAGAATTAGGGCATCAACAAAGTCACCTATCGATTTTAGATGAAATTTCATCTAATCGAACATGTTTCGAGAGGATGATAGGCCAAAAATATATTTTTGGAGTATTGCGAAAAATGCAATATTTTCCTTACTATTTGACGAAAAATGTTTTTCCTCTCAAAAAATACTGAAATTATGAGAATAAGGGTTCTTTGATACGACAAATCGACTGGTGTTGTCCATTTTTCGATAAGATAAATGTTTCAAATATTAGGAGAGCATTTAAGTTAAAAGAAAACATGCCTCCATATAAAAAATAGTACAGACCAAAATAATGGAAGTATTCATTCAATTTTCTGAGAAAGTATCGTCAAAAGTCCAATCTATGATATAAAAAATCGGGAGTGCTCTAAAATGATGCGATTCAGAAGTAGAGTGCGTCAAACTTGGAGTATCCAATGAAGAGGGTAAAATGAAATATCCATAGTTATTCAAAAATTGATAGAATTAGGGCATTAACAAAGTCACCTATCGATTTTAGATGAGATTTCATCTAATCGAACATGTTTCGAGATGATGATAGGCCAAAAATATATTTTTGGAGTATTGCGGAAAATGCAATATTTTCCTTACTATAGTCCAGCTACATATTTGACGAAAAATGTTTTTCCCCTCAAAAAATACTGAAATCATGAGAATAAGGGTTCTTTGATACGACAAATCGACTGGTGTTGTCCATTTTTCGATAAGATAAATGTTTCAAGTATTAGGAGAGCATTTAAGTTAAAAGAAAACATGCCTTCATATAAAAAATAGTACAGACCAAAATAATGAAAGTATTCATTCAATTTTCTGAGAAAGTATCGTCAAAGGTCCAGTCTATGATATAAGAAATCCGGAGTGCTCTAATATGATGCGATTCAGAAGTAGAGTGCGTCAAACTTGGAGTATCCAATGAAGAGGGTAAAATCAAATATCCATAGTTATTCAAAAATTGATAGAATTAGGGCATTAACAAAGTCACCTATCGATTTTAAATGGAATTTCATCTAATTGAACATGTTTCGAGAGGATGATAGGCCAAAAATATATTTTTGGAGTATAGCGAAAAATGCAATATTTTCCTTACTATAGTCCAGCTACTTATTTGACGAAAAAAGTTTTTCCCCTCAAAAAATACTGAAATCATGAGAATAAGGGTTCTTTGATACGACAAATCGACTGGTGTTGTCCATTTTTCGATAAGATAAATGTTTCAAGTATTAGGAGAGCATTTAAGTTAAAAGAAAACATGCCTTCATATAAAAAATAGTACAGACCAAAGTAATGAAAGTATTCATTCAATTTTCTGAGAAAGTATCGTCAAAGGTCCAGTCTATGATATAAGAAATCGGGAGTGCTCTAATATGATGCGATTCAGAAGTGGAGTGCGTCAAACTTGGAGTATCCAATGAAGAGGGTAAAATCAAATATCCATAGTTATTCAAAAATTGATAGAATTAGGGCATTAACAAAGTCACCTATCGATCTTAGATGGAATTTCATCTAATTGAACATGTTTCGAGATAATGATAGGCCAAAAATATATTTTTGGAGTATTGCGATAAATGCAATATTTTCCTTACTATATATAGTCCAGCTACACATTTGACGAAAAATGTTTTTCCTCTCAAAAAATACTGAAATTATGAGAATACGGGTTCATTGATACGACAAATCGACTGGTGTTGTCCATTTTTCGATAAGATAAATGTTTCAAATATTAGGAGAGCATTTAAGTTAAAAGAAAACATGCCTTCATATAAAAAATAGTACAGACCAAAATAATGGAAGTATTCATTCAATTTTCTGAGGAAGTATCGTCAAAGGTCCAATCTATGATATAAAAAATCGGGAGTGCTCTAATATGATGCGATTCAGAAGTAGTGTGCGTCAAACTTGGAGTATCCAATGAAGAGGGTAAAATCAAATATCCATAGATATTCAAAAATTGATAGAATTAGGGCATTATCAAAGTCACCTATCGATTTTAGATGGAATTTCATCTAATCGAATATGTTTCGAGAGGATGATAGGCCAAAAATATATTTTTGGAGTATTGCGAAAAATGCAATATTTTCCTTACAGCTCCAGCTCCAGCTACATATTTGACGAAAAATGTTTTTCCTCTCAAAAAATACTGAAATTACGAGAATAAGGGTTCTTTGATACGACAAATCGACTGGTGTTGTCCATTTTTCGATAAGAGAAATGTTTCAAATATTAGGAGAGCATTTAATTTAAAAGAAAACATGCCTTCATATAATGAATGTTGCATACCAAAATAATAGAAGTATTCATTCAATTTTCTGAGAAAGTATCGTCAAAGGTCCAATCTATGATATAAAAAATCGGGAGTGCTCTAAAATGATGAAATTCAGAAGTAGAGTGCGTAAAACTTGGAGTATCCAATGAAGAGGGTAAAATCAAATATCCATAGTTATTCAAAAATTGATAGAATTAGGGCATTAACAAAGTCACCTATCGATTTTAGATGAAATTTCATCTAATCGAACATGTTTCGAGAGGATGATGGGCCAAAAATATATTTTTGGAGTATTGCGAAAAATGCAATATTTTCCTTACTATAGTCCAGCTACATATTTGACGAAAAATGTTTTTCCTCTCAAAAAATACTGAAATTATGAGAATAAGAGTTCTTTGATACGACAAATCGACTGGTGTTGTCCATTTTCCGATAAGATAAATGTTTCAAATATTAGGAGAGCATTTAAGTTAAAAGAAAACATGCCTTTATATAAAAAATAGTACAGACCAAAATAATGGGAGTATTCATTCAATTTTCTGAGAAAGTATCGTCAAAGGTCCAATCTATGATATAAAAAATCGGGAGTGCTCTAAAATTATGCGATTCAGAAGTAGAGTGCGTCAAACTTGGAGTATCCAATGAAGAGGGTAAAATCAAATATCCATAGTTATTCAAAAATTGATAGAATTAGGGCATTAACAAAGTCACCTATCGATTTTAAATGAAATTTCATCTAATCGAACATGTTTCGAGAGGATGATAGGCCAAAAATATATTTTTGGAGTATTGCGAAAAATGCAATATTTTCCTTACTATAGTCCAGCTACATATTTGACGAAAAATGTTTTTCTCTCAAAAAATACTGAAATTATGAGAATAAGGGTTCTTTGATACGACAAATCGACTGGTGTTGTCCATTTTTCGATAAGATAAATGTTTCAAATATTAGGAGAGCATTTAATTTAAAAGAAAACAAGCCTTTATATAAAAAATAGTACAGACCAAAATAATGGAAGTATTCATTCAATTTTCTGAGAAAGTATCGTCAAAGGTCCAATCTATGATATAAAATATCGGGCGTGCTCTAAAATGATGCCATTCAGAAGTAGAGTGCGTCAAACTTGGAGTATCCAAAGAAGAGGATAAAATCAAATATCCATAGTTATTCAAAAATTGATAGAATTGGGGCATTAACAAAGTCACCTATCGATTTTAGATGGAATTTCATCTAATCCAACATGTTTCGAGAGGATGATAGGCCAAAAATATATTTTTGGAGTATAGCGAAAAATGCAATATTTTCCTTACTATAGTCCAGCTACATATTTGACGAAAAATGTTTTTCCTCTCAAAAAATACTGAAAATATGAGAATGAGGGTTCTTTGATACGACAAATCGACTGGTGTTGTCCATTTTTTGATAAGATAAATGTTTCAAATATTAGGAGAGCATTTAAGTTAAATGAAAACATGCCTTCATATAAAAAATAGTACAGACCAAAATAATGGAAGTATTCATTCAATTTTCTGAGAAAGTATCGTCAAAGGTCCAATCTATGATATAAATAATCGGGAGTGCTCTAATATGATGCGATTCAGAAGTAGAGTACGTCAAACTTGGAGTATCCAATGAAGAGGGTAAAATCAAATATCCATAGTTATTCAAAAATAGATATAATTAGGGTATTAACAAAGTCACCTATCGATTTTAGATGGAATTTCATCTAATCGAACATGTTTCGAGAGGATGATAGGCCAAAAATATATTTTTGGAGTATAGCGAAAAATGCAATATTTTCCAGCTACATATTCGACGAAAAATGTTTTTCTCTCAAAAAATACTGAAATGATGAGAATAAGGGTTCTTTGATACGACAAATCGACTGGTGTTGTCCATTTTTCGATAAGATAAATGTTTCAAATATTAGGAGAACATTTAAGTTAAAAGAAAACATGCCTTTATATAAAAAATAGTACAGACCAAAATAATGGAAGTATTCATTCAATTTTCTCAGAAAGTATCATCAAAGGTCCAATCTATGATATAAAAAATCGGGAGTGCTCTAAAATGATGCGATTCAGAAGTAGAGTGCGTCAAACTTGGAGTATCCAATGAAGAGGCTAAAATCAAATATCCATAGTTATTCAAAAATTGATAGAATTAGGGCATTAACAAAGTCACCTATCGATTTTAGATGAAATTTCATCTAATCGAACATGTTTCGAGATAATGATAGGCCAAAAATATATTTTTGGAGTATTGCGAAAAATGCAATATTTTCCTTACTATAGTCCAGCTACATATTTGACGAAAAATGTTTTTCCTCTCAAAAAATACTGAAATTATGAAAATAAGGGTTCTTTGATACGACAAATCGACTGGTGTCCATTTTTCGATAAGATAAATGTTTCAAATATTAGGAGAGCATTTAAGTTAAAAGAAAACATGCCTTCATATAAAAAATAGTACAGACCAAAATAATGGAAGTATTTATTCAATTTTCTGAGAAATTATCGTCAAAGGTCCAAACTATGATATAAAAAATCGGGAGTGCTCTAAAATGATGCGATTCAGAAGTAGAGTGCGTCAAACTTGGAGTATCCAATGAAGAGGGTAAAATCATATATCCATAGTTATTCAAAAATTGATAGAATTAGGGCATTACCAAAGTCACCTATCGATTTAAGAAGAAATTTCATCTAATCGAACATGTTTCGAGAGGATGATGGGCCAAAAATATATTTTTGGAGTATTGCGAAAAATGCAATATTTTCCAGCTACATATTTGACGAAAAATGTTTTTCCTCTCAAAAAATACTGAAATTATGAGAAAAAGGGTTCTTTGATACGAAAAATCGACTGGTGTTGTCCATTTTTCGATAAGATAAATGTTTCAAATATTAGGAGAGCATTTAAGTTAAAAGAAAACATGCCTTCATATAAAAAATAGTACAGACCAAAATAATGGAAGTATTCATTCAATTTTCAAGAAAACATGCCTTCATATAAAAAATAGTACAGACCAAAATAATGGAAGTATTCATTCAATTTTCTGAGAAAGTATCGTGAAAAATCGGGAGTGCTCTAAAATGATGCGATTCAGAAGTAGAGTGCGTCAAACTTGGAGTATCCAATGAAGAGGGTAAAATCAAATATCCATAGTTATTCAAAAATTGATAGAATTAGGGCATTAACGAAGTCACCTATCGATTTTAGATGAAATTTCATCTAATCGAACATGTTTCGAGAAGATGATAGGCCAAAAATATATTTTTGGAGTATTGCGAAAAATGCAATATTTTCCTTACGTCCAGCTACATATTTGACGAAAATAGTTTTTCCTCTAAAAAAATACTGAAATTATGAGAATACGGGTTCTTTGATACGACAAATCGACTGGTGTTGTCCATTTTTCGATAAGATAAATGTTTCAAATATTAGAAGAGTATTTAAGTTAAAAGAAAACATGCCTTCATATAAAAAATAGTACAGACCAAAATAATGAAAGTATGCATTCAATTTTCTGAGAAAGTATCGTCAAAGGTCCAATCTATGATATAAAAAATCGGGAGTGCTCTAATATGATGCGATTCAGAAGTAGAGTGTGTCAAACTTGGAGTATCCAATGAAGACGGTAGAATCAAATATCCATAGTTATTCAAAAATTGATAGAATTAGGGCATTAACAAAGTCACCTATCGATTTTAGAAGAAATTTCATCTAATCGAACATGTTTCGAGAGGATGATGGGCCAAAAATATATTTTTGGAGTATTGCGAAAAATGCAATATTTTTTCTTACTATAGTCCAGCTACATATTTGACGAAAAATGTTTTTCCTCTCAAAAAATACTGAAATTATGAGAATAAGGGTTCTTTGATACGACAAATCGACTGGTGTTGTCCATTTTTCGATAAGATAAATGTTTCAAATATTAGGAGAGCATTTAAGTTAAAAGAAAACATGCCTTTATATAAAAAATAGTACAGACCAAAATAATGGAAGTATTCATTCAATTCTCTGAGAAAGTATCGTCAAAGGTCCAATCTATGATATAAAAAATCGGGAGTGCTCTAAAATTATGCGATTCAGAAGTAGAGTGCGTCAAACTTGGAGTATCCAATGAAGAGGCTAAAATCAAATATCCATAGTTATTCAAAAATTTATAGAATTTGGGCATTAACAAAGTCACCTATCGATTTTAGATGAAATTTCATCTAATCGAACATGTTTCGAGATAATGATAGGCCAAAAATATATTTTTGGAGTATTGCGAAAAATGCAATATTTTCCTTACAGCTCCAGCTCCAGCTACATATTTGACGAAAAATGTTTTTCCTCTCAAAAAATACTGAAATTACGAGAATAAGGGTTCTTTGATACGACAAATCGACTGGTGTTGTCCATTTTTCGATAAGAGAAATGTTTCAAATATTAGGAGAGCATTTAATTTAAAAGAAAACATGCCTTCATATAATGAATGTTGCATACCAAAATAATAGAAGTATTCATTCAATTTTCTGAGAAAGTATCGTCAAAGGTCCAATCTATGATATAAAAAATCGGGAGTGCTCTAAAATGATGAAATTCAGAAGTAGAGTGCGTAAAACTTGGAGTATCCAATGAAGAGGGTAAAATCAAATATCCATAGTTATTCAAAAATTGATAGAATTAGGGCATTAACAAAGTCACCTATCGATTTTAGATGAAATTTCATCTAATCGAACATGTTTCAAGAGGATGATAGGCCAAAAATATATTTTTGGAGTATTGCGAAAAATGCAATGTTTTCCTTACTATAGTCCAGTTACATATTTGACAAAAAATGTTTTTACTCTCAAAAAATACTGAAATTATGAGAATAAGGGTTCTTTGATACGACAAATCGACTGGTGTTGTCCATTTTTCGATAAGATAAATGTTTCAAATATTAGGAGAACATTTAAGTTAAAAGAAAACATGCCTTCATATAAAAAATAGTACAGACCAAAATAATGGAAGTATTCATTCAATTTTCTGAGAAAGTATCATCAAAGGTCCAATCTATGATATAAAAAATCGGAAGTGCTCTAAAATGATGCGATTCAGAAGTAGAGTGCGCCAAACTTGGAGTATCCAATGAAGGGGCTAAAATCAAATATCCATAGTTATTCAAAAATTGATAGAATTAGGGCATTAACAAAGTCACCTATCGATTTTAGATGAAATTCCATCTAATCGAACATGTTTCGAGATAATGATGTTTTTACTCTCAAAAAATACTGAAATTATGAGAATAAGGGTTCTTTGATACGACAAATCGACTGGTGTTGTCCATTTTTCGATAAGATAAATGTTTCAAATATTAGGAGAACATTTAAGTTAAAAGAAAACATGCCTTCATATAAAAAATAGTACAGACCAAAATAATGGAAGTATTCATTCAATTTTCTGAGAAAGTATCATCAAAGGTCCAATCTGTGATATAAAAAATCGGAAGTGCTCTAAAATGATGCGATTCAGAAGTAGAGTGCATCAAACTTGGAGTATCCAATGAAGGGGCTAAAATCAAATATCCATAGTTATTCAAAAATTGATAGAATTAGGGCATTAACAAAGTCACCTATCGATTTTAGATGAAATTTCATCTAATCGAACATGTTTCGAGATAATGATAGGCCAAAAATATATTTTTGGAGTATTGCGAAAAATGCAATATTTTCCTTACTATAGTCCAGCTACATATTTGACGAAAAATGTTTTTCCCCTCAAAAAATACTGAAATTATGAGAATAAGGGTTCTTTGATACGACAAATCCACTGGTAATGTCCATTTTTCGATAAGATAAATGTTTCAAATATTAGGAGAGCATTTAATTTAAAAGAAAACAAGCCTTTATATAAAAAATAGTACAGACCAAAATAATGGAAGTATTCATTCAATTTTCTGAGAAAGTATCGTCAAAGGTCCAATCTATGATATAAAAAATCGGGCGTGCTCTAAAATGATGCGATTCAGAAGTAGAGTGCGTCAAACTTGGAGTATCCAAAGAAGAGGATAAAATCAAATATCCATAGTTATTCAAAAATTGATAGAATTGGGGCATTAACAAAGTCACCTATCGATTTTAGATGGAATTTCATCTAATCCAACATGTTTCGAGAGGATGATAGGCCAAAAATATATTTTTGGAGTAGAGCGAAAAATGCAATATTTTCCTTACTATAGTCCAGCTACATATTTGACAAAAAATGTTTTTCCTCTCAAAAAATACTGAAATTATGAGAATAAGGGTTCTTTGATACGACAAATCGACTGGTGTTGTCCATTTTTTGATAAGATAAATGTTTCAAATATTAGGAGAGCATTTAAGTTAAAAGAAAACATGCCTTCATATAAAAAATAGTACAGACCAAAATAATGGAAGTATTCATCCAATTTTCTTAGAAAGTATCGTCAAAGGTCCAATCTATGATATAAAAAATCGGGAGTGCTCTAATATGATGCGATTCAGAAGTAGAGTACGTCAAACTTGGAGTATCCAATGAAGAGGGTAAAATCAAATATCCATAGTTATTCAAAAATTGATATAATTAGGGTATTAACAAAGTCACCTATCGATTTTAGATGGAATTTCATCTAATCGAACATGTTTCGAGAGGATGATAGGCCAAAAATATATTTTTGGAGTATAGCGAAAAATGCAATATTTTCCAGCTACATATTTGACGAAAAATGTTTTTCTCTCAAAAAATACTGAAATGATGAGAATAAGGGTTCTTTGATACGAAAATCGACTGGTGTTGTCCATTTTTCGATAAGATAAATGTTTCAAATATTAGGAGAACATTTAAGTTAAAAGAAAACATGCCTTCATATAAAAAATAGTACAGATCAAAATAATGGAAGTATTCATTCAATTTTCTGAGAAAGTATCATCAAAGGTCCAATCTATGATATAAAAAATCGGGAGTGCTCTTAAATGATGCGATTCAGAAGTAGAGTGCGTCAAACTTGGAGTATCCAATGAAGAGGCTAAAATCAAATATCCATTGTTATTCAAAAATTGATAGAATTAGGGCATTAACAAAGTCACCTATCGATTTTAGATGAAATTTCATCTAATCGAATATGTTTCGAGATAATGATAGGCCAAAAATACATTTTTGGAGTATTGCGAAAAATGCAATATTTTCCTTACTATAGTCCAGCTACATATTTGACGAAAAATATTCTTCCTCTCAAAAAATACTGAAATTATGAAAATAAGGGTTCTTTGATACGACAAATCGACTGGTGTCCATTTTTCGATAAGATAAATGTTTCAAATATTAGGAGAGCATTTAAGTTAAAAGAAAACATGCCTTCATATAAAAAATAGTACAGACCAAAATAATGGAAGTATTTATTCAATTTTCTGAGAAAGTATCGTCAAAGGACCAATCTATGATATAAAGAATCGGGAGTGCTCTAAAATTATGCGATTCAGAAGTAGAGTGCGTCAAACTTGTTTTTTCCTCTCAAAAAATACTGAAATTATGAGAATACGGGTTCTTTGATACGACAAATCGACTGGTGTTGTCCATTTTTCGATAAGATAAATGTTTCAAATATTAGAAGAGTATTTAAGTTAAAAGAAAACATGCCTTCATATAAAAAATAGTACAGACCAAAATAATGAAAGTATGCATTCAATTTTCTGAGAAAGTATCGTAAAAGGTCCAATCTATGATATAAAAAATCGGGAGTGCTCTAATATGATGCGATTCAGAAGTAGAGTGTGTCAAACTTGGAGTATCCAATGAAGAGGGTAAAATAAAATATCCATAGTTATTCAAAAATTGATAGAATTAGGGCATTAACAAAGTCACCTATCGATTTTAGATGAAATTTCATCTAATCGAACATGTTTCGAGAGGATGATAGGCCGAAAATATATTTTTGGAGTATTGCGAAAAATGCAATATTTTCCTTACTATAGTCCAGCTACATATTTGACGAAAAATGTTTTTCCTCTCAAAAAATACTAAAATTATGAGAATAAGGGTTCTTTGATACGACAAATCGACTGGTGTTGTCCATTTTTCGATAAGATAAATGTTTCAAATATTAGGAGAGCATTTAAGTTAAAAGAAAACATGCCTTCATATAAAAAATAGTACAGACCAAAATAATGGAAGTATTCATTCAATTTTCTGAGAAAGTATCGTGAAAAATCGGGAGTGCTCTAAAATGATGCGATTCAGAATTAGAGTGCGTCAAACTTGGAGTATCCAATGAAGAGGGTAAAATCAAATATCCATAGTTATTCAAAAATTTATAGAATTAGGGCATTAACAAAGTCACCTATCGATTTTAGATGAAATTTCATCTAATCGAACATGTTTCGAGAAGATGATAGGCCAAAAATATATTTTTGGAGTATTGCGAAAAATGCAATATTTACCTTACTATAGTCCAGCTACATATTTGACGAAAATAGTTTTTCCTCTCAAAAAATATTGAAATTATGAGAATACGGGTTCTTTGATACGACAAATCGACTGGTGTTGTCCATTTTTCGATAAGATAAATGTTTCAAATATTAGAAGAGCATTTAAGTTAAAAGAAAACATGCCTTCATATGAAAAATAGTACAGACCAAAATAATGGAAGTATTCATTCAATTTTCTGAGAAAGTATCGTCAAAGGTCCAATCTATGATATAAAAAATCGGGAGTGCTCTAAAATGATGCGATTCAGAAGTAGAGTGCGTCAAACCTGGAGTATCCAATGAAGAGGGTGAAATGAAATATCCATAGTTATTCAAAAATTGATAGAATTAGGGCATCAACAAAGTCACCTATCGATTTTAGATGAAATTTCATCTAATCGAACATGTTTCGAGAGGATGATAGGCCAAAAATATATTTTTGGAGTATTGCGAAAAATGCAATATTTTCCTTACTATTTGACGAAAAATGTTTTTCCTCTCAAAAAATACTGAAATTATGAGAATAAGGGTTCTTTGATACGACAAATCGACTGGTGTTGTCCATTTTTCGATAAGATAAATGTTTCAAATATTAGGAGAGCATTTAAGTTAAAAGAAAACATGCCTCCATATAAAAAATAGTACAGACCAAAATAATGGAAGTATTCATTCAATTTTCTGAGAAAGTATCGTCAAAAGTCCAATCTATGATATAAAAAATCGGGAGTGCTCTAAAATGATGCGATTCAGAAGTAGAGTGCGTCAAACTTGGAGTATCCAATGAAGAGGGTAAAATGAAATATCCATAGTTATTCAAAAATTGATAGAATTAGGGCATTAACAAAGTCACCTATCGATTTTAGATGAAATTTCATCTAATCGAACATGTTTCGAGATGATGATAGGCCAAAAATATATTTTTGGAGTATTGCGGAAAATGCAATATTTTCCTTACTATAGTCCAGCTACATATTTGACGAAAAATGTTTTTCCCCTCAAAAAATACTGAAATCATGAGAATAAGGGTTCTTTGATACGACAAATCGACTGGTGTTGTCCATTTTTCGATAAGATAAATGTTTCAAGTATTAGGAGAGCATTTAAGTTAAAAGAAAACATGCCTTCATATAAAAAATAGTACAGACCAAAATAATGAAAGTATTCATTCAATTTTCTGAGAAAGTATCGTCAAAGGTCCAGTCTATGATATAAGAAATCGGGAGTGCTCTAATATGATGCGATTCAGAAGTAGAGTGCGTCAAACTTGGAGTATCCAATGAAGAGGGTAAAATCAAATATCCATAGTTATTCAAAAATTGATAGAATTAGGGCATTAACAAAGTCACCTATCGATTTTAGATGGAATTTCATCTAATTGAACATGTTTCGAGAGGATGATAGGCCAAAAATATATTTTTGGAGTATAGCGAAAAATGCAATATTTTCCTTACTATAGTCCAGCTACTTATTTGACGAAAAAAGTTTTTCCCCTCAAAAAATACTGAAATCATGAGAATAAGGGTTCTTTGATACGACAAATCGACTGGTGTTGTCCATTTTTCGATAAGATAAATGTTTCAAGTATTAGGAGAGCATTTAAGTTAAAAGAAAACATGCCTTCATATAAAAAATAGTACAGACCAAAGTAATGAAAGTATTCATTCAATTTTCTGAGAAAGTATCGTCAAAGGTCCAGTCTATGATATAAGAAATCGGGAGTGCTCTAATATGATGCGATTCAGAAGTGGAGTGCGTCAAACTTGGAGTATCCAATGAAGAAGGTAAAATCAAATATCCATAGTTATTCAAAAATTGATAGAATTAGGGCATTAACAAAGTCACCTATCGATCTTAGATGGAATTTCATCTAATTGAACATGTTTCGAGATAATGATAGGCCAAAAATATATTTTTGGAGTATTGCGAAAAATGCAATATTTTCCTTACTATATATAGTCCAGCTACACATTTGACGAAAAATGTTTTTCCTCTCAAAAAATACTGAAATTATGAGAATACGGGTTCTTTGATACGACAAATCGACTGGTGTTGTCCATTTTTCGATAAGATAAATGTTTCAAATATTAGGAGAGCATTTAAGTTAAAAGAAAACATGCCTTCATATAAAAAATAGTACAGACCAAAATAATGGAAGTATTCATTCAATTTTCTGAGAAAGTATCGTCAAAGGTCCAATCTATGATATAAAAAATCGGGAGTGCTCTAATATGATGCGATTCAGAAGTAGTGTGCGTCAAACTTGGAGTATCCAATGAAGAGGGTAAAATCAAATATCCATAGATATTCAAAAATTGATAGAATTAGGGCATTATCAAAGTCACCTATCGATTTTAGATGGAATTTCATCTAATCGAATATGTTTCGAGAGGATGATAGGCCAAAAATATATTTTTGGAGTATAGCGAAAAATGCAATATTTTCCTTACAGTCCAGCTACATATTTGACGAAAAATGTTTTTCCTCTCAAAAAATACTGAAATTATGAGAATACGGGTTCTTTGATACGACAAATCGACTGGTGTTGTCCATTTTTCGATAAGATAAATGTTTCAAATATTAGGAGAGCATTTAAGTTAAAAGAAAACATGCCTTCATATAAAAAATAGTACGGACCAAAATAATGGAAGTATTCATTCAATTTTCTGAGAAAGTATCGTCAAAGGTCCAATCTATGATATAAAAAATCGGGAGTGCTCTAATATGATGCGATTCAGAAGTAGAGTACGTCAAACTTGGAGTATCCAATGAAGAGGGTAAAATCAAATATCCATAGTTATTCAAAAATTGATATAATTAGGGTATGAACAAAGTCACCTATCGATTTAAGATGGAATTTCATCTAATCGAACATGTTTCGAGAGGATGATAGGCCAAAAATATATTTTTGGAGTATAGCGAAAATGCAATATTTTCCAGCTACATATTTGACGAAAAATGTTTTTCTCTCAAAAAATACTGAAATGATGAGAATACGGGTTCTTTGATACGACAAATCGACTGGTGTTGTCCATTTTTCGATAAGATAAATGTTTCAAATATTAGGAGAGCATTTAAGTTAAAAGAAAACATGCCTTCATATAAAAAATAGTACGGACCAAAATAATGGAAGTATTCATTCAATTTTCTGAGAAAGTATCGTCAAAGGTCCAATCTATGATATAAAAAATCGGGAGTGCTCTAAAATGATGCGATTCAGAACTAGAGTGCGTCAAACTTGGAGTATCCAATGAAGAGGGTAAAATGAAATATCCATAGTTATTCAAAAATTGATAGAATTAGGGCATTAACAAAGTCACCTATCGATTTTAGATGAAATTTCATCTAATCGAACATGTTTCGAGATGATGATAGGCCAAAAATATATTTTTGGAGTATTGCGGAAAATGCAATATTTTCCTTACTATAGTCCAGCTACATATTTGACGAAAATAGTTTTTCCTCTCAAAAAATACTGAAATTATGAGAATACGGGTTCTTTGATACGACAAATCGACTGGTGTTGTCCATTTTTCGATAAGATGAATGTTTCAAATATTAGAAGAGCATTTAAGTTAAAAGAAAACATGCCTTCATATAAAAAATAGTACAGACCAAAATAATAGAAGTATTCATTCAATTTTCTGAGAAAGTATCGTGAAAGGTCCAATCTATGATATAAAAAATCGGGAGTGCTCTAAAATGATGCGATTCAGAAGTAGAGTGCGTCAAACTTGGAGTATCCAATGAAGAGGGTAAAATCAAATATCCATAGTTATTCAAAAATTGATAGAATTAGGGCACTAACAAAGTCACCTATCGATTTTAGATGGAATTTCATCTAATCGAACATGTTTAGAGAAGATGATAGGCCAAAAATATATTTTTGGAGTATTGCGAAAAATGCAATATTTTCCTTACTATTATAGTCCAGCTACATATTTGACGAAAAATGTTTTTCCTCTCAAAAAATACTGAAATTATGAGAATACGGGTTCTTTGATACTACAAATCGACTGGTGTTGTCCATTTTTGGATAAGATAAATGTTTCAAATATTAGGAGAGCATTTAAGTTAAAAGAAAACATGCCTTCATATAAAAAAGAGTACAGACCAAAGTAATCAAAGTATTCATTCAATTTTCTGAGAAAGTATCGTCAAAGGTCCAGTCTATGATATAAGAAATCGGGAGTGCTCTAATATGATGCGATTCAGAAGTAGAGTGCGTCAAACTTGGAGTATCCAATGAAGAGGGTAAAATCAAATATCCATAGTTATTCAAAAATTGATAGAATTAGGGCATTAACAAAGTCACCTATCGATTTTAGATGGAATTTCATCTAATTGAACATGTTTCGAGATAATGATAGGCCAAAAATATATTTTTGGAGTATTGCGAAAAATGCAATATTTTCCTTACTATATATAGTCCAGCTACACATTTGACGAAAAATGTTTTTCCTCTCAAAAAATACTGAAATTATGAGAATACGGGTTCTTTGATACGACAAATCGACTGGTGTTGTCCATTTTTCGATAAGATAAATGTTTCAAATATTAGGAGAGCATTTAAGTTAAAAGAAAACATGCCTTCATATAAAAAATAGTACAGACCAAAATAATGGAAGTATTCATTCAATTTTCTGAGAAAGTATCATCAAAGGTCCAATCTATGATATAAAAAATCGGGAGTGCTCTAATATGATGCGATTCAGAAGTAGTGTGCGTCAAACTTGGAGTATCCAATGAAGAGGGTAAAATCAAATATCCATAGATATTCAAAAATTGATAGAATTAGGGCATTAACAAAGTCACCTATCGATTTTAGATGGAATTTCATCTAATCGAATATGTTTCGAGAGGATGATAGGCCAAAAATATATTTTTGGAGTATAGCGAAAAATGCAATATTTTCCTTACAGTCCAGCTACATATTTGACGAAAAATGTTTTTCCTCTCAAAAAATACTGAAATTATGAGAATACGGGTTCTTTGATACGACAAATCGACTGGTGTTGTCCATTTTTCGATAAGATAAATGTTTCAAATATTAGGAGAGCATTTAAGTTAAAAGAAAACATGCCTTCATATAAAAAATAGTACGGACCAAAATAATGGAAGTATTCATTCAATTTTCTGAGAAAGTATCGTCAAAGGTCCAATCTATGATATAAAAAATCGGGAGTTCTCTAATATGATGCGATTAAGAAGTAGAGTACGTCAAACTTGGAGTATCCAATGAAGAGGGTAAAATCAAATATCCATAGTTATTCAAAAATTGATATAATTAGGGTATGAACAAAGTCACCTATCGATTTAAGATGGAATTTCATCTAATCGAACATGTTTCGAGAGGATGATAGGCCAAAAATATATTTTTGGAGTATAGCGAAAAATGCAATATTTTCCAGCTACATATTTGACGAAAAATGTTTTTCTCTCAAAAAATACTGAAATGATGAGAATACGGGTTCTTTGATACGACAAATCGACTGGTGTTGTCCATTTTTCGATAAGATAAATGTTTCAAATATTAGGAGAGCATTTAAGTTAAAAGAAAACATGCCTTCATATAAAAAATAGTACGGACCAAAATAATGGAAGTATTCATTCAATTTTCTGAGAAAGTATCGTCAAAGGTCCAATCTATGATATAAAAAATCGGGAGTGCTCTAAAATGATGCGATTCAGAAGTAGAGTGCGTCAAACTTGGAGTATCCAATGAAGAGGGTAAAATGAAATATCCATAGTTATTCAAAAATTGATAGAATTAGGGCATTAACAAAGTCACCTATCGATTTTAGATGAAATTTCATCTAATCGAACATGTTTCGAGATGATGATAGGCCAAAAATATATTTTTGGAGTATTGCGGAAAATGCAATATTTTCCTTACTATAGTCCAGCTACATATTTGACGAAAATAGTTTTTCCTCTCAAAAAATACTGAAATTATGAGAATACGGGTTCTTTGATACGACAAATCGACTGGTGTTGTCCATTTTTCGATAAGATGAATGTTTCAAATATTAGAAGAGCATTTAAGTTAAAAGAAAACATGCCTTCATATAAAAAATAGTACAGACCAAAATAATAGAAGTATTCATTCAATTTTCTGAGAAAGTATCGTGAAAGGTCCAATCTATGATATAAAAAATCGGGAGTGCTCTAAAATGATGCGATTCAGAAGTAAAGTGCGTCAAACTTGGAGTATCCAATGAAGAGGGTAAAATCAAATATCCATAGTTATTCAAAAATTGATAGAATTAGGGCATTAACAAAGTCACCTATCGATTTTAGATGAAATTTCATCTAATCGAACATGTTTCGAGAAGATGATAGGCCAAAAATATATTTTTGGAGTATTGCGAAAAATGCAATATTTTCCTTACTATAGTCCAGCTACATATTTGACGAAAATAGTTTTTCCTCTCAAAAAATACTGAAATTATGAGAATACGGGTTCTTTGATACGACAAATCGACTGGTGTTGTCCATTTTTCGATAAGATAAATGTTTCAAATATTAGGAGAGCATTTAAGTTAAAAGAAAACATGCCTTCATATAAAAAATAGTACAGACCAAAATAATGAAAGTATTCATTCAATTTTCTGAGAAAGTATCGTCAAAGGTCCAATCTATGATATAAAAAATCGGGAGTGCTCTAAAATGATGCGATTCAGAAGTAGAGTGCGTCAAACTTGGAGTATCCAATGGAGAGGGTGAAATCAAATATCCATAGTTATTCAAAAATTGATAGAATTAGGGCACTAACAAAGTCACCTATCGATTTTAGATGGAATTTCATCTAATCGAACATGTTTCGAGAGGATGATAGCCCAAAAATATATTTTTGGAGTATAGCGAAAAATGCAATATTTTCCTTACTATAGTCCAGCTACATATTCGACGAAAAATGTTTTTCCTCCCAAAAAATACTGACATTATGAGAATAAGGGTTCTTTGATACGAAAAATCGACTTGTGTTGTCCAATTTTCGATGAGATAAATGTTTCAAATATTAGGAGAGCATTTAAGTTAAAAGAAAACATGCCTTCATATGAAAAATAGTACAGACCAAAATAATGGAAGTATTCATCCAATTTTCTGAGAAAGGTTCGTCAAAGGTCCAATCTATGATATAAAAAATCGGGAGTGCTCTAAAATGATGCGATTCAGAAGTAGAGTGCGTCAAACTTGGAGTATCCAATGAAGAGGGTGAAAACAAATATCCATAGTTATTCAAAAATTGATAGAATTAGGGCATCAACAAAGTCACCTATCGATTTTAGATGAAATTTCATCTAATCGAACATGTTTCGAGAGGATGATAGGCCAAAAATATATTTTTGGAGTATTGCGAAAAATGCAATATTTTCCTTTATAGTCCAGCTACATATTTGACGAAAAATGTTTTTCCCCTCAAAAAATACTGGAATCATGAGAATAAGGGTTCTTTGATACGACAAATCGACTGGTGTTGTCCATTTTTCGATAAGATAAATGTTTCAAATATTAGGAGAGCATTCAAGTTAACAGAAAACATGCGTTCATATAAAAAATAGTACAGACCAAAATAATAGAAGTATTCATTCAATTTTCTAAGAAAGTATCGTGAAAGGTCCAATCTATGATATAAAAAATCGGGAGTGCTCTAAAATGATGCGATTCAGAAGTAGAGTGCGTCAAACTTGGAGTATCCAATGAAGAGGGTAAAATCAAATATCCATAGTTATTCAAAAATTGATAGAATTAGGGCATTAACAAAGTCACCTATCGATTTCAGATGAAATTTCATCTAATCGAACATGTTTCGAGATGATGATAGGCCAAAAATATATTTTTGGAGTATTGCGAAAAATGCAATATTTTCCTTACTTTAGTCCTTCTACATATTTGACGAAAAATGTTTTTCCTCTCAAAAAAAACTGAAATTATGAGAATAAGGGTTCTTTGATACGACAAATCGACTGGTGTTGTCCATTTTTCGATAAGATAGATGTTTCAAATATTAGGAGAGCATTTAAGTTAAAAGAAAACATGCCTTCATATAAAAAATAGTACAGACCAAAATAATGGAAGTATTCATTCAATTTTCTGAGTAAGTATCGTCAAAAGTCCAATCTATGATATAAAAATTCGGGAGTGCTCTAAAATGATGCGATTCAGAAGTAGAGTGCGTCAAACTTGGAGTATCCAATGAAGAGGGTAAAATGAAATATCCATAGTTATTCAAAAATTGATAGAATTAGGGCATTAACAAAGTCACCTATCGATTTTAGATGAAATTTCATCTAATCGAACATGTTTCGAGATGATGATAGGCCAAAAATATATTTTTGGAGTATTGCGAAAAATGCAATATTTTCCTTACTTTAGTCCTTCTACATATTTGACGAAAAATGTTTTTCCTCTCAAAAAAAACTGAAATTATGAGAATAAGGGTTCTTTGATACGACAAATCGACTGGTGGTGTCCATTTTTCGATAAGATAGATGTTTCAAATATTAGGAGAGCATTTAAGTTAAAAGAAAACATGCCTTCATATAAGAAATAGTACAGACCAAAATAATGGAAGTATTCATTCAATTTTGTGAGAAAGTATCGTCAAAAGTCCAATCTATGATATAAAAAATCGGGAGTGCTCTAAAATGATGCGATTCAGAAGTAGAGTGCGTCCAACTTGGAGTATCCAATGAAGAGGGTGAAATCAAATATCCATAGTTATTCAAAAATTGATAGAATTAGGGCATCAACAAAGTCACCTATCGATTTTAGATGGAATTTCATCTAATAGAACATGTTTCGAGAGGATGATAGGCCAAAAATATATTTTTGGAGTATTGCGAAAAATGCAATGTTTTCCTTACATATTTGACGAAAAATGTTTTTCCCCTCAAAAAATACTGGAATCATGAGAATAAGGGTTCTTGGATACGACAAATCGACTGGTGTTGTCCATTTTTCGATAAGATAAATGTTTCAAATATTAGGAGAGCATTTAAGTTAAAAGAAAACATGCCTTCATATAAAAAATAGTACAGACCAAAATAATGAAAGTATTCATTCAATTTTCTGAGAAAGTATCGTCAAAGGTCCAATCTATGATATAAAAAATCGGGAGTGCTCTAAAATGATGCGATTCAGAAGTAGAGTGCGTCAAACTTGGAGTATCCAATGAAGAGGGTGAAATCAAATATCCATAGTTATTCAAAAATTGATAGAATTAGGGCATCAACAAAGTCACCTATCGATTTTAGATGGAATTTCATCTAATAAAACATGTTTCGAGAGGATGATAGCCCAAAAATATATTTTTGGAGTATAGCGAAAAATGCAATATTTTCCTTACTATAGTCCAGCTACATATTCGACGAAAAATGTTTTTCCTCCCAGAAAATACTGGAATCATGAGAATAAGGGTTCTTTGATACGACAAATCGACTTGTGTTGTCCATTTTTCGATGAGATAAATGTTTCAAATATTAGGAGAGCATTTAAGTTAAAAGAAAACATGCGTTCATATGAAAAATAGTACAGACCAAAATAATGGAAGTATTCAACCAATTTTCTGAGAAAGGTTCGTCAAAGGTCCAATCTATGATATAAAAAATCGGGAGTGCTCTAAAATGATGCGATTCAGAAGAAGAGTGCGTCAAACTTGGAGTATCCAATGAAGAGGGTGAAATCAAATATCCATAGTTATTCAAAAATTGATAGAATTAGGGCATCAACAAAGTCACCTATCGATTTTAGATGAAATTTCATCTAATCGAACATGTTTCGAGAGGATGATAGGTCAAAAATATATTTTTGGAGTATTGCGAAAAATGCAATATTTTCCTTACAGTCCAGCTACATATTTGACGAAAAATGTTTTTCCCCTCAAAAAATACTGGAATCATGAGAATAAGGGTTCTTTGATACGACAAATCGACTGGTGTTGTCCATTTTTCGATAAGATAAATGTTTCAAATATTAGGAGAGCATTCAAGTTAAAAGAAAACATGCGTTCATATAAAAAATAGTACAGACCAAAATAATAGAAGTATTCATTCAATTTTCTAAGAAAGTATCGTGAAAGGTCCAATCTATGATATAAAAAATCGGGAGTGCTCTAAAATGATGCGATTCAGAAGTAGAGTGCGTCAAACTTGGAGTATCCAATGAAGAGGGTAAAATCAAATATCCATATTTATTCAAAAATTGATAGAATTAGGGCATTAACAAAGTCACCTATCGATTTTAGATAAAATTACATCTAATCGAACATGTTTCGAGATGATGATAGGCCAAAAATATATTTTTGGAGTATTGCGAAAAATGCAATATTTTCCTTACTATAGTCCATCTACATATTTGACGAAAAATGTTTTTCCTCTCAAAAAAACTGAAATTATGAGAATAAGGGTTCTTTGATACGACAAATCGACTGGTGTTGTCCATTTTTCGATAAGATAGATGTTTCAAATATTAGGAGAGCATTTAAGTTAAAAGAAAACATGCCTTCATATAAAAAATAGTACAGACCAAAATAATGGAAGTATTCATTCAATTTTCTGAGAAAGTATCGTCAAAAGTCCAATCTATGATATAAAAAATCGGGAGTGCTCTAAAATGATGCGATTCAGAAGTATAGTGCGTCAAACTTGGAGTATCCAATGAAGAGGGTAAAATGAAATATCCATAGTTATTCAAAAATTGATAGAATTAGGGCATTAACAAAGTCACCTATCGATTTTAGATGAAATTTCATCTAATCGAACATGTTTCGAGATGATGATAGGCCAAAAATATATTTTTGGAGTATTGCGAAAAATGCAATATTTTCCTTACATATTTGACGAAAAATGTTTTTCCCCTCAGAAAATACTGGAATCATGAGAATAAGGGTTCTTTGATACGACAAATCGACTGGTGTTGTCCATTTTTCGATAAGATAAATGTTTCAAATATTAGGAGAGCATTTAATTTAAAAGAAAACATGCCTTCATTTAAAAAATAGTACAGACCAAAATATTGGAAGTATTCATTAAATTTTCTGAGAAAGTATCGTCAAAGGTCCAATCTATGATATAAAAAATCGGAGTGCTCTAAAATGATGCGATTCAGAAGAAGAGTGCGTCAAACTTGGAGTATCCAATGAAGAGGGTAAAATCAAATATCCATAGTTATTCAAAAATTGATAGAATTAGGGCATCAACAAAGTCACCTATCGATTTTAGATGAAATTTCATCTAATAAAACATGTTTCGAGAGGATGATAGGCCAAAAATATATTTTTGGAGTATTGCGAAAAATGCAATATTTTCCTTACTATAGTCCAGCTACATATTTGACGAAAAATGTTTTTCCTCTCAAAAAATACTGAAATTATGAGAATAAGGATTCTTGGATACGACAAATCGACTGGTGTTGTCCATTTTTCGATAAGATAAATGTTTCAAATATTAGGAGAGCATTTAATTTAAAAGAAAACATGCCTTCATTTAAAAAATAGTACAGACCAAAATATTGGAAGTATTCATTAAATTTTCTGAGAAAGTATCGTCAAAGGTCCAATCTATGATATAAAAAATCGGAGTGCTCTAAAATGATGCGATTCAGAAGAAGAGTGCGTCAAACTTGGAGTATCCAATGAAGAGGGTAAAATCAAATATCCATAGTTATTCAAAAATTGATAGAATTAGGGCATCAACAAAGTCACCTATCGATTTTAGATGAAATTTCATCTAATAAAACATGTTTCGAGAGGATGATAGGCCAAAAATATATTTTTGGTGTATTGCGAAAAATGCAATATTTTCCTTACATATTGGACGAAAAATGTTTTTCCCCTCAGAAAATACTGGAATCATGAGAATAAGGGTTCTTTGATACGACAAATCGACTGGTGTTGTCCATTTTTCGATAAGATAAATGTTCCAAATATTAGGAGAGCATTTAAGTTAAAAGGAAACATGCGTTCATATAAAAAATACTACAGACCAAAATAATAGAAGTATTCATTCAATTTTCTAAGAAAGTATCGTGAAAGGTCCAATCTATGATATAAAAAATCGGGAGTGCTCTAAAATGATGCGATTCAGAAGTAGAGTGCGTCGAACTTGGAGTATCCAATGAAGAGGGTAAAATGAAATATCCATAGTTATTCAAAAATTGATAGAATTAGGGCATTAACAAAGTCACCTATCGATTTTAGATGAAATTTCATCTAATCGAACATGTTTCGAGATGATGATAGGCCAAAAATATATTTTTGGAGTATTGCGAAAAATGCAATATTTTCCTTACTATATATAGTCCAGCTACATATTTGACGAAAAATGTTTTTCCTCTCAAAAAATACTGAAATTATGAGAATAAGGGTTCTTGAATACGACAAATCGACTGGTGTTGTCCATTTTTCGATAAGATAAATGTTTCAAATATTAGGAGAGCATTTAAGTTAAAAGAAAACATGCCTTCATATAAAAAATAGTACAGACCAAAATAATGGAAGTATCCATTCAATTTTCTGAGAAAGTATCGTCAAAGGTCCAATCTATGATATAAAAAATCGGGAGTGCTCTAGAATGATTCGATTCAGAAATTATGAGAATACGGGTTCTTTGATACGACAAATTGACTGGTGTTGTCCATTTTTCGATAAGATGAATGTTTCAAATATTAGAAGAGCATTTAAGTTAAAAGAAAACATGCCTTCATATAAAAAATAGTACAGACCAAAATAATAGAAGTATTCATTCAATTTTCTGAGAAAGTATCGTGAAAGGTCCAATCTATGATATAAAAAATCGGGAGTGCTCTAAAATGATGCGATTCAGAAGTAGAGTGCGTCAAACTTGGAGTATCCAATGAAGAGGGTAAAATCAAATATCCATAGTTATTCAAAAATTGATAGAATTAGGGCACTAACAAAGTCACCTATCGATTTTAGATGAAATTTCATCCAATCGAACATGTTTAGAGAAGATGATAGGCCAAAAATATATTTTTGGAGTATTGCGAAAAATGCAATGTTTTCCTTACTATAGTCCAGTTACATATTTGACAAAAAATGTTTTTACTCTCAAAAAATACTGAAATTATGAGAATAAGGGTTCTTTGATACGACAAATCGACTGGTGTTGTCCATTTTTCGATAAGATAAATGTTTCAAATATTAGGAGAACATTTAAGTTAAAAGAAAACATGCCTTCATATAAAAAATAGTACAGACCAAAATAATGGAAGTATCCATTCAATTTTCTGAGAAAGTATCGTCAAAGGTCCAATCTATGATATAAAAAATCGGGAGTGCTCTAAAATGATTCGATTCAGAAATTATGAGAATACGGGTTCTTTGATACGACAAATTGACTGGTGTTGTCCATTTTTCGATAAGATGAATGTTTCAAATATTAGAAGAGCATTTAAGTTAAAAGAAAACATGCCTTCATATAAAAAATAGTACAGACCAAAATAATGGAAGTATTCATTCAATTTTGTGAGAAAGTATCGTCAAAAGTCCAATCTATGGTATAAAAAATCGGGAGTGCTCTAAAATGATGCGATTCAGAAGTAGAGTGCGTCCAACTTGGAGTATCCAATGAAGAGGGTGAAATCAAATATCCATAGTTATTCAAAAATTGATAGAATTAGGGCATCAACAAAGTCACCTATCGATTTTAGATGGAATTTCATCTAATAGAACATGTTTCGAGAGGATGATAGGCCAAAAATATATTTTTGGAGTATTGCGAAAAATGCAATGTTTTCCTTACATATTTGACGAAAAATGTTTTTCCCCTCAAAAAATACTGGAATCATGAGAATAAGGGTTCTTGGATACGACAAATCGACTGGTGTTGTCCATTTTTCGATAAGATAAATGTTTCCAATATTAGGAGAGCATTTAAGTTAAAAGAAAACATACCTTCATATAAAAAATAGTACAGACCAAAATAATGAAAGTATTCATTCAATTTTCTGAGAAAGTATCGTCAAAGGTCCAATCTATGATATAAAAAATCGGGAGTGCTCTAAAATGATGCGATTCAGAAGTAGAGTGCGTCAAACTTGGAGTATCCAATGAAGAGGGTGAAATCAAATATCCATAGTTATTCAAAAATTGATAGAATTAGGGCATCAACAAAGTCACCTATCGATTTTAGATGGAATTTTATCTAATAAAACATGTTTCGAGAGGATGATAGCCCAAAAATATATTTTTGGAGTATAGCGAAAAATGCAATATTTTCCTTACTTATAGTCCAGCTACATATTCGACGAAAAATGTTTTTCCTCCCAGAAAATACTGGAATCATGAGAATAAGGGTTCTTTGATACGACAAATCGACTTGTGTTGTCCATTTTTCGATGAGATAAATGTTTCAAATATTAGGAGAGCATTTAAGTTAAAAGAAAACATGCGTTCATATGAAAAATAGTACAGACCAAAATAATGGAAGTATTCATCCAATTTTCTGAGAAAGGTTCGTCAAAGGTCCAATCTATGATATAAAAAATCGGGAGTGCTCTAAAATGATGCGATTCAGAAGTAGAGTGCGTCAAACTTGGAGTATCCAATGAAGAGGGTAAAATCAAATATCCATAGTTATTCAAAAATTGATAGAATTAGGGCACTAACAAAGTCACCTATCGATTTTAGATGAAATTTCATCCAATCGAACATGTTTAGAGAAGATGATAGGCCAAAAATATATTTTTGGAGTATTGCGAAAAATGCAATGTTTTCCTTACTATAGTCCAGTTACATATTTGACAAAAAATGTTTTTACTCTCAAAAAATACTGAAATTATGAGAATAAGGGTTCTTTGATACGACAAATCGACTGGTGTTGTCCATTTTTCGATAAGATAAATGTTCCAAATATTAGGAGAACATTTAAGTTAAAAGAAAACATGCCTTCATATAAAAAATAGTACAGACCAAAATAATGGAAGTATCCATTCAATTTTCTGAGAAAGTATCGTCAAAGGTCCAATCTATGATATAAAAAATCGGGAGTGCTCTAAAATGATTCGATTCAGAAATTATGAGAATACGGGTTCTTTGATACGACAAATTGACTGGTGTTGTCCATTTTTCGATAAGATGAATGTTTCAAATATTAGAAGAGCATTTAAGTTAAAAGAAAACATGCCTTCATATAAAAAATAGTACAGACCAAAATAACGGAAGTATTCATTCAATTTTGTGAGAAAGTATCGTCAAAAGTCCAATCTATGGTATAAAAAATCGGGAGTGCTCTAAAATGATGCGATTCAGAAGTAGAGTGCGTCCAACTTGGAGTATCCAATGAAGAGGGTGAAATCAAATATCCATAGTTATTCAAAAATTGATAGAATTAGGGCATCAACAAAGTCACCTATCGATTTTAGATGGAATTTCATCTAATAGAACATGTTTCGAGAGGATGATAGGCCAAAAATATATTTTTGGAGTATTGCGAAAAATGCAATATTTTCCTTACATATTTGACGAAAAATGTTTTTACTCTCAAAAAATACTGAAATTATGAGAATAAGGGTTCTTTGATACGACAAATCGACTGGTGTTGTCCATTTTTCGATAAGATAAATGTTCCAAATATTAGGAGAACATTTAAGTTAAAAGAAAACATGCCTTCATATAAAAAATAGTACAGACCAAAATAATGGAAGTATTCATTCAATTTTGTGAGAAAGTATCGTCAAAAGTCCAATCTATGGTATAAAAAATCGGGAGTGCTCTAAAATGATGCGATTCAGAAGTAGAGTGCGTCCAACTTGGAGTATCCAATGAAGAGGGTGAAATCAAATATCCATAGTTATTCAAAAATTGATAGAATTAGGGCATCAACAAAGTCACCTATCGATTTTAGATGGAATTTCATCTAATAGAACATGTTTCGAGAGGATGATAGGCCAAAAATATATTTTTGGAGTATTGCGAAAAATGCAATGTTTTCCTTACATATTTGACGAAAAATGTTTTTCCCCTCAAAAAATACTGGAATCATGAGAATAAAGGTTCTTGGATACGACAAATCGACTGGTGTTGTCCATTTTTCGATAAGATAAATGTTTCCAATATTAGGAGAGCATTTAAGTTAAAAGAAAACATACCTTCATATAAAAAATAGTACAGACCAAAATAATGAAAGTATTCATTCAATTTTCTGAGAAAGTATCGTCAAAGGTCCAATCTATGATATAAAAAATCGGGAGTGCTCTAAAATGATGCGATTCAGAAGTAGAGTGCGTCAAACTTGGAGTATCCAATGAAGAGGGTGAAATCAAATATCCATAGTTATTCAAAAATTGATAGAATTAGGGCATCAACAAAGTCACCTATCGATTTTAGATGGAATTTTATCTAATAAAACATGTTTCGAGAGGATGATAGCCCAAAAATATATTTTTGGAGTATAGCGAAAAATGCAATATTTTCCTTACTATAGTCCAGCTACATATTCGACGAAAAATGTTTTTCCTCCCAGAAAATACTGGAATCATGAGAATAAGGGTTCTTTGATACGACAAATCGACTTGTGTTGTCCATTTTTCGATGAGATAAATGTTTCAAATATTAGGAGAGCATTTAAGTTAAAAGAAAACATGCGTTCATATGAAAAATAGTACAGACCAAAATAATGGAAGTATTCATCCAATTTTCTGAGAAAGGTTCGTCAAAGGTCCAATCTATGATATAAAAAATCGGGAGTGCTCTAAAATGATGCGATTCAGAAGTAGAGTGCGTCAAACTTGGAGTATCCAATGAAGAGGGTAAAATCAAATATCCATAGTTATTCAAAAATTGATAGAATTAGGGCACTAACAAAGTCACCTATCGATTTTAGATGAAATTTCATCCAATCGAACATGTTTAGAGAAGATGATAGGCCAAAAATATATTTTTGGAGTATTGCGAAAAATGCAATGTTTTCCTTACTATAGTCCAGTTACATATTTGACAAAAAATGTTTTTACTCTCAAAAAATACTGAAATTATGAGAATAAGGGTTCTTTGATACGACAAATCGACTGGTGTTGTCCATTTTTCGATAAGATAAATGTTCCAAATATTAGGAGAACATTTAAGTTAAAAGAAAACATGCCTTCATATAAAAAATAGTACAGACCAAAATAATGGAAGTATCCATTCAATTTTCTGAGAAAGTATCGTCAAAGGTCCAATCTATGATATAAAAAATCGGGAGTGCTCTAAAATGATTCGATTCAGAAATTATGAGAATACGGGTTCTTTGATACGACAAATTGACTGGTGTTGTCCATTTTTCGATAAGATGAATGTTTCAAATATTAGAAGAGCATTTAAGTTAAAAGAAAACATGCCTTCATATAAAAAATAGTACAGACCAAAATAATGGAAGTATTCATTCAATTTTGTGAGAAAGTATCGTCAAAAGTCAAATCTATGGTATAAAAAATCGGGAGTGCTCTAAAATGATGCGATTCAGAAGTAGAGTGCGTCCAACTTGGAGTATCCAATGAAGAGGGTGAAATCAAATATCCATAGTTATTCAAAAATTGATAGAATTAGGGCATCAACAAAGTCACCTATCGATTTTAGATGGAATTTCATCTAATAGAACATGTTTCGAGAGGATGATAGGCCAAAAATATATTTTTGGAGTATTGCGAAAAATGCAATGTTTTCCTTACATATTTGACGAAAAATGTTTTTCCCCTCAAAAAATACTGGAATCATGAGAATAAGGGTTCTTGGATACGACAAATCGACTGGTGTTGTCCATTTTTCGATAAGATAAATGTTTCCAATATTAGGAGAGCATTTAAGTTAAAAGAAAACATACCTTCATATAAAAAATAGTACAGACCAAAATAATGAAAGTATTCATTCAATTTTCTGAGAAAGTATCGTCAAAGGTCCAATCTATGATATAAAAAATCGGGAGTGCTCTAAAATGATGAGATTCAGAAGTAGAGTGCGTCAAACTTGGAGTATCCAATGAAGAGGGTGAAATCAAATATCCATAGTTATTCAAAAATTGATAGAATTAGGGCATCAACAAAGTCACCTATCGATTTTAGATGGAATTTCATCTAATAAAACATGTTTCGAGAGGATGATAGCCCAAAAATATATTTTTGGAGTATAGCGAAAAATGCAATATTTTCCTTACTATAGTCCAGCTACATATTCGACGAAAAATGTTTTTCCTCCCAGAAAATACTGGAATCATGAGAATAAGGGTTCTTTGATACGACAAATCGACTTGTGTTGTCCATTTTTCGATGAGATAAATGTTTCAAATATTAGGAGAGCATTTAAGTTAAAAGAAAACATGCGTTCATATGAAAAATAGTACAGACCAAAATAATGGAAGTATTCATCCAATTTTCTGAGAAAGGTTCGTCAAAGGTCCAATCTATGATATAAAAAATCGGGAGTGCTCTAAAATGATGCGATTCAGAAGTAGAGTGCGTCAAACTTGGAGTATCCAATGAAGAGGGTGAAATCAAATATCCATAGTTATTCAAAAATTGATAGAATTAGGGCATCAACAAAGTCACCTATCGATTTTAGATGAAATTTCATCTAATCGAACATGTTTCGAGAGGATGATAGGTCAAAAATATATTTTTGGAGTATTGCGAAAAATGCAATATTTTCCTTACTATAGTCCAGCTACATATTTGACGAAAAATGTTTTTCCCCTCAAAAAATACTGGAATCATGAGAATAAGGGTTCTTTGATACGACAAATCGACTGGTGTTGTCCATTTTTCGATAAGATAAATGTTTCAAATATTAGGAGAGCATTCAAGTTAAAAGAAAACATGCGTTCATATAAAAAATAGTACAGACCAAAATAATAGAAGTATTCATTCAATTTTCTAAGGAAGTATCGTGAAAGGTCCAATCTATGATATAAAAAATCGGGAGTGCTCTAAAATGATGCGATTCAGAAGTAGAGTGCGTCAAACTTGGAGTATCCAATGAAGAGGGTAAAATCAAATATCCATATTTATTCAAAAATTGATAGAATTAGGGCATTAACAAAGTCACCTATCGATTTTAGATAAAATTACATCTAATCGAACATGTTTCGAGATGATGATAGGTCAAAAATATATTTTTGGAGTATTGCGAAAAATGCAATATTTTCCTTACTATAGTCCATCTACATATTTGACGAAAAATGTTTTTCCTCTCAAAAAAACTGAAATTATGAGAATAAGGGTTCTTTGATACGACAAATCGACTGGTGTTGTCCATTTTTCGATAAGATAGATGTTTCAAATATTAGGAGAGCATTTAAGTTAAAAGAAAACATGCCTTCATATAAAAAATAGTACAGACCAAAATAATGGAAGTATTCATTCAATTTTCTGAGAAAGTATCGTCAAAAGTCCAATCTATGATATAAAAAATCGGGAGTGCTCTAAAATGATGCGATTCAGAAGTATAGTGCGTCAAACTTGGAGTATCCAATGAAGAGGGTAAAATGAAATATCCATAGTTATTCAAAAATTGATAGAATTAGGGCATTAACAAAGTCACATATCGATTTTAGATGAAATTTCATCTAATCGAACATGTTTCGAGATGATGATAGGCCAAAAATATATTTTTGGAGTATTGCGAAAAATGCAATATTTTCCTTACTATAGTCCAGCTACATATTTGACGAAAAATGTTTTTCCTCTCAAAAAATACTGAAATTATGAGAATAAGGGTTCTTGGATACGACAAATCGACTGGTGTTGTCCATTTTTCGATAAGATAAATGTTTCAAGTATTAGGAGAGCATTTAATTTAAAAGAAAACATGCCTTCATTTAAAAAATAGTACAGACCAAAATATTGGAAGTATTCATTAAATTTTCTGAGAAAGTATCGTCAAAGGTCCAATCTATGATATAAAAAATCGGGAGTGCTCTAAAATGATGCGATTCAGAAGAAGAGTGCGTCAAACTTGGAGTATCCAATGAAGAGGGTAAAATCAAATATCCATAGTTATTCAAAAATTGATAGAATTAGGGCATCAACAAAGTCACCTATCGATTTTAGATGAAATTTCATCTTATAAAACATGTTTCGAGAGGATGATAGGCCAAAAATATATTTTTGGAGTATTGCGAAAAATGCAATATTTTCCTTACATATTTGACGAAAAATGTTTTTCCCCTCAGAAAATACTGGAATCATGAGAATAAGGGTTCTTTGATACGACAAATCGACTGGTGTTGTCCATTTTTCGATAAGATAAATGTTCCAAATATTAGGAGAGCATTTAAGTTAAAAGGAAACATGCGTTCATATAAAAAATACTACAGACCAAAATAATAGAAGTATTCATTCAATTTTCTAAGAAAGTATCGTGAAAGGTCCAATCTATGATATAAAAAATCGGGAGTGCTCTAAAATGATGCGATTCAGAAGAAGAGTGCGTCAAACTTGGAGTATCCAATGAAGAGGGTAAAATCAAATATCCATAGTTATTCAAAAATTGATAGAATTAGGGCATCAACAAAGTCACCTATCGATTTTAGATGAAATTTCATCTTATAAAACATGTTTCGAGAGGATGATAGGCCAAAAATATATTTTTGGAGTATTGCGAAAAATGCAATATTTTCCTTACATATTTGACGAAAAATGTTTTTCCCCTCAGAAAATACTGGAATCATGAGAATAAGGGTTCTTTGATACGACAAATCGACTGGTGTTGTCCATTTTTCGATAAGATAAATGTTTCAAATATTAGGAGAGCATTCAAGTTAAAAGAAAACATGCGTTCATATAAAAAATAGTACAGACCAAAATAATAGAAGTATTCATTCAATTTTCTAAGGAAGTATCGTGAAAGGTCCAATCTATGATATAAAAAATCGGGAGTGCTCTAAAATGATGCGATTCAGAAGTAGAGTGCGTCAAACTTGGAGTATCCAATGAAGAGGGTAAAATCAAATATCCATATTTATTCAAAAATTGATAGAATTAGGGCATTAACAAAGTCACCTATCGATTTTAGATAAAATTACATCTAATCGAACATGTTTCGAGATGATGATAGGCCAAAAATATATTTTTGGAGTATTGCGAAAAATGCAATATTTTCCTTACTATAGTCCATCTACATATTTGACGAAAAATGTTTTTCCTCTCAAAAAAACTGAAATTATGAGAATAAGGGTTCTTTGATACGACAAATCGACTGGTGTTGTCCATTTTTCGATAAGATAGATGTTTCAAATATTAGGAGAGCATTTAAGTTAAAAGAAAACATGCCTTCATATAAAAAATAGTACAGACCAAAATAATGGAAGTATTCATTCAATTTTCTGAGAAAGTATCGTCAAAAGTCCAATCTATGATATAAAAAATCGGGAGTGCTCTAAAATGATGCGATTCAGAAGTATAGTGCGTCAAACTTGGAGTATCCAATGAAGAGGGTAAAATGAAATATCCATAGTTATTCAAAAATTGATAGAATTAGGGCATTAACAAAGTCACATATCGATTTTAGATGAAATTTCATCTAATCGAACATGTTTCGAGATGATGATAGGCCAAAAATATATTTTTGGAGTATTGCGAAAAATGCAATATTTTCCTTACTATAGTCCAGCTACATATTTGACGAAAAATGTTTTTCCTCTCAAAAAATACTGAAATTATGAGAATAAGGGTTCTTGGATACGACAAATCGACTGGTGTTGTCCATTTTTCGATAAGATAAATGTTTCAAATATTAGGAGAGCATTTAATTTAAAAGAAAACATGCCTTCATTTAAAAAATAGTACGGACCAAAATATTGGAAGTATTCATTAAATTTTCTGAGAAAGTATCGTCAAAGGTCCAATCTATGATATAAAAAATCGGGAGTGCTCTAAAATGATGCGATTCAGAAGAAGAGTGCGTCAAACTTGGAGTATCCAATGAAGAGGGTAAAATCAAATATCCATAGTTATTCAAAAATTGATAGAATTAGGGCATCAACAAAGTCACCTATCGATTTTAGATGAAATTTCATCTTATAAAACATGTTTCGAGAGGATGATAGGCCAAAAATATATTTTTGGAGTATTGCGAAAAATGCAATATTTTCCTTACATATTTGACGAAAAATGTTTTTCCCCTCAGAAAATACTGGAATCATGAGAATAAGGGTTCTTTGATACGACAAATCGACTGGTGTTGTCCATTTTTCGATAAGATAAATGTTCCAAATATTAGGAGAGCATTTAAGTTAAAAGGAAACATGCGTTCATATAAAAAATACTACAGACCAAAATAATAGAAGTATTCATTCAATTTTCTAAGAAAGTATCGTGAAAGGTCCAATCTATGATATAAAAAATCGGGAGTGCTCTAAAATGATGCGATTCAGAAGTAGAGTGCGTCGAACTTGGAGTATCCAATGAAGAGGGTAAAATGAAATATCCATAGTTATTCAAAAATTGATAGAATTAGGGCATTAACAAAGTCACCTATCGATTTTAGATGAAATTTCATCCAATCGAACATGTTTCGAGATGATGATAGGCCAAAAATATATTTTTGGAGTATTGCGAAAAATGCAATATTTTCCTTACAGTCCAGCTACATAATTGACGAAAAATGTTTTTCCTCTCAAAAAATACTGAAATTATGAGAATAAGGGTTCTTGGATACGACAAATCGACTGGTGTTGTCCATTTTTCGATAAGATAAATGTTTCAAATATTAGGAGAGCATTTAAGTTAAAAGAAAACATGCCTTCATTTAAAAAATAGTACAGACCAAAATATTGGAAGTATTTATTCAATTTTCTGAGAAAGTATCGTCAAAGGTCCAATCTATGATATAAAAAATCGGGAGTGCTCTAAAATGATGCGATTCAGAAGAAGAGTGCGTCAAACTTGGAGTATCCAATGAAGAGGGTAAAATCAAATATCCATAGTTATTCAAAAATTGATAGAATTAGGGCATTAACAAAGACACCTATCGATTTTGTATGAAATTCCATCTAATCGAACATGTTTCGAGAGGATGCTAGGCCAAAAATATATTTTTCGGGTATTGCGAAAAATGCAATATTTTCCTTACTATATATAGTCCAGCTACATATTTGACGAAAAATGTTTTTCCTCTCAAAAAATACTGAAATTATGAGAATAAGGGTTCGTGAATACGACAAATCGACTGGTGTTGTCCATTTTTCGATAAGATAAATGTTTCAAATATTAGGAGAGCATTTAAGTTAAAAGAAAACATGCCTTCATATAAAAAATAGTACAGACCAAAATAATGGAAGTATCCATTCAATTTTCTGAGAAAGTATCGTCAAAGGTCCAATCTATGATATAAAAAATCGGGAGTGCTCTAAAATGATTCGATTCAGAAATTATGAGAATACGGGTTCTTTGATACGACAAATTGACTGGTGTTGTCCATTTTTCGATAAGATGAATGTTTCAAATATTAGAAGAGCATTTAAGTTAAAAGAAAACATGCCTTCATATAAAAAATAGTACAGACCAAAATAATAGAAGTATTCATTCAATTTTCTGAGAAAGTATCGTGAAAGGTCCAATCTATGATATAAAAAATCGGGAGTGCTCTAAAATGATGCGATTCAGAAGTAAAGTGCGTCAAACTTGGAGTATCCAATGAAGAGGGTAAAATCAAATATCCATAGTTATTCAAAAATTGATAGAATTAGGGCACTAACAAAGTCACCTATCGATTTTAGATGAAATTTCATCCAATCGAACATGTTTAGAGAAGATGATAGGCCAAAAATATATTTTTGGAGTATTGCGAAAAATGCAATGTTTTCCTTACTATAGTCCAGTTACATATTTGACAAAAAATGTTTTTACTCTCAAAAAATACTGAAATTATGAGAATAAGGGTTCATTGATACGACAAATCGACTGGTGTTGTCCATTTTTCGATAAGATAAATGTTTCAAATATTAGGAGAACATTTAAGTTAAAAGAAAACATGCCTTCATATAAAAAATAGTACAGACCAAAATAATGGAAGTATCCATTCAATTTTCTGAGAAAGTATCGTCAAAGGTCCAATCTATGATATAAAAAATCGGGAGTGCTCTAAAATGATTCGATTCAGAAATTATGAGAATACGGGTTCTTTGATACGACAAATTGACTGGTGTTGTCCATTTTTCGATAAGATGAATGTTTCAAATATTAGAAGAGCATTTAAGTTAAAAGAAAACATGCCTTCATATAAAAAATAGTACAGACCAAAATAATGGAAGTATTCATTCAATTTTCTGAGAAAGTATCATCAAAGGTCTAATCTATGATATAAAAAATCGGAAGTGCTCTAAAATGATGCGATTCAGAAGTAGAGTGCGTCAAACTTGGAGTATCCAATGAAGGGGCTAAAATGAAATATCCATAGTTATTCAAAAATTGATAGAATTAGGGCATTAACAAAGTCACCTATCGATTTTAGATGAAATTTCATCTAATCGAACATGTTTCGAGATAATGATAGGCCAAAAATATATTTTTGGAGTATTGCGAAAAATGCAATATTTTCCTTACAGTCCAGCTACATATTTGACGAAAAATGTTTTTCCCCTCAAAAAATACTGAAATTATGAGAATAAGGGTTCTTTGATACGACAAATCCACTGGTGTTGTCCATTTTTCGATAAGATAAATGTTTCAAATATTAGGAGAGCATTTAATTTAAAAGAAAACAAGCCTTTATATAAAAAATAGTACAGACCAAAATAATGGAAGTATTCATTCAATTTTCTGAGAAAGTATCGTCAAAGGTCCAATCTATGATATAAAAAATCGGGAGTGCTCTAAAATGATTCGATTCAGAAATTATGAGAATACGGGTTCTTTGATACGACAAATTGACTGGTGTTGTCCATTTTTCGATAAGATGAATGTTTCAAATATTAGAAGAGCATTTAAGTTAAAAGAAAACATGCCTTCATATAAAAAATAGTACAGACCAAAATAATGGAAGTATTCATTCAATTTTCTGAGAAAGTATCGTCAAAGGTCCAATCTATGATATAAAAAATCGGGCGTGCTCTAAAATGATGCGATTCAGAAGTAGAGTGCGTCAAACTTGGAGTATCCAAAGAAGAGGATAAAATCAAATATCCATAGTTATTCAAAAATTGATAGAATTGGGGCATTAACAAAGTCACCTATCCATTTTAGATGGAATTTCATCTAATCCAACATGTTTCGAGAGGATGATAGGCCAAAAATATATTTTTGGAGTATAGCGAAAAATGCAATATTTTCCTTACTATAGTCCAGCTACATATTTGACAAAAAAAGTTTTTCCTCTCAAAAAATACTGAAATTATGAGAATAAGGGTTCTTTGATACGACAAATTGACTGGTGTTGTCCATTTTTTGATGTGATAAATGTTTCAAATATTAGGAGAGCATTTAAGTCAAAAGAAAACATGCCTTCATAAAAAAAATAGTACAGACCAAAATAATGGAAGTATTCATTCAATTTTCTGAGAAAGTATCGTCAAAGGTCCAATCTATGATATAAAAAATCGGGAGTGCTCTAATATGATGCGATTCAGAAGTAGAGACCGTCAAACTTGGAGTATCCAATGAAGAGGGTAAAATCAAATATCCATAGTTATTCAAAAATTGATATAATTAGGGTATTAACAAAATCACCTATCGATTTTAGATGGAATTTCATCTAATCGAACATGTTTCGAGAGGATGATAGGCCAAAAATATATTTTTGGAGTATAGCGAAAAATGCAATATTTTCCAGCTACATATTTGACGAAAAATGTTTTTCTCTCAAAAAATACTGAAATGATGAGAATAAGGGTTCTTTGATACGACAAATCGACTGGTGTTGTCCATTTTTCGATAAGATAAATGTTTCAAATATTAGGAGAACATTTAAGTTAAAAGAAAACATGCCTTCATATAAAAAATAGTACAGACCAAAATAATGGAAGTATTCATTCAATTTTCTGAGAAAGTATCATCAAAGGTCCAATCTATGATATAAAAATTCGGGAGTGCTCTAAAATGATGCGATTCAGAAGTAGAGTGCGTCAAACTTGGAGTATCCAATGGAGAGGCTAAAATCAAATATCCATAGTTATTCAAAAATTGATAGAATTAGGGCATTAACAAAGTCACCTATCGATTTTACATGAAATTTCATCTAATGGAACATGTTTCGAGATAATGATAGACCAAAAATATATTTTTGGAGTATTGCGAAAAATGCAATATTTTCCTTACTATAGTCCAGCTACATATTTGACGAAAAATGTTCTTCCTCTCAAAAAATACTGAAATTATGAAAATAAGGGTTCTCTGATACGACAAATCGACTGGTGTCCATTTTTAGATAAGATAAATGTTTCAAATATTAGGAGAGCATTTAAGTTAAAAGAAAACATGCCTTCATATAAAAAATAGTACAGACCAAAATAATGGAAGTATTCATTCAATTTTCTGAGAAAGTATCGTCAAAGGTCCAATCTATGATATAAAAAATCGGAAGTGCTCTAAAATGATGCGATTCAGAAGTAGAGTGCGTCAAACTTGGAGTATCCAATGAAGAAGGTAAAATCATATATCCATAGTTATTCAAAAATTGATAGAATTAGGGCATTACCAAAGTCACCTATCGATTTTAGAAGAAATTTCATCTAATCGAACATGTTTCGAGAGGATGATGGGCCAAAAATATATTTTTGGAGTATTGCGAAAAATGCAATATTTTCCTTACTACATATTTGACGAAAAATGTTTTTCCTCTCAAAAAATACTGAAATTATGAGAATAAGGGTTCTTTGATACGAAAAATCGACTGGTGTTGTCCATTTTTCGATAAGATAAATGTTTCAAATATTAGGAGAGCATTTATGTTAAAAGAAAACATGCCTTCATATAAAAAATAGTACAGACCAAAATAATGGAAGTATTCATTCAATTTTCAAGAAAACATGCCTTCATATAAAAAATAGTACAGACCAAAATAATGGAAGTATTCATTCAATTTTCTGAGAAAGTATCGTGAAAAATCGGAAGTGCTCTAAAATGATGCGATTCAGAAGTAGAGTGCGTCAAACTTGGAGTATCCAATGAAGAGGGTAAAATCAAATATCCACAGTTATTCAAAAATTGATAGAATTAGGGCATTAACAAAGTCACCTATCGATTTTAGATGAAATTTCATCTAATCGAACATGTTTCGAGAAGATGATAGGCCAAAAATATATTTTTGGAGTATTTAGAAAAATGCAATATTTTCCTTACTGTCCAGCTACATATTTGACGAAAAATGTTTTTCCTCTCAAAAAATATTGAAATTATGAGAATTAGGGTTCTTTGATACGACAAATCGACTGGTGTTGTCCATTTTTCGATAAGATGAATGTTTCAAATATTAGAAGAGTATTTAAGTTAAAAGAAAACATGCCTTCATATAAAAAATAGTACAGACCAAAATAATGAAAGTATGCATTCAATTTTCTGAGAAAGTATCGTAAAAGGTCCAATCTATGATATAAAAAATCGGGAGTGCTCTAATATGATGCGATTCAGAAGTAGAGTGTGTCAAACTTGGAGTATCCAATGAAGAGGGTGAAATAAAATATCCATAGTTATTCAAAAATTGATAGAATTAGGGCATTAACAAAGTCACCTATCGATTTTAGATGAAATTTCATCTAATCGAACATGTTTCGAGAGGATGATAGGCCGAAAATATATTTTTGGAGTATTGCGAAAAATGCAATATTTTCCTTACAGTCCAGCTACATATTTGACGAAAAATGTTTTTCCTCTCAAAAAATACTAAAATTATGAGAATAAGGGTTCTTTGATACGACAAAATCGACTGGTGCTGTCCATTTTTCGATAAGATAAATGTTTCAAATATTAGGAGAGCATTTAAGTTAAAAGAAAACATGCCTTCATATAAAAAATAGTACAGACCAAAATAATGGAAGTATTCATTCAATTTTCTGAGAAAGTATCGTGAAAAATCGGGAGTGCTCTAAAATGATGCGATTCAGAAGTAGAGTGCGTCAAACTTGGAGTATCCAATGAAGAGGGTAAAATCAAATATCCATAGTTATTCAAAAATTGATAGAATTAGGGCATTAACAAAGTCACCTATCGATTTTAGATGAAATTTCATCTAATCGAACATGTTTCGAGAAGATGATAGGCCAAAAATATATTTTTGGAGTATTGCGAAAAATGCAATATTTTCCTTACTATAGTCCAGCTACATATTTGACGAAAATAGTTTTTCCTCTCAAAAAATACTGAAATTATGAGAATACGGGTTCTTTGATACGACAAATCGACTGGTGTTGTCCATTTTTCGATAAGATAAATGTTTCAAATATTAGAAGAGCATTTAAGTTAAAAGAAAACATGCCTTCATATGAAAAATAGTACAGACCAAAATAATGGAAGTATTCATTCAATTTTCAGAGAAACTATCGTCGAAGGTCCAATCTATGATATAAAATATCGGGAGTGCTCTAATATGATGCGATTCAGAAGTAGTGTGCGTCAAACTTGGAGTATCCAATGAAGAGGGTAAAATCAAATATCCATAGATATTCAAAAATTGATAGAATTAGGGCATTAACAAAGTCACCTATCGATTTTAGATGGAATTTCATCTAATCGAATATGTTTCGAGAGGATGATAGGCCAAAAATATATTTTTGGAGTATTGCGAAAAATGCAATATTTCCTTACTATAGTCCAGCTACATATTTGACGAAAATAGTTTTTCCTCTCAAAAAATACTAAAATTATGAGAATACGGGTTCTTTGATACGACAAATCGACTGGTGTTGTCCATTTTTCGATAAGATGAATGTTTCAAATATTAGAAGAGCATTTAAGTTAAAAGAAAACATGCCTTCATATAAAAAATAGTACAGACCAAAATAATAGAAGTATTCATTCAATTTTCTGAGAAAGTATCGTGAAAGGTCCAATCTATGATATAAAAAATCGGGAGTGCTCTAAAATGATGCGATTCAGAAGTAGAGTGCGTCAAACTTGGAGTATCCAATGAAGAGGGTAAAATCAAATATCCATAGTTATTCAAAAATTGATAGAATTAGGGCATTAACAAAGTCACCTATCGATTTTAGATAAAATTACATCTAATCGAACATGTTTCGAGATGATGATAGGCCAAAAATATATTTTTGGAGTATTGCGAAAAATGCAATATTTTCCTTACAGTCCAGCTACATATTTGACGAAAAATGTTTTTCCTCTCAAAAAATACTGAAATTATGAGAATACGGGTTCTTTGATACGACAAATCGACTGGTGTTGTCCATTTTTCGATAAGATAGATGTTTCAAATATTAGGAGAGCATTTAAGTTGAAAGAAAACATGCCTTCATATAAAAAATAGTACAGACCAAAATAATGGAAGTATTCATTCAATTTTCTGAGAAAGTATCGTCAAAGGTCCAATCTATGATATAAAATATCGGGAGTGCTCTAATATGATGCGATTCAGAAGTAGTGTGCGTCAAACTTGGAGTATCCAATGAAGAGGGTAAAATCAAATATCCATAGATATTCAAAAATTGATAGAATTAGGGCATTAACAAAGTCACCTATCGATTTTAGATGGAATTTCATCTAATCGAATATGTTTCGAGAGGATGATAGGCCAAAAATATATTTTTGGAGTATAGCGAAAAATGCAATATTTTCCTTACAGTCCAGCTACATATTTGACGAAAAATGTTTTTCCTTTCAAAAAATACTGAAATTATGAGAACACGGGTTCTTTGATACGACAAATCGACTGGTGTTGTCCATTTTTCGATGAGATAAATGTTTCAAATATTAGGAGAGCATTTAAGTTAAAAGAAAACATGCCTTCATATAAAAAATAGTACAGACCAAAATAATGGAAGTATTCATTCAATTTTCTGAGAATGTATCGTCAAAGGTCCAATCTATGATATAAAAAATCAGGAGTGCTCTAAAATTATGCGATACAGAAGTAGAGTGCGTCAAACTTGGAGTATCCAATGAAGAGGGTAAAATCGAATATCCATAGTTATTCAAAAATTGATAGAATTAGGGCATTAACAAAGTCACCTATCGATTTTAGATGGAATTTCATCTAATCGAACATGTTTCGAGAGGATGATAGGCCAAAAATATATTTTTGGAGTATTGCGAAAAATGCAATATTTTCCTCACTGTAGTCCAGCTACATATTTGACGAAAAATGTTCTTCCTCTCAAAAAATACTGAAATTATGAAAATAAGGGTTCTTTGATACGACACATCGACGGGTGTTGTCCATTTTTCGATAAGATAAATGTTTCAAATATTAGGAGAGCATTTAAGTTAAAAGAAAACATGCCTTCATATAAAAAATAGTACAGACCAAAATAATGGAAGTATTCATTCAATTTTCTGAGAAAGTATCGTGAAAAATCGGGAGTGCTCTAAAATGATGCGATTCAGAAGTACAGTGCGTCAAACTTGGAGTATCCAATGAAGAGGGTAAAATCAAATATCCATAGTTATTCAAAAATTGATAGAATTAGGGCATTAACAAAGTCACCTATCGATTTTAGATGAAATTTCATCTAATCGAACATGCTTCGAGAAGATGATAGGGCAAAAATATATTTTTGAAGTATTGCGAAAAATGCAATATTTCCTTACTATAGTCCAGCTACATATTTGACGAAAATATTTTTTCCTCTCAAAAAATACTGAAATTATGAGAATACGGGTTCTTTGATACGACAAATCGACTGGTGTTGTCCATTTTTCGATAAGATAAATGTTTCAAATATTAGAAGAGTATTTAAGTTAAAAGAAAACATGCCTTCATATAAAAAATAGTACAGACCAAAATAATGAAAGTATGCATTCAATTTTCTGAGAAAGTATCGTAAAAGGTCCAATCTATGATATAAAAAATCGGGAGTGCTCTAATATGATGCGATTCAGAAGTAGAGTGTGTCAAACTTGGAGTATCCAATGAAGAGGGTGAAATAAAATATCCATAGTTATTCAAAAATTGATAGAATTAGGGCATTAACAAAGTCACCTATCGATTTTAGATGAAATTTCATCTAATCGAACATGTTTCGAGAGGATGATAGGCCGAAAATATATTTTTGGAGTATTGCGAAAAATGCAATATTTTCCTTACTATAGTCCAGCTACATATTTCACGAGAAATGTTTTTCCTCTCAAAAAATACTAAAATTATGAGAATAAGGGTTCTTTGATACGACAAATCGACTGGTGCTGTCCATTTTTCGATAAGATAAATGTTTCAAATATTAGGAGAGCATTTAAGTTAAAAGAAAACATGCCTTCATATAAAAAATAGTACAGACCAAAATAATGGAAGTATTCATTCAATTTTCTGAGAAAGTATCGTGAAAAATCGGGAGTGCTCTAAAATGATGCGATTCAGAAGTAGAGTGCGTCAAACTTGGAGTATCCAATGAAGAGGGTAAAATCAAATATCCATAGTTATTCAAAAATTGATAGAATTAGGGCATTAACAAAGTCACCTATCGATTTTAGATGAAATTTCATCTAATCGAACATGTTTCGAGAAGATGATAGGCCAAAAATATATTTTTGGAGTATTGCGAAAAATGCAATATTTTCCTTACTATAGTCCAGCTACATATTTGACGAAAATAGTTTTTCCTCTCAAAAAATACTGAAATTATGAGAATACGGGTTCTTTGATACGACAAATCGACTGGTGTTGTCCATTTTTCGATAAGATAAATGTTTCAAATATTAGAAGAGCATTTAAGTTAAAAGAAAACATGCCTTCATATGAAAAATAGTACAGACCAAAATAATGGAAGTATTCATTCAATTTTCTGAGAAAGTATCGTCAAAGGTCCAATCTATGATATAAAATATCGGGAGTGCTCTAATATGATGCGATTCAGAAGTAGTGTGCGTCAAACTTGGAGTATCCAATGAAGAGGGTAAAATCAAATATCCATAGATATTCAAAAATTGATAGAATTAGGGCATTAACAAAGTCACCTATCGATTTTAGACGGAAATTCATCTAATCGAATATGTTTCGAGAGGATGATAGGCCAAAAATATATTTTTGGAGTATTGCGAAAAATGCAATATTTCCTTACTATAGTCCAGCTACATATTTGACGAAAATAGTTTTTCCTCTCAAAAAATACTAAAATTATGAGAATACGGGTTCTTTGATACGACAAATCGACTGGTGTTGTCCATTTTTCGATAAGATGAATGTTTCAAATATTAGAAGAGCATTTAAGTTAAAAGAAAACATGCCTTCATATAAAAAATAGTACAGACCAAAATAATAGAAGTATTCATTCAATTTTCTGAGAAAGTATCGTGAAAGGTCCAATCTATGATATAAAAAATCGGGAGTGCTCTAAAATGATGCGATTCAGAAGTAGAGTGCGTCAAACTTGGAGTATCCAATGAAGAGGGTAAAATCAAATATCCATAGTTATTCAAAAATTGATAGAATTAGGGCATTAACAAAGTCACCTATCGATTTTAGATAAAATTACATCTAATCGAACATGTTTCGAGATGATGATAGGCCAAAAATATATTTTTGGAGTATTGCGAAAAATGCAATATTTTCCTTACAGTCCAGCTACATATTTGACGAAAAATGTTTTTCCTCTCAAAAAATACTGAAATTATGAGAATACGGGTTCTTTGATACGACAAATCGACTGGTGTTGTCCATTTTTCGATAAGATAGATGTTTCAAATATTAGGAGAGCATTTAAGTTGAAAGAAAACATGCCTTCATATAAAAAATAGTACAGACCAAAATAATGGAAGTATTCATTCAATTTTCTGAGAAAGTATCGTCAAAGGTCCAATCTATGATATAAAATATCGGGAGTGCTCTAATATGATGCGATTCAGAAGTAGTGTGCGTCAAACTTGGAGTATCCAATGAAGAGGGTAAAATCAAATATCCATAGATATTCAAAAATTGATAGAATTAGGGCATTAACAAAGTCACCTATCGATTTTAGATGGAATTTCATCTAATCGAATATGTTTCGAGAGGATGATAGGCCAAAAATATATTTTTGGAGTATAGCGAAAAATGCAATATTTTCCTTACAGTCCAGCTACATATTTGACGAAAAATGTTTTTCCTTTCAAAAAATACTGAAATTATGAGAACACGGGTTCTTTGATACGACAAATCGACTGGTGTTGTCCATTTTTCGATGAGATAAATGTTTCAAATATTAGGAGAGCATTTAAGTTAAAAGAAAACATGCCTTCATATAAAAAATAGTACAGACCAAAATAATGGAAGTATTCATTCAATTTTCTGAGAATGTATCGTCAAAGGTCCAATCTATGATATAAAAAATCAGGAGTGCTCTAAAATTATGCGATACAGAAGTAGAGTGCGTCAAACTTGGAGTATCCAATGAAGAGGGTAAAATCGAATATCCATAGTTATTCAAAAATTGATAGAATTAGGGCATTAACAAAGTCACCTATCGATTTTAGATGGAATTTCATCTAATCGAACATGTTTCGAGAGGATGATAGGCCAAAAATATATTTTTGGAGTATTGCGAAAAATGCAATATTTTCCTCACTGTAGTCCAGCTACATATTTGACGAAAAATGTTCTTCCTCTCAAAAAATACTGAAATTATGAAAATAAGGGTTCTTTGATACGACACATCGACGGGTGTTGTCCATTTTTCGATAAGATAAATGTTTCAAATATTAGGAGAGCATTTAAGTTAAAAGAAAACATGCCTTCATATAAAAAATAGTACAGACCAAAATAATGGAAGTATTCATTCAATTTTCTGAGAAAGTATCGTGAAAAATCGGGAGTGCTCTAAAATGATGCGATTCAGAAGTACAGTGCGTCAAACTTGGAGTATCCAATGAAGAGGGTAAAATCAAATATCCATAGTTATTCAAAAATTGATAGAATTAGGGCATTAACAAAGTCACCTATCGATTTTAGATGAAATTTCATCTAATCGAACATGCTTCGAGAAGATGATAGAGCAAAAATATATTTTTGAAGTATTGCGAAAAATGCAATATTTCCTTACTATAGTCCAGCTACATATTTGACGAAAATATTTTTTCCTCTCAAAAAATACTGAAATTATGAGAATACGGGTTCTTTGATACGACAAATCGACTGGTGTTGTCCATTTTTCGATAAGATAAATGTTTCAAATATTAGAAGAGTATTTAAGTTAAAAGAAAACATGCCTTCATATAAAAAATAGTACAGACCAAAATAATGAAAGTATGCATTCAATTTTCTGAGAAAGTATCGTAAAAGGTCCAATCTATGATATAAAAAATCGGGAGTGCTCTAATATGATGCGATTCAGAAGTAGAGTGTGTCAAACTTGGAGTATCCAATGAAGAGGGTGAAATAAAATATCCATAGTTATTCAAAAATTGATAGAATTAGGGCATTAACAAAGTCACCTATCGATTTTAGATGAAATTTCATCTAATCGAACATGTTTCGAGAGGATGATAGGCCGAAAATATATTTTTGGAGTATTGCGAAAAATGCAATATTTTCCTTACTATAGTCCAGCTACATATTTCACGAGAAATGTTTTTCCTCTCAAAAAATACTAAAATTATGAGAATAAGGGTTCTTTGATACGACAAATCGACTGGTGCTGTCCATTTTTCGATAAGATAAATGTTTCAAATATTAGGAGAGCATTTAAGTTAAAAGAAAACATGCCTTCATATAAAAAATAGTACAGACCAAAATAATGGAAGTATTCATTCAATTTTCTGAGAAAGTATCGTGAAAAATCGGGAGTGCTCTAAAATGATGCGATTCAGAAGTAGAGTGCGTCAAACTTGGAGTATCCAATGAAGAGGGTAAAATCAAATATCCATAGTTATTCAAAAATTGATAGAATTAGGGCATTAACAAAGTCACCTATCGATTTTAGATGAAATTTCATCTAATCGAACATGTTTCGAGAAGATGATAGGCCAAAAATATATTTTTGGAGTATTGCGAAAAATGCAATATTTTCCTTACTATAGTCCAGCTACATATTTGACGAAAATAGTTTTTCCTCTCAAAAAATACTGAAATTATGAGAATACGGGTTCTTTGATACGACAAATCGACTGGTGTTGTCCATTTTTCGATAAGATAAATGTTTCAAATATTAGAAGAGCATTTAAGTTAAAAGAAAACATGCCTTCATATGAAAAATAGTACAGACCAAAATAATGGAAGTATTCATTCAATTTTCTGAGAAAGTATCGTCAAAGGTCCAATCTATGATATAAAATATCGGGAGTGCTCTAATATGATGCGATTCAGAAGTAGTGTGCGTCAAACTTGGAGTATCCAATGAAGAGGGTAAAATCAAATATCCATAGATATTCAAAAATTGATAGAATTAGGGCATTAACAAAGTCACCTATCGATTTTAGACGGAAATTCATCTAATCGAATATGTTTCGAGAGGATGATAGGCCAAAAATATATTTTTGGAGTATTGCGAAAAATGCAATATTTCCTTACTATAGTCCAGCTACATATTTGACGAAAATAGTTTTTCCTCTCAAAAAATACTAAAATTATGAGAATACGGGTTCTTTGATACGACAAATCGACTGGTGTTGTCCATTTTTCGATAAGATGAATGTTTCAAATATTAGAAGAGCATTTAAGTTAAAAGAAAACATGCCTTCATATAAAAAATAGTACAGACCAAAATAATAGAAGTATTTATTCAATTTTCTGAGAAAGTATCGTGAAAGGTCCAATCTATGATATAAAAAATCGGGAGTGCTCTAAAATGATGCGATTCAGAAGTAGAGTGCGTCAAACTTGGAGTATCCAATGAAGAGGGTAAAATCAAATATCCATAGTTATTCAAAAATTGATAGAATTAGGGCATTAACAAAGTCACCTATCGATTTTAGATAAAATTACATCTAATCGAACATGTTTCGGGATGATGATAGGCCAAAAATATATTTTTGGAGTATTGCGAAAAATGCAATATTTTCCTTACAGTCCAGCTACATATTTGACGAAAAATGTTTTTCCTCTCAAAAAATACTGAAATTATGAGAATACGGGTTCTTTGATACGACAAATCGACTGGTGTTGTCCATTTTTCGATAAGATAAATGTTTCAAATATTAGGAGAGCATTTAAGTTGAAAGAAAACATGCCTTCATATAAAAAATAGTACAGACCAAAATAATGGAAGTATTCATTCAATTTTCTGAGAAAGTATCGTCAAAGGTCCAATCTATGATATAAAATATCGGGAGTGCTCTAATATGATGCGATTCAGAAGTAGTGTGCGTCAAACTTGGAGTATCCAATGAAGAGGGTAAAATCAAATATCCATAGATATTCAAAAATTGTTAGAATTAGGGCATTAACAAAGTCACCTATCGATTTTAGATGGAATTTCATCTAATCGAATATGTTTCGAGAGGATGATAGGCCAAAAATATATTTTTGGAGTATAGCGAAAAATGCAATATTTTCCTTACAGTCCTGCTACATATTTGACGAAAAATGTTTTTCCTTTCAAAAAATACTGAAATTATGAGAATACGGGTTCTTTGATACGACAAATCGACTGGTGTTGTACATTTTTCGATAAGATAAATGTTCCAAATATTAGGAGAGCATTTAGGTTAAAAGAAAACATGCCTTCATATAAAAAATAGTACGGACCAAAATAATGGAAGTATTCATTCAATTTTCTGAGAAAGTATCGTCAAAGGTCCAATCTATGATATAAAAAATCGGGAGTGCTCTAATATGATGCGATTCAGAAGTAGAGTACGTCAAACTTGGAGTATCCAATGGAGAGGGTAAAATCAAATATCCATAGTTATCCAAAAATTGATATAATTAGGGTATGAACAAAGTCACCTATCGATTTAAGATGGAATTTCATCTAATCGAACATGTTTCGAGAGGATGATAGGCCAAAAATATATTTTTGGAGTATAGCGAAAAATGTAATATTTTCCAGCTACATATTTGACGAAAAATGTTTTTCTCTCAAAAAATACTGAAATGATGAGAATAAGGGTTCTTTGATACGACAAATCGACTGGTGTTGTCCATTTTTCGATGAGATAAATGTTTCAAATATTAGGAGAGCATTTAAGTTAAAAGAAAACATGCCTTCATATAAAAAATAGTACAGACCAAAATAATGGAAGTATTCATTCAATTTTCTGAGAATGTATCGTCAAAGGTCCAATCTATGATATAAAAAATCAGGAGTGCTCTAAAATTATGCGATACAGAAGTAGAGTACGTCAAACTTGGAGTATCCAATGGAGAGGGTAAAATCAAATATCCATAGTTATTCAAAAATTGATATAATTAGGGTATGAACAAAGTCACCTATCGATTTAAGATGGAATTTCATCTAATCGAACATGTTTCGAGAGGATGATAGGCCAAAAATATATTTTTGGAGTATAGCGAAAAATGTAATATTTTCCAGCTACATATTTGACGAAAAATGTTTTTCTCTCAAAAAATACTGAAATGATGAGAATAAGGGTTCTTTGATACGACAAATCGACTGGTGTTGTCCATTTTTCGATGAGATAAATGTTTCAAATATTAGGAGAGCATTTAAGTTAAAAGAAAACATGCCTTCATATAAAAAATAGTACAGACCAAAATAATGGAAGTATTCATTCAATTTTCTGAGAAAGTATTGTCCAAGGTCCAATCTATGATATAAAGAATCGGGAGTGCTCTAAAATGATGCGATTCAGAAGTAGAGTGCGTCAAACTTGGAGTATCCAATGAAGAGGGTAAAATCAAATATCCATAGTTATTCAAAAATTGATAGAATTAGGGCATTAACAAAGTCACCTATCGATTATAGATGAAATTTCATCTAATCGAACATGTTTCGAGAAGACGATAGGCCAAAAATATATTTTTGGAGTATTTAGAAAAATGCAATATTTTCCTTACTATAGTCCAGCTACATATTTGACGAAAAATGTTTTTCCTCTCAAAAAATACTGAAATTATGAGAATAAGGGTTCTTTTATACGACAAATCGACTGGTGTTGTCCATTTTTCGATAAGATAAATGTTTCAAATATTAGGAGAGCATTTAAGTTAAAAGAAAACATGCCTTCATATAAAAAATAGTACAGACCAAAATAATGGAAGTATTCATTCAATTTTCTGAGAAAGTATTGTCAAAGGTCCAATCAATGATATAAAGAATCGGGAGTGCTCTAAAATGATGCGATTCAGGAGTAGAGTGCGTCAAACTTGGAGTATCCAATGAAGAGGGTAAAATCAAATATCCATAGTTATTCAAAAATTGATAGAATTAGGGCATTAACAAAGTCACCTATCGATTTTAGATGCAATTTCATCTAATCGAACATGTTTCGAGATGATGATAGGCCAAAAATATATTTTTGGAGTATAGCGAAAAATGTAATATTTTCCAGCTACATATTTGACGAAAAATGTTTTTCTCTCAAAAAATACTGAAATGATGAGAATAAGGGTTATTTGATACGACAAATCGACTGGTGTTGTCCATTTTTCGATGAGATAAATGTTTCAAATATTAGGAGAGCATTTAAGTTAAAAGAAAACATGCCTTCATATAAAAAATAGTACAGACCAAAATAATGGAAGTATTCATTCAATTTTCTGAGAATGTATCGTCAAAGGTCCAATCTATGATATAAAAAATCAGGAGTGCTCTAAAATTATGCGATACAGAAGTAGAGTACGTCAAACTTGGAGTATCCAATGGAGAGGGTAAAATCAAATATCCATAGTTATTCAAAAATTGATATAATTAGGGTATGAACAAAGTCACCTATCGATTTTAGATGGAATTTCATCTAATCGAATATGTTTCGAGAGGATGATAGGCCAAAAATATATTTTTGGAGTATAGCGAAAAATGCAATATTTTCCTTACAGTCCAGCTACATATTTGACGAAAAATGTTTTTCCTTTCAAAAAATACTGAAATTATGAGAATACGGGTTCTTTGATACGACAAATCGACTGGTGTTGTACATTTTTCGATAAGATAAATGTTCCAAATATTAGGAGAGCATTTAAGTTAAAAGAAAACATGCCTTAATATAAAAAATAGTACGGACCAAAATAATGGAAGTATTCATTCAATTTTCTGAGAAAGTATCGTCAAAGGTCCAATCTATGATATAAAAAATCGGGAGTGCTCTAATATGATGCGATTCAGAAGTAGAGTACGTCAAACTTGGAGTATCCAATGGAGAGGGTAAAATCAAATATCCATAGTTATCCAAAAATTGATATAATTAGGGTATGAACAAAGTCACCTATCGATTTAAGATGGAATTTCATCTAATCGAACATGTTTCGAGAGGATGATAGGCCAAAAATATATTTTTGGAGTATAGCGAAAAATGTAATATTTTCCAGCTACATATTTGACGAAAAATGTTTTTCTCTCAAAAAATACTGAAATGGTGAGAATAAGGGTTCTTTGATACGACAAATCGACTGGTGTTGTCCATTTTTCGATGAGATAAATGTTTCAAATATTAGGAGAGCATTTAAGTTAAAAGAAAACATGCCTTCATATAAAAAATAGTACAGACCAAAATAATGGAAGTATTCATTCAATTTTCTGAGAATGTATCGTCAAAGGTCCAATCTATGATATAAAAAATCAGGAGTGCTCTAAAATTATGCGATACAGAAGTAGAGTACGTCAAACTTGGAGTATCCAATGGAGAGGGTAAAATCAAATATCCATAGTTATTCAAAAATTGATATAATTAGGGTATGAACAAAGTCACCTATCGATTTAAGATGGAATTTCATCTAATCGAACATGTTTCGAGAGGATGATAGGCCAAAAATATATTTTTGGAGTATAGCGAAAAATGTAATATTTTCCAGCTACATATTTGACGAAAAATGTTTTTCTCTCAAAAAATACTGAAATGATGAGAATAAGGGTTCTTTGATACGACAAATCGACTGGTGTTGTCCATTTTTCGATGAGATAAATGTTTCAAATATTAGGAGAGCATTTAAGTTAAAAGAAAACATGCCTTCATATAAAAAATAGTACAGACCAAAATAATGGAAGTATTCATTCAATTTTCTGAGAAAGTATTGTCAAAGGTCCAATCTATGATATAAAGAATCGGGAGTGCTCTAAAATGATGCGATTCAGAAGTAGAGTGCGTCAAACTTGGAGTATCCAATGAAGAGGGTAAAATCAAATATCCATAGTTATTCAAAAATTGATAGAATTAGGGCATTAACAAAGTCACCTATCGATTTTAGATGCAATTTCATCTAATCGAACATGTTTCGAGAGGATGATAGGCCAAAAATATATTTTTGGAGTATAGCGAAAAATGTAATATTTTCCAGCTACATATTTGACGAGAAATGTTTTTCTCTCAAAAAATACTGAAATGATGAGAATAAGGGTTCTTTGATACGACAAATCGACTGGTGTTGTCCATTTTTTGATGAGATAAATGTTTCAAATATTAGGAGAGCATTTAAGTTAAAAGAAAACATGCCTTCATATAAAAAATAGTACAGACCAAAATAATGGAAGTATTCATTCAATTTTCTGAGAATGTATCGTCAAAGGTCCAATCTATGATATAAAAAATCAGGAGTGCTCTAAAATTATGCGATACAGAAGTAGAGTGCGTCAAACTTGGAGTATCCAATGAAGAGGGTAAAATCGAATATCCATAGTTATTCAAAAATTGATAGAATTAGGGCATTAACAAAGTCACCTATCGATTTTAGATGGAATTTCATCTAATCGAACATGTTTCGAGAGGATGATAGGCCAAAAATATATTTTTGGAGTATTGCGAAAAATGCAATATTTTCCTCACTTGTAGTCCAGCTACATATTTGACGAAAAATGTTCTTCCTCTCAAAAAATACTGAAATTATGAAAATAAGGGTTCTTTGATACGACAAATCGACTGGTGTTGTCCATTTTTCGATAAGATGAATGTTTCAAATATTAGGAGAGCATTTAAGTTAAAAGAAAACATGCCTTCATATAAAAAATAGTACAGACCAAAATAATGGAAGTATTCATCCAATTTTCTGAGAAAGTATCGTGAAAAATCGGGAGTGCTCTAAAATGATGCGATTCAGAAGTACAGTGCGTCAAACTTGGAGTATCCAATGAAGAGGGTAAAATCAAATATCCATAGTTATTCAAAAATTGATAGAATTAGGGCATTAACAAAGTCACCTATCGATTTTAGATGAAATTTCATCTAATCGAACATGCTCCGAGAAGATGATAGGGCAAAAATATATTTTTGGAGTATTGCGAAAAATGCAATATTTCCTTACTATAGTCCAGCTACATATTTGACGAAAATAGTTTTTCCTCTCAAAAAATACTGAAATTATGAGAATACGGGTTCTTTGATACGACAAATCGACTGGTGTTGTCCATTTTTCGATAAGATAAATGTTTCAAATATTAGAAGAGTATTTAAGTTAAAAGAAAACATGCCTTCATATAAAAAATAGTACAGACCAAAATAATGAAAGTATGCATTCAATTTTCTGAGAAAGTATCGTAAAAGGTCCAATCTATGATATAAAAAATCGGGAGTGCTCTAATATGATGCGATTCAGAAGTAGAGTGTGTCAAACTTGGAGTATCCAATGAAGAGGGTGAAATAAAATATCCATAGTTATTCAAAAATTGATAGAATTAGGGCATTAACAAAGTCACCTATCGATTTTAGATGAAATTTCATCTAATCGAACATGTTTCGAGAGGATGATAGGCCGAAAATATATTTTTGGAGTATTGCGAAAAATGCAATATTTTCCTTACTATAGTCCAGCTACATATTTGACGAAAAATGTTTTTCCTCTCAAAAAATACTAAAATTATGAGAATAAGGGTTCTTTGATACGACAAATCGACTGGTGCTGTCCATTTTTCGATAAGATAAATGTTTCAAATATTAGGAGAGCATTTAAGTTAAAAGAAAACATGCCTTCATATAAAAAATAGTACAGACCAAAATAATGGAAGTATTCATTCAATTTTCTGAGAAAGTATCGTGAAAAATCGGGAGTGCTCTAAAATGATGCGATTCAGAAGTAGAGTGCGTCAAACTTGGAGTATCCAATGAAGAGGGTAAAATCAAATATCCATAGTTATTCAAAAATTGATAGAATTAGGGCATTAACAAAGTAACCTATCGATTTTAGATGAAATTTCATCTAATCGAACATGTTTCGAGAAGATGATAGGCCAAAAATATATTTTTGGAGTATTGCGAAAAATGCAATATTTTCCTTACTATAGTCCAGCTACATATTTGACGAAAATAGTTTTTCGTCTCAAAAAATTCTGAAATTATGAGAATACGGGTTCTTTGATACGACAAATCGACTGGTGTTGTCCATTTTTCGATAAGATAAATGTTTCAAATATTAGAAGAGCATTTAAGTTAAAAGAAAACATGCCTTCATATGAAAAATAGTACAGACCAAAATAATGGAAGTATTCATTCAATTTTCTGAGAAAGTATCGTCAAAGGTCCAATCTATGATATAAAATATCGGGAGTGCTCTAATATGATGCGATTCAGAAGTAGTGTGCGTCAAACTTGGAGTATCCAATGAAGAGGGTAAAATCAAATATCCATAGATATTCAAAAATTGATAGAATTAGGGCATTAACAAAGTCACCTATCGATTTTAGATGGAATTTCATCTAATCGAATATGTTTCGAGAGGATGATAGGCCAAAAATATATTTTTGGAGTATTGCGAAAAATGCAATATTTCCTTACTATAGTCCAGCTACATATTTGACGAAAATAGTTTTTCCTCTCAAAAAATACTAAAATTATGAGAATACGGGTTCTTTGATACGACAAATCGACTGGTGTTGTCCATTTTTCGATAAGATGAATGTTTCAAATATTAGAAGAGCATTTAAGTTAAAAGAAAACATGCCTTCATATAAAAAATAGTACAGACCAAAATAATAGAAGTATCCATTCAATTTTCTGAGAAAGTATCGTGAAAGGTCCAATCTATGATATAAAAAATCGGGAGTGCTCTAAAATGATGCGATTCAGAAGTAGAGTGCGTCAAACTTGGAGTATCCAATGAAGAGGGTAAAATCAAATATCCATAGTTATTCAAAAATTGATAGAATTAGGGCATTAACAAAGTCACCTATCGATTTTAGATAAAATTACATCTAATCGAACATGTTTCGAGATGATGATAGGCCAAAAATATATTTTTGGAGTATTGCGAAAAATGCAATATTTTCCTTACAGTCCAGCTACATATTTGACGAAAAATGTTTTTCCTCTCAAAAAATACTGAAATTATGAGAATACGGGTTCTTTGATACGACAAATCGACTGGTGTTGTCCATTTTTCGATAAAATAAATGTTTCAAATATTAGGAGAGCATTTAAGTTGAAAGAAAACATGCCTTCATATAAAAAATAGTACAGACCAAAATAATGGAAGTATTCATTTATTTTTCTGAGAAAGTATCGTCAAAGGTCCAATCTATGATATAAAATATCGGGAGTGCTCTAATATGATGCGATTCAGAAGTAGTGTGCGTCAAACTTGGAGTATCCAATGAAGAGGGTAAAATCAAATATCCATAGATATTCAAAAATTGATAGAATTAGGGCATTAACAAAGTCACCTATCGATTTTAGATGGAATTTCATCTAATCGAATATGTTTCGAGAGGATGATAGGTCAAAAATATATTTTTGGAGTATAGCGAAAAATGCAATATTTTCCTTACAGTCCAGCTACATATTTGACGAAAAATGTTTTTCCTTTCAAAAAATACTGAAATTATGAGAATACGGGTTCTTTGATACGACAAATCGACTGGTGTTGTACATTTTTCGATAAGATAAATGTTCCAAATATTAGGAGAGCATTTAAGTTAAAAGAAAACATGCCTTCATATAAAAAATAGTACGGACCAAAATAATGGAAGTATTCATTCAATTTTCTGAGAAAGTATTGTCAAAGGTCCAATCTATGATATAAAAAATCGGGAGTGCTCTAATATGATGCGATTCAGAAGTAGAGTACGTCAAACTTGGAGTATCCAATGGAGAGGGTAAAATCAAATATCCATAGTTATCCAAAAATTGATATAATTAGGGTATGAACAAAGTCACCTATCGATTTAAGATGGAATTTCATCTAATCGAACATGTTTCGAGAGGATGATAGGCCAAAAATATATTTTTGGAGTATAGCGAAAAATGTAATATTTTCCAGCTACATATTTGACGAAAAATGTTTTTCTCTCAAAAAATACTGAAATGATGAGAATAAGGGTTCTTTGATACGACAAATCGACTGGTGTTGTCCATTTTTCGATGAGATAAATGTTTCAAATATTAGGAGAGCATTTAAGTTAAAAGAAAACATGCCTTCATATAAAAAATAGTACAGACCAAAATAATGGAAGTATTCATTCAATTTTCTGAGAATGTATCGTCAAAGGTCCAATCTATGATATAAAGAATCGGGAGTGCTCTAAAATGATGCGATTCAGAAGTAGAGTGCGTCAAACTTGGAGTATCCAATGAAGAGGGTAAAATCAAATATCCATAGTTATTCAAAAATTGATAGAATTAGGGCATTAACAAAGTCACCTATCGATTTTAGATGCAATTTCATCTAATCGAACATGTTTCGAGAGGATGATAGGCCAAAAATATATTTTTGGAGTATAGCGAAAAATGTAATATTTTCCAGCTACATATTTGACGAAAAATGTTTTTCTCTCAAAAAATACTGAAATGATGAGAATAAGGGTTCTTTGATACGACAAATCGACTGGTGTTGTCCATTTTTTGATGAGATAAATGTTTCAAATATTAGGAGAGCATTTAAGTTAAAAGAAAACATGCCTTCATATAAAAAATAGTACAGACCAAAATAATGGAAGTATTCATTCAATTTTCTGAGAAAGTATTGTCAAAGGTCCAATCTATGATATAAAGAATCGGGAGTGCTCTAAAATGATGCGATTCAGAAGTAGATTGCGTCAAACTTGGAGTATCCAATGAAGAGGGTAAAATCAAATATCCATAGTTATTCAAAAATTGATAGAATTAGGGCATTAACAAAGTCACCTATCGATTTTAGATGCAATTTCATCTAATCGAACATGTTTCGAGAGGATGATAGGCCAAAAATATATTTTTGGAGTATAGCGAAAAATGTAATATTTTCCAGCTACATATTTGACGAAAAATGTTTTTCTCTCAAAAAATACTGAAATGATGAGAATAAGGGTTCTTTGATACGACAAATCGACTGGTGTTGTCCATTTTTTGATGAGATAAATGTTTCAAATATTAGGAGAGCATTTAAGTTAAAAGAAAACATGCCTTCATATAAAAAATAGTACAGACCAAAATAATGGAAGTATTCATTCAATTTTCTGAGAATGTATCGTCAAAGGTCCAATCTATGATATAAAAAATCAGGAGTGCTCTAAAATTATGCGATACAGAAGTAGAGTGCGTCAAACTTGGAGTATCCAATGAAGAGGGTAAAATCGAATATCCATAGTTATTCAAAAATTGATAGAATTAGGGCATTAACAAAGTCACCTATCGATTTTAGATGGAATTTCATCTAATCGAACATGTTTCGAGAGGATGATAGGCCAAAAATATATTTTTGGAGTATTGCGAAAAATGCAATATTTTCCTCACTTGTAGTCCAGCTACATATTTGACGAAAAATGTTCTTCCTCTCAAAAAATACTGAAATTATGAAAATAAGGGTTCTTTGATACGACAAATCGACTGGTGTTGTCCATTTTTCGATAAGATGAATGTTTCAAATATTAGGAGAGCATTTAAGTTAAAAGAAAACATGCCTTCATATAAAAAATAGTACAGACCAAAATAATGGAAGTATTCATCCAATTTTCTGAGAAAGTATCGTGAAAAATCGGGAGTGCTCTAAAATGATGCGATTCAGAAGTACAGTGCGTCAAACTTGGAGTATCCAATGAAGAGGGTAAAATCAAATATCCATAGTTATTCAAAAATTGATAGAATTAGGGCATTAACAAAGTCACCTATCGATTTTAGATGAAATTTCATCTAATCGAACATGCTCCGAGAAGATGATAGGGCAAAAATATATTTTTGGAGTATTGCGAAAAATGCAATATTTCCTTACTATAGTCCAGCTACATATTTGACGAAAATAGTTTTTCCTCTCAAAAAATACTGAAATTATGAGAATACGGGTTCTTTGATACGACAAATCGACTGGTGTTGTCCATTTTTCGATAAGATAAATGTTTCAAATATTAGAAGAGTATTTAAGTTAAAAGAAAACATGCCTTCATATAAAAAATAGTACAGACCAAAATAATGAAAGTATGCATTCAATTTTCTGAGAAAGTATCGTAAAAGGTCCAATCTATGATATAAAAAATCGGGAGTGCTCTAATATGATGCGATTCAGAAGTAGAGTGTGTCAAACTTGGAGTATCCAATGAAGAGGGTGAAATAAAATATCCATAGTTATTCAAAAATTGATAGAATTAGGGCATTAACAAAGTCACCTATCGATTTTAGATGAAATTTCATCTAATCGAACATGTTTCGAGAGGATGATAGGCCGAAAATATATTTTTGGAGTATTGCGAAAAATGCAATATTTTCCTTACTATAGTCCAGCTACATATTTGACGAAAAATGTTTTTCCTCTCAAAAAATACTAAAATTATGAGAATAAGGGTTCTTTGATACGACAAATCGACTGGTGCTGTCCATTTTTCGATAAGATAAATGTTTCAAATATTAGGAGAGCATTTAAGTTAAAAGAAAACATGCCTTCATATAAAAAATAGTACAGACCAAAATAATGGAAGTATTCATTCAATTTTCTGAGAAAGTATCGTGAAAAATCGGGAGTGCTCTAAAATGATGCGATTCAGAAGTAGAGTGCGTCAAACTTGGAGTATCCAATGAAGAGGGTAAAATCAAATATCCATAGTTATTCAAAAATTGATAGAATTAGGGCATTAACAAAGTAACCTATCGATTTTAGATGAAATTTCATCTAATCGAACATGTTTCGAGAAGATGATAGGCCAAAAATATATTTTTGGAGTATTGCGAAAAATGCAATATTTTCCTTACTATAGTCCAGCTACATATTTGACGAAAATAGTTTTTCGTCTCAAAAAATTCTGAAATTATGAGAATACGGGTTCTTTGATACGACAAATCGACTGGTGTTGTCCATTTTTCGATAAGATAAATGTTTCAAATATTAGAAGAGCATTTAAGTTAAAAGAAAACATGCCTTCATATGAAAAATAGTACAGACCAAAATAATGGAAGTATTCATTCAATTTTCTGAGAAAGTATCGTCAAAGGTCCAATCTATGATATAAAATATCGGGAGTGCTCTAATATGATGCGATTCAGAAGTAGTGTGCGTCAAACTTGGAGTATCCAATGAAGAGGGTAAAATCAAATATCCATAGATATTCAAAAATTGATAGAATTAGGGCATTAACAAAGTCACCTATCGATTTTAGATGGAATTTCATCTAATCGAATATGTTTCGAGAGGATGATAGGCCAAAAATATATTTTTGGAGTATTGCGAAAAATGCAATATTTCCTTACTATAGTCCAGCTACATATTTGACGAAAATAGTTTTTCCTCTCAAAAAATACTAAAATTATGAGAATACGGGTTCTTTGATACGACAAATCGACTGGTGTTGTCCATTTTTCGATAAGATGAATGTTTCAAATATTAGAAGAGCATTTAAGTTAAAAGAAAACATGCCTTCATATAAAAAATAGTACAGACCAAAATAATAGAAGTATCCATTCAATTTTCTGAGAAAGTATCGTGAAAGGTCCAATCTATGATATAAAAAATCGGGAGTGCTCTAAAATGATGCGATTCAGAAGTAGAGTGCGTCAAACTTGGAGTATCCAATGAAGAGGGTAAAATCAAATATCCATAGTTATTCAAAAATTGATAGAATTAGGGCATTAACAAAGTCACCTATCGATTTTAGATAAAATTACATCTAATCGAACATGTTTCGAGATGATGATAGGCCAAAAATATATTTTTGGAGTATTGCGAAAAATGCAATATTTTCCTTACAGTCCAGCTACATATTTGACGAAAAATGTTTTTCCTCTCAAAAAATACTGAAATTATGAGAATACGGGTTCTTTGATACGACAAATCGACTGGTGTTGTCCATTTTTCGATAAAATAAATGTTTCAAATATTAGGAGAGCATTTAAGTTGAAAGAAAACATGCCTTCATATAAAAAATAGTACAGACCAAAATAATGGAAGTATTCATTTATTTTTCTGAGAAAGTATCGTCAAAGGTCCAATCTATGATATAAAATATCGGGAGTGCTCTAATATGATGCGATTCAGAAGTAGTGTGCGTCAAACTTGGAGTATCCAATGAAGAGGGTAAAATCAAATATCCATAGATATTCAAAAATTGATAGAATTAGGGCATTAACAAAGTCACCTATCGATTTTAGATGGAATTTCATCTAATCGAATATGTTTCGAGAGGATGATAGGTCAAAAATATATTTTTGGAGTATAGCGAAAAATGCAATATTTTCCTTACAGTCCAGCTACATATTTGACGAAAAATGTTTTTCCTTTCAAAAAATACTGAAATTATGAGAATACGGGTTCTTTGATACGACAAATCGACTGGTGTTGTACATTTTTCGATAAGATAAATGTTCCAAATATTAGGAGAGCATTTAAGTTAAAAGAAAACATGCCTTCATATAAAAAATAGTACGGACCAAAATAATGGAAGTATTCATTCAATTTTCTGAGAAAGTATCGTCAAAGGTCCAATCTATGATATAAAAAATCGGGAGTGCTCTAATATGATGCGATTCAGAAGTAGAGTACGTCAAACTTGGAGTATCCAATGGAGAGGGTAAAATCAAATATCCATAGTTATCCAAAAATTGATATAATTAGGGTATGAACAAAGTCACCTATCGATTTAAGATGGAATTTCATCTAATCGAACATGTTTCGAGAGGATGATAGGCCAAAAATATATTTTTGGAGTATAGCGAAAAATGTAATATTTTCCAGCTACATATTTGACGAAAAATGTTTTTCTCTCAAAAAATACTGAAATGATGAGAATAAGGGTTCTTTGATACGACAAATCGACTGGTGTTGTCCATTTTTCGATGAGATAAATGTTTCAAATATTAGGAGAGCATTTAAGTTAAAAGAAAACATGCCTTCATATAAAAAATAGTACAGACCAAAATAATGGAAGTATTCATTCAATTTTCTGAGAATGTATCGTCAAAGGTCCAATCTATGATATAAAAAATCAGGAGTGCTCTAAAATTATGCGATACAGAAGTAGAGTACGTCAAACTTGGAGTATCCAATGGAGAGGGTAAAATCAAATATCCATAGTTATTCAAAAATTGATATAATTAGGGTATGAACAAAGTCACCTATCGATTTAAGATGGAATTTCATCTAATCGAACATGTTTCGAGAGGATGATAGGCCAAAAATATATTTTTGGAGTATAGCGAAAAATGTAATATTTTCCAGCTACATATTTGACGAAAAATGTTTTTCTCTCAAAAAATACTGAAATGATGAGAATAAGGGTTCTTTGATACGACAAATCGACTGGTGTTGTCCATTTTTCGATGAGATAAATGTTTCAAATATTAGGAGAGCATTTAAGTTGAAAGAAAACATGCCTTCATATAAAAAATAGTACAGACCAAAATAATGGAAGTATTCATTCAATTTTCTGAGAAAGTATTGTCAAAGGTCCAATCTATGATATAAAGAATCGGGAGTGCTCTAAAATGATGCGATTCAGAAGTAGAGTGCGTCAAACTTGGAGTATCCAATGAAGAGGGTAAAATCAAATATCCATAGTTATTCAAAAATTGATAGAATTAGGGCATTAACAAAGTCACCTATCGATTATAGATGAAATTTCATCTAATCGAACATGTTTCGAGAAGACGATAGGCCAAAAATATATTTTTGGAGTATTTAGAAAAATGCAATATTTTCCTTACTATAGTCCAGCTACATATTTGACGAAAAATGTTTTTCCTCTCAAAAAATACTGAAATTATGAGAATAAGGGTTCTTTTATACGACAAATCGACTGGTGTTGTCCATTTTTCGATAAGATAAATGTTTCAAATATTAGGAGAGCATTTAAGTTAAAAGAAAACATGCCTTCATATAAAAAATAGTACAGACCAAAATAATGGAAATATTCATTCAATTTTCTGAGAAAGTATTGTCAAAGGTCCAATCTATGATATAAAGAATCGGGAGTGCTCTAAAATGATGCGATTCAGAAGTAGAGTGCGTCAAACTTGGAGTATCCAATGAAGAGGGTAAAATCAAATATCCATAGTTATTCAAAAATTGATAGAATTAGGGCATTAACAAAGTCACCTATCGATTTTAGATGCGATTTCATCTAATCGAACATGTTTCGAGATGATGATAGGCCAAAAATATATTTTTGGAGTATTTAGAAAAATGCAATATTTTCCTTACTATAGTCCAGCTACATATTTGACGAAAAATGTTCTTCCTCTCAAAAAATACTGAAATTATGAAAATAAGGGTTCTTTGATACGACAAATCGACTGGTGTTGTCCATTTTTCGATAAGATAAATGTTTCAAATATTAGGAGAGCATTTAAGTTAAAAGAAAACATGCCTTCATATAAAAAATAGTACAGGCCAAAATAATGGAAGTATTCATCCAATTTTCTGAGAAAGTATCGTGAAAAATCGGGAGTGCTCTAAAATGATGCGATTCAGAAGTACAGTGCGTCAAACTTGGAGTATCCAATGAAGAGGGTAAAATCAAATATCCATAGTTATTCAAAAATTGATAGAATTAGGGCATTAACAAAGTCACCTATCGATTTTAGATGAAATTTCATCTAATCGAACATGCTCCGAGAAGATGATAGGGCAAAAATATATTTTTGGAGTATTGCGAAAAATGCAATATTTCCTTACTATAGTCCAGCTACATATTTGACGAAAATAGTTTTTCCTCTCAAAAAATACTGAAATTATGAGAATACGGGTTCTTTGATACGACAAATCGACTGGTGTTGTCCATTTTTCGATAAGATAAATGTTTCAAATATTAGAAGAGTATTTAAGTTAAAAGAAAACATGCCTTCATATAAAAAATAGTACAGACCAAAATAATGAAAGTATGCATTCAATTTTCTGAGAAAGTATCGTAAAAGGTCCAATCTATGATATAAAAAATCGGGAGTGCTCTAATATGATGCGATTCAGAAGTAGAGTGTGTCAAACTTGGAGTATCCAATGAAGAGGGTGAAATAAAATATCCATAGTTATTCAAAAATTGATAGAATTAGGGCATTAACAAAGTCACCTATCGATTTTAGATGAAATTTCATCTAATCGAACATGTTTCGAGAGGATGATAGGCCGAAAATATATTTTTGGAGTATTGCGAAAAATGCAATATTTTCCTTACTATAGTCCAGCTACATATTTGACGAAAAATGTTTTTCCTCTCAAAAAATACTAAAATTATGAGAATAAGGGTTCTTTGATACGACAAATCGACTGGTGCTGTCCATTTTTCGATAAGATAAATGTTTCAAATATTAGGAGAGCATTTAAGTTAAAAGAAAACATGCCTTCATATAAAAAATAGTACAGACCAAAATAATGGAAGTATTCATTCAATTTTCTGAGAAAGTATCGTGAAAAATCGGGAGTGCTCTAAAATGATGCGATTCAGAAGTAGAGTGCGTCAAACTTGGAGTATCCAATGAAGAGGGTAAAATCAAATATCCATAGTTATTCAAAAATTGATAGAATTAGGGCATTAACAAAGTCACCTATCGATTTTAGATGAAATTTCATCTAATCGAACATGTTTCGAGAAGATGATAGGCCAAAAATATATTTTTGGAGTATTGCGAAAAATGCAATATTTTCCTTACTATAGTCCAGCTACATATTTGACGAAAATAGTTTTTCCTCTCAAAAAATACTGAAATTATGAGAATACGGGTTCTTTGATACGACAAATCGACTGGTGTTGTCCATTTTTCGATAAGATAAATGTTTCAAATATTAGAAGAGCATTTAAGTTAAAAGAAAACATGCCTTCATATAAAAAATAGTACAGACCAAAATAATGGAAGTATTCATTCAATTTTCTGAGAAAGTATCGTCAAAGGTCCAATCTTTGATATAAAATATCGGGAGTGCTCTAATATGATGCGATTCAGAAGTAGTGTGCGTCAAACTTGGAGTATCCAATGAAGAGGGTAAAATCAAATATCCATAGATATTCAAAAATTGATAGAATTAGGGCATTAACAAAGTCACCTATCGATTTTAGATGGAATTTCATCTAATCGAATATGTTTCGAGAGGATGATAGGCCAAAAATATATTTTTGGAGTATTGCGAAAAATGCAATATTTCCTTACTATAGTCCAGCTACATATTTGACGAAAATAGTTTTTCCTCTCAAAAAATACTAAAATTATGAGAATACGGGTTCTTTGATACGACAAATCGACTGGTGTTGTCCATTTTTCGATAAGATGAATGTTTCAAATATTAGAAGAGCATTTAAGTTAAAAGAAAACATGCCTTCATATAAAAAATAGTACAGGCCAAAATAATAGAAGTATTCATTCAATTTTCTGAGAAAGTATCGTGAAAGGTCCAATCTATGATATAAAAAATCGGGAGTGCTCTAAAATGATGCGATTCAGAAGAAGAGTGCGTCAAACTTGGAGTATCCAATGAAGAGGGTAAAATCAAATATCCATAGTTATTCAAAAATTGATAGAATTAGGGCATTAACAAAGTCACCTATCGATTTTAGATAAAATTACATCTAATCGAACATGTTTCGAGATGATGATAGGCCAAAAATATATTTTTGGAGTATTGCGAAAAATGCAATATTTTCCTTACAGTCCAGCTACATATTTGACGAAAAATGTTTTTCCTCTCAAAAAATACTGAAATTATGAGAATACGGGTTCTTTGATACGACAAATCGACTGGTGTTGTCCATTTTTCGATAAAATAAATGTTTCAAATATTAGGAGAGCATTTAAGTTGAAAGAAAACATGCCTTCATATAAAAAATAGTACAGACCAAAATAATGGAAGTATTCATTCAATTTTCTGAGAAAGTATCGTCAAAGGTCCAATCTATGATATAAAATATCGAGAGTGCTCTAATATGATGCGATTCAGAAGTAGTGTGCGTCAAACTTGGAGTATCCAATGAAGAGGGTAAAATCAAATATCCATAGATATTCAAAAATTGATAGAATTAGGGCATTAACAAAGTCACCTATCGATTTTAGATGGAATTTCATCTAATCGAATATGTTTCGAGAGGATGATAAGTCAAAAATATATTTTTGGAGTATAGCGAAAAATGCAATATTTTCCTTACAGTCCAGCTACATATTTGACGAAAAATGTTTTTCCTTTCAAAAAATACTGAAATTATGAGAATACGGGTTCTTTGATACGACAAATCGACTGGTGTTGTACATTTTTCGATAAGATAAATGTTCCAAATATTAGGAGAGCATTTAAGTTAAAAGAAAACATGCCTTCATATAAAAAATAGTACGGACCAAAATAATGGAAGTATTCATTCAATTTTCTGAGAAAGTATCGTCAAAGGTCCAATCTATGATATAAAGAATCGGGAGTGCTCTAATATGATGCGATTCAGAAGTAGAGTACGTCAAACTTGGAGTATCCAATGGAGAGGGTAAAATCAAATATCCATAGTTATCCAAAAATTGATATAATTAGGGTATGAACAAAGTCACCTATCGATTTAAGATGGAATTTCATCTAATCGAACATGTTTCGAGAGGATGATAGGCCAAAAATATATTTTTGGAGTATAGCGAAAAATGTAATATTTTCCAGCTACATATTTGACGAAAAATGTTTTTCTCTCAAAAAATACTGAAATGATGAGAATAAGGGTTCTTTGATACGACAAATCGACTGGTGTTGTCCATTTTTCGATGAGATAAATGTTTCAAATATTAGGAGAGCATTTAAGTTAAAAGAAAACATGCCTTCATATAAAAAATAGTACAGACCAAAATAATGGAAGTATTCATTCAATTTTCTGAGAATGTATCGTCAAAGGTCCAATCTATGATATAAAAAATCAGGAGTGCTCTAAAATTATGCGATACAGAAGTAGAGTACGTCAAACTTGGAGTATCCAATGGAGAGGGTAAAATCAAATATCCATAGTTATTCAAAAATTGATATAATTAGGGTATGAACAAAGTCACCTATCGATTTAAGATGGAATTTCATCTAATCGAACATGTTTCGAGAGGATGATAGGCCAAAAATATATTTTTGGAGTATAGCGAAAAATGTAATATTTTCCAGCTACATATTTGACGAAAAATGTTTTTCTCTCAAAAAATACTGAAATGATGAGAATAAGGGTTCTTTGATACGACAAATCGACTGGTGTTGTCCATTTTTCGATGAGATAAATGTTTCAAATATTAGGAGAGCATTTAAGTTAAAAGAAAACATGCCTTCATATAAAAAATAGTACAGACCAAAATAATGGAAGTATTCATTCAATTTTCTGAGAAAGTATTGTCAAAGGTCCAATCTATGATATAAAGAATCGGGAGTGCTCTAAAATGATGCGATTCAGAAGTAGAGTGCGTCAAACTTGGAGTATCCAATGAAGAGGGTAAAATCAAATATCCATAGTTATTCAAAAATTGATAGAATTAGGGCATTAACAAAGTCACCTATCGATTATAGATGAAATTTCATCTAATCGAACATGTTTCGAGAAGACGATAGGCCAAAAATATATTTTTGGAGTATTTAGAAAAATGCAATATTTTCCTTACTATAGTCCAGCTACATATTTGACGAAAAATGTTTTTCCTCTCAAAAAATACTGAAATTATGAGAACAAGGGTTCTTTTATACGACAAATCGACTGGTGTTGTCCATTTTTCGATAAGATAAATGTTTCAAATATTAGGAGAGCATTTAAGTTAAAAGAAAACATGCCTTCATATAAAAAATAGTACAGACCAAAATAATGGAAGTATTCATTCAATTTTCTGAGAAAGTATTGTCAAAGGTCCAATCTATGATATAAAGAATCGGGAGTGCTCTAAAATGATGCGATTCAGAAGTAGAGTGCGTCAAACTTGGAGTATCCAATGAAGAGGGTAAAATCAAATATCCATAGTTATTCAAAAATTGATAGAATTAGGGCATTAACAAAGTCACCTATCGATTTTAGATGCAATTTCATCTAATCGAACATGTTTCGAGATGATGATAGGCCAAAAATATATTTTTGGAGTATTTAGAAAAATGCAATATTTTCCTTACTATAGTCCAGCTACATATTTGACGAAAAATGTTTTTCCTCTCAAAAAATACTGAAATTATGAGAATAAGGGTTCTTTTATACGACAAATCGACTGGTGTTGTCCATTTTTCGATAAGATAAATGTTTCAAATATTAGGAGAGCATTTAAGTTAAAAGAAAACATGCCTTCATATAAAAAATAGTACAGACCAAAATAATGGAAGTATTCATTCAATTTTCTGAGAAAGTATCGTCAAAGGTCCAATCTATGATATAAAGAATCACGAGTGCTTTAAAATGATGCAATTCAGAAGTAGAGTGCGTCAAACTTGGAGTATCCAATGAAGAGGGTAAAATCAAATATCCATAGTTATTCAAAAATTGATAGAATTAGGGCATTAACAAAGTCACCTATCGATTTTAGATGCAATTTCATCTAATCGAACATGTTTCGAGATGATGATAGGCCAAAAATACATTTTTGGAGTATTTAGAAAAATGCAATATTTTCCTTACAGTCCAGCTACATATTTGACGAAAAATGTTTTTCCTCTCAAAAAATACTGAAATTATGAGAATAAGGGTTCTTTTATACGACAAATCGACTGGTGTTGTCCATTTTTCGATAAGATAAATGTTTCAAATATTAGGAGAGCATTTATATTAAAAGAAAACATGCCTTCATATAAAAAATAGTACAGACCAAAATAATGGAAGTATTCATTCAATTTTCTGAGAAAGTATCGTCGAAGGTCCAATCTATGATATGAAAAATCGGGAGTGCTCTAAAATGATGCGATTCAGAAGTAGAGTGCGTCAAACTTGGAGTATCCAATGAAGAGGGTGAAATCAAATATCCATAGTTATTCAAAAATTGATAGAATTAGGGCATCAACAAAGTCACCTATCGATTTTAGATGAAATTTCATCTAATCGAACATGTTTCGAGAGGATGATAGGCCTAAAATATATTTTTGGAGTATTGCGAAAAATGCAATATTTTCCTTACTATAGTCCAGCTACATATTTGACGAAAAATGTTTTTCCTCTCAAAAAATACTGAAATTATGAGAATAAGGGTCCTTTTTTACGACAAATCCAGCTACATATTTGACGAAAAATGTTTTTCCTCTCAAAAAATACTGAAATTATGAGAATAAGGGTCCTTTTTTACGACAAATCGACTGGTGTTATCCATTTTTCAATAAGATGAATGTTTCAAATATTAGGAGAGCATTTAAGTTAAAAGAAAACATGCCTTCATATAAAAAATAGTACAGACCAAAATAATGGAAGTATTCATTCAATTTTCTGACAAAGTATCGTCAAAGGTCCAATCTATGATATAAAAAATCGGGAGTGCTCGAAAATGATGCGATTCAGGAGTAGAGTGCGTCAAACCTGGAGTATCCAATGAAGAGGGTAAAATCAAATATCCATAGTTATTCAAAAATTGATAGAATTAGGGCATTAACAAAGTCACCTATCGATTTTAGATGAAATTTCATCTAATCGAACATGTTTCGAGAGGATGATAGGCCAAAAATATATTTTTGGAGTATTGCGAAAAATGCAATATTTTCCTTACTATATATAGTCCAGCTACATATTTGACGAAAAATGTTTTTCCTCTCAAAAAATATTGAAATTAGGAGAATAAGGGTTCTTTGATACGACAAATCGACTGGTGTTGTCCATTTTTCGATAAGATAAATGTTTCAAATATTAGGAGAGCATTTAAGTTAAAAGAAAACATGCCTTCATATAAAAAATAGTACAGAACAAAATAATGGAAGTATTCATTCAATTTTCTGAGAAAGTATTGTCAAAGGTCCAATCTATGATATAAAGAATCGGGAGTGCTCTAAAATGATGCGATTCAGAAGTAGAGTGCGTCAAACTTGGAGAATCCAATGAAGAGGGTAAAATCAAATATCCATAGTTATTCAAAAATTGATATAATTACGGCATTAACAAAGTCACCTATCGATTATAGATGAAATTTCATCTAATCGAACATGTTTCGAGAGGATGATAGGCCAAAAATATATTTTTGGAGTATTGCGAAAAATGCAATATTTTCCTTACTATATATAGTCCAGCTACATATTTGACGAAAAATGTTTTTCCTCTCAAAAAATATTGAAATTATGAGAATAAGGGTTCTTTGATACGACAAATCGACTGGTGTTATCCATTTTTCGATAAGATAAATGTTTCAAATATTAGGAGAGCATTTAAGTTAAAAGAAAACATGCCTTCATATAAAAAATAGTACAGACCAAAATAATGGAAGTATTCATTCAATTTTCTGAGAAAGTATTGTCAAAGGTCCAATCTATGATATAAAGAATCGGGAGTGCTCTAAAATGATGCGATTCAGAAGTAGAGTGCGTCAAACTTGGAGTATCCAATGAAGAGGGTAAAATCAAATATCCATAGTTATTCAAAAATTGATAGAATTAGGGCATTAACAAAGTCACATATCGATTTTAGATGCAATTTCATCTAATCGAACATGTTTCGAGATGATGATAGGCCAAAAATATATTTTTGGAGTATTTAGAAAAATGCAATATTTTCCTTACTATAGTCCAGCTACATATTTGACGAAAAATGTTTTTCCTCTCAAAAAATACTGAAATTATGAGAATAAGGGTTCTTTTATACGACAAATCGACTGGTGTTGTCCATTTTTCGATAAGATAAATGTTTCAAATATTAGGAGAGCATTTAAGTTAAAAGAAAACATGCCTTCATATAAAAAATAGTACAGACCAAAATAATGGAAGTATTCATTCAATTTTCTGAGAAAGTATTGTCAAAGGTCCAATCTATGATATAAAGAATCGGGAGTGCTCTAAAATGATGCGATTCAGAAGTAGAGTGCGTCAAACTTGGAGTATCCAATGAAGAGGGTAAAATCAAATATCCATAGTTATTCAAAAATTGATAGAATTAGGGCATTAACAAAGTCACCTATCGATTTTAGATGCAATTTCATCTAATCGAACATGTTTCGAGATGATGATAGGCCAAAAATATATTTTTGGAGTATTTAGAAAAATGCAATATTTTCCTTACTATAGTCCAGCTACATATTTGACGAAAATTGTTTTTCCTCTCAAAAAATACTGAAATTATGAGAATAAGGGTTCTTTTATACGACAAATCGACTGGTGTTGTCCATTTTTCGATAAGATAAATGTTTCAAATATTAGGAGAGCATTTAAGTTGAAAGAAAACATGCCTTCATATAAAAAATAGTACAGACCAAAATAATGGAAGTATTCATTCAATTTTCTGAGAAAGTATCGTCAAAGGTCCAATCTATGATATAAAGAATCACGAGTGCTTTAAAATGATGCAATTCAGAAGTAGAGTGCGTCAAACTTGGAGTATCCAATGAAGAGGGTAAAATCAAATATCCATAGTTATTCAAAAATTGATAGAATTAGGGCATTAACAAAGTCACCTATCGATTTTAGATGCAATTTCATCTAATCGAACATGTTTCGAGATGATGATAGGCCAAAAATACATTTTTGGAGTATTTAGAAAAATGCAATATTTTCCTTACTATAGTCCAGCTACATATTTGACGAAAAATGTTTTTCCTCTCAAAAAATACTGAAATTATGAGAATAAGGGTCCTTTTATACGACAAATCGACTGGTGTTGTCCATTTTTCGATAAGATAAATGTTTCAAATATTAGGAGAGCATTTATATTAAAAGAAAACATGCCTTCATATAAAAAATAGTACAGACCAAAATAATGGAAGTATTCATTCAATTTTCTGAGAAAGTATCGTCGAAGGTCCAATCTATGATATGAAAAATCGGGAGTGCTCTAAAATGATGCGATTCAGAAGTAGAGTGCGTCAAACTTGGAGTATCCAATGAAGAGGGTGAAATCAAATATCCATAGTTATTCAAAAATTGATAGAATTAGGGCATCAACAAAGTCACCTATCGATTTTAGATGAAATTTCATCTAATCGAACATGTTTCGAGAGGATGATAGGCCTAAAATATATTTTTGGAGTATTGCGAAAAATGCAATATTTTCCTTACTATAGTCCAGCTACATATTTGACGAAAAATGTTTTTCCTCTCAAAAAATACTGAAATTATGAGAATAAGGGTCCTTTTTTACGACAAATCCAGCTACATATTTGACGAAAAATGTTTTTCCTCTCAAAAAATACTGAAATTATGAGAATAAGGGTCCTTTTTTACGACAAATCGACTGGTGTTATCCATTTTTCAATAAGATGAATGTTTCAAATATTAGGAGAGCATTTAAGTTAAAAGAAAACATGCATTCATATAAAAAATAGTACAGACCAAAATAATGGAAGTATTCATTCAATTTTCTGAGAAAGTATCGTCAAAGGTCCAATCTATGATATAAAAAATCGGGAGTGCTCGAAAATGATGCGATTCAGGAGTAGAGTGCGTCAAACCTGGAGTATCCAATGAAGAGGGTAAAATCAAATATCCATAGTTATTCAAAAATTGATAGAATTAGGGCATTAACAAAGTCACCAATCGATTTTAGATGCAATTTCATCTAATCGAACATGTTTCGAGATGATGATAGGCCAAAAATATATTTTTGGAGTATTTAGAAAAATGCAATATTTTCCTTACTATAGTCCAGCTACATATTTGACGAAAAATGTTTTTCCTCTCAAAAAATACTGAAATTATGAGAATAAGGGTCCTTTTATACGACAAATCGACTGGTGTTGTCCATTTTTCGATAAGATAAATGTTTCAAATATTAGGAGAGCATTTATATTAAAAGAATACATGCCTTCATATAAAAAATAGTACAGACCAAAATAATGGAAGTATTCATTCAATTTTCTGAGAAAGTATCGTCGAAGGTCCAATCTATGATATGAAAAATCGGGAGTGCTCTAAAATGATGCGATTCAGAAGTAGAGTGCGTCAAACTTGGAGTATCCAATGAAGAGGGTGAAATCAAATATCCATAGTTATTCAAAAATTGATAGAATTAGGGCATCAACAAAGTCACCTATCGATTTTAGATGAAATTTCATCTAATCGAACATGTTTCGAGAGGATGATAGGCCTAAAATATATTTTTGGAGTATTGCGAAAAATGCAATATTTTCCTTACTATAGTCCAGCTACATATTTGACGAAAAATGTTTTTCCTCTCAAAAAATACTGAAATTATGAGAATAAGGGTCCTTTTTTACGACAAATCGACTGGTGTTATCCATTTTTCAATAAGATGAATGTTTCAAATATTAGGAGAGCATTTAAGTTAAAAGAAAACATGCCTTCATATAAAAAATAGTACAGACCAAAATAATGGAAGTATTCATTCAATTTTCTGACAAAGTATCGTCAAAGGTCCAATCTATGATATAAAAAATCGGGAGTGCTCGAAAATGATGCGATTCAGGAGTAGAGTGCGTCAAACCTGGAGTATCCAATGAAGAGGGTAAAATCAAATATCCATAGTTATTCAAAAATTGATAGAATTAGGGCATTAACAAAGTCACCTATCGATTTTAGATGAAATTTCATCTAATCGAACATGTTTCGAGAGGATGATAGGCCAAAAATATATTTTTGGAGTATTGCGAAAAATGCAATATTTTCCTTACTATATATAGTCCAGCTACATATTTGACGAAAAATGTTTTTCCTCTCAAAAAATATTGAAATTAGGAGAATAAGGGTTCTTTGATACGACAAATCGACTGGTGTTGTCCATTTTTCGATAAGATAAATGTTTCAAATATTAGGAGAGCATTTAAGTTAAAAGAAAACATGCCTTCATATAAAAAATAGTACAGAACAAAATAATGGAAGTATTCATTCAATTTTCTGAGAAAGTATTGTCAAAGGTCCAATCTATGATATACAGAATCGGGAGTGCTCTAAAATGATGCGATTCAGAAGTAGAGTGCGTCAAACTTGGAGTATCCAATGAAGAGGGTAAAATCAAATATCCATAGTTATTCAAAAATTGATATAATTACGGCATTAACAAAGTCACCTATCGATTATAGATGAAATTTCATCTAATCGAACATGTTTCGAGAGGATGATAGGCCAAAAATATATTTTTGGAGTATTGCGAAGAATGCAATATTTTCCTTACTATATATAGTCCAGCTACATATTTGACGAAAAATGTTTTTCCTCTCAAAAAATATTGAAATTATGAGAATAAGGGTTCTTTGATACGACAAATCGACTGGTGTTATCCATTTTTCGATAAGATAAATGTTTCAAATATTAGGAGAGCATTTAAGTTAAAAGAAAACATGCCTTCATATAAAAAATAGTACAAACCAAAATAATGGAAGTATTCATTCAATTTTCTGAGAAAGTATCGTCAAAGGTCCAATCTATGATATAAAGAATCACGAGTGCTTTAAAATGATGCAATTCAGAAGTAGAGTGCGTCAAACTTGGAGTATCCAATGAAGAGGGTAAAATCAAATATCCATAGTTATTCAAAAATTGATAGAATTAGGGCATTAACAAAGTCACATATCGATTTTAGATGCAATTTCATCTAATCGAACATGTTTCGAGATGATGATAGGCCAAAAATATATTTTTGGAGTATTTAGAAAAATGCTATATTTTCCTTACTATAGTCCAGCTACATATTTGACGAAAAATGTTTTTCCTCTCAAAAAATACTGAAATTATGAGACTAAGGGTTCTTTTATACGACAAATCGACTGGTGTTGTCCATTTTTCGATAAGATAAATGTTTCAAATATTAGGAGAGCATTTAATTTAAAAGAAAACATGCCTTCATATAAAAAATAGTACAGACCAAAATAATGGAAGTATTTATTCAATTTTCTGAGAAAGTATCGTCAAAGGTCCAATCTATGATATGAAAAATCGGGAGTGCTCTAAAATGATGCGATTCAGAAGTAGAGTGCGTCAAACTTGGAGTATCCAATGAAGAGGGTAAAATCAAATATCCATAGATATTCAAAAATTGATAGAATTAGGGCATTAACAAAGTCACCTATCGATTTAAGATGGAATTTCATCTAATCGAATATGTTTCGAGAGGATGATAGGCCAAAAATATATTTTTGGAGTATAGCCAAAAATGCAATATTTTCCTTACAGTCCAGCTACATATTTGACGAAAAATGTTTTTCCTCTCAAAAAATATTGAAATTATGAGAATAAGGGTTCTTTGATACGACAAATCGACTGGTGTTATCCATTTTTCGATAAGATAAATGTTTCAAATATTAGGAGAGCATTTAAGTTAAAAGAAAACATGCCTTCATATAAAAAATAGTACAAACCAAAATAATGGAAGTATTCATTCAATTTTCTGAGAAAGTATCGTCAAAGGTCCAATCTATGATATAAAGAATCACGAGTGCTTTAAAATGATGCAATTCAGAAGTATAGTGCGTCAAACTTGGAGTATCCAATGAAGAGGGTAAAATCAAATATCCATAGTTATTCAAAAATTGATAGAATTAGGGCATTAACAAAGTCACATATCGATTTTAGATGCAATTTCATCTAATCGAACATGTTTCGAGATGATGATAGGCCAAAAATATATTTTTGGAGTATTTAGAAAAATGCTATATTTTCCTTACTATAGTCCAGCTACATATTTGACGAAAAATGTTTTTCCTCTCAAAAAATACTGAAATTATGAGACTAAGGGTTCTTTTATACGACAAATCGACTGGTGTTGTCCATTTTTCGATAAGATAAATGTTTCAAATATTAGGAGAGCATTTAATTTAAAAGAAAACATGCCTTCATATAAAAAATAGTACAGACCAAAATAATGGAAGTATTTATTCAATTTTCTGAGAAAGTATCGTCAAAGGTCCAATCTATGATATGAAAAATCGGGAGTGCTCTAAAATGATGCGATTCAGAAGTAGAGTGCGTCAAACTTGGAGTATCCAATGAAGAGGGTAAAATCAAATATCCATAGATATTCAAAAATTGATAGAATTAGGGCATTAACAAAGTCACATATCGATTTTAGATGCAATTTCATCTAATCGAACATGTTTCGAGATGATGATAGGCCAAAAATATATTTTTGGAGTATTTAGAAAAATGCTATATTTTCCTTACTATAGTCCAGCTACATATTTGACGAAAAATGTTTTTCCTCTCAAAAAATACTGAAATTATGAGACTAAGGGTTCTTTTATACGACAAATCGACTGGTGTTGTCCATTTTTCGATAAGATAAATGTTTCAAATATTAGGAGAGCATTTAAGTTGAAAGAAAACATGCCTTCATATAAAAAATAGTACAGACCAAAATAATGGAAGTATTCATTCAATTTTCTGAGAAAGTATCGTCAAAGGTCCAATCTATGATATAAAATATCGGGAGTGCTCTAATATGATGCGATTCAGAAGTAGTGTGCGTCAAACTTGGAGTATCCAATGAAGAGGGTAAAATCAAATATCCATAGTTATTCAAAAATTGATATAATTACGGCATTAACAAAGTCACCTATCGATTATAGATGAAATTTCATCTAATCGAACATGTTTCGAGAGGATGATAGGCCAAAAATATATTTTTGGAGTATTGCGAAGAATGCAATATTTTCCTTACTATATATAGTCCAGCTACATATTTGACGAAAAATGTTTTTCCTCTCAAAAAATATTGAAATTATGAGAATAAGGGTTCTTTGATACGACAAATCGACTGGTGTTATCCATTTTTCGATAAGATAAATGTTTCAAATATAAGGAGAGCATTTAAGTTAAAAGAAAACATGCCTTCATATAAAAAATAGTACAGACCAAAATAATGGAAGTATTCATTCAATTTTCTGAGAAAGTATCGTCAAAGGTCCAATCTATGATATAAAGAATCACGAGTGCTTTAAAATGATGCAATTCAGAAGTAGAGTGCGTCAAACTTGGAGTATCCAATGAAGAGGGTAAAATCAAATATCCATAGTTATTCAAAAATTGATAGAATTAGGGCATTAACAAAGTCACATATCGATTTTAGATGCAATTTCATCTAATCGAACATGTTTCGAGATGATGATAGGCCAAAAATATATTTTTGGAGTATTTAGAAAAATGCTATATTTTCCTTACTATAGTCCAGCTACATATTTGACGAAAAATGTTTTTCCTCTCAAAAAATACTGAAATTATGAGACTAAGGGTTCTTTTATACGACAAATCGACTGGTGTTGTCCATTTTTCGATAAGATAAATGTTTCAAATATTAGGAGAGCATTTAATTTAAAAGAAAACATGCCTTCATATAAAAAATAGTACAGACCAAAATAATGGAAGTATTCATTCAATTTTCTGAGAAAGTATTGTTAAAGGTCCAATCTATGATATACAGAATCGGGAGTGCTCTAAAATGATGCGATTCAGATGTAGAGTGCGTCAAACTTGGAGTATCCAATGAAGAGGGTAAAATCAAATATCCATAGTTATTCAAAAATTGATAGAATTAGGGCATTAACAAAGTCACCTATCGATTATAGATGAAATTTCATCTAATCGAACATGTTTCGAGAAGACGATAGGCCAAAAATATATTTTTGGAGTATTTAGAAAAATGCAATATTTTCCTTACTATAGTCCAGCTACATATTTGACGAAAAATGTTTTTCCTCTCAAAAAATATTGAAATTATGAGAATAAGGGTTCTTTGATACGACAAATCGACTGGTGTTGTCCATTTTTCGCAAAGATAAATGTTTCAAATATTAGGAGAGCATTTAAGTTAAAAGAAAACATGCCTTCATATAAAAAATAGTACAGACCAAAATAATGGAAGTATTTATTCCATTTTTCTGAGAAAGTATCGTCAAAGGTCCAATCTATGATATGAAAAATCGGGAGTGCTCTAAAATGATGCGATTCAGAAGTAGAGTGCGTCAAACTTGGAGTATCCAATGATGAGGGTAAAATCAAATATCCATAGATATTCAAAAATTGATAGAATTAGGGCATTAACAAAGTCACCTATCGATTTAAGATGGAATTTCATCTAATAGAATATGTTTCGAGAGGATGATAGGCCAAAAATATATTTTTGGAGTATAGCCAAAAATGCAATATTTTCCTTACAGTCCAGCTACATATTTGACGAAAAATGTTTTTCCTCTCAAAAAATACTGAAATTATGAGAATACGGGTTCTTTGATACGACAAATCGACTGGTGTTGTCCATTTTTCGATAAGATAAATGTTTCAAATATTAGGAGAGCATTTAAGTTGAAAGAAAACATGCCTTCATATAAAAAATAGTACAGACCAAAATAATGGAAGTATTCATTCAATTTTCTGAGAAAGTATCGTCAAAGGTCCAATCTATGATATAAAATATCGGGAGTGCTCTAATATGATGCGATTCAGAAGTAGTGTGCGTCAAACTTGGAGTATCCAATGAAGAGGGTAAAATCAAATATCCATAGATATTCAAAAATTGATAGAATTAGGGCATTAACAAAGTCACCTATCGATTTTAGATGGAATTTCATCTAATCGAATATGTTTCGAGAGGATAATAGGCCAAAAATATATTTTTGGAGTATAGCGAAAAATGCAATATTTTCCTTACAGTCCAGCTACATATTTGACAAAAAATGTTTTTCCTCTCAAAAAATACTGAAATTATGAGAATACGGGTTCTTTGATACGACAAATCGACTGGTGTTGTCCATTTTTCGATAAGATAAATGTTTCAAATATTAGGAGAGCATTTAAGTGGAAAGAAAACATGCCTTCATATAAAAAATAGTACGGACCAAAATAATGGAAGTATTCATTCAATTTTCTGAGAAAGTATCGTCAAAGGTCCAATCTATGATATAAAAAATCGGGAGTGCTCTAATATGATGCGATTCAGAAGTAGAGTACGTCAAACTTGGAGTATCCAATGAAGAGGGTAAAATCAAATATCCATAGTTATTCAAAAATTGATAGAATTAGGGCATTAACAAAGTCACCTATCGATTATAGATGAAATTTCATCTAATCGAACATGTTTCGAGTGGATGATAGGCCAAAAATATATTTTTGGAGTATTGCGAAAAATGCAATATTTTCCTTACTATATATAGTCCAGCTACATATTTGACGAAAAATGTTTTTCCTCTCAAAAAATATTGAAATTATGAGAATAAGGGTTCTTTGATACGACAAATCGACTGGTGTTATCCATTTTTCGATAAGATAAATGTTTCAAATATTAGGAGAGCATTTAAGTTAAAAGAAAACATGCCTTCATATAAAAAATAGTACAGACCAAAATAATGGAAGTATTCATTCAATTTTCTGAGAAAGTATCGTCAAAGGTCCAATCTATGATATAAAGAATCACGAGTGCTTTAAAATGATGCAATTCAGAAGTAGAGTGCGTCAAACTTGGAGTATCCAATGAAGAGGGTAAAATCAAATATCCATAGTTATTCAAAAATTGATAGAATTAGGGCATTAACAAAGTCACCTATCGATTATAGATGAAATTTCATCTAATCGAACATGTTTCGAGTGGATGATAGGCCAAAAATATATTTTTGGAGTATTGCGAAAAATGCAATATTTTCCTTACTATATATAGTCCAGCTACATATTTGACGAAAAATGTTTTTCCTCTCAAAAAATACTGAAATTATGAGACTAAGGGTTCTTTTATACGACAAATCGACTGGTGTTGTCCATTTTTCGATAAGATAAATGTTTCAAATATTAGGAGAGCATTTAATTTAAAAGAAAACATGCCTTCATATAAAAAATAGTACAGACCAAAATAATGGAAGTATTCATTTAATTTTCTGAGAAAGTATTGTCAAAGGTCCAATCTATGATATAAAGAATCGGGAGTGCTCTAAAATGATGCGATTCAGAAGTAGAGTGCGTCAAACTCGGAGTATCCAATGAAGAGGGTAAAATCAAATATCCATAGTTATTCAAAAATTGATAGAATTAGGGCATTAACAAAGTCACCTATCGATTATAGATGAAATTTCATCTAATCGAACATGTTTCGAGAAGACGATAGGCCAAAAATATATTTTTGGAGTATTTAGAAAAATGCAATATTTTCCTTACTATAGTCCAGCTACATATTTGACGAAAAATGTTTTTCCTCTCAAAAAATATTGAAATTATGAGAATAAGGGTTCTTTGATACGACAAATCGACTGGTGTTGTCCATTTTTCGCAAAGATAAATGTTTCAAATATTAGGAGAGCATTTAAGTTAAAAGAAAACATGCCTTCATATAAAAAATAGTACAGACCAAAATAATGGAAGTATTTATTCAATTTTCTGAGAAAGTATCGTCAAAGGTCCAATCTATGATATGAAAAATCGGGAGTGCTCTAAAATGATGCGATTCAGAAGTAGAGTGCGTCAAACTTGGAGTATCCAATGAAGAGGGTAAAATCAAATATCCATAGATATTCAAAAATTGATAGAATTAGGGCATTAACAAAGTCACCTATCGATTTAAGATGGAATTTCATCTAATCGAATATGTTTCGAGAGGATGATAGGCCAAAATTATATTTTTGGAGTATAGCCAAAAATGCAATATTTTCCTTACATATTTGACGAAAAATGTTTTTCCTCTCGAAAAATACTGAAATTATGAGAATACGGGTTCTTTGATACGACAAATCGACTGGTGTTGTCCATTTTTCGATAAGATAAATGTTCCAAATATTAGGAGAGCATTTAAGTTGAAAGAAAACATGCCTTCATATAAAAAATAGTACAGACCAAAATAATGGAAGTATTCATTCAATTTTCTGAGAAAGTATCGTCAAAGGTCCAATCTATGATATAAAATATCGGGAGTGCTCTAATATGATGCGATTCAGAAGTAGTGTGCGTCAAACTTGGAGTATCCAATGAAGAGGGTAAAATCAAATATCCATAGATATTCAAAAATTGATAGAATTAGGGCATTAACAAAGTCACCTATCGATTTTAGATGGAATTTCATCTAATCGAATATGTTTCGAGAGGATGATAGGCCAAAAATATATTTTTGGAGTATAGCGAAAAATGCAATATTTTCCTTACAGTCCAGCTCATATTTGACGAAAAATGTTTTTCCTCTCAAAAAATACTGAAATTATGAGAATACGGGTTCTTTGATACGACAAATCGACTGGTGTTGTCCATTTTTCGATAAGATAAATGTTTCAAATATTAGGAGAGCATTTAAGTTGAAAGAAAACATGCCTTCATATAAAAAATAGTATGGACCAAAATAATGGAAGTATTCATTCAATTTTCTGAGAAAGTATCGTCAAAGGTCCAATCTATGATATAAAAAATCGGGAGTGCTCTAATATGATGCGATTCAGAAGTAGAGTACGTCAAACTTGGAGTATCCAATGAAGAGGGTGAAATCAAATATCCATAGTTATTCAAAAATTGATAGAATTAGGGCATTAACAAAGTCACCTATCGATTATAGATGAAATTTCATCTAATCGAACATGTTTCGAGAGGATGATAGGCCAAAAATATATTTTTGGAGTATTGCGAAGAATGCAATATTTTCCTTACTATATATAGTCCAGCTACATATTTGACGAAAAATGTTTTTCCTCTCAAAAAATATTGAAATTATGAGAATAAGGGTTCTTTGATACGACAAATCGACTGGTGTTATCCATTTTTCGATAAGATAAATGTTTCAAATATTAGGAGAGCATTTAAGTTAAAAGAAAATATGCCTTCATATAAAAAATAGTACAGACCAAAATAATGGAAGTATTCATTCAATTTTCTGAGAAAGTATCGTCAAAGGTCCAATCTATGATATAAAGAATCACGAGTGCTTTAAAATGATGCAATTCAGAAGTAGAGTGCGTCAAACTTGGAGTATCCAATGAAGAGGGTAAAATCAAATATCCATAGTTATTCAAAAATTGATAGAATTAGGGCATTAACAAAGTCACCTATCGATTTTAGATGCAATTTCATCTAATCGAACATGTTTCGAGATGATGATAGGCCAAAAATATATTTTTGGAGTATTTAGAAAAATGCTATATTTTCCTTACTATAGTCCAGCTACATATTTGACGAAAAATGTTTTTCCTCTCAAAAAATACTGAAATTATGAGACTAAGGGTTCTTTTATACGACAAATCGACTGGTGTTGTCCATTTTTCGATAAGATAAATGTTTCAAATATTAGGAGAGCATTTAAGTTAAAAGAAAACATGCCTTCATATAAAAAATAGTACAGACCAAAATAATGGAAGTATTTATTCAATTTTCTGAGAAAGTATCGTCAAAGGTCCAATCTATGATATGAAAAATCGGGAGTGCTCTAAAATGATGCGATTCAGAAGTAGAGTGCGTCAAACTTGGAGTATCCAATGAAGAGGGTAAAATCAAATATCCATAGATATTCAAAAATTGATAGAATTAGGGCATTAACTAAGTCACCTATCGATTTAAGATGGAATTTCATCTAATCGAATATATTTCGAGAGGATGATAGGCCAAAAATATATTTTTGGAGTATTGCGAAAAATGCAATATTTTCCTTACTATATATAGTCAAGCTACATATTTGACGAAAAATGTTTTTCCTCTCAAAAAATATTGAAATTATGAGAATAAGGGTTCTTTGATACGACAAATCGACTGGTGTTATCCATTTTTCGATAAGATAAATGTTTCAAATATTAGGAGAGCATTTAAGTTAAAAGAAAACATGCCTTCATATAAAAAATAGTACAGACCAAAATAATGGAAGTATTCATTCAATTTTCTGAGAAAGTATCGTCAAAGGTCCAATCTATGATATAAAGAATCACGAGTGCTTTAAAATGATGCAATTCAGAAGTAGAGTGCGTCAAACTTGGAGTATCTAATGAAGAGGGTAAAATCAAATATCCATAGTTATTCAAAAATTGATAGAATTAGGGCATTAACAAAGTCACCTATCGATTTTAGATGCAATTTCATCTAATCGAACATGTTTCGAGATGATGATAGGCCAAAAATATATTTTTGGAGTATTTAGAAAAATGCTATATTTTCCTTACTATAGTCCAGCTACATATTTGACGAAAAATGTTTTTCCTCTCAAAAAATATTGAAATTATGAGAATAAGGGTTCTTTGATACGACAAATCGACTGGTGTTATCCATTTTTCGATAAGATAAATGTTTCAAATATTAGGAGAGCATTTAAGTTAAAAGAAAACATGCCTTCATATAAAAAATAGTACAGACCAAAATAATGGAAGTATTCATTCAATTTTCTGAGAAAGTATCTTCAAAGGTCCAATCTATGATATAAAGAATCACGAGTGCTTTAAAATGATGCAATTCAGAAGTAGAGTGCGTCAAACTTGGAGTATCCAATGAAGAGGGTAAAATCAAATATCCATAGTTATTCAAAAATTGATAGAATTAGGGCATTAACAAAGTCACCTATCGATTTTAGATGCAATTTCATCTAATCGAACATGTTTCGAGATGATGATAGGCCAAAAATATATTTTTGGAGTATTTAGAAAAATGCTATATTTTCCTTACTATAGTCCAGCTACATATTTGACGAAAAATGTTTTTCCTCTCAAAAAATATTGAAATTATGAGAATAAGGGTTCTTTGATACGACAAATCGACTGGTGTTGTCCATTTTTCGCAAAGATAAATGTTTCAAATATTAGGAGAGCATTTAAGTTAAAAGAAAACATGCCTTCATATAAAAAATAGTACAGACCAAAATAATGGAAGTATTTATTCAATTTTCTGAGAAAGTATCGTCAAAGGTCCAATCTATGATATGAAAAATCGGGAGTGCTCTAAAATGATGCGATTCAGAAGTAGAGTGCGTCAAACTTGGAGTATCCAATGAAGAGGGTAAAATCAAATATCCATAGATATTCAAAAATTGATAGAATTAGGGCATTAACAAAGTCACCTATCGATTTCAGATGGAGTTTCATCTAATCGAATATGTTTCGAGAGGATGATAGGCCAAAAATATATTTTTGGAGTATAGCGAAAAATGCATATTTGACGAAAAATGTTTTTCCTCTCAAAAAATACTGAAATTATGAGAATACGGGTTCTTTGATACGACAAATCGACTGGTGTTGTCCATTTTTCGATAAGATAAATGTTTCAAATATTAGGAGAGCATTTAAGTTGAAAGAAAACATGCCTTCATATATAAAATAGTACGGACCAAAATAATGGAAGTATTCATTCAATTTTCTGAGAAAATATCGTCAAAGGTCCAATCTATGATATAAAATATCGGGAGTGCTCTAATATGATGCGATTCAGAAGTAGTGTGCGTCAAACTTGGAGTATCCAATGAAGAGGGTAAAATCAAATATCCATAGATATTCAAAAATTGATAGAATTAGGGCATTAACAAAGTCACCTATCGATTTTAGATGGAATTTCATCTAATCGAATATGTTTCGAGAGGATGATAGGCCAAAAATATATTTTTGGAGAATAGCGAAAAATGCAATATTTTCCTTACAGTCCAGCTACATATTTGACGAAAAATGTTTTTCCTCTCAAAAAATACTGAAATTATGAGAATACGGGTTCTTTGATACGACAAATCGACTGGTGTTGTCCATTTTTCGATAAGATAAATGTTTCAAATATTAGGAGAGCATTTAAGTTGAAAGAAAACATGCCTTCATATAAAAAATAGTACGGACCAAAATAATGGAAGTATTCATTCAATTTTCTGAGAAAGTATCGTCAAAGGTCCAATCTATGATATAAAAAATCGGAAGTGCTCTAATATGATGCGATTCAGAAGTAGAGTACGTCAAACTTGGAGTATCCAATGAAGAGGGTAAAATCAAATATCCATAGATATTCAAAAATTGATATAATTAGGGTATGAACAAAGTCACCTATCGATTTTAGATGGAATTTCATCTAATCGAATATGTTTCAAGAGGATGATAGGCCAAAAATATATTTTTGGAGTATAGCGAAAAATGCAATATTTTCCTTACAGTCCAGCTACATATTTGACGAAAAATGTTTTTCCTCTCAAAAAATACTGAAATTATGAGAATACGGGTTCTTTGATACGACAAATCGACTGGTGTTGTCCATTTTTCGATAAGATAAATGTTTCAAATATTAGGAGAGCATTTAAGTTGAAAGAAAACATGCCTTCATATAAAAAATAGTACGGACCAAAATAATGGAAGTATTCATTCAATTTTCTGAGAAAATATCGTCAAAGGTCCAATCTATGATATAAAATATCGGGAGTGCTCTAATATGATGCGATTCAGAAGTAGTGTGCGTCAAACTTGGAGTATCCAATGAAGAGGGTAAAATCAAATATCCATACATATTCAAAAATTGATAGAATTAGGGCATTAACAAAGTCACCTATCGATTTTAGATGGAATTTCATCTAATCGAATATGTTTCGAGAGGATGATAGGCCAAAAATATATTTTTGGAGTATAGCGAAAAATGCAATATTTTCCTTACAGTCCAGCTACATATTTGACGAAAAATGTTTTTCCTCTCAAAAAATACTGAAATTATGAGAATACGGGTTCTTTGATACGACAAATCGACTGGTGTTGTCCATTTTTCGATAAGATAAATGTTTCAAATATTAGGAGAGCATTTAAGTTAAAAGAAAACATGCCTTCATATAAAAAATAGTACGGACCAAAATAATGGAAGTATTCATTCAATTTTCTGAGAAAGTATCGTCAAAGGTCCAATCTATGATATAAAAAATCGGGAGTGCTCTAATATGATGCGATTCAGAAGTAGAGTACGTCAAACTTGGAGTATCCAATGAAGAGGGTAAAATCAAATATCCATAGATATTCAAAAATTGATATAATTAGGGTATGAACAAAGTCACCTATCGATTTAAGATGGAATTTCATCTAATCGAACATGTTTCGAGAGCATGATAGGCCAAAAATATATTTTTGGAGTATAGCGAAAAATGCAATATTTTCCTTACAGTCCAGCTACATATTTGACGAAAAATGTTTTTCCTCTCAAAAAATACTGAAATTATGAGAATACGGGTTCTTTGATACGACAAATCGACTGGTGTTGTCCATTTTTCGATAAGATAAATGTTTCAAATATTAGGAGAGCATTTAAGTTGAAAGAAAACATGCCTTCATATAAAAAATAGTACGGACCAAAATAATGGAAGTATTCATTCAATTTTCTGAGAAAGTATCGTCAAAGGTCCAATCTATGATATAAAAAATCGGGAGTTCTCTAATATGATGCGATTCAGAAGTAGAGTGCGTCAAACTTGGAGTATCCAATGAAGAGGGTAAAATGAAATATCCATAGTTATTCAAAAATTGATAGAATTAGGGCATTAACAAAGTCACCTATCGATTTTAGATGAAATTTCATCTAATCGAACATGTTTCGAGATGATGATAGGCCAAAAATATATTTTTGGAGTATTGCGGAAAATGCAATATTTTCCTTACTATAGTCCAGCTACATATTGGACGAAAAATGTTTTTCCCCTCAAAAAATACTGAAATCATGAGAATAAGGGTTCTTTGATACGACAAATCGACTGGTGTTGTCCATTTTTCGATAAGATAAATGTTTCAAGTATTAGGAGAGCATTTAAGTTAAAAGAAAACATGCCTTCATATGAAAAATAGTACAGACCAAAATAATGAAAGTATTCATTCAATTTTCTGAGAAAGTATCGTCAAAGGTCCAGTCTATGATATAAGAAATCGGGAGTGCTCTAATATGATGCGATTCAGAAGTAGAGTGCGTCAAACTTGGAGTATCCAATGAAGAGGGTAAAATCAAATATCCATAGTTATTCAAAAATTGATAGAATTAGGGCACTTACAAAGTCACCTATCGATTTTAGATGAAATTTCATGTAATCGAACATGTTTAGAGAACATGATAGGCCAAAAATATATTTTTGGAGTATTGCGAAAAATGCAATATTTTCCTTACTATAGTCCAGCTACTTATTTGACGAAAAATGTTTTTCTCTCAAAAAATACTGAAATTATGAGAATAAGGGTTCTTCGATACGACTAATCGACTGGTGTTGTCCATTTTTCGATAAGATAAATGTTTCAAATATTAGGAGAGCATTTAAGTTAAAAGAAAACATGCCTTCATATAAAAAATAGTACAGACCAAAATAATAGAAGTATTCATTCATTTTTTTGAGAAAGTATCGTGGAAGGTCCAATCTATGATATAAAAAATCGGGCGTGCTCTAAAATGATGCGATTCAGAAGTAGAGTGCGTCAAGCTTGGAGTATCCAATGAAGAGGGTAAAATCAAATATCCATAGTTATTCAAAAATTTATAGAATTAGGGCATTAACAAAGTCACCTATCGATTGTAGATGAAATTTCATCTAATCGAACATGTTTCGAGAAGATGATAGGCCAAAAATATATTTTTGGAGTATTGCGAAAAATGCAATCTTTTCCTTACTATATATAGTCCAACTACACATTTGACGAAAGATGTTTTTCCTCTCAAAAAATACAGAAATTATGAGAATAAGGGTTCTTTTATACGACAAATCGACTGGTGTTGTCCATTTTTCGATAAGATAAATGTTTCAAATATTAGGAGAGCATTTAAGTTAAAAGAAAACATGTCTCCAAATAAAAAATAGTACAGACCAAAATAATGGAAGTATTCATTCAATTTTCTGAGAAAGTATCGTCAAAAGTCCAATCTATGATAAAAAAAATCGGGAGTGCTCTAAAATGATGCGATTCAGAAGTAGAGTGCGTCAAACTTGGAGTATCCAATGAAGAGGGTAAAATGAAATATCCATAGTTATTCAAAAATTGATAGAATTAGGGCATTAACAAAGTCACCTATCGATTTTAGATGAAATTTCATCTAATCGAACATGTTTCGAGAGGATGATAGGCCAAAAATATATTTTTGGAGTATTGCGAAAAATGCAATATTTTCCTTACTATAGTCCAGCTACATATTTGACGAAAAATGTTTTTCCTCTCAAAAAATACAGAAATTATGAGAATAAGGGTTCTTTTATACGACAAATCGACTGGTGTTGTCCATTTTTCGATAAGATAAATGTTTCAAATATTAGGAGAGCATTTAAGTTAAAAGAAAACATGCCTCCATATAAAAAATAGTACAGACCAAAATAATGGAAGTATTCATTCAATTTTCTGAGAAAGTATCGTCAAAAGTCCAATCTATGATAAAAAAAATCGGGAGTGCTCTAAAATGATGCGATTCAGAAGTAGAGTGCGTCAAACTTGGAGTATCCAATGAAGAGGGTAAAATGAAATATCCATAGTTATTCAAAAATTGATAGAATTAGGGCATTAACAAAGTCACCTATCGATTTTAGATGAAATTTCATCTAATCGAACATGTTTCGAGATGATGATAGGCCAAAAATATATTTTTGGAGTATTGCGGAAAATGCAATATTTTCCTTACTATAGTCCAGCTACATATTTGACGAAAAATGTTTTTCCCCTCAAAAAATACTGAAATCATGAGAATAAGGGTTCTTTGATACGACAAATCGACTGGTGTTGTCCATTTTTCGATAAGATAAATGTTTCAAGTATTAGGAGAGCATTTAAGTTAAAAGAAAACATGCCTTCATATAAAAAATAGTACAGACCAAAATAATGAAAGTATTCATTCAATTTTCTGAGAAAGTATCGTCAAAGGTCCAGTCTATGATATAAGAAATCGGGAGTGCTCTAATATGATGCGATTCAGAAGTAGAGTGCGTCAAACTTGGAGTATCCAATGAAGAGGGTAAAATCAAATATCCATAGTTATTCAAAAATTGATAGAATTAGGGCACTTACAAAGTCACCTATCGATTTTAGATGAAATTTCATCTAATCGAACATGTTTAGAGAACATGATAGGCCAAAAATATATTTTTGGAGTATTGCGAAAAATGCAATATTTTCCTTACTATAGTCCAGCTACTTATTTGACGAAAAATGTTTTTCTCTCAAAAAATACTGAAATTATGAGAATAAGGGTTCTTCGATACCACTAATCGACTGGTGTTGTCCATTTTTCGATAAGATAAATGTTTCAAATATTAGGAGAGCATTTAAGTTAAAAGAAAACATGCCTTCATATAAAAAATAGTACAGACCAAAATAATAGAAGTATTCATTCATTTTTTTGAGAAAGTATCGTGAAAGGTCCAATCTATGATATAAAAAATCGGGCGTGCTCTAAAATGATGCGATTCAGAAGTAGAGTGCGTCAAGCTTGGAGTATCCAATGAAGAGGGTAAAATCAAATATCCATAGTTATTCAAAAATTTATAGAATTAGGGCATTAACAAAGTCACCTATCGATTGTAGATGAAATTTCATCTAATCGAACATGTTTCGAGAAGATGATAGGCCAAAAATATATTTTTGGAGTATTGCGAAAAATGCAATCTTTTCCTTACTATATATAGTCCAGCTACACATTTGACGAAAGATGTTTTTCCTCTCAAAAAATACTGAAATTATGAGAATACGGGTTCTTTGATACGACAAATCGACTGGTGTTGTCCATTTTTCGATAAGATAAATGTTTCAAATATTAGGAGAGCATTTAAGTTAAAAGAAAACATGCCTTCATATAAAAAATAGTACAGACCAAAATAATGGAAGTATTCATTCAATTTTCTGAGAAAGTATCGTCAAAGGTCCAGTCTATGATATAAGAAATCGGGAGTGCTCTAATATGATGCGATTCAGAAGTAGAGTGCGTCAAACTTGGAGTATCCAATGAAGAGGGTAAAATCAAATATCCATAGTTATTCAAAAATTGATAGAATTAGGGCACTTACAAAGTCACCTATCGATTTTAGATGAAATTTCATGTAATCGAACATGTTTAGAGAACATGATAGGCCAAAAATATATTTTTGGAGTATTGCGAAAAATGCAATATTTTCCTTACTATAGTCCAGCTACTTATTTGACGAAAAATGTTTTTCTCTCAAAAAATACTGAAATTATGAGAATAAGGGTTCTTCGATACGACTAATCGACTGGTGTTGTCCATTTTTCGATAAGATTAATGTTTCAAATATTAGGAGAGCATTTAAGTTAAAAGAAAACATGCCTTCATATAAAAAATAGTACAGACCAAAATAATAGAAGTATTCATTCATTTTTTTGAGAAAGTATCGTGGAAGGTCCAATCTATGATATAAAAAATCGGGCGTGCTCTAAAATGATGCGATTCAGAAGTAGAGTGCGTCAAGCTTGGAGTATCCAATGAAGAGGGTAAAATCAAATATCCATAGTTATTCAAAAATTTATAGAATTAGGGCATTAACAAAGTCACCTATCGATTGTAGATGAAATTTCATCTAATCGAACATGTTTCGAGAAGATGATAGGCCAAAAATATATTTTTGGAGTATTGCGAAAAATGCAATCTTTTCCTTACTATATATAGTCCAGCTACACATTTGACGAAAGATGTTTTTCCTCTCAAAAAATACAGAAACTATGAGAATAAGGGTTCTTTTATACGACAAATCGACTGGTGTTGTCCATTTTTCGATAAGATAAATGTTTCAAATATTAGGAGAGCATTTAAGTTAAAAGAAAACATGCCTCCATATAAAAAATAGTACAGACCAAAATAATGGTAGTATTCATTCAATTTTCTGAGAAAGTATCGTCAAAAGTCCAATCTATGATAAAAAAAATCGGGAGTGCTCTAAAATGATGCGATTCAGAAGTAGAGTGCGTCAAACTTGGAGTATCCAATGAAGAGGGTGAAATCAAATATCCATAGTTATTCAAAAATTGATAGAATTAGGGAATCAACAAAGTCATCTATCGATTTTAGATGAAATTTCATCTAATCGAACATGTTTCGGAAGGATGATAGGCTAAAAATATATTTTTGGAGTATTGCGAAAAATGCAATATTTTCCTTACTATAGTCCAGCTACATATTTGACGAAAAATGTTTTTCCTCTCAAAAAATACTGAAATTATGAGAATAAGGGTTCTTTGATACGACAAATCGACTGGTGTTGTCCATTTTTCGATAAGATAGATGTTTCAAAAATTAGGAGAGCATTTAAGTTAAAAGAAAACATGCCTTCATATAAAAAATAGTACAGACCAAAATAATGGAAGTATTTATTCAATTTTCTGAGAAAGTATCGTCAAAGGTCCAATCTATGACATAAAAAATCCGGAGTGCTCTAAAATGATGCGATTCAGAAGTAGAGTGCGTCCAACTTGGAGTATCCAATGAAGAGGGTAAAATCAAATATCCATAGTTATTCAAAAATTGATAGAATTAGGGCATTAACAAAGTCACCTATCGATTTTAGATGAAATTTCTTCTAATCGAACATGTTTCGAGAGGATGATAGGCCAAAAATATATTTTTGGAGTATTGCGAAAAATGCAATATTTTCCTTACTATAGTCCAGCTACATATTTGACGAAAAAGGTTTTTCCTCTCAAAAAATACTGGAATTATGAGAATAAGGGTTCTTTGATACGACAAATCGACTGGTGTTGTCCATTTTTCGATAAGATAAATATTTCAAATATTAAGAGAGCATTTAAGTTAAAAGAAAACATGCCTTCATATAAAAAATGGTACAGACCAAAATAATGTAAGTATTCATTCAATTTTCTGAGAAAGTATCGTCAAAGGTCCAATCTATGATATAAAAAATCGGGAGTGCTCTAAAATGATGCGATTCAGAAGTAGAGTGCGTCCAACTTGGAGTATCCAATGAAGAGGGTAAAATCAAATATCCATAGTTATTCAAAAATTGATAGAATTAGGGCATTAACAAAGTCACCTATCGATTTTAGATGAAATTTCTTCTAATCGAACATGTTTCGAGAGGATGATAGGCCAAAAATATATTTTTGGAGTATTGCGAAAAATGCAATATTTTCCTTACTATAGTCCCGCTACATATTTGACGAAAAATGTTTTTCCTCTCAAAAAATACTGAAATTATGAGAATAAGGGTTCTTTGGTACGACGAATCGACTGGTGTTGTCCATTTTTCGATAAGATAAATGTTTCAAATATAAGGAGAGCATTTAAGTTAAAAGAAAACATGCCTTCATATAAAAACTAGTACCGACCAAAATAATGGAAGTATTCATTCAACTTTCTGAGAAAGTATCGTCAAAGGTCCAATCTATGATATAAAAAATCGGGAGTGCTCTAGAATGATGCGATTCAGAAGTAGAGTGCGTCAAACTTGGAGTATCCAATGAAGAGGGTGAAATCAAATATCCATAGTTATTCAAAAATTGATAGAATTAGGGCATCAACAAAGTCACCTATCGATTTTAGATGAAATTTCTTCTAATCGAACATGTTTCGAGAGGATGATAGGCCAAAAATATATTTTTGGAGTATTGCGAAAAATGCAATATTTTCCTTACTATAGTCCAGCTACATATTTGACGAAAAATGTTTTTCCTCTCAAAAAATACTGAAATTATGAGAATAAGGGTTCTTTGATACGACAAATCGACTGGTGTTGTCCATTTTTCGATAAGATAAATGTTTCAAATATTAGGAGAGCATATAAGTTAAAAGAAAACATGCCTTCATATAAAAAATAGTACAGACCAAAATAATGGAAGTATTCATTCAATTTTCTGAGAAAGTATCGTCAAAGGTCCAATCTATGATATAAAAAATCGGGAGTGCTCTAAAATGATGCGATTCAGAAGTAGAGTGCGTCAAGCTTGGAGTATCCAATGAAGAGGGTGAAATCAAATATCCATAGTTATTCAAAAATTGATAGAATTAGGGCATCAACAAAGTCACCTATCGATTTTAGATGAAATTTCATCTAATCGAACATGCTTCGAGAGGATGATAGGCCAAAAATATATTTTTGGAGTATTGCGGAAAATGCAATATTTTCCTTACTATAGTCCAGCTACATATTTGACGAAAAATTTTTTTCCTCTCAAAAAATACTGAAATTATGGGAATAAGGGTTTTAGATGAGATTTCATCTAATTGAACATGCTTCGAGAGGATGATAGGCCAAAAATATATTTTTGGAGTATTGCGAAAAATGCAATATTTTCCTTACTATAGTCCAGCTACATATTTGACGAAAAATGTTTTTCCTCTCAAAAAATACTGGAATTATGAGAATAAGGGTTCTTTGATAAGACAAATCGACTGGTGTTGTCCATTTTTCGATAAGATAAATGTTTCAAATATTAAGAGAGCATTTAAATTAAAAGAAAACATGCCTTCATATAAAAAATAGTACAGACCAAAATAATGGAAGTATTTATTCAATTTTCTGAGAAAGTATCGTCAAAGGTCCAATCTATGATATAAAAAATCGGGAGTGCTCTGAAATGATGCGATTCAGAAGTAGAGTGCGTCCAACTTGGAGTATGCAATGAAGAGGGTGAAATCAAATATCCATAGTTATTCAAAAATTGATAGAATTAGGGCATCAACAAAGTCACCTATCGATTTTAGATGAAATTTCTTCTAATCGAACATGTTTCGAGAGGATGATAGGCCAAAAATATATTTTTGGAGTATTGCGAAAAATGCAATATTTTCCTTACTATAGTCCAGCTACATATTTGACGAAAAATGTTTTTCCTCTCAAAAAATACTGAAATTATGAGAATAAGGGTTCTTTGATACGACAAATCGACTGGTGTTGTCCATTTTTCGATAAGATAAATGTTTCAAATATTAGGAGAGCATATAAGTTAAAAGAAAACATGCCTTTATATAAAAAATAGTACAGACCAAAATAATGGAAGTATTCATTCAATTTTCTGAGAAAGTATCGTCAAAGGTCCAATCTATGATATAAAAAATCGGGAGTGCTCTAAAATGATGCGATTCAGAAGTAGAGTGCGTCAAGCTTGGAGTATCCAATGAAGAGGGTGAAATCAAATATCCATAGTTATTCAAAAATTGATAGAATTAGGGCATCAACAAAGTCACCTATCGATTTTAGATGAAATTTCATCTAATCGAACATGCTTCGAGAGGATGATAGGCCAAAAATATATTTTTGGAGTATTGCGGAAAATGCAATATTTTCCTTACTATAGTCCAGCTACATATTTGACGAAAAATTTTTTTCCTCTCAAAAAATACTGAAATTATGAGAATAAGGGTTTTAGATGAGATTTCATCTAATCGAACATGCTTCGAGAGGATGATAGGCCAAAAATATATTTTTGGAGTATTGCGAAAAATGCAATATTTTCCTTACTATAGTCCAGCTACATATTTGACGAAAAATGTTTTTCCTCTCAAAAAATACTGGAATTATGAGAATAAGGGTTCTTTGATAAGACAAATCGACTGGTGTTGTCCATTTTTCGATAAGATAAATGTTTCAAATATTAAGAGAGCATTTAAATTAAAAGAAAACATGCCTTCATATAAAAAATAGTACAGACCAAAATAATGGAAGTATTTATTCAATTTTCTGAGAAAGTATCGTCAAAGGTCCAATCTATGATATAAAAAATCGGGAGTGCTCTGAAATGATGCGATTCAGAAGTAGAGTGCGTCCAACTTGGAGTATGCAATGAAGAGGGTGAAATCAAATATCCATAGTTATTCAAAAATTGATAGAATTAGGGCATTAACAAAGTCACCTATCGATTTTAGATGAAATTTCTTCCAATCGAACATGTTTCGAGAGGATGATAGGCCAAAAATATATTTTTGGAGTATTGCTAAAAATGCAATATTTTCCTTACTATAGTCCAGCTACATATTTGACGAAAAATGTTTATCCTCTCAAAAAATACTGGAATTATGAGAATAAGGGTTCTTTGATACGACAAATCGACTGGTGTTGTCCATTTTCCGATAAGATAAATGTTTCAAATATTAAGAGAGCATTTAAATTAAAAGAAAACATGCCTTCATATAAAAAATGGTACAGACCAAAATAATGTAAGTATTCATTCAATTTTCTGAGAAAGTATCGTCAAAGGTCCAATCTATGATATAAAAAATCGGGAGTGCTCTAAAATGATGCGATTCAGAAGTAGAGTGCGTCCAACTTGGAGTATCCAATGATGAGGGTAAAATCAAATATCCATAATCATTCAAAAATTGATAGAATTAGGGCATTAACAAAGTCACCTATCGATTTTAGATGAAATTTCATCTAATCGAACATGTTTCAAGAGGATGATAGGCCAAAAATATATTTTTGGAGTATTGCGAAAAATGCAACAAATTCCTTACTATAGTCCAGCTACATATTTGACGAAAAATGTTTTTCCTCTCAAAAAATACTGAAATTATGAGAATAAGGGTTCTTTGATACGACGAGTCGACTGGTGTTGTACATTTTTCGATAAGATAAATGTTTCAAAAATTAGGAGAGCATTTAAGTTAAAAGAAAACATGCCTTCATATAAAAAATAGTACAGACCAAAATAATGGAAGTATTCATTCAACTTTCTGAGAAAGTATCGTCAAAGGTCCAATCTATGATATAAAAAATCGGGAGTCCTCTAAAATGATGCGATTCAGAAGTAGAGTGCGTCAAACTTGGAGTATCCAATGAAGAGGGTAAAATGAAATATCCATAGTTATTCAAAAATTGATAGAATTAGGGCATTAACAAAGTCACCTATCGATTTTAGATGAAATTTCATCTATTGGAACTTGTTTCGAGATGATGATAGGCCAAAAATATATTATCGTCAAAGGTTCAATCTATGATATAAAAAATCGGGAGTGCTCTTAAATGATGCGATTCAGAAGTAGAGTGCGTCAAACTTGGAGTATCCAATGAAGAGGGTGAAATCAAATATCCATAGTTATTCAAAAATTGATATAATTAGGGCAATAACAAAGTCACTTATCGATTTTAGATGAAATTTCATCTAATCGAACATGTTTCGAGATGATGATAGGCCAAAAATATATTTTTGGAGTATTGCGAGAAATGCAATATTTTCCTTACTATAGTCCAGCTACATATTTGACGAAAAATGTTTTTCCTCTCAAAAAATACTGGAATTATGAGAATAAGGGTTCTCTGATAAGACAAATCGACTGGTGTTGTCCATTTTTCGATAAGATAAATGTTTCAAATATTAAGAGAGCATTTAAATTGAAAGAAAACATGCCTTCATATAGAAAATAGTACAGACCAAAATAATGGAAGTATCCATTCAATTTTCTGAGAAAGTATCGTCAAAGGTCCAATCTATGATATAAAAAATCGGGAGTGCTCTAAAATGATGCGATTCAGAAGTAGAGTGCGTCAAACTTGGAGTATCCAATGAAGAGGGTAAAATGAAATATCCATAGTTATTCAAAAATTGATAGAATTAGGGCATTAACAAAGTCACCTATCGATTTTAGATGAAATTTCATCCAATGGAACTTGTTTCGAGAGGATGATAGGCCTAAAATATATTTTTGGAGTATTGCGAAAAATGCAATATTTTCCTTACTATAGTCCAGCTACATATTTGACGAAAAATATTTTTCCTCTAAAAAAATACTGAAATTATGAGAATAAGGGTTCTTGGATACGACAAATCGACTGGTGTTGTCCATTTTTCGATAAGATGAATGTTTCAAATATTAGTAGAGCATTTAAGTTAAAAGAAAACATGCCTTCATATAAAAAATAGTACAGACCAAAATAATGGAAGTATTCATTCAATTTTCTGAGAAAGTATCGTCAAAGGTCCAATCTATGATATCAAAAATCGGGAGTGCTCTAAAATGATGCGATTCAGAAGTAGAGTGCGTCAAACTTGGAGTATCCAATGAAGAGGGTAAAATCAAATATCCATAGTTACTCAAAAATTGATAGAATTAGGGCATTAACAAAGTCACCTATCGATTTTAGATGAAATTTCATCTAATCGAACATGTTTCGAGAGGATGATAGGCCAAAAATATATTTTTGGAGTATTGCGAAAAATGCAATATTTTCCTTACTATAGTCCAGCTACATATTTGACGAAAAATGTTTTTCCTCTCCAAAAATACTGAAATTATGAGAATAAGGGTTCTTGGATACGACAAATCGACTGGTGTTGTCCATTTTTCGATGAGATAAATGTTTCAAATATTAGTAGAGCATTTAAGTTAAAAGAAAACATGCCTTCATATAAAAAATAGTACAGACCAAAATAATGGAAGTATTCATTCAATTTTCTGAGAAAGTATCGTCAAAGGTCCAATCTATGATATCAATAATCGGGAGTGCTCTAAAATGATGCGATTCAGAAGTAGAGTGCGTCAAACTTGGAGTATCCAATGAAGAGGGTAAAATAAAATATCCATAGTTACTCAAAAATTGATAGAATTAGGGCATTAACAAAGTCACCTATCGATTTTAGATGAAATTTCATCTAATCGAACATGTTTCGAGAGGATGATAGGCCTAAAATATATTTTTGGAGTATTGCGAAAAGTGCAATATTTTCCTTACTATATATAGTCCAGCTACATATTTGACGAAAAATGTTTTTCCTCTCAAAAAATACTGAAATTATGAGAATAAGGGTTCTTTGATACGACAAATCGACTGGTGTTGTCCATTTTTCGATGAGATAAATGTTTCAAATATTAGGAGAGCATTTAAGTTAGAAGAAAACATGCCTTCATATGAAAAATAGTACAGACCAAAATAATGGAAGTATTCATTCAATTTTCTGACAAAGTATCGTCAAAGGTCCAATCTATGATATCAAAAATCGGGAGTGCTCGAAAATGATGCGATTCAGGAGTAGAGTGCGTCAAACTTGGAGCATCCAATGAAGAGGGTAAAATCAAATATCCATAGTTATTCAAAAATTGATAGAATTAGGGCATTAACAAAGTCACCTATCGATTTTAGATGAAATTTCATCTAATCGAACATGTTTCGAGAGGATGATAGGCCAAAAATATATTTTTGGAGTATTGCGAAAAATGCAATATTTTCCTTACTATATATAGTCCAGCTACATATTTAACGAAAAATGTTTTTCCTCTCAAAAAATACTGAAATTATGAGAATAATGGTTCTTTGATACGACAAATCGACTGGTGTTGTCCATTTTTCGATAAGATAAATGTTTCAAATATTAGGAGAGCATTTAAGTTAGAAGAAAACATGCCTTCATATAAAAAATAGTACAGACCAAAATAATGGAAGTATTCATTCAATTTTCTGACAAAGTAACGTCAAAGGTCCAATCTATGATATCAAAAATCGGGAGTGCTCTAAAATGATGCGATTCAGAAGTAGAGTGCGTCAAACTTGGAGTATCCAATGAAGAGGGTAAAATCAAATATCCATAGTTACTCAAAAATTGATAGAATTAGGGCATTAACAAAGTCACCTATCGATTTTAGATGAAATTTCATCTAATCGAACATGTTTCGAGAGGATGATAGGCCAAAAATATATTTTTGGAGTATTGCGAAAAATGCAATATTTTCCTTACTATATATAGTCCAGCTACATATTTAACGAAAAATGTTTTTCCTCTCAAAAAATACTGAAATTATGAGAATAAGGGTTCTTTGATACGACAAATCGACTGGTGTTGTCCATTTTTCGATAAGATAAATGTTTCAAATATTAAGAGAGCATTTAAATTGAAAGAAAACATGCCTTCATATAAAAAATAGTACAGACCAAAATAATGGAAGTATTCATTCAATTTTCTGAGAAAGTATCGTCAAAGGTCCAATATATGATATAAAAAATCGGGAGTGCTCTAAAATGATGCGATTCAGAAGTAGAGTGCGTCAAACTTGGAGTATCCAATGAAGAGGGTAAAATGAAATATCCATAGTTATTCAAAAATTGATAGAATTAGGGCATTAACAAAGTCACCTATCGATTTTAGATGAAATTTCATCCAATGGAACTTGTTTCGAGAGGATGATAGGCCTAAAATATATTTTTGGAGTATTGCGAAAAATGCAATATTTTCCTTACTATAGTCCAGCTACATATTTGACGAAAAATATTTTTCCTCTCAAAAAATACTGAAATTATGAGAATAAGGGTTCTTGGATACGACAAATCGACTGGTGTTGTCCATTTTTCGATGAGATAAATGTTTCAAATATTAGTAGAGCATTTAAGTTAAAAGAAAACATGCCTTCATATAAAAAATAGTACAGACCAAAATAATGGAAGTATTCATTCAATTTTCTGAGAAAGTATCGTCAAAGGTCCAATCTATGATATCAAAAATCGGGAGTGCTCTAAAATGATGCGATTCAGAAGTAGAGTGCGTCAAACTTGGAGTATCCAATGAAGAGGGTAAAATCAAATATCCATAGTTACTCAAAAATTGATAGAATTAGGGCATTAACAAAGTCACCTATCGATTTTAGATGAAATTTCATCTAATCCAACATGTTTCGAGAGGATGATAGGCCAAAAATATATTTTTGGAGTATTGCGAAAAATGCAATATTTTCCTTACTATAGTCCAGCTACATATTTGACGAAAAATGTTTTTCCTCTCCAAAAATACTGAAATTATGAGAATAAGGGTTCTTTGATACGACAAATCGACTGGTGTTGTCCATTTTTCGATAAGATAAATGTTTCAAATCTTAGGAGAGCATTTAAGTTAAAAGAAAACATGCCTTCATATAAAAAATAGTACAGACCAAAATAATGGAAGTATCCATTCAATTTTCTGAGAAAGTATCGTTAAAGGTCCAATCTATGATATAAAGAATCGGGAGTGCTCTGAAATGATGCGATTCAGAAGTAGAGTGCGTCAAACTTGGAGTATCCAATGAAGAGGGTGAAATCAAATATCCATAGTTACTCAAAAATTGATAGAATTAGGGCATTAACAACGTCACCTATCGATTTTAGATGGAATTTCATCTAATCGAACATGTTTCGAGAGGATGATAGGCCAAAAATATATTTTTGGAGTATTGCGAAAAATGCAATATTTTCCTTACTATAGTCCAGCTACATATTTGACGAAAAATGTTTTTCCTCTCCAAAAATACTGAAATTATGAGAATAAGTGTTCTTTGATACGACAAATCGACTGGTGTTGTCCATTTTTCGATAAGATAAATGTTTCAAATCTTAGGAGAGCATTTAAGTTAAAAGAAAACATGCCTTCATATAAAAAATAGTACAGACCAAAATAATGGAAGTATTCATTCAATTTTCTGACAAAGTATCGTCAAAGGTCCAATCTATGATATCAAAAATCGGGAGTGCTCGAAAATGATGCGATTCAGAAGTAGAGTGCGTCAAACTTGGAGTATCCAATGAAGAGGGTAAAATCAAATATCCATAGTTACTCAAAAATTGATAGAATTAGGGCATTAACAAAGTCACCTATCGATTTTAGATGAAATTTCATCTAATCGAACATGTTTCGAGAGGATGATAGGCCAAAAATATATTTTTGGAGTATTGCGAAAAATGCAATATTTTCCTTACTATATATAGTCCAGCTACATATTTGACGAAAAATGTTTTTCCTCTCCAAAAATACTGAAATTATGAGAATAAGGGTTCTTTGATACGACAAATCGACTGGTGTTGTCCATTTTTCGATGAGATAAATGTTTCAAATATTAGGAGAGCATTTAAGTTAGAAGAAAACATGCCTTCATATAAAAAATAGTACAGACCAAAATAATGGAAGTATTCATTCAATTTTCTGACAAAGTATCGTCAAAGGTCCAATCTATGATATCAAAAATCGGGAGTGCTCGAAAATGATGCGATTCAGGAGTGGAGTGCGTCAAACTTGGAGCATCCAATGAAGAGGGTAAAATCAAATATCCATAGTTATTCAAAAATTGATAGAATTAGGGCATTAACAAAGTCACCTATCGATTTTAGATGAAATTTCATCTAATCGAACATGTTTCGAGAGGATGATAGGCCAAAAATATATTTTTGGAGTATTGCGAAAAATGCAATATTTTCCTTACTATATATAGTCCAGCTACATATTTAACGAAAAATGTTTTTCCTCTCAAAAAATACTGAAATTATGAGAATAAGGGTTCTTTGATACGACAAATCGACTGGTGTTGTCCATTTTTCGATAAGATAAATGTTTCAAATATTAAGAGAGCATTTAAATTGAAAGAAAACATGCCTTCATATAAAAAATAGTACAGACCAAAATAATGGAAGTATTCATTCAATTTTCTGAGAAAGTATCGTCAAAGGTCCAATATATGATATAAAAAATCGGGAGTGCTCTAAAATGATGCGATTCAGAAGTAGAGTGCGTCAAACTTGGAGTATCCAATGAAGAGGGTAAAATGAAATATCCATAGTTATTCAAAAATTGATAGAATTAGGGCATTAACAAAGTCACCTATCGATTTTAGATGAAATTTCATCCAATGGAACTTGTTTCGAGAGGATGATAGGCCTAAAATATATTTTTGGAGTATTGCGAAAAATGCAATATTTTCCTTACTATAGTCCAGCTACATATTTGACGAAAAATGTTTTTCCTCTCCAAAAATACTGAAATTATGAGAATAAGGGTTCTTTGATACGACAAATCGACTGGTGTTGTCCATTTTTCGATAAGATAAATGTTTCAAATCTTAGGAGAGCATTTAAGTTAAAAGAAAACATGCCTTCATATAAAAAATAGTACAGACCAAAAAAATGGAAGTATCCATTCAATTTTCTGAGAAAGTATCGTCAAAGGTCCAATCTATGATATAAAGAATCGGGAGTGCTCTGAAATGATGCGATTCAGAAGTAGAGTGCGTCAAACTTGGAGTATCCAATGAAGAGGGTGAAATCAAATATCCATAGTTATTCAAAAATTGATAGAATTAGGGCATCAACAAAGTCACCTATCGATTTAAGATGAAATTTCATCTAATCAAACATGTTTCGAGAGGATGATAGGCCTAAAATATATTTTTGGAGTATTGCGAAAAGTGCAATATTTTCCTTACTATATATAGTCCAGCTACATATTTGACGAAAAATGTTTTTCCTCTCAAAAAATACTGAAATTATGAGAATAAGGGTTCTTTGATACGACAAATCGACTGGTGTTGTCCATTTTTCGATGAGATAAATGTTTCAAATATTAGGAGAGCATTTAAGTTAGAAGAAAACATGCCTTCATATAAAAAATAGTACAGACCAAAATAATGGAAGTATTCATTCAATTTTCTGACAAAGTATCGTCAAAGGTCCAATCTATTATATCAAAAATCGGGAGTGCTCGAAAATGATGCGATTCAGGAGTAGAGTGCGTCAAACTTGGAGCATCCAATGAAGAGGGTAAAATCAAATATCCATAGTTATTCAAAAATTGATAGAATTAGGGCATTAACAAAGTCACCTATCGATTTTAGATGAAGTTTCATCTAATCGAACATGTTTCGAGAGGATGATAGGCCAAAAATATATTTTTGGAGTATTGCGAAAAATGCAATATTTTCCTTACTTTATATAGTCCAGCTACATATTTGACGAAAAATGTTTTTCCTCTCAAAAAATACTGAAATTATGAGAATAAGGGTTCTTGGATACGACAAATCGACTGGTGTTGTCCATTTTTCGATAAGATAAATGTTTCAAATATTAGGAGAGCATTTAAGTTAAAAGAAAACATGCCTTCATATAAAAAATAGTACAGTCCAAAATAATGGAAGTATCCATTCAATTTTATGAGAAAGTATCGTCAAAGGTCCAATCTATGATATAAAAAATCGGGAGTGCTCTAAAATGTTGCGATTCAGAAGTAGAGTGCATCAAACTTGGAGTATCCAATGAAGAGGGTAAAATCATATATCCATAGTTATTCAAAAATTGATAGAATTAGGGCATTAACAAAGCCACCTATCGATTTTAGATGAAATTTCATCTAATCGAACATGTTTCGAGATGATGATAGGCCAAAAATATATTTTTGGAGTATTGCGAAAAATGCAATAAATTCCAGCTACATATTTGACAAAAAATGTTTTTCCTCTCAAAAAATACTGAAATTATGAAAATAAGGGTTCTTCGATACGACAAATCGACTGGTGTTGTCTATTTTTCGATAAGATAAATGTTTCAAATATTAGGAGAGCATGTAAGTTAAAAGAAAACATGCCTTCATATAAAAAATAGTACAGACCAAAATAATGGAAGTAATCATTCAATTTACTGTGAAAGTATCGTCAAAGGTCCATTCTATGATATAAAGAATCAGGATAGCTCTGAAACTATGCGATTCAGAAGTAGAGTGCGTCAAACTTGGAGTATCCAATGAAGAGGGTAAAATCAAATATCCATAGTTATTCAAAAATTGATAGAATTAGGGCATTAACAAATTCACCTATCGATTTTAGATGAAATTTCATCTAATCGAACATGTTTCGAGATGATGATAGGCCAAAAATATATTTTTTGAGTATTGCGAAAAATGCAATAAATTCCAGCTACATATTTGACAAAAAATGTTTTTCCTCTCAAAAAATACTGAAATTATGAAAATAAGGGTTCTTCGATACGACAAATCGACTGGTGTTGTCCATTTTTCGATAAGATAAATGTTTCAAATATTAGGAGAGCATTTAAGTTAAAAGAAAACATGCCTTCATATAAAAAATAGTACAGACCAAAATAATGGAAGTAATCATTCAATTTTCTGTGAAAGTATCGTCAAAGGTCCAATCTATGATATAAAGAATCGGGAGTGCTCTAAAATGATGCGATTCAGAAGAAGAGTGCGTCAAACTTGGAGTATCCAATGAAGAGGGTAAAATCAAATATCCATAGTTATTCAAAAATTGATAGAATTAGGGCATTAACAAAGTCACCTATCGATTTTAGATGAAATTTCATCTAATCGAACATGTTTCGAGAGGATGATAGGCCAAAAATATATTTTTGGAGTATTGCGAAAAATGCAATATTTTCCTTACTATAGTCCCGCTACATATTTGACGAAAAATGTTTTTCCTCTCAATAAATACTGAAATTATGAGAATAAGGGTTCTTTGGTACGACAAATGGACTGGTGTTGTCCATTTTTCGATAAGATAAATGTTTCAAAAATTAGGAGAGCATTTGAGTTAAAAGAAAACATGCCTTCATATAAAAAATAGTACAGACCAAAATAATGGAAGTATTTATTCAATTTTTTGAGAAAGTATCGTCAAAGGTCCAATCTATGATATAAAATATCGGGAGTGCTCTGAAATGATGCGATTCAGAAGTAGAGTGCGTCCAACTTGGAGTATCCAATGAAGAGGGTAAAATCAAATATCCATAGTTATTCAAAAATTGATAGAATTAGGGCATTAACAAAGTCACCTATCGATTTTAGATGAAATTTCTTCTAATCGAACATGTTTCGAGAGGATGATAGGCCAAAAATATATTTCTGGAGTATTGCTAAAAATGCAATATTTTCCTTACTATAGTCCAGCTACATATTTGACGAAAAATGTTTTTCCTCTCAAAAAATACTGGAATTATGAGAATAAGGGTTCTTTGATACGACAAATCGACTGGTGTTGTCCATTTTTCGATAAGATGAATGTTTCAAAAATTAGGAGAGCATTTGAGTTAAAAGAAAACATGCCTTCATATAAAAAATAGTACAGACCAAAATAATGGAAGTATTTATTCAATTTTCTGAGAAAGTATCGTCAAAGGTCCAATCTATGATATAAAAAATCGGGAGTGCTCTGAAATGATGCGATTCAGAAGTAGAGTGCGTCCAACTTGGAGTATCCAATGAAGAGGGTAAAATCAAATATCCATAGTTATTCAAAAATTGATAGAATTAGGGCATTAACAAAGTCACCTATCGATTTTAGATGAAATTTCTTCTAATCGAACATGTTTCGAGAGGATGATAGGCCAAAAATATATTTCTGGAGTATTGCTAAAAATGCAATATTTTCCTTACTATAGTCCCGCTACATATTTGACGAAAAATGTTTTTCCTCTCAATAAATACTGAAATTATGAGAATAAGGGTTCTTTGGTACGACAAATCGACTGGTGTTGTCCATTTTTCGATAAGATAAATGTTTCAAAAATTAGGAGAGCATTTAAGTTAAAAGAAAACATGCCTTCATATAAAAAATAGTACAGACCAAAATAATGGAAGTATTCATTCAATTTTCTGACAAAGTATCGTCAAAGGTCCAATCTATGATATCAAAAATCGGGAGTGCTCGAAAATGATGCGATTCAGAAGTAGAGTGCGTCAAACTTGGAGTATCCAATGAAGAGGGTAAAATCAAATATCCATAGTTACTCAAAAATTGATAGAATTAGGGCATTAACAAAGTCACCTATCGATTTTAGATGAAATTTCATCTAATCGAACATGTTTCGAGAGGATGATAGGCCAAAAATATATTTTTGGAGTATTGCGAAAAATGCAATATTTTCCTTACTATATATAGTCCAGCTACATATTTGACGAAAAATGTTTTTCCTCTCCAAAAATACTGAAATTATGAGAATAAGGGTTCTTTGATACGACAAATCGACTGGTGTTGTCCATTTTTCGATGAGATAAATGTTTCAAATATTAGGAGAGCATTTAAGTTAGAAGAAAACATGCCTTCATATAAAAAATAGTACAGACCAAAATAATGGAAGTATTCATTCAATTTTCTGACAAAGTATCGTCAAAGGTCCAATCTATGATATCAAAAATCGGGAGTGCTCGAAAATGATGCGATTCAGGAGTGGAGTGCGTCAAACTTGGAGCATCCAATGAAGAGGGTAAAATCAAATATCCATAGTTATTCAAAAATTGATAGAATTAGGGCATTAACAAAGTCACCTATCGATTTTAGATGAAATTTCATCTAATCGAACATGTTTCGAGAGGATGATAGGCCAAAAATATATTTTTGGAGTATTGCGAAAAATGCAATATTTTCCTTACTATATATAGTCCAGCTACATATTTAACGAAAAATGTTTTTCCTCTCAAAAAATACTGAAATTATGAGAATAAGGGTTCTTTGATACGACAAATCGACTGGTGTTGTCCATTTTTCGATAAGATAAATGTTTCAAATATTAAGAGAGCATTTAAATTGAAAGAAAACATGCCTTCATATAAAAAATAGTACAGACCAAAATAATGGAAGTATTCATTCAATTTTCTGAGAAAGTATCGTCAAAGGTCCAATATATGATATAAAAAATCGGGAGTGCTCTAAAATGATGCGATTCAGAAGTAGAGTGCGTCAAACTTGGAGTATCCAATGAAGAGGGTAAAATGAAATATCCATAGTTATTCAAAAATTGATAGAATTAGGGCATTAACAAAGTCACCTATCGATTTTAGATGAAATTTCATCCAATGGAACTTGTTTCGAGAGGATGATAGGCCTAAAATATATTTTTGGAGTATTGCGAAAAATGCAATATTTTCCTTACTATAGTCCAGCTACATATTTGACGAAAAATGTTTTTCCTCTCCAAAAATACTGAAATTATGAGAATAAGGGTTCTTTGATACGACAAATCGACTGGTGTTGTCCATTTTTCGATAAGATAAATGTTTCAAATCTTAGGAGAGCATTTAAGTTAAAAGAAAACATGCCTTCATATAAAAAATAGTACAGACCAAAAAAATGGAAGTATCCATTCAATTTTCTGAGAAAGTATCGTCAAAGGTCCAATCTATGATATAAAGAATCGGGAGTGCTCTGAAATGATGCGATTCAGAAGTAGAGTGCGTCAAACTTGGAGTATCCAATGAAGAGGGTGAAATCAAATATCCATAGTTATTCAAAAATTGATAGAATTAGGGCATCAACAAAGTCACCTATCGATTTAAGATGAAATTTCATCTAATCAAACATGTTTCGAGAGGATGATAGGCCTAAAATATATTTTTGGAGTATTGCGAAAAGTGCAATATTTTCCTTACTATATATAGTCCAGCTACATATTTGACGAAAAATGTTTTTCCTCTCAAAAAATACTGAAATTATGAGAATAAGGGTTCTTTGATACGACAAATCGACTGGTGTTGTCCATTTTTCGATGAGATAAATGTTTCAAATATTAGGAGAGCATTTAAGTTAGAAGAAAACATGCCTTCATATAAAAAATAGTACAGACCAAAATAATGGAAGTATTCATTCAATTTTCTGACAAAGTATCGTCAAAGGTCCAATCTATTATATCAAAAATCGGGAGTGCTCGAAAATGATGCGATTCAGGAGTAGAGTGCGTCAAACTTGGAGCATCCAATGAAGAGGGTAAAATCAAATATCCATAGTTATTCAAAAATTGATAGAATTAGGGCATTAACAAAGTCACCTATCGATTTTAGATGAAGTTTCATCTAATCGAACATGTTTCGAGAGGATGATAGGCCAAAAATATATTTTTGGAGTATTGCGAAAAATGCAATATTTTCCTTACTTTATATAGTCCAGCTACATATTTGACGAAAAATGTTTTTCCTCTCAAAAAATACTGAAATTATGAGAATAAGGGTTCTTGGATACGACAAATCGACTGGTGTTGTCCATTTTTCGATAAGATAAATGTTTCAAATATTAGGAGAGCATTTAAGTTAAAAGAAAACATGCCTTCATATAAAAAATAGTACAGTCCAAAATAATGGAAGTATCCATTCAATTTTATGAGAAAGTATCGTCAAAGGTCCAATCTATGATATAAAAAATCGGGAGTGCTCTAAAATGTTGCGATTCAGAAGTAGAGTGCATCAAACTTGGAGTATCCAATGAAGAGGGTAAAATCATATATCCATAGTTATTCAAAAATTGATAGAATTAGGGCATTAACAAAGCCACCTATCGATTTTAGATGAAATTTCATCTAATCGAACATGTTTCGAGATGATGATAGGCCAAAAATATATTTTTGGAGTATTGCGAAAAATGCAATAAATTCCAGCTACATATTTGACAAAAAATGTTTTTCCTCTCAAAAAATACTGAAATTATGAAAATAAGGGTTCTTCGATACGACAAATCGACTGGTGTTGTCTATTTTTCGATAAGATAAATGTTTCAAATATTAGGAGAGCATGTAAGTTAAAAGAAAACATGCCTTCATATAAAAAATAGTACAGACCAAAATAATGGAAGTAATCATTCAATTTACTGTGAAAGTATCGTCAAAGGTCCATTCTATGATATAAAGAATCAGGATAGCTCTGAAACTATGCGATTCAGAAGTAGAGTGCGTCAAACTTGGAGTATCCAATGAAGAGGGTAAAATCAAATATCCATAGTTATTCAAAAATTGATAGAATTAGGGCATTAACAAATTCACCTATCGATTTTAGATGAAATTTCATCTAATCGAACATGTTTCGAGATGATGATAGGCCAAAAATATATTTTTTGAGTATTGCGAAAAATGCAATAAATTCCAGCTACATATTTGACAAAAAATGTTTTTCCTCTCAAAAAATACTGAAATTATGAAAATAAGGGTTCTTCGATACGACAAATCGACTGGTGTTGTCCATTTTTCGATAAGATAAATGTTTCAAATATTAGGAGAGCATTTAAGTTAAAAGAAAACATGCCTTCATATAAAAAATAGTACAGACCAAAATAATGGAAGTAATCATTCAATTTTCTGTGAAAGTATCGTCAAAGGTCCAATCTATGATATAAAGAATCGGGAGTGCTCTAAAATGATGCGATTCAGAAGAAGAGTGCGTCAAACTTGGAGTATCCAATGAAGAGGGTAAAATCAAATATCCATAGTTATTCAAAAATTGATAGAATTAGGGCATTAACAAAGTCACCTATCGATTTTAGATGAAATTTCATCTAATCGAACATGTTTCGAGAGGATGATAGGCCAAAAATATATTTTTGGAGTATTGCGAAAAATGCAATATTTTCCTTACTATAGTCCCGCTACATATTTGACGAAAAATGTTTTTCCTCTCAATAAATACTGAAATTATGAGAATAAGGGTTCTTTGGTACGACAAATGGACTGGTGTTGTCCATTTTTCGATAAGATAAATGTTTCAAAAATTAGGAGAGCATTTGAGTTAAAAGAAAACATGCCTTCATATAAAAAATAGTACAGACCAAAATAATGGAAGTATTTATTCAATTTTTTGAGAAAGTATCGTCAAAGGTCCAATCTATGATATAAAATATCGGGAGTGCTCTGAAATGATGCGATTCAGAAGTAGAGTGCGTCCAACTTGGAGTATCCAATGAAGAGGGTAAAATCAAATATCCATAGTTATTCAAAAATTGATAGAATTAGGGCATTAACAAAGTCACCTATCGATTTTAGATGAAATTTCTTCTAATCGAACATGTTTCGAGAGGATGATAGGCCAAAAATATATTTCTGGAGTATTGCTAAAAATGCAATATTTTCCTTACTATAGTCCAGCTACATATTTGACGAAAAATGTTTTTCCTCTCAAAAAATACTGGAATTATGAGAATAAGGGTTCTTTGATACGACAAATCGACTGGTGTTGTCCATTTTTCGATAAGATGAATGTTTCAAAAATTAGGAGAGCATTTGAGTTAAAAGAAAACATGCCTTCATATAAAAAATAGTACAGACCAAAATAATGGAAGTATTTATTCAATTTTCTGAGAAAGTATCGTCAAAGGTCCAATCTATGATATAAAAAATCGGGAGTGCTCTGAAATGATGCGATTCAGAAGTAGAGTGCGTCCAACTTGGAGTATCCAATGAAGAGGGTAAAATCAAATATCCATAGTTATTCAAAAATTGATAGAATTAGGGCATTAACAAAGTCACCTATCGATTTTAGATGAAATTTCTTCTAATCGAACATGTTTCGAGAGGATGATAGGCCAAAAATATATTTCTGGAGTATTGCTAAAAATGCAATATTTTCCTTACTATAGTCCCGCTACATATTTGACGAAAAATGTTTTTCCTCTCAATAAATACTGAAATTATGAGAATAAGGGTTCTTTGGTACGACAAATCGACTGGTGTTGTCCATTTTTCGATAAGATAAATGTTTCAAAAATTAGGAGAGCATTTAAGTTAAAAGAAAACATGCCTTCATATAAAAAATAGTACAGACCAAAATAATGGAAGTATTCATTCAATTTTCTGAGAAAGTATCGTCAAAGGTCCAATCTATGATATAAAAAATCGGGTGTGCTCTAAAATGATGCGATTCAGAAGTAAAGTGCGTCCAACTTGGAGTATCCAATGAAGAGAGTAAAATCAAATATCCATAGTTATTAAAAAATTGATAGAATTAGGGCATTAACAAAGCCACCTATCGATTTCGGATGAAATTTCATCTAATCGAACATGTTTCGAGAGGATGCTAGGCCAAAAATATATTTTTGGAGTATTGCGGAAAATGCAACAAATTCCTTACTATAGTCCAGCTACATATTTGACGAAAAATGTTTTTCCTCTCAAAAAATACTGAAATTATGAGAATAAGGGTTCTTTGATACGACGAATCGACTGGTGTTGTACATTTTTCGATAAGATAAATGTTTCAAAAATTAGGAGAGCATTTAAGTTAAAAGAAAACATGCCTTCATATAAAAAATAGAACAGACCAAAATAATGGAAGTATTCATTCAACTTTCTGAGAAAGTATCGTCAAAGGTCCAATCTATGATATAAAAAATCGGGAGTGCTCTAAAATGATGCGATTCAGAAGTAGAGTGCGTCAAACTTGGAGTATCCAATGAAGAGGGTGAAATCAAATATCCATAGTTATTCAAAAATTGATAGAATTAGGGCATCAACAAAGTCACCTATCGATTTTAGATGAAATTTCTTCTAATCGAACATGTTTCGAGAGGATGCTAGGCCATAAATATATTTTTGGAGTATTGCGGAAAATGCAATAAATTCCTTACTATAGTCCAACTACATATTTGACGAAAAATGTTTTTCCTCTCAAAAAATATTGAAATTATGAAGATAAGGGTTCTTTGATACGACAAATCGACTGGTGTTGTCCATTTTTTCGATAAGATAGATGTTTCAAATATTAGGAGAGCATTTAAGTTAAAAGAAAACATGCCTTCATATAAAAAATGGTACAGACCAAAATAATGGAAGTATTCATTCAATTTTCTGAGAAAGTATCGTCAAAGGTCCAATCTATGATATAAAAAATCGGGAGTCCTCTAAAATTATGCGATTCAGAAGTAGAGTGCGTCAAACTTGGAGTATCCAATGAAGAGGGTAAAATGAAATATCCATAGTTATTCAAAAATTGATAGAATTAGGGCATTAACAAAGTCACCTATCGATTTTAGATGAAATTTCATCTAATGGAACTTGTTTCGAGATGATGATAGGCCAAAAATATATTTTTGGAGTATTGCGAAAAATGCAATATTTTCCTTACTATAGTCCAGCTACATATTTGACGAAAAATGTTTTTCCTCTCAAAAAATACTGAAATTATGAGAATAAGGGTTCTTTGATACGACGAATCGACTGGTGTTGTACATTTTTCGATAAGATAAATGTTTCAAAAATTAGGAGAGCATTTAAGTTAAAAGAAAACATGCCTTCATATAAAAAATAGAACAGACCAAAATAATGGAAGTATTCATTCAACTTTCTGAGAAAGTATCGTCAAAGGTCCAATCTATGATATAAAAAATCGGGAGTGCTCTAAAATGATGCGATTCAGAAGTAGAGTGCGTCAAACTTGGAGTATCCAATGAAGAGGGTGAAATCAAATATCCATAGTTATTCAAAAATTGATAGAATTAGGGCATCAACAAAGTCACCTATCGATTTTAGATGAAATTTCTTCTAATCGAACATGTTTCGAGAGGATGCTAGGCCATAAATATATTTTTGGAGTATTGCGGAAAATGCAATAAATTCCTTACTATAGTCCAACTACATATTTGACGAAAAATGTTTTTCCTCTCAAAAAATATTGAAATTATGAAGATAAGGGTTCTTTGATACGACAAATCGACTGGTGTTGTCCATTTTTTCGATAAGATAGATGTTTCAAATATTAGGAGAGCATTTAAGTTAAAAGAAAACATGCCTTCATATAAAAAATGGTACAGACCAAAATAATGGAAGTATTCATTCAATTTTCTGAGAAAGTATCGTCAAAGGTCCAATCTATGATATAAAAAATCGGGAGTCCTCTAAAATTATGCGATTCAGAAGTAGAGTGCGTCAAACTTGGAGTATCCAATGAAGAGGGTAAAATGAAATATCCATAGTTATTCAAAAATTGATAGAATTAGGGCATTAACAAAGTCACCTATCGATTTTAGATGAAATTTCATCTAATGGAACTTGTTTCGAGATGATGATAGGCCAAAAATATATTTTTGGAGTATTGCGAAAAATGCAATATTTTCCTTACTATAGTCCAGCTACATATTTGACGAAAAATGTTTTTCCTCTCAAAAAATACTGAAATTATGAGAATAAGGGTTCTTTGATACGACAAATCGACTGGTGTTGTCCATTTTTCGATAAGATAAATGTTTCAAATATTAGGAGAGCATTTAAGTTAAAAGAAAACATGCCTTCATATAAAAAATAGTACAGACCAAAATAATGGAAGTATTCATTCAATTTTCTAAGGAAGTATCGTCAGAGGTCCAATCTATGATATAAAAAATCAGGATAGCTCTAAAACTATGCGATTCAGAAGTAGAGTGCGTCAAACTTGGAGTATCCAATGAAGAGGGTAAAATCAAATATCCATAGTTATTCAAAAATTGATAGGATTAGGGCATTAACAAATTCACCTATCGATTTTAGATAAAATTTCATCTAATCGAACATGTTTCGAGATGATGATAGGCCAAAAATATATTTTTGGAGTATTGCGAAAAATGCAATAAATTCCAGCTACATATTTGACGAAAAATGTTTTTCCTCTCAATAAATACTGAAATTATGAGAATAAGGGTTCTTTGGTACGACAAATCGACTGGTGTCCATTTTTCGATAAGATAAATGTTTCAAAAATTAGGAGAGCATTTAAGTTAAAAGAAAACATGCCTTCATATAAAAAATAGTACAGACCAAAATAATGGAAGTATTCATTCAATTTTCTGAGAAAGTATCGTCAAAGGTCCAATCTATGATATAAAAAATCGGGTGTGCTCTAAAATGATGCGATTCAGAAGTAAAGTGCGTCCAACTTGGAGTATCCAATGAAGAGAGTAAAATCAAATATCCATAGTTATTAAAAAATTGATAGAATTAGGGCATTAACAAAGCCACCTATCGATTTCGGATGAAATTTCATCTAATCGAACATGTTTCGAGAGGATGCTAGGCCAAAAATATATTTTTGGAGTATTGCGGAAAATGCAACAAATTCCTTACTATAGTCCAGCTACATATTTGACGAAAAATGTTTTTCCTCTCAAAAAATACTGAAATTATGAGAATAAGGGTTCTTTGATACGACGAATCGACTGGTGTTGTACATTTTTCGATAAGATAAATGTTTCAAAAATTAGGAGAGCATTTAAGTTAAAAGAAAACATGCCTTCATATAAAAAATAGAACAGACCAAAATAATGGAAGTATTCATTCAACTTTCTGAGAAAGTATCGTCAAAGGTCCAATCTATGATATAAAAAATCGGGAGTGCTCTAAAATGATGCGATTCAGAAGTAGAGTGCGTCAAACTTGGAGTATCCAATGAAGAGGGTGAAATCAAATATCCATAGTTATTCAAAAATTGATAGAATTAGGGCATCAACAAAGTCACCTATCGATTTTAGATGAAATTTCTTCTAATCGAACATGTTTCGAGAGGATGCTAGGCCAAAAATATATTTTTGGAGTATTGCGGAAAATGCAATAAATTCCTTACTATAGTCCAACTACATATTTGACGAAAAATGTTTTTCCTCTCAAAAAATATTGAAATTATGAAGATAAGGGTTCTTTGATACGACAAATCGACTGGTGTTGTCCATTTTTTCGATAAGATAGATGTTTCAAATATTAGGAGAGCATTTAAGTTAAAAGAAAACATGCCTTCATATAAAAAATGGTACAGACCAAAATAATGGAAGTATTCATTCAATTTTCTGAGAAAGTATCGTCAAAGGTCCAATCTATGATATAAAAAATCGGGAGTCCTCTAAAATTATGCGATTCAGAAGTAGAGTGCGTCAAACTTGGAGTATCCAATGAAGAGGGTAAAATGAAATATCCATAGTTATTCAAAAATTGATAGAATTAGGGCATTAACAAAGTCACCTATCGATTTTAGATGAAATTTCATCTAATGGAACTTGTTTCGAGATGATGATAGGCCAAAAATATATTTTTGGAGTATTGCGAAAAATGCAATATTTTCCTTACTATAGTCCAGCTACATATTTGACGAAAAATGTTTTTCCTCTCAAAAAATACTGAAATTATGAGAATAAGGGTTCTTTGATACGACAAATCGACTGGTGTTGTCCATTTTTCGATAAGATAAATGTTTCAAATATTAGGAGAGCATTTAAGTTAAAAGAAAACATGCCTTCATATAAAAAATAGTACAGACCAAAATAATGGAAGTATTCATTCAATTTTCTAAGGAAGTATCGTCAGAGGTCCAATCTATGATATAAAAAATCAGGATAGCTCTAAAACTATGCGATTCAGAAGTAGAGTGCGTCAAACTTGGAGTATCCAATGAAGAGGGTAAAATCAAATATCCATAGTTATTCAAAAATTGATAGGATTAGGGCATTAACAAATTCACCTATCGATTTTAGATAAAATTTCATCTAATCGAACATGTTTCGAGATGATGATAGGCCAAAAATATATTTTTGGAGTATTGCGAAAAATGCAATAAATTCCAGCTACATATTTGACGAAAAATGTTTTTCCTCTCAAAAAATACTGAAATTATGAAAATAAGGGTTCTTTGATACGACAAATCGACTGGTGTCCATTTTTCGATAAGATAAATGTTTCAAATATTAGGAGAGCATTTAAGTTAAAAGAAAACATGCCTTCATATAAAAAATAGTACAGACCAAAATAATGGAAGTATTCATTCAATTTTCTGACAAAGTATCGTCAAAGGTCCAATCTATGATATAAAAAATCGGGAGTGCTCGAAAATGATGCGATTCAGGAGTAGAGTGCGTCAAACCTGGAGTATCCAATGAAGAGGGTAAAATCAAATATCCATAGTTATTCAAAAATTGATAGAATTAGGGCATTAACAAAGTCACCTATCGATTTTAGATGAAATTTCATCTAATCGAACATGTTTCGAGAGGATGATAGGCCAAAAATATATTTTTGGAGTATTGCGAAAAATGCAATATTTTCCTTACTATAGTCCAGCTACATATTTGACGAAAAATGTTTTTCCTCTCAAAAAATACTGAAATTATGAGAATATGGGTTCTTTGATACGAAAAATCGACTGGTGTTGTCCATTTTTCGATAAGATGAATGTTTCAAATATTAGGAGAGCATTTAAGTTAAAAGAAAACATGCCTTCATATAAAAAATAGTACACACCAAAATAATGGAAGTATCCATTCAATTTTCTGAGAAAGTATCGTCAAAGGTCCAATCTATGATATAAAAAATCGGGAGTGCTCTGAAATGATGCGATTCAGAAGTAGAGTGCGTCAAACTTGGAGTATCCAATGAAGAGGGTGGAATCAAATATCCATAGTTATTCAAAAATTGATAGAATTAGGGCATCAACAAAGTCACCTATCGATTTTAGATGAAATTTCATCTAATCGGACATGTTTCGAGAGGATGATAGGCCTAAAATATATTTTTGGAGTATTGCGAAAAATGCAATATTTTCCAGCTACATATTTGACGAAAAATGTTTTTCCTCTCAAAAAATACTGAAATTATGAGAATAAGGGTTCTTTGTTACGACAAATCGACTGGTGTTGTCCATTTTTCGATAAGATAAATGTTTCAAATATTAGGAGAGCATTTAAGTTAAAAGAAAACATGCCTTCATATAAAAAATAGTACAGACCAAAATAATGGAAGTATTCATTCAATTTTCTGACAAAGTATCGTCAAAGGTCCAATCTATGATATAAAGAATCATGAGTGCTCGAAAATGATGCGATTCAGGAGTAGAGTGCGTCAAACCTAGAGTATCCAATGAAGAGAGTAAAATCAAATATCCATAGTTATTCAAAAATTGATAGAATTAGGGCATTAACAAAGTCACCTATCGATTTTAGATGAAATTTCATCTAATCGAACATGTTTCGAGAGGATGATAGGCAAAAAATATATTCTTGGAGTATTGCGAAAAATGCAATATTTTCCTTACTATATATAGTCCAGCTACATATTTGACGAAAAATGTTTTTCCTCTCAAAAAATATTGAAATTATGAGAATTAGGGTTCTTTGATACGACAAATCGACTGGTGTTGTCCATTTTTCGATAAGATGAATGTTTCAAATATTAGGAGAGCATTTAAGTTAAAAGATAACATGCCTTCATATAAAAATAGTACAGACCAAAATAATGGAAGTATTCATTCAATTTTCTGAGAAAGTATCGTCAGAGGTCCAATCTATGATATAAAGAATCGGGAGTGCTTTAAAATGATGCAATTCAGAAGTAGAGTGCGTCAAACTTGGAGTATCCAATGAAGAGGGTAAAATCAAATATCCATAGTTATTCAAAAATTGATAGAATTAGGGCATTAACAAAGTCACCTATCGATTTTAGATGCAATTTCATCTAATCAAACATGTTTCGAGTTGATGATAGGCCAAAAATATATTTTTGGAGTATTTAGAAAAATGCAATATTTTCCTTACTATAGTCCAGCTACATATTTGACGAAAAATGTTTTTCCTTTCAAAAAATATTGAAATTATGAGAATAAGGGTTCTTTGATACGACAAATCGACTGGTGTTGTTCATTTTTCGAAAAGATAAATGTTTCAAATATTAGGAGAGCATTTAAGTTAAAAGAAAACATGCCTTCATATAAAAAATAGTACAGACCAAAATAATGGAAGTATTCATTCAATTTTCTGAGAAAGTATCGTCAAAGGTCCAATCTATGATATGAAAAATCGGGAGCTCTAAAATGATGCGATTCAGAAGTAGAGTGCTTCAAACTTGGAGTATCCAATGAATAGGGTGAAATCAAATATCCATAGTTATTCAAAAATTGATAGAATTAGGGCATCAACAAAGTCACCTATCGATTTTAGATGAAATTTCATCTAATCGAACATGTTTCGAGAGGATGATAGGCCTAAAATATATTTTTGGAGTATTGCGAAAAATGCAATATTTTCCTTACTATTATAGTCCAGCTACATATTTGGCGAAAAATGTTTTTCCTCTCAAAAAATACTGGAATTATGAGAATACCGGTTCATTGATACGACAAATCGACTGGTGTTGTCCATTTTTCGATAAGATAAATGTTTCAAATATTAGGAGAGTATTTAAGTTAAAAGAAAACATGCCTTCATATAAAAAATAGTACAGACCAAAATAATGGAAGTATTCATTCAATTTTCTGAGAAAGTATCGTCAAAGGTCCAATCTATGATATCAAAAATCGGGAGTGCTCTGAAATGATGCGATTCAGAAGTAGAGTGCGTCAAACTTGGAGTATCCAATGAAGAGAGTGAAATCAAATATCCATAGTTATTCAAAAATTGATAGAATTAGGGCAATAACAAAGTCACCTATCGATTATAGATGAAATTTCATCTAATCGAACATGTTTCGAGAAGACGATAGGCCAAAAATATATTTTCGGAGTATTGCGAAAAATGCAATATTTTCCTTACTATAGTCCAGCTACATATTTGACGAAAAATGTTTTTCCTCTCAAAAAATACTGAAATTATGAGAATAAGGGTTCTTTGTTACGACAAATCGACTGGTGTTGTCCATTTTTCGATAAGATAAATGTTTCAAATATTAGGAGAGCATTTAAGTTAAAAGAAAACATGCCTTCATATAAAAAATAGTACAGACCAAAATAATGGAAGTATTCATTCAATTTTCTGACAAAGTATCGTCAAAGGTCCAATCTATGATATAAAAAATCGGGAGTGCTCTGAAATGATGCGATTCAGAAGTAGAGTGCGTCAAACTTGGAGTATCCAATGAAGAGGGTGAAATCAAATATCCATAGTTATTCAAAAATTGATAGAATTAGGGCATCAACAAAGTCACCTATCGATTTTAGATGAAATTTCATCTAATCGGACATGTTTCGAGAGGATGATAGGCCTAAAATATATTTTTGGAGTATTGCGAAAAATGCAATATTTTCCAGCTACATATTTGACGAAAAATGATTTTCCTCTCAAAAAATACTGAAATTATGAGAATAAGGGTTCTTTGTTACGACAAATCGACTGGTGTTGTCCATTTTTCGATAAGATAAATGTTTCAAATATTAGGAGAGCATTTAAGTTAAAAGAAAACATGCCTTCATATAAAAAATAGTACAGACCAAAATAATGGAAGTATTCATTCAATTTTCTGAGAAAGTATCGTCAAAGGTCCAATCTATGATATAAAAAATCGGGAGTGCTCGAAAATGATGCGATTCAGGAGTAGAGTGCGTCAAACCTAGAGTATCCAATGAAGAGGGTAAAATCAAATATCCATAGTTATTCAAAAATTGATAGAATTAGGGCATTAACAAAGTCACCTATCGATTATAGATGAAATTTCATCTAATCGAACATGTTTCGAGAAGACGATAGGCCAAAAATATATTTTTGGAGTATTTAGAAAAATGCAATATTTTCCTTACTAATAGTCCAGCTACATATTTGACGAAAAATGTTTTTCCTCTCAAAAAATATTGAAATTATGAGAATTAGGGTTCTTTGATACGACAAATCGACTGGTGTTGTCCATTTTTCGATAAGATGAATGTTTCAAATATTGGGAGAGCATTTAAGTTAAAAGAAAACATGCCTTCATATAAAAAATAGTACAGACCAAAATAATGGAAGTATTCATTCAATTTTCTGAGAAAGTATCGTCAGAGGTCCAATCTATGATATAAAGAATCGGGAGTGCTTTAAAATGATGCAATTCAGAAGTAGAGTGCGTCAAACTTGGAGTATCCAATGAAGAGGGTAAAATCAAATATCCATAGTTATTCAAAAATTGATAGAATTAGGGCATTAACAAAGTCACCTATCGATTTTAGATGCAATTTCATATAATCGAACATGTTTCGAGTTGATGATAGGCCAAAAATATATTTTTGGAGTATTTAGAAAAATGCAATATTTTCCTTACTATAGTCCAGCTACATATTTGACGAAAAATGTTTTTCCTCTCAAAAAATATTGAAATTATGAGAATAAGGGTTCTTTGATACGACAAATCGACTGGTGTTGTCCATTTTTCGAAAAGATAAATGCTTCAAATATTACGAGAGATTTAAGTTAAAAGAAAACATGCCTTCATATAAAAAATAGTACAGACCAAAATAATGGAAGTATTCATTCAATTTTCTGAGAAAGTATCGTCAAAGGTCCAATCTATGATATGAAGAATCGAGAGTGCTCTAAAATGATGCGATTCAGAAGTAGAGTGCGTCAAACTTGGCGTATCCAATGAAGAGGGTAAAATCAAGTATCCATAGTTATTCAAAAATTGATAGAATTAGGGCATTAACAAAGTCACCTATCGATTATAGATGAAATTTCATCTAATCGAACATGTTTCGAGAAGACGATAGGCCAGAAATATATTTTCGGAGTATTGCGAAAAATGCAATATTTTCCTTACTATTATAGTCCAGCTACATATTTGACGAAAAATGTTTTTCCTCTCAAAAAATACTGAAATTATGAGAATAAGGGTTCATTGATACGACAAATCGACTGGTGTTGTCCATTTTTCGATAAGATAAATGTTCCAAATATTAGGAGAGCATTCAAGTTAAAAGAAAACATGCCTTCATATAAAAAATAGTACAGACCAAAATAATGGAAGTATTCATTCAATTTTCTGAGAAAGTATCGTCAAAGGTCCAATCTATGATATAAAAAATCGGGAGTGCTCTAAAATGATGCGATTCAGAAGTAGAGTGCGTCAAACTTGGAGTATCCAATGTAGAGGGTAAAATCAAATATCCATAGTTATTCAAAAATTGATAGAATTAGGGCATTAACAAAGTCACCTATCGATTATAGATGAAATTTCATCTAATCGAACATGTTTCGAGAAGACGATAGGCCAAAAATAAATTTTCGGAGTATTGCGAAAAATGCAATATTTTCCTTACTATAGTCCAGCTACATATTTGACGAAAAATGTTTTTCCTCTCAAAAAATACTGAAATTATGAGAATAAGGGTTCTTTGTTACGACAAATCGACTGGTGTTGTCCATTTTTCGATAAGATAAATGTTTCAAATATTAGGAGAGCATTTAAGTTAAAAGAAAACATGCCTTCATATAAAAAATAGTACAGACCAAAATAATGGAAGTATTCATTCAATTTTCTGACAAAGTATCGTCAAAGGTCCAATCTATGATATAAAAAATCGGGAGTGCTCTGAAATGATGCGATTCAGAAGTAGAGTGCGTCAAACTTGGAGTATCCAATGAAGAGGGTGAAATCAAATATCCATAGTTATTCAAAAATTGATAGAATTAGGGCATCAACAAAGTCACCTATCGATTTTAGATGAAATTTCATCTAATCGGACATGTTTCGAGAGGATGATAGGCCTAAAATATATTTTTGGAGTATTGCGAAAAATGCAATATTTTCCAGCTACATATTTGACGAAAAATGATTTTCCTCTCAAAAAATACTGAAATTATGAGAATAAGGGTTCTTTGTTACGACAAATCGACTGGTGTTGTCCATTTTTCGATAAGATAAATGTTTCAAATATTAGGAGAGCATTTAAGTTAAAAGAAAACATGCCTTCATATAAAAAATAGTACAGACCAAAATAATGGAAGTATTCATTCAATTTTCTGAGAAAGTATCGTCAAAGGTCCAATCTATGATATAAAAAATCGGGAGTGCTCGAAAATGATGCGATTCAGGAGTAGAGTGCATCAAACCTAGAGTATCCAATGAAGAGGGTAAAATCAAATATCCATAGTTATTCAAAAATTGATAGAATTAGGGCATTAACAAAGTCACCTATCGATTATAGATGAAATTTCATCTAATCGAACATGTTTCGAGAAGACGATAGGCCAAAAATATATTTTTGGAGTATTTAGAAAAATGCAATATTTTCCTTACTGTCCAGCTACATATTTGACGAAAAATGTTTTTCCTCTCAAAAAATATTGAAATTATGAGAATTAGGGTTCTTTGATACGACAAATCGACTGGTGTTGTCCATTTTTCGATAAGATGAATGTTTCAAATATTGGGAGAGCATTTAAGTTAAAAGAAAACATGCCTTCATATAAAAAATAGTACACACCAAAATAATGGAAGTATCCATTCAATTTTCTGAGAAAGTATCGTCAAAGGTCCAATCTATGATATAAAAAATCGGAAGTGCTCTGAAATGATGCGATTCAGAAGTAGAGTGCGTCAAACTTGGAGTATCCAATGAAGAGGGTGAAATCAAATATCCATAGTTATTCAAAAATTGATAGAATTAGGGCATCAACAAAGTCACCTATCGATTTTAGATGAAATCTCATCTAATCGGACATGTTTCGAGAGGATGATAGGCCTAAAATATATTTTTGGAGTATTGCGAAAAATGCAATATTTTCCAGCTACATATTTGACGAAAAATGATTTTCCTCTCAAAAAATACTGAAATTATGAGAATAAGGGTTCTTTGTTACGACAAATCGACTGGTGTTGTCCATTTTTCGATAAGATAAATGTTTCAAATATTAGGAGAGCATTTAAGTTAAAAGAAAACATGCCTTCATATAAAAAATAGTACAGACCAAAATAATGGAAGTATTCATTCAATTTTCTGAGAAAGTATCGTCAAAGGTCCAATCTATGATATAAAAAATCGGGAGTGCTCGAAAATGATGCGATTCAGGAGTAGAGTGCGTCAAACCTAGAGTATCCAATGAAGAGGGTAAAATCAAATATCCATAGTTATTCAAAAATTGATAGAATTAGGGCATTAACAAAGTCACCTATCGATTATAGATGGAATTTCATCTAATCGAACATGTTTCGAGAAGACGATAGGCCAATAATATATTTTTGGAGTATTTAGAAAAATGCAATATTTTCCTTACTATAGTCCAGCTACATATTTGACGAAAAATGTTTTTCCTCTCAAAAAATATTGAAATTATGAGAATTAGGGTTCTTTGATACGACAAATCGACTGGTGTTGTCCATTTTTCGATAAGATGAATGTTTCAAATATTGGGAGAGCATTTAAGTTAAAAGAAAACATGCCTTCATATAAAAAATAGTACAGACCAAAATAATGGAAGTATTCATTCAATTTTCTGAGAAAGTATCGTCAGAGGTCCAATCTATGATATAAAGAATCGGGAGTGCTTTAAAATGATGCAATTCAGAAGTAAAGTGCGTCAAACTTGGAGTATCCAATGAAGAGGGTAAAATCAAATATCCATAGTTATTCAAAAATTGATAGAATTAGGGCATTAACAAAGTCACCTATCGATTTTAGATGCAATTTCATATAATCGAACATGTTTCGAGTTGATGATAGGCCAAAAATATATTTTTGGAGTATTTAGAAAAATGCAATATTTTCCTTACTATAGTCCAGCTACATATTTGACGAAAAATGTTTTTCCTCTCAAAAAATATTGAAATTATGAGAATAAGGGTTCTTTGATACGACAAATCGACTGGTGTTGTCCTTTTTTCGAAAAGATAAATGTTTCAAATATTACGAGAGCATTTAAGTTAAAAGAAAACATGCCTTCATATAAAAAATAGTACAGACCAAAATAATGGAAGTATTCATTCAATTTTCTGAGAAAGTATCGTCAAAGGTCCAATCTATGATATGAAGAATCGAGAGTGCTCTAAAATGATGCGATTCAGAAGTAGAGTGCGTCAAACTTGGCGTATCCAATGAAGAGGGTAAAATCAAGTATCCATAGTTATTCAAAAATTGATAGAATTAGGGCATTAAGAAAGTCACCTATCGATTATAGATGAAATTTCATCTAATCGAACATGTTTCGAGAAGACGATAGGCCAGAAATATATTTTCGGAGTATTGCGAAAAATGCAATATTTTCCTTACTATTATAGTCCAGCTACATATTTGACGAAAAATGTTTTTCCTCTCAAAAAATACTGAAATTATGAGAATAAGGGTTCTTTGATACGACAAATCGACTGGTGTTGTCCATTTTTCGATAAGATAAATGTTCCAACTATTAGGAGAGCATTCAAGTTAAAAGAAAACATGCCTTCATATAAAAAATAGTACAGACCAAAATAATGGAAGTATTCATTCAATTTTCTGAGAAAGTATCGTCAAAGGTCCAATCTATGATATAAAAAATCGGGAGTGCTCTAAAATGATGCGATTCAGAAGTAGAGTGCGTCAAACTTGGAGTATCCAATGTAGAGGGTAAAATCAAATATCCATAGTTATTCAAAAATTGATAGAATTAGGGCATTAACAAAGTCACCTATCGATTATAGATGAAATTTCATCTAATCGAACATGTTTCGAGAAGACGATAGGCCAAAAATATATTTTTGGAGTATTTAGAAAAATGCAATATTTTCCTTACTATAGTCCAGCTACATATTTGACAAAAAATGTTTTTCCTCTCAAAAAATATTGAAATTATGAGAATAACGGTTCTTTGATACGACAAATCGACTGGTGTTGTTCATTTTTCGAAAAGATAAATGTTTCAAATATTAGGAGAGCATTTAAGTTAAAAGAAAACATGCCTTCATATAAAAAATAGTACAGACCAAAATAATGGAAGTATTCATTCAATTTTCTGAGAAAGTATCGTCAAAGGTCCAATCTATGATATGAAAAATCGGGAGTGCTCTAAAATGATGCGATTCAGAAGTAGAGTGCGTCAAACTTGGAGTATCCAATGAAGAGGGTAAAATCAAATATCCATAGTTATTCAAAAATTGATAGAATTAGGGCATTAACAAAGTCACCTATCGATTATAGATGAAATTTCATCTAATCGAACATGTTTCGAGAAGACGATAGGCCAAAAATATATTTTCGGAGTATTGCGAAAAATGCAATATTTTCCTTACTATTATAGTCCAGCTACATATTTGGCGAAAAATGTTTTTCCTCTCAAAAAATACTGGAATTATGAGAATAAGGGTTCTTTGATACGACAAATCGACTGGTGTTGTCCATTTTTCGATAAGATAAATGTTCCAACTATTAGGAGAGCATTTAAGTTAAAAGAAAACATGCCTTCATATAAAAAATAGTAAAGACCAAAATAATGGAAGTATTCATTCAATTTTCTGAGAAAGTATCGTCAAAGGTCCAATCTATGATATGAAGAATCGAGAGTGCTCTAAAATTATGCGATTCAGAAGTAGAGTGCGTCAAACTTGCAGTATCCAATGAAGAGGGTAAAATCAAATATCCATAGTTATTCAAAAATTGATAGAATTAGGGCATCAACAAAGTCACCTATCGATTTTAGATGGAATTTCATCTAATCGGACATGTTTCGAGAGGATGATAGGCCTAAAATATATTTTTGGAGTATTGCGAAAAATGCAATATTTTCCAGCTACATATTTGACGAAAAATGATTTTCCTCTCAAAAAATACTGAAATTATGAGAATAAGGGTTCTTTGATACGACAAATCGACTGGTGTTGTCCATTTTTCGATAAGATAAATGTTCCAACTATTAGGAGAGCATTTAAGTTAAAAGAAAACATGCCTTCATATAAAAAATAGTAAAGACCAAAATAATGGAAGTATTCATTCAATTTTCTGAGAAAGTATCGTCAAAGGTCCAATCTATGATATGAAGAATCGAGAGTGCTCTAAAATGATGCGATTCAGAAGTAGAGTGCGTCAAACTTGGCGTATCCAATGAAGAGGGTAAAATCAAGTATCCATAGTTATTCAAAAATTGATAGAATTAGGGCATTAAGAAAGTCACCTATCGATTATAGATGAAATTTCATCTAATCGAACATGTTTCGAGAAGACGATAGGCCAAAAATATATTTTTGGAGTATTTAGAAAAATGCAATATTTTCCTTACTATAGTCCAGCTACATATTTGACAAAAAATGTTTTTCCTCTCAAAAAATATTGAAATTATGAGAATAACGGTTCTTTGATACGACAAATCGACTGGTGTTGTTCATTTTTCGAAAAGATAAATGTTTCAAATATTAGGAGAGCATTTAAGTTAAAAGAAAACATGCCTTCATATAAAAAATAGTACAGACCAAAATAATGGAAGTATTCATTCAATTTTCTGAGAAAGTATCGTCAAAGGTCCAATCTATGATATAAAAAATCGGGAGTGCTCTAAAATGATGCGATTCAGAAGTAGAGTGCGTCAAACTTGGAGTATCCAATGTAGAGGGTAAAATCAAATATCCATAGTTATTCAAAAATTGATAGAATTAGGGCATTAACAAAGTCACCTATCGATTATAGATGAAATTTCATCTAATCGAACATGTTTCGAGAAGACGATAGGCCAAAAATATATTTTTGGAGTATTTAGAAAAATGCAATATTTTCCTTACTATAGTCCAGCTACATATTTGACAAAAAATGTTTTTCCTCTCAAAAAATATTGAAATTATGAGAATAACGGTTCTTTGATACGACAAATCGACTGGTGTTGTTCATTTTTCGAAAAGATAAATGTTTCAAATATTAGGAGAGCATTTAAGTTAAAAGAAAACATGCCTTCATATAAAAAATAGGACAGACCAAAATAATGGAAGTATTCATTCAATTTTCTGAGAAAGTATCGTCAGAGGTCCAATCTATGATAAAAAGAATCGGGAGTGCTTTAAAATGATGCAATTCAGAAGTAGAGTGCGTCAAACTTGGAGTATCCAATGAAGAGGGTAAAATCAAATATCCATAGTTATTCAAAAATTGATAGAATTAGGGCATTAACAAAGTCACCTATCGATTTTAGATGCAATTTCATATAATCGAACATGTTTCGAGTTGATGATAGGCCAAAAATATATTTTTGGAGTATTTAGAAAAATGCAATATTTTCCTTACTATAGTCCAGCTACATATTTGACGAAAAATGTTTTTCCTCTCAAAAAATATTGAAATTATGAGAATAAGGGTTCTTTGATACGACAAATCGACTGGTGTTGTCCATTTTTCGAAAAGATAAATGTTTCAAATATTACGAGAGCATTTAAGTTAAAAGAAAACATGCCTTCATATAAAAAATAGTAAAGACCAAAATAATGGAAGTATTCATTCAATTTTCTGAGAAAGTATCGTCAAAGGTCCAATCTATGATATGAAGAATCGAGAGTGCTCTAAAATTATGCGATTCAGAAGTAGAGTGCGTCAAACTTGCAGTATCCAATGAAGAGGGTAAAATCAAATATCCATAGTTATTCAAAAATTGATAGAATTAGGGCATCAACAAAGTCACCTATCGATTTTAGATGAAATTTCATCTAATCGGACATGTTTCGAGAGGATGATAGGCCTAAAATATATTTTTGGAGTATTGCGAAAAATGCAATATTTTCCAGCTACATATTTGACGAAAAATGATTTTCCTCTCAAAAAATACTGAAATTATGAGAATAAGGGTTCTTTGATACGACAAATCGACTGGTGTTGTCCATTTTTCGATAAGATGAATGTTTCAAATATTGGGAGAGCATTTAAGTTAAAAGAAAACATGCCTTCATATAAAAAATAGTACAGACCAAAATAATGGAAGTATTCATTCAATTTTCTGAGAAAGTATCGTCAGAGGTCCAATCTATGATATAAAGAATCGGGAGTGCTTTAAAATGATGCAATTCAGAAGTAGAGTGCGTCAAACTTGGAGTATCCAATGAAGAGGGTAAAATCAAATATCCATAGTTATTCAAAAATTGATAGAATTAGGGCATTAACAAAGTCACCTATCGATTTTAGATGCAATTTCATATAATCGAACATGTTTCGAGTTGATGATAGGCCAAAAATATATTTTTGGAGTATTTAGAAAAATGCAATATTTTCCTTACTATAGTCCAGCTACATATTTGACGAAAAATGTTTTTCCTCTCAAAAAATATTGAAATTATGAGAACAAGGGTTCTTTGATACGACAAATCGACTGGTGTTGTCCTTTTTTCGAAAAGATAAATGTTTCAAATATTACGAGAGCATTTAAGTTAAAAGAAAACATGCCTTCATATAAAAAATAGTACAGACCAAAATAATGGAAGTATTCATTCAATTTTCTGAGAAAGTATCGTCAAAGGTCCAATCTATGATATAAAAAATCGGGAGTGCTCGAAAATGATGCGATTCAGGAGTAGAGTGCATCAAACCTAGAGTATCCAATGAAGAGGGTAAAATCAAATATCCATAGTTATTCAAAAATTGATAGAATTAGGGCATTAACAAAGTCACCTATCGATTATAGATGAAATTTCATCTAATCGAACATGTTTCGAGAAGACGATAGGCCAAAAATATATTTTTGGAGTATTTAGAAAAATGCAATATTTTCCTTACTATAGTCCAGCTACATATTTGACGAAAAATGTTTTTCCTCTCAAAAAATATTGAAATTATGAGAATAAGGGTTCTTTGATACGACAAATCGACTGGTGTTGTCCTTTTTTCGAAAAGATAAATGTTTCAAATATTACGAGAGCATTTAAGTTAAAAGAAAACATGCCTTCATATAAAAAATAGTACAGACCAAAATAATGGAAGTATTCATTCAATTTTCTGAGAAAGTATCGTCAAAGGTCCAATCTATGATATGAAGAATCGAGAGTGCTCTAAAATGATGCGATTCAGAAGTAGAGTGCGTCAAACTTGGCGTATCCAATGAAGAGGGTAAAATCAAGTATCCATAGTTATTCAAAAATTGATAGAATTAGGGCATTAAGAAAGTCACCTATCGATTATAGATGAAATTTCATCTAATCGAACATGTTTCGAGAAGACGATAGGCCAGAAATATATTTTCGGAGTATTGCGAAAAATGCAATATTTTCCTTACTATTATAGTCCAGCTACATATTTGACAAAAAATGTTTTTCCTCTCAAAAAATACTGAAATTATGAGAATAAGGGTTCTTTGATACGACAAATCGACTGGTGTTGTCCATTTTTCGATAAGATGAATGTTTCAAATATTGGGAGAGCATTTAAGTTAAAAGAAAACATGCCTTCATATAAAAAATAGTACACACCAAAATAATGGAAGTATCCATTCAATTTTCTGAGAAAGTATCGTCAAAGGTCCAATCTATGATATAAAAAATCGGGAGTGCTCTGAAATGATGCGATTCAGAAGTAGAGTGCGTCAAACTTGGAGTATCCAATGAAGAGGGTGAAATCAAATATCCATAGTTATTCAAAAATTGATAGAATTAGGGCATCAACAAAGTCACCTATCGATTTTAGATGATATCTCATCTAATCGGACATGTTTCGAGAGGATGATAGGCCTAAAATATATTTTTGGAGTATTGCGAAAAATGCAATATTTTCCAGCTACATATTTGACGAAAAATTATTTTCCTCTCAAAAAATACTGAAATTATGAGAATAAGGGTTCTTTGTTACGACAAATCGACTGGTGTTGTCCATTTTTCGATAAGATAAATGTTTCAAATATTAGGAGAGCATTTAAGTTAAAAGAAAACATGCCTTCATATAAAAAATAGTACAGACCAAAATAATGGAAGTATTCATTCAATTTTCTGAGAAAGTATCGTCAAAGGTCCAATCTATGATATAAAAAATCGGGAGTGCTCGAAAATGATGCTATTCAGGAGTAGAGTGCGTCAAACCTAGAGTATCCAATGAAGAGGGTAAAATCAAATATCCATAGTTATTCAAAAATTGATAGAATTAGGGCATTAACAAAGTCACCTATCGATTATAGATGAAATTTCATCTAATCGAACATGTTTCGAGAAGACGATAGGCCAAAAATATATTTTTGGAGTATTTAGAAAAATGCAATATTTTCCTTACTATAGTCCAGCTACATATTTGACGAAAAATGTTTTTCCTCTCAAAAAATATTGAAATTATGAGAATTAGGGTTCTTTGATACGACAAATCGACTGGTGTTGTCCATTTTTCGATAAGATGAATGTTTCAAATATTGGGAGAGCATTTAAGTTAAAAGAAAACATGCCTTCATATAAAAAATAGTACAGACCAAAATAATGGAAGTATTCATTCAATTTTCTGAGAAAGTATCGTCAGAGGTCCAATCTATGATATAAAGAATCGGGAGTGCTTTAAAATGATGCAATTCAGAAGTAAAGTGCGTCAAACTTGGAGTATCCAATGAAGAGGGTAAAATCAAATATCCATAGGTATTCAAAAATTGATAGAATTAGGGCATTAACAAAGTCACCTATCGATTTTAGATGCAATTTCATATAATCGAACATGTTTCGAGTTGATGATAGGCCAAAAATATATTTTTGGAGTATTTAGAAAAATGCAATATTTTCCTTACTATAGTCCAGCTACATATTTGACGAAAAATGTTTTTCCTCTCAAAAAATATTGAAATTATGAGAATAAGGGTTCTTTGATACGACAAATCGACTGGTGTTGTCCTTTTTTCGAAAAGATAAATGTTTCAAATATTACGAGAGCATTTAAGTTAAAAGAAAACATGCCTTCATATAAAAAATAGTACAGACCAAAATAATGGAAGTATTCATTCAATTTTCTGAGAAAGTATCGTCAAAGGTCCAATCTATGATATGAAGAATCGAGAGTGCTCTAAAATGATGCGATTCAGAAGTAGAGTGCGTCAAACTTGGCGTATCCAATGAAGAGGGTAAAATCAAGTATCCATAGTTATTCAAAAATTGATAGAATTAGGGCATTAAGAAAGTCACCTATCGATTATAGATGAAATTTCATCTAATCGAACATGTTTCGAGAAGACGATAGGCCAGAAATATATTTTCGGAGTATTGCGAAAAATGCAATATTTTCCTTACTATTATAGTCCAGCTACATATTTGACGAAAAATGTTTTTCCTCTCAAAAAATACTGGAATTATGAGAATAAGGGTTCTTTGATACGACAAATCGACTGGTGTTGTCCATTTTTCGATAAGATAAATGTTCCAACTATTAGGAGAGCATTCAAGTTAAAAGAAAACATGCCTTCATATAAAAAATAGTACAGACCAAAATAATGGAAGTATTCATTCAATTTTCTGAGAAAGTATCGTCAAAGGTCCAATCTATGATATAAAAAATCGGGAGTGCTCTAAAATGATGCGATTCAGAAGTAGAGTGCGTCAAACTTGGAGTATCCAATGTAGAGGGTAAAATCAAATATCCATAGTTATTCAAAAATTGATAGAATTAGGGCATTAACAAAGTCACCTATCGATTATAGATGAAATTTCATCTAATCGAACATGTTTCGAGAAGACGATAGGCCAAAAATATATTTTTGGAGTATTTAGAAAAATGCAATATTTTCCTTACTATAGTCCAGCTACATATTTGACAAAAAATGTTTTTCCTCTCAAAAAATATTGAAATTATGAGAATAACGGTTCTTTGATACGACAAATCGACTGGTGTTGTTCATTTTTCGAAAAGATAAATGTTTCAAATATTAGGAGAGCATTTAAGTTAAAAGAAAACATGCCTTCATATAAAAAATAGTACAGACCAAAATAATGGAAGTATTCATTCAATTTTCTGAGAAAGTATCGTCAAAGGTCCAATCTATGATATGAAAAATCGGGAGTGCTCTAAAATGATGCGATTCAGAAGTAGAGTGCGTCAAACTTGGAGTATCCAATGAAGAGGGTAAAATCAAATATCCATAGTTATTCAAAAATTGATAGAATTAGGGCATTAACAAAGTCACCTATCGATTATAGATGAAATTTCATCTAATCGAACATGTTTCGAGAAGACGATAGGCCAAAAATATATTTTCGGAGTATTGCGAAAAATGCAATATTTTCCTTACTATTATAGTCCAGCTACATATTTGGCGAAAAATGTTTTTCCTCTCAAAAAATACTGGAATTATGAGAATACCGGTTCATTGATACGACAAATCGACTGGTGTTGTCCATTTTTCGATAAGATAAATGTTTCAAATATTAGGAGAGCATTTAAGTTAAAAGAAAACATGCCTTCATATAAAAAATAGGACAGACCAAAATAATGGAAGTATTCATTCAATTTTCTGAGAAAGTATCGTCAGAGGTCCAATCTATGATAAAAAGAATCGGGAGTGCTTTAAAATGATGCAATTCAGAAGTAGAGTGCGTCAAACTTGGAGTATCCAATGAAGAGGGTAAAATCAAATATCCATAGTTATTCAAAAATTAATAGAATTAGGGCATTAACAAAGTCACCTATCGATTTTAGATGCAATTTCATATAATCGAACATGTTTCGAGTTGATGATAGGCCAAAAATATATTTTTGGAGTATTTAGAAAAATGCAATATTTTCCTTACTATAGTCCAGCTACATATTTGACGAAAAATGTTTTTCCTCTCAAAAAATATTGAAATTATGAGAATAAGGGTTCTTTGATACGACAAATCGACTGGTGTTGTCCATTTTTCGAAAAGATAAATGTTTCAAATATTACGAGAGCATTTAAGTTAAAAGAAAACATGCCTTCATATAAAAAATAGTACAGACCAAAATAATGGAAGTATTCATTCAATTTTCTGAGAAAGTATCGTCAAAGGTCCAATCTATGATATGAAGAATCGAGAGTGCTCTAAAATGATGCGATTCAGAAGTAGAGTGCGTCAAACTTGCAGTATCCAATGAAGAGGGTAAAATCAAATATCCATAGTTATTCAAAAATTGATAGAATTAGGGCATCAACAAAGTCACCTATCGATTTTAGATGAAATTTCATCTAATCGGACATGTTTCGAGAGGATGATAGGCCTAAAATATATTTTTGGAGTATTGCGAAAAATGCAATATTTTCCAGCTACATATTTGACGAAAAATGATTTTCCTCTCAAAAAATACTGAAATTATGAGAATAAGGGTTCTTTGATACGACAAATCGACTGGTGTTGTCCATTTTTCGATAAGATGAATGTTTCAAATATTGGGAGAGCATTTAAGTTAAAAGAAAACATGCCTTCATATAAAAAATAGTACAGACCAAAATAATGGAAGTATTCATTCAATTTTCTGAGAAAGTATCGTCAGAGGTCCAATCTATGATATAAAGAATCGGGAGTGCTTTAAAATGATGCAATTCAGAAGTAGAGTGCGTCAAACTTGGAGTATCCAATGAAGAGGGTAAAATCAAATATCCATAGTTATTCAAAAATTGATAGAATTAGGGCATTAACAAAGTCACCTATCGATTTTAGATGCAATTTCATATAATCGAACATGTTTCGAGTTGATGATAGGCCAAAAATATATTTTTGGAGTATTTAGAAAAATGCAATATTTTCCAGCTACATATTTGACGAAAAATGTTTTTCCTCTCAAAAAATATTGAAATTATGAGAACAAGGGTTCTTTGATACGACAAATCGACTGGTGTTGTCCTTTTTTCGAAAAGATAAATGTTTCAAATATTACGAGAGCATTTAAGTTAAAAGAAAACATGCCTTCATATAAAAAATAGTACAGACCAAAATAATGGAAGTATTCATTCAATTTTCTGAGAAAGTATCGTCAAAGGTCCAATCTATGATATGAAGAATCGAGAGTGCTCTAAAATGATGCGATTCAGAAGTAGAGTGCGTCAAACTTGGCGTATCCAATGAAGAGGGTAAAATCAAGTATCCATAGTTATTCAAAAATTGATAGAATTAGGGCATTAACAAAGTCACCTATCGATTATAGATGAAATTTCATCTAATCGAACATGTTTCGAGAAGACGATAGGCCAGAAATATATTTTCGGAGTATTGCGAAAAATGCAATATTTTCCTTACTATTATAGTCCAGCTACATATTTGACGAAAAATGTTTTTCCTCTCAAAAAATACTGAAATTATGAGAATAAGGGTTCTTTGATACGACAAATCGACTGGTGTTGTCCATTTTTCGATAAGATAAATGTTCCAAATATTAGGAGAGCATTCAAGTTAAAAGAAAACATGCCTTCATATAAAAAATAGTACAGACCAAAATAATGGAAGTATTCATTCAATTTTCTGAGAAAGTATCGTCAAAGGTCCAATCTATGATATAAAAAATCGGGAGTGCTCTAAAATGATGCGATTCAGAAGTAGAGTGCGTCAAACTTGGAGTATCCAATGTAGAGGGTAAAATCAAATATCCATAGTTATTCAAAAATTGATAGAATTAGGGCATTAACAAAGTCACCTATCGATTATAGATGAAATTTCATCTAATCGAACATGTTTCGAGAAGACGATAGGCCAAAAATATATTTTTGGAGTATTTAGAAAAATGCAATATTTTCCTTACTATAGTCCAGCTACATATTTGACAAAAAATGTTTTTCCTCTCAAAAAATATTGAAATTATGAGAATAAGGGTTCTTTGATACGACAAATCGACTGGTGTTGTTCATTTTTCGAAAAGATAAATGTTTCAAATATTAGGAGAGCATTTAAGTTAAAAGAAAACATGCCTTCATATAAAAAATAGTACAGACCAAAATAATGGAAGTATTCATTCAATTTTCTGAGAAAGTATCGTCATAGGTCCAATCTATGATATGAAAAATCAGGAGTGCTCTAAAATGATGCGATTCAGAAGTAGAGTGCGTCAAACTTGGAGTATCCAATGAAGAGGGTAAAATCAAATATCCATAGTTATTCAAAAATTGATAGAATTAGGGCATTAACAAAGTCACCTATCGATTATAGATGAAATTTCATCTAATCGAACATGTTTCGAGAAGACGATAGGCCAAAAATATATTTTCGGAGTATTGCGAAAAATGCAATATTTTCCTTACTATTATAGTCCAGCTACATATTTGGCGAAAAATGTTTTTCCTCTCAAAAAATACTGGAATTATGAGAATACCGGTTCATTGATACGACAAATCGACTGGTGTTGTCCATTTTTCGATAAGATAAATGTTTCAAATATTAGGAGAGCATTTAAGTTAAAAGAAAACATGCCTTCATATAAAAAATAGTACAGACCAAAATAATGGAAGTATTCATTCAATTTTCTGAGAAAGTATCGTCAGAGGTCCAATCTATGATAAAAAGAATCGGGAGTGCTTTAAAATGATGCAATTCAGAAGTAGAGTGCGTCAAACTTGGAGTATCCAATGAAGAGGGTAAAATCAAATATCCATAGTTATTCAAAAATTGATAGAATTAGGGCATTAACAAAGTCACCTATCGATTTTAGATGCAATTTCATATAATCGAACATGTTTCGAGTTGATGATAGGCCAAAAATATATTTTTGGAGTATTTAGAAAAATGCAATATTTTCCTTACTATAGTCCAGCTACATATTTGACGAAAAATGTTTTTCCTCTCAAAAAATATTGAAATTATGAGAATAAGGGTTCTTTGATACGACAAATCGACTGGTGTTGTCCATTTTTCGAAAAGATAAATGTTTCAAATATTACGAGAGCATTTAAGTTAAAAGAAAACATGCCTTCATATAAAAAATAGTACAGACCAAAATAATGGAAGTATTCATTCAATTTTCTGAGAAAGTATCGTGAAAGGTCCAATCTATGATATGAAGAATCGAGAGTGCTCTAAAATGATGCGATTCAGAAGTAGACTGCGTCAAACTTGCAGTATCCAATGAAGAGGGTAAAATCAAATATCCATAGTTATTCAAAAATTGATAGAATTAGGGCATTAACAAAGTCACCTATCGATTATAGATGAAATTTCATCTAATCGAACATGTTTCGAGAAGACGATAGGCCAGAAATATATTTTCGGAGTATTGCGAAAAATGCAATATTTTCCTTACTATTATAGTCCAGCTACATATTTGACGAAAAATGTTTTTCCTCTCAAAAAATACTGAAATTATGAGAATCAGGGTTCTTTGATACGACAAATCGACTGGTGTTGTCCATTTTTCGATAAGATAAATGTTCCAAATATTAGGAGAGCATTTAAGTTAAAAGAAAACATGCCTTCATATAAAAAATAGTACAGACCAAAATAATGGAAGTATTTATTCAATTTTCTGAGAAAGTATCGTCAGAGGTCCAATCTATGATATAAAGAATCGGGAGTGCTTTAAAATGATGCAATTCAGAAGTAGAGTGCGTCAAACTTGGAGTATCCAATGAAGAGGGTAAAATCAAATATCCATAGATATTCAAAAATTGATAGAATTAGGGCATTAACAAAGTCACCTATCGATTTTAGATGCAATTTCATCTAATCGAACATGTTTCGAGTTGATGATAGGCCAAAAATATATTTTTGGAGTATTTAGAAAAATGCAATATTTTCCTTACATATTTGACGAAAAATGTTTTTCCTCTCAAAAAATACTGAAATTATGAGAATCAGGGTTCTTTGATACGACAAATCGACTGGTGTTGTCCATTTTTCGATAAGATAAATGTTCCAAATATTAGGAGAGCATTTAAGTTAAAAGAAAACATGCCTTCATATAAAAAATAGTACAGACCAAAATAATGGAAGTATTCATTCAATTTTCTGAGAAAGTATCGTGAAAGGTCCAATCTATGATATGAAGAATCGAGAGTGCTCTAAAATGATGCGATTCAGAAGTAGACTGCGTCAAACTTGCAGTATCCAATGAAGAGGGTAAAATCAAATATCCATAGTTATTCAAAAATTGATAGAATTAGGGCATTAACAAAGTCACCTATCGATTATAGATGAAATTTCATCTAATCGAACATGTTTCGAGAAGACGATAGGCCAGAAATATATTTTCGGAGTATTGCGAAAAATGCAATATTTTCCTTACTATATATAGTCCAGCTACATATTTGACGAAAAATGTTTTCCCTCTCAAAAAATATTGAAATTATGAGAATTAGGGTTCTTTGATACGACAAATCGACTGGTGTTGTCCATTTTTCGATAAGATGAATGTTTCAAATATTAGGAGAGCATTTAAGTTAAAAGAAAACATGCCTTCATATAGAAAATAGTACAGACCAAAATAATGGAAGTATTCATTCAATTTTCTGAGAAAGTATCGTCAGAGGTCCAATCTATGATATAAAGAATCGGGAGTGCTTTAAAATGATGCAATTCAGAAGTAGAGTGCGTCAAACTTGGAGTATCCAATGAAGAGGGTAAAATCAAATATCCATAGATATTCAAAAATTGATAGAATTAGGGCATTAACAAAGTCACCTATCGATTTTAGATGCAATTTCATCTAATCGAACATGTTTCGAGTTGATGATAGGCCAAAAATATATTTTTGGAGTATTTAGAAAAATGCAATATTTTCCTTACTATAGTCCAGCTACATATTTGACGAAAAATGTTTTTCCTCTCAAAAAATATTGAAATTATGAGAATAAGGGTTCTTTGATACGACAAATCGACTGGTGTTGTCCATTTTTCGAAAAGATGAATGTTTCAAATATTAGGAGAGCATTTAAGTTAAAAGAAAACATGCCTTCATATAAAAAATAGTACAGACCAAAATAATGGAAGTATTCATTCAATTTTCTGAGAAAGTATCGTCAAAGGTCCAATCTATGATATGAAGAATCGGGAGTGCTCTAAAACGATGCGATTCAGAAGTAGAGTGCGTCAAACTTGGAGTATGCAATGAAGAGGGTAAAATCAAATATCCATAGTTATTCAAAAATTGATAGAATTAGGGCATTAACAAAGTCACCTATCGATTATAGATGAAATTTCATCTAATCGAACATGTTTCGAGAAGACGATAGGCCAGAAATATATTTTCGGAGTATTGCGAAAAATACAATATTTTCCTTACTATTATAGTCCAGCTACATATTTGGCGAAAAATGTTTTCCCTCTCAAAACTGGAATTATGAGAATACCGGTTCATTGATACGACAAATCGACTGGTGTTGTCCATTTTTCGATAAGATAAATGTTTCAAATATTAGGAGAGTATTTAAGTTAAAAGAAAACATGCCTTCATATAAAAAATAGTACAGACCAAAATAATGGAAGTATTCATTCGATTTTCTGAGAAAGTATCGTCAAAGGTCCAATCTATGATATGAAAAATCGGGAGTGCTCTAAAATGATGCGATTCAGAAGTAGAGTGCGTCAAACTTGGAGTATCCAATGAAGAGGGTAAAATCAAATATCCATAGTTATTCAAAAATTGATAGAATTAGGGCATTAACAAAGTCACCTATCGATTATAGATGAAATTTCATCTAATCGAACATGTTTCGAGAAGACGATAGGCCAAAAATATATTTTTGGAGTATTTAGAAAAATGCAATATTTTCCTTACATATTTGACGAAAAATGTTTTTCCTCTCAAAAAATACTGAAATTATGAGAATAAGGGTTCTTTGATACGACAAATCGACTGGTGTTGTCCATTTTTCGATATGATAAATGTTTCAAATATCAGGAGAGCATTTAAGTTAAAAGAAAACATGCCTTCATATAAAAAATAGTACATACCAAAATAATGGAAGTATTCATTCAATTTTCTGAGAAAGTATCGTGAAAGGTCCAATCTATGATATGAAGAATCGAGAGTGCTCTAAAATGATGCGATTCAGAAGTAGACTGCGTCAAACTTGCAGTATCCAATGAAGAGGGTAAAATCAAATATCCATAGTTATTCAAAAATTGATAGAATTAGGGCATTAACAAAGTCACCTATCGATTATAGATGAAATTTCATCTAATCGAACATGTTTCGAGAAGACGATAGGCCAGAAATATATTTTCGGAGTATTGCGAAAAATGCAATATTTTCCTTACTATATATAGTCCAGCTACATATTTGACGAAAAATGTTTTCCCTCTCAAAAAATATTGAAATTATGAGAATTAGGGTTCTTTGATACGACAAATCGACTGGTGTTGTCCATTTTTCGATAAGATGAATGTTTCAAATATTAGGAGAGCATTTAAGTTAAAAGAAAACATGCCTTCATATAGAAAATAGTACAGACCAAAATAATGGAAGTATTCATTCAATTTTCTGAGAAAGTATCGTCAGAGGTCCAATCTATGATATAAAGAATCGGGAGTGCTTTAAAATGATGCAATTCAGAAGTAGAGTGCGTCAAACTTGGAGTATCCAATGAAGAGGGTAAAATCAAATATCCATAGATATTCAAAAATTGATAGAATTAGGGCATTAACAAAGTCACCTATCGATTTTAGATGCAATTTCATCTAATCGAACATGTTTCGAGTTGATGATAGGCCAAAAATATATTTTTGGAGTATTTAGAAAAATGCAATATTTTCCTTACATATTTGACGAAAAATGTTTTTCCTCTCAAAAAATACTGAAATTATGAGAATCAGGGTTCTTTGATACGACAAATCGACTGGTGTTGTCCATTTTTCGATAAGATAAATGTTCCAAATATTAGGAGAGCATTTAAGTTAAAAGAAAACATGCCTTCATATAAAAAATAGTACAGACCAAAATAATGGAAGTATTCATTCAATTTTCTGAGAAAGTATCGTGAAAGGTCCAATCTATGATATGAAGAATCGAGAGTGCTCTAAAATGATGCGATTCAGAAGTAGACTGCGTCAAACTTGCAGTATCCAATGAAGAGGGTAAAATCAAATATCCATAGTTATTCAAAAATTGATAGAATTAGGGCATTAACAAAGTCACCTATCGATTATAGATGAAATTTCATCTAATCGAACATGTTTCGAGAAGACGATAGGCCAGAAATATATTTTCGGAGTATTGCGAAAAATGCAATATTTTCCTTACTATATATAGTCCAGCTACATATTTGACGAAAAATGTTTTCCCTCTCAAAAAATATTGAAATTATGAGAATTAGGGTTCTTTGATACGACAAATCGACTGGTGTTGTCCATTTTTCGATAAGATGAATGTTTCAAATATTAGGAGAGCATTTAAGTTAAAAGAAAACATGCCTTCATATAGAAAATAGTACAGACCAAAATAATGGAAGTATTCATTCAATTTTCTGAGAAAGTATCGTCAGAGGTCCAATCTATGATATAAAGAATCGGGAGTGCTTTAAAATGATGCAATTCAGAAGTAGAGTGCGTCAAACTTGGAGTATCCAATGAAGAGGGTAAAATCAAATATCCATAGATATTCAAAAATTGATAGAATTAGGGCATTAACAAAGTCACCTATCGATTTTAGATGCAATTTCATCTAATCGAACATGTTTCGAGTTGATGATAGGCCAAAAATATATTTTTGGAGTATTTAGAAAAATGCAATATTTTCCTTACTATAGTCCAGCTACATATTTGACGAAAAATGTTTTTCCTCTCAAAAAATATTGAAATTATGAGAATAAGGGTTCTTTGATACGACAAATCGACTGGTGTTGTCCATTTTTCGAAAAGATGAATGTTTCAAATATTAGGAGAGCATTTAAGTTAAAAGAAAACATGCCTTCATATAAAAAATAGTACAGACCAAAATAATGGAAGTATTCATTCAATTTTCTGAGAAAGTATCGTCAAAGGTCCAATCTATGATATGAAGAATCGGGAGTGCTCTAAAACGATGCGATTCAGAAGTAGAGTGCGTCAAACTTGGAGTATGCAATGAAGAGGGTAAAATCAAATATCCATAGTTATTCAAAAATTGATAGAATTAGGGCATTAACAAAGTCACCTATCGATTATAGATGAAATTTCATCTAATCGAACATGTTTCGAGAAGACGATAGGCCAGAAATATATTTTCGGAGTATTGCGAAAAATGCAATATTTTCCTTACTATTATAGTCCAGCTACATATTTGGCGAAAAATGTTTTCCCTCTCAAAACTGGAATTATGAGAATACCGGTTCATTGATACGACAAATCGACTGGTGTTGTCCATTTTTCGATAAGATAAATGTTTCAAATATTAGGAGAGTATTTAAGTTAAAAGAAAACATGCCTTCATATAAAAAATAGTACAGACCAAAATAATGGAAGTATTCATTCGATTTTCTGAGAAAGTATCGTCAAAGGTCCAATCTATGATATGAAAAATCGGGAGTGCTCTAAAATGATGCGATTCAGAAGTAGAGTGCGTCAAACTTGGAGTATCCAATGAAGAGGGTAAAATCAAATATCCATAGTTATTCAAAAATTGATAGAATTAGGGCATTAACAAAGTCACCTATCGATTATAGATGAAATTTCATCTAATCGAACATGTTTCGAGAAGACGATAGGCCAAAAATATATTTTTGGAGTATTTAGAAAAATGCAATATTTTCCTTACATATTTGACGAAAAATGTTTTTCCTCTCAAAAAATACTGAAATTATGAGAATAAGGGTTCTTTGATACGACAAATCGACAGGTGTTGTCCATTTTTCGATATGATAAATGTTTCAAATATCAGGAGAGCATTTAAGTTAAAAGAAAACATGCCTTCATATAAAAAATAGTACAGACCAAAATAATGGAAGTATTCATTCAATTTTCTGAGAAAGTATCGTCAAAGGTCCAATCTATGATATAAAAAATCGGGAGTGCTCTAAAATGATGCGATTCAGAAGTAGAGTGCGTCAAACTTGGAGTATCCAATGAAGAGGGTAAAATCAAATATCCATAGTTATTCAAAAATTGATAGAATTAGGGCATTAACAAAGTCACCTATCGATTATAGATGAAATTTCATCTAATCGAACATGTTTCGAGAAGTCGATAGGCCAAAAATATATTTTCGGAGTATTGCGAAAAATGCAATATTTTCCTTACTATATATAGTCAAGCTACATATTTGACGAAAAATGTTTTTCCTCTCAAAAAATATTGAAATTATGAGAATAAGGGTTCTTTGATACGACAAATCGACTGGTGTTGTCCATTTTTCGATAAGATAGATGTTTCAAATATTAGGAGAGTATTTAAGTTAAAAGAAAACATGCCTTCATATAAAAAATAGTACAGACCAAAATAATGGAAGTATTCATTTAATTTTCTGAGAAGGTTTCGTCAAAGGTCCAATCTATGATATAAAAAATCGGGAGTGCTCTAATATGATGAGATTCAGAAGTAGAGTGCGTCAAACTTGGAGTATCCAATGAAGAGGGTAAAATCAAATATCCATAGTTATTCAAAAATTGATAGAATTAGGGCATTAGCAAAGTCACCTATCTATTTTAGATGAAATTTCATCTAATCGAACATGTTTCGAGAGGATGATAGGCCAAAAATATATTTTTGGAGTATTTAGAAAAATGCAATATTTTCCTTACTATATATAGTCAAGCTACATATTTGACGAAAAATGTTTTTCCTCTCAAAAAATATTGAAATTATGAGAATAAGGGTTCTTTGATACGACAAATCGACTGGTGTTGTCCATTTTTCGATAAGATAAATGTTTCAAATATTAGGAGAGCATTTAAGTTAAAAGAAAACATGCCTTCATATAAAAAATAGTACAGACCAAAATAATGGAAGTATTCATTCAATTCTCTGAGAAAGTATCGTCAAAGGTCCAATCTATGATATAAAAAATCGGGAGTGCTCTAAAATGATGCGATTCAGAAGTAGAGTGCGTCAAACTTGGAGTATCCAATGAAGAGGGTAAAATCAAATATCCATAGTTATTCAAAAATTGATAGAATTAGGGCATTAACAAAGTCACCTATCGATTTTAGATGAAATTTCATGTAATCGAATATGTTTCGAGAGGATGATAGGCCAAAAATATATTTTTGGAGTATTGCGAAAAATGCAATATTTTCCTTACTATAGTCCAGCTACATATTTGACGAAAAATGTTTTTCCTCTCAAAAAATATTGAAATTATAAGAATAAGGGTTCTTTGATACGACAAATCGACTGGTGTTGTCCATGTTTCGATAAGATAAATGTTTCAAATATTAGGAGAGCATTTAAGTTACAAGAAAACATGCCTTCATATAAAAAATAGTACAGACCAAAATGATGGAAGTATTCATTCAATTTTCTGAGAAAGTATCGTCAAAGGTCCAATCTATGATAAAAACAATCGGGAGTGCTCTAAAATGATGCGATTCAGAAGTAGAGTGCGTCAAACTTGGAGTATCCAATAAAGAGGGTAAAATCAAATATCCATAGTTATTCAAAAATTGATAGAATTGGGGCCTTAACAAAGGCACCTGTCGATTTAAGAGGGAATTTCATCTAATCGAACATGTTTCGAGAGGATGATAGGCCAAAAATATATTTTTGGAGTATTGCGAAAAATGCAATATTTTCCTTACTATAGTCCAGCTACATATTTGACGAAAAATGTTTTTCCTCTCAAAAAATACTGAAATTATGAGAATAAGGGTTCTTTGATACGACAAATCGACTGGTGTTGTCCATTTTTCGATAAGATAAATGTTTCAAATATTAGAAGAGCATTTAATTTAATAGAAAACATGCCTTCATATAAAAAATAGTACAGACCAAAATAATGGCAGTATTCATTCAATTTTGTAAGAAAGTGTCGTCAAAGGTCCAATCTATGATATAAACAATCGGGAGTGCTCTAAAATGATGCGATTCAGAAGTAGAGTGCGTCAAACTTGGAGTATCCAATGAAGAGGGTAAAATCAAATATCCATAGTTATTCAAAAATTGATAGAATTAGGGCATTAACAAAGTCACCTATCGAATTTAGATGAAATTTCATCTAATCGAACATGTTTCGAGAGGATGATAGGCCAAAAATATATTTTTGGAGTATTGCGAAAAATGCAATATTTTCCTTACTATAGTCCAGCTACATATTTGACGAAAAATGTTTTTCCTCTCAAAAAATATTGAAATTATGAGAATAAGGGTTCTTTGATACGACAAATCGACTGGTGTTGTCCATGTTTCGATAAGATAAATGTTTCTAATATTAGGAGAGCATTTAAGTTAAAAGAAAACATGCCTTCATATAAAAAATAGTACAGACCAAAATGATGGAAGTATTCATTCAATTTTCTGAGAAAGTATCGTCAAAGGTCCAATCTATGATATAAACAATCGGGAGTGCTCTAAGATAATGCGATTCAGAAGTAGAGTGCGTCAAACTTGGAGTATCCAATGGAGAGGGTAAAATCAAATATCCATAGTTATTCAAAAATTGATAGAATTAGGGCATTAACAAAGTCACCTATCGATTTCAGATGAAATTTCATCTAATCGAACATGTTTCGAGAGGATGATAGGCCAAAAATATATTTTTGGAGAATTGCGAAAAATGCAATATTTTCCTTACTATATATAGTCCAGCTACATATTTGACGAAAAATGTTTTTCCTCTCAAAAAATATTGAAATTATGAGAATAAGGGTTCTTTGATACGACAAATCGACTGGTGTTGTCCATTTTTCGATAAGATAAATGTTTCAAATATTAGGAGAGCATTTAAGTTAAAAGAAAACATGCCTTCATATAAAAATTAGTACAGACCAAAATAATGGAAGTACTTATTCAATTTTCTGAGAAAGTATCGTCAAAGGTCCAATCTATGATATAAAAAATCGGGAGTGCTCTAAAATGATGCGATTCAGAAGTAGAGTGCGTCAAACTTGGAGTATCCAATGAAGAGAGTGAAATCAAATATCCATAGTTATTCAAAAATTGATAGAATTAGGGCATCAACAAAGTCACCTATCGATTTTAGATGAAATTTCATCTAATCGAACATGTTTCGAGAGGATGATAGGCCTAAAATATATTTTTGGAGTATTGCGAAAAATGCAATATTTTCCTTACTATAGTCCAGCTACATATTTGACGAAAAATGTTTTTCCTCTCAAAAAATACTGAAATTATGAGAATTAGGGTTCTTTGTTACGACAAATCGACTGGTGTTGTCCATTTTTCGATAAGATAAATGTTTCAAATATTAGGAGAGCATTTAAGTTAAAAGAAAACATGCCTTCATATAAAAAATAGTACAGACCAAAATAATGAAAGTATTCATTCCATTTTCTGACAAAGTATCGTCGAAGGTCCAATCTATGATATAAAAAATCGGGAGTGCTCGAAAATGATGCGATTCAGGAGTAGAGTGCGTCAAACCTGGAGTATCCAATGAAGAGGGTAAAATCAAATATCCATAGTTATTCAAAAATTGATAGAATTAGGGCATTAACAAAGTCACCTATCGATTTTAGATGAAATTTCATCTAATCGAACATGTTTCGAGAGGATGATAGGCCAAAAATATATTTTTGGAGTATTGCGAAAAATGCAATATTTTCCTTACTATAGTCCAGCTACATATTTGACGAAAAATGTTTTTCCTCTCAAAAAATACTGAAATTATGAGAATAAGGGTTCTTTGATACGACAAATCGACTGGTGTTGTCCATTTTTCGATAAGATAAATGTTTCAAATATTAGGAGAGCATTTAAGTTAAAAGAAAACATGCCTTCATATAAAAAATAGTACACACCAAAATAATGGAAGTATCCATTCAATTTTTTGAGAAAGTATCGTCAAAGGTCCAATCTATGATATAAAAAATCGGGAGTGCTCTGAAATGATGCGATTCAGAAGTAGAGTGCGTCAAACTTGGAGTATCCAATGAAGAGGGTGAAAGCAAATATCCATAGTTATTCAAAAATTGATAGAATTAGGGCATCAACAAAGTCACCTATCGATTTTAGATGAAATTTCATCTAATCGGACATGTTTCGAGAGGATGATAGGCCTAAAATATATTTTTGGAGTATTGCGAAAAATGCAATATTTTCCAGCTACATATTTGACGAAAAATGTTTTTCCTCTCAAAAAATACTGAAATTATGAGAATAAGGGTTCTTTGTTACGACAAATCGACTGGTGTTGTCCATTTTTCGATAAGATAAATGTTTCAAATATTAGGAGTGCATTTAAGTTAAAAGAAAACATGCCTTCATATAAAAAATAGTACAGACCAAAATAATGGAAGTATTCATTCAATTTTCTGACAAAGTATCGTCAAAGGTCCAATCTATGATATAAAAAATCGGAAGTGCTCGAAAATGATGCGATTCAGGAGTAGAGTGCGTCAAACCTAGAGGGGAAAATCAAATATCCATAGTTATTCAAAAATTGATAGAATTAGGGCATTAACAAAGTCACCTATCGATTTTAGATGAAATTTCATCTAATCGAACATGTTTCGAGAGGATGATAGGCCAAAAATATATTTTTGGAGTATTGCGAAAAATGCAATATTTTCCTTACTATATATAGTCCAGCTACATATTTGACGAAAAATGTTTTTCCTCTCAAAAAATATTGAAATTATGAGAATTAGGGTTCTTTGATACGACAAATCGACTGGTGTTGTCCATTTTCGATAAGATGAATGTTTCAAATATTAGGAGAGCATTTAAGTTAAAAGGAAACATGCCTTCATATAAAAAATAGTACAGACCAAAATAATGGAAGTATTCATTCAATTTTCTGAGAAAGTATCGTCAGAGGTCCAATCTATGATATAAAGAATCGGGAGTGCTTTAAAATGATGCAATTCAGAAGTAGAGTGCGTCAAACTTGGAGTATCCAATGAAGAGGGTAAAATCAAATATCCATAGTTATTCAAAAATTGATAGAATTAGGGCATTAACAAAGTCACCTATCGATTTTAGATGCAATTTCATCTAATCGAACATGTTTCGAGTTGATGATAGGCCAAAAATATATTTTTGGAGTATTTAGAAAAATGCAATATTTTCCTTACTATAGTCCAGCTACATATTTGACGAAAAATGTTTTTCCTCTCAAAAAATATTGAAATTATGAGAATAAGGGTTCTTTGATACGACAAATCGACTGGTGTTGTCCATTTTTCGAAAAGATAAATGTTTCAAATATTAGGAGAGCATTTAAGTTAAAAGAAAATATGCCTTCATATAAAAAATAGTACAGACCAAAATAATGGAAGTATTCATTCAATTTTCTGAGAAAGTATCGTCAAAGGTCCAATCTATGATATGAAGAATCGGGAGTGCTCTAAAATGATGCGATTCAGAAGTAGAGTGCGTCAAACTTGGAGTATCCAATGAAGAGGGTAAAATCAAATATCCATAGTTATTCAAAAATTGATAGAACTAGGGCATTAACAAAGTCACCTATCGATTATAGATGAAATTTCATCTAATCGAACATGTTTCGAGAAGACGATAGGCCAAAAATATATTTTCGGAGTATTGCGAAAAATGCAATATTTTCCTTACTATTATAGTCCAGCTACATATTTGGCGAAAAATGTTTTTCCTCTCAAAAAATACTGGAATTATGAGAATACCGGTTCATTGATACGACAAATCGACTGGTGTTGTCCATTTTTCGATAAGATAAATGTTTCAAATATTAGGAGAGTATTTAAGTTAAAAGAAAACATGCCTTCATATAAAAAATAGTACAGACCAAAATAATGGAAGTATTCATTCAATTTTCTGAGAAAGTATCGTCAAAGGTCCAATCTATGATATGAAAAATCGGGAGTGCTCTAAAATGATGCGATTCAGAAGTAGAGTGCGTCAAACTTGGAGTATCCAATGAAGAGGGTAAAATCAAATATCCATAGTTATTCAGAAATTGATAGAATTAGGGCATTAACAAAGTCACCTATCGATTATAGATGAAATTTCATCTAATCGAACATGTTTCGAGAAGACGATAGGCCAAAAATATATTTTTGGAGTATTTAGAAAAATGCAATATTTTCCTTACTATAGTCCAGCTACATATTTGACGAAAAATGTTTTTCCTCTCAAAAAATATTGAAATTATGAGAATAAGGGTTCTTTGATACGACAAATCTACTGGTGTTGTCCATTTTTCGATAAGATAAATGTTTCAAATATTAGGAGAGTATTTAAGTTAAAAGAAAACATGCCTTCATATAAAAAATAGTACAGACCAAAATAATGGAAGCATTCATTCAATTTTCTGAGAAAGTATCGTCAAAGGTCCAATCTATGATATGAAAAATCGGGAGTGCTCTAAAATGATGCGATTCAGAAGTAGAGTGCGTCAAACTTGGAGTATCCAATGAAGAGGGTAAAATCAAATATCCATAGTTATTCAGAAATTGATAGAATTAGGGCATTAACAAAGTCAGCTATCGATTATAGATGAAATTTCATCTAATCGAACATGTTTCGAGAAGACGATAAGCCAAAAATATATTTTTGGAGTATTTAGAAAAATGCAATATTTTCCTTACTATAGTCCAGCTACATATTTGACGAAAAATGTTTTTCCTCTCAAAAAATACTGAAATTATGAGAATAAGGGTTCTTTGATACGACAAATCGAGTGGTGTTGTCCATTTTTCGATAAGATAAATGTTTCAAATATTAGGAGAGCATTTAAGTTAAAAGAAAACATGCCTTCATATAAAAAATAGTACAGACCAAAATAATGGAAGTATTCATTCAATTTTCTGAGAAAGTATCGTCAAAGGTCCAATCTATGATATAAAAAATCGGGAGTGCTCTAAAATGATGCGATTCAGAAGTAGAGTGCGTCAAACTTGGAGTATCCAATGAAGAGGGTAAAATCAAATATCCATAGTTATTCAAAAATTGATAGAATTAGGGCATTAACAAAGTCACCTATCGATTATAGATGAAATTTCATCTAATCGAACATGTTTCGAGAAGACGATAGGCCAAAAATATATTTTTGGAGGATTTAGAAAAATGCAATATTTTCCTTACTATAGTCCAGCTACATATTTGACGAAAAATGTTTTTCCTCTCAAAAAATATTGAAATTATGAGAATAAGGGTTCTTTGATACGACAAATCGACTGGTGTTGTTCATTTTTCGAAAAGATAAATGTTTCAAATATTAGGAGAGCATTTAAGTTAAAAGAAAACAAGCCTTCATATAAAAAATAGTACAGACCAAAATAATGGAAGTATTCATTCAATTTTCTGAGAAAGTATCGTCAAAGGTCCAATCTATGATATGAAAAATCGGGAGTGCTCTAAAATGATGCGATTCAGAAGTAGAGTGCGTCAAACTTGGAGTATCCAATGAAGAGGGTAAAATCAAATATCCATAGTTATTCAAAAATTGATAGAATTAGGGCATTAACAAAGTCACCTATCGATTATAGATGAAATTTCATCTAATCGAACATGTTTCGAGAAGACGATAGGCCAAAAATATATTTTCGGAGTATTGCGAAAAATGCAATATTTTCCTTACTATTATAGTCCAGCTACATATTTGGCGAAAAATCTTTTTCCTCTCAAAAAATACTGGAATTATGAGAATACCGGTTCATTGATACGAAAAATCGACTGGTGTTGTCCATTTTTCGATAAGATAAATGTTTCAAATATTAGGAGAGTATTTAAGTTAAAAGAAAACATGCCTTCATATAAAAAATAGTACAGACCAAAATAATGGAAGTATTCATTCAATTTTCTGAGAAGGTTTCGTCAAAGGTCCAATCTATGATATAAAAAATCGGGAGTGCTCTAATATGATGAGATTCAGAAGTAGAGTGCGTCAAACTTGAAGTATCCAATGAAGAGGGTAAAATCAAATATCCATAGTTATTCAAAAATTGATAGAATTAGGGCATTAACAAAGTCACCTATCGATTTTAGATGAAATTTCATGTAATCGAATATGTTTTGAGAGGATGATAGGCCAAAAATATATTTTTGGAGTATTGCGAAAAATGCAATATTTTCCTTACTATATATAGTCAAGCTACATATTTGACGAAAAATGTTTTTCCTCTCAAAAAATATTGAAATTGTGAGAATAAGGGTTCTTTGATACGACAAATCGACTGGTGTTGTCCATTTTTCGATAAGATAAATGTTTCAAATATTAGGGGAGCATTTAAGTTAAAAGAAAACATGCCTTCATATAAAGAATAGTACAGACCAAAATAATGGAAGTATTCATTCAATTTTCTCAAAAAGTATTGTCAAAGGTCCAATCTATGATATAAAAAATCTGAGTGCTCTAAAATGATGCGATTCAGAAGTAGAGTGCGTCAAACTTGGAGTATCCCATGAAGAGGGTAAAATCAAATATCCATAGTTATTCAAAAATTGATAGAATTAGGGCATTAACAAAGTCACCAATCGATTTTAGATGAAATTTCATGTAATCGAATATGTTTCGGGAGGATGATAGGCCAAAAATATATTTTTGGAGTATTGCGAAAAATGCAATATTTTCCTTACTATAGTCCAGCTACATATTTGACGAAAAATGTTTTTCCTCTCAAAAAATATTGAAATTATGAGAATAAGGGTTCTTTGATACGACAAATCGACTGGTGTTGTCCATTTTTCGATAAGATAAATGTTTCAAATATTAGGAGAGCACTTAAGTTAAAAGAAAACATGCCTTCATATAAAAAATAGTACAGACCAAAATGATGGAAGTATTCATTCAATTTGCTGAGAAAGTATCGTCAAAGGTCCAATCTATGATATAAACAATCGGGAGTGCTCTAAGATAATGCGATTCAGAAGTAGAGTGCGTCAAACTTGGAGTATCCAATGGAGAGGGTAAAATCAAATATCCATAGTTATTCAAAAATTGATAGAATTAGGGCATTAACAAAGTCACCTATCGATTTTAGATGAAATTTCATCTAATCGAACATGTTTCGAGAGGATGATAGGCCAAAAATATATTTTTGGAGAATTGCGAAAAATGCAATATTTTCCTTACTATATATAGTCCAGCTACATATTTGACGAAAAATGTTTTTCCTCTCAAAAAATATTGAAATTATGAGAATAAGGGTTCTTTGATACGACAAATCGACTGGTGTTGTCCATTTTTCGATAAGATAAATGTTCCAAATATTAGGAGAGCATTTAAGTTAAAAGAAAACATGCCTTCATATAAAAAATAGTACAGACCAAAATAATGGAAGTACTCATTCAATTTTCTGAGAAAGTATCGTCAAAGGTCCAATCTATGATATAAAAAATCGGGAGTGCTCTAAACTGATTCGATTCAGAAGTAGAGTGCGTCAAACTTGGAGTATCCAATGAAGAGGGTAAAATCAAATATCCATAGTTATTCAAAAATTGATAGAATTGGGGCCTTAACAAAGTCACCTGTCGATTTAAGAGGGAATTTCATCTAATCGAACATGTTTCGAGAGGATGATAGGCCAAAAATATATTTTTGGAGTATTGCGAAAAACGCAATATTTTCCTTACTATAGTCCAGCTACATATTTGACGAAAAATGTTTTTCCTCTCAAAAAATACTGAAATTATGAGAATAAGGGTTCTTTGATACGACAAATCGACTGGTGTTGTCCATTTTTCGATAAGATAAATGTTTCAAATATTAGAAGAGCATTTAATTTAATAGAAAACATGCCTTCATATAAAAAATAGTACAGACCAAAATAATGGAAGTATTCATTCAATTTTCTGAGAAAGTATCGTCGAAGGTCCAATCTATGAGATAAACAATCGGGAGTGCTCTAAAATGATGCGATTCAGAAGTAGAGTGCGTCAAACTTGGAGTATCCAATGAAGAGGTTAAAATCAAATATCCATAGTTATTCAAAAATTGATAGAATTAGGGCATTAACAAAGTCACCTATCGATTTTAGATGAAATTTCATCTAATCGAACATGTTTCGAGAGGATGATAGGCCAAAAATATATTTTTGGAGTATTGCGAAAAATGCAATATTTTCCCTACTATAGTCCAGCTACATATTTGACGAAAAATGTTTTTCCTCTCAAAAAATATTGAAATTATGAGAATAAGGGTTCTTTGATACGACAAATCGACTGGTGTTGTCCATGTTTCGATAAGATAAATGTTTCTAATATTAGGAGAGCATTTAAGTTAAAAGAAAACATGCCTTCATATAAAAAATAGTACAGACCAAAATGATGGAAGTATTCATTCAATTTTCTGAGAAAGTATCGTCAAAGGTCCAATCTATGATAAAAACAATCGTGAGTGTTCTAAAATGATGCGATTCAGAAGTAGAGTGCGTCAAACTTGGAGTATCCAATGAAGAGGGTAAAATCAAATATCCATAGTTATTCATAAATTCATAGAATTAGGGCATTAACAAAGTCACCTATCGATTTTAGATGAAATTTCATCTAATCGAACATGTTTCGAGAGGATGATAGGCCAAAAATATATTTTTGGAGTATTGCGAAATATGCAATATTTTCCTTACTATATATAGTCCAGCTGCATATTTGACGAAAAATGTTTTTCCTCTCAAAAAATACTGAAATTATGAGAATAAGGGTTCTTTGATACGACAAATCGACTGGTGTTGTCCATGTTTCGATAAAATAAATGTTTCAAATATTAGGAGAGCATTTAAGTGGAAAGAAAACATGCCTTCATATAAAAAATAGTACAGACCGAAATGATGGAAGTATTCATTCAATTTTCTGAGAAAGTATCGTCAAAGGTCCAATCTATGATAAAAACAATCGGTAGTGCTCTAAAATGATGCGATTCAGAAGTAGAGTGCGTCAAACTTGGAGTATTCAATGAAGAGGGTAAAATCAAATATCCATAGTTATTCAAAAATTGATAGAATTAGGGCATTAACAAAGTCACCTATCGATTTCAGATGAAACTCCATCTAATCGAACATGTTTCGAGAGGATGATAGGCCAAAAATATATTTTTGGAGTATTGCGAAAAATGCAATATTTTCCTTACTATATATTTGACGAAAAATGTTTTTCCTCTCAAAAAATATTGAAATTATGAGAATAAGGGTTCTTTGATACGACAAATCAACTGGTGTTGTCCATTTTTCGATAAGATAAATGTTTCAAATATTAGGAGAGCATTTAAGTTAAAAGAAAACATGCCTTCATATAAAAAATAGTACAGACCAAAATGATGGAAGTATTCATTCAATTTTCTGAGAAAGTATCGTCAAAGGTCCAATCTATGATATGAACAATCGGGAGTGCTCTAAGATAATGCGATTCAGAAGTAGAGTGCGTCAAACTTGGAGTATCCAATGGAGAGGGTAAAATCAAATATCCATAGTTATTCAAAAATTGATAGAATTAGGGCATTAACAAAGTCACCTATCGATTTTAGATGAAATTTCATCTAATCGAACATGTTTCGAGAGGATGATAGGCCAAAAATATATTTTTGGAGAATTGCGAAAAATGCAATATTTTCCTTACTATATATAGTCCATCTACATATTTGACGAAAAATGTTTTTCCTCTCAAAAAATATTGAAATTATGAGAATAAGGGTTCTTTGATACGACAAATCGACTGGTGTTGTCCATTTTTCGATAAGATAAATGTTCCAAATATTAGGAGAGCATTTAAGTTAAAAGAAAACATGCCTTCATATAAAAAATAGTACAGACCAAAATAATGGAAGTACTTATTCAATTTTCTGAGAAAGTATCGTCAAAGGTCCAATCTATGATATAAAAAATCGGGAGTGCTCTAAAATGATTCGATTCAGAAGTAGAGTGCGTCAAACTTGGAGTATCCAATGAAGAGGGTAAAATCAAATATCCATAGTTATTCAAAAATTGATAGAATTGGGGCCTTAACAAAGTCACCTGTCGATTTAAGAGGGAATTTCATCTAATCGAACATGTTTCGAGAGGATGATAGGCCAAAAATATATTTTTGGAGTATTGCGAAAAACGCAATATTTTCCTTACTGTCCAGCTACATATTTGACGAAAAATGTTTTTCCTCTCAAAAAATACTGAAATTATGAGAATAAGGGTTCTTTGATACGACAAATCGACTGGTGTTGTCCATTTTTCGATAAGATAAATGTTTCAAATATTAGAAGAGCATTTAATTTAATAGAAAACATGCCTTCATATAAAAAATAGTACAGACCAAAATAATGGAAGTATTCATTCAATTTTCTGAGAAAGTATCGTCGAAGGTCCAATCTATGAGATAAACAATCGGGAGTGCTCTAAAATGATGCGATTCAGAAGTAGAGTGCGTCAAACTTGGAGTATCCAATGAAGAGGTTAAAATCAAATATCCATAGTTATTCAAAAATTGATAGAATTAGGGCATTAACAAAGTCACCTATCGATTTTAGATGAAATTTCATCTAATCGAACATGTTTCGAGAGGATGATAGGCCAAAAATATATTTTTGGAGTATTGCGAAAAATGCAATATTTTCCCTACTATAGTCCAGCTACATATTTGACGAAAAATGTTTTTCCTCTCAAAAAATATTGAAATTATGAGAATAAGGGTTCTTTGATACGACAAATCGACTGGTGTTGTCCATGTTTCGATAAGATAAATGTTTCTAATATTAGAAGAGCATTTAAGTTAAAAGAAAACATGCCTTCATATAAAAAATAGTACAGACCAAAATGATCGAAGTATTCATTCAATTTTCTGAGAAAGTATCGTCAAAGGTCCAATCTATGATAAAAACAATCGTGAGTGTTCTAAAATGATGCGATTCAGAAGTAGAGTGCGTCAAACTTGGAGTATCCAATGAAGAGGGTAAAATCAAATATCCATAGTTATTCATAAATTCATAGAATTAGGGCATTAACAAAGTCACCTATCGATTTTAGATGAAATTTCATCTAATCGAACATGTTTCGAGAGGATGATAGGCCAAAAATATATTTTTGGAGTATTGCGAAAAATGCAATATTTTCCTTACTATATATAGTCCAGCTGCATATTTGACGAAAAATGTTTTTCCTCTCAAAAAATACTGAAATTATGAGAATAAGGGTTCTTTGATACGACAAATCGACTGGTGTTGTCCATGTTTCGATAAGATAAATGTTCCAAATATTAGGAGAGCATTTAAGTTAAAAGAAAACATGCCTTCATATAAAAAATAGTACAGACCAAAATGATGGAAGTATTCATTCAATTTTCTGAGAAAGTATCGTCAAAGGTCCAATCTATGATGAAAACAATCGGTAGTGCTCTAAAATGATGCGATTCAGAAGTAGAGTGCGTCAAACTTGGAGTATTCAATGAAGAGGGTAAAATCAAATATCCATAGTTATTCAAAAATTGATAGAATTAGGGCATTAACAAAGTCACCTATCGATTTCAGATGAAATTCCATCTAATCGAACATGTTTCGAGAGGATGATAGGCCAAAAATATATTTTTGGAGTATTGCGAAAAATGCAATATTTTCCTTACTATATATTTGACGAAAAATGTTTTTCCTCTCAAAAAATATTGAAATTATGAGAATAAGGGTTCTTTGATACGACAAATCGACTGGTGTTGTCCATTTTTCGATAAGATGAATGTTTCAAATATTAGGAGAGCATTTAAGTTAAAAGAAAACATGCCTTCATATAAAAAATAGTACAGACCAAAATGATGGAAGTATTCATTCAATTTTCTGAGAAAGTATCGTCAAAGGTCCAATCTATGATATAAACAATCGGGAGTGCTCTAAGATAATGCGATTCAGAAGTAGAGTGCGTCAAACTTGGAGTATCCAATGGAGAGGGTAAAATCAAATATCCATAGTTATTCAAAAATTGATAGAATTAGGGCATTAACAAAGTCACCTATCGATTTTAGATGAAATTTCATCTAATCGAACATGTTTCGAGAGGATGATAGGCCAAAAATATATTTTTGGAGAATTGCGAAAAATGCAATATTTTCCTTACTATATATAGTCCAGCTACATATTTGACGAAAAATGTTTCTCCTCTCAAAAAATATTGAAATTATGAGAATAAGGGTTCTTTGATACGAGAAATCGACTGGTGTTGTCCATTTTTCGATAAGATAAATGTTTCAAATATTAGGAGAGCATTTAAGTTAAAAGAAAACATGCCTTCATATAAAAAATAGTACAGACCAAAATAATGGAAGTACTTATTCAATTTTCTGAGAAAGTATCGTCAAAGGTCCAACCTATGATATAAAAAATCGGGAGTGCTCTAAAATGATGCGATTCAGAAGTAGAGTGCGTCAAACTTGGAGTATCCAATGAAGAGGGTAAAATCAAATATCCATAGTTATTCAAAAATTGATAGAATTGGGGCCTTAACAAAGTCACCTATCGATTTAAGAGGGAATTTCATCTAATCGAACATGTTTCGAGAGGATGATAGGCCAAAAATATATTTTTGGAGTATTGCGAAAAATGCAATATTTTCCTTACTATAGTCCAGCTACATATTTGACGAAAAATGTTTTTCCTCTCAAAAAATACTGAAATTATGAGAATAAGGGTTCTTTGATACGACAAATCGACTGGTGTTGTCCATTTTTCGATAAGATAAATGTTTCAAATATTAGAAGAGCATTTAATTTAATAGAAAACATGCCTTCATATAAAAAATAGTACAGACCAAAATAATGGAAGTATTCATTCAATTTTCTGAGAAAGTATCGTCTAAGGTCCAATCTATGATATAAACAATCGGGAGTGCTCTAAAATGATGCGATTCAGAAGTAGAGTGCGTCAAACTTGGAGTATCCAATGAAGAGGGTAAAATCAAATATCCATAGTTATTCAAAAATTGATAGAATTAGGGCATTAACAAAGTCACCTATCGATTTTAGATGGAATTTCATCTTATCGAACATGTTTCGAGAGGATGATAGGCCAAAAATATATTTTTGGAGTATTGCGAAAAATGCAATATTTTCCTTACTATATATAGTCCAGCTACATATTTGACGAAAAATGTTTTTCCTCTCAAAAAATATTGAAATTATGAGAATAAGGGTTCTTTGATACGGCAAATACGGCAAATCGACTGGTGTTGTCCATTTTCCGATAAGATAAATGTTTCAAATATTAGGAGAGCATTTAAGTTAAAAGAAAACATGCCTTCATATAAAAAATAGTACAGACCAAAATAATGGAAGTATTCATTCAATTTTCTGAGAAAGTATCGTCAAAGGTCCAATCTATGATATAAAAAATCGGGAGTGCTCTAAAATGATTCGATTCAGAAGTAGAGTGCGTCAAACTTGGAGTATCCAATGAAGAGGGTAAAATCAAATATCCATAGTTATTCAAAAATTGATAGAATTGGGGCCTTAACAAAGTCACCTGTCGATTTAAGAGGGAATTTCATCTAATCGAACATGTTTCGAGATGATGATAGGCCAAAAATATATTTTTGGAGTATTGCGAAAAATGCAATATTTTCCTTACTATAGTCCAGCTACATATTTGACGAAAAATGTTTTTCCTCTCAAAAAATACTGAAATTATGAGGATAAGGGTTCTTTGATACGACAAATCGACTGGTGTTGTCCATTTTTCGATAAGATAAATGTTTCAAATATTAGAAGAGCATTTAAGTTAAAAGAAAACATGCCTTCATATAAAAAATAGTACAGACCAAAATAATGGAAGTATTCATTCAATTTTCTGAGAAAGTATCGTCAAAGGTCCAATCTATGATATAAAAAATCGGGAGTGCTCTAAAATGATGCGATTCAGAAGTAGAGTGCGTCAAACTTGGAGTATCCAATGAAGAGGGTAAAATCAAATATCCATAGTTATTCAAAAATTGATAGAATTAGGGCATTAACAATGTCACCTATCTATTTTAGATGAAATTTCATCTAATCGAACATGTTTCGAGAGGATGATAGGCCAAAAATATATTTTTGGAGTATTGCGAAAAAAGCAATATTTTCCTTACTATATATAGTCCAGCTACATATTTGACGAAAAATGTTTTTCCTCTCAAAAAATATTGAAATTATGAGAATAAGGGTTCTTTGATACGGCAAATCGACTGGTGTTGTCCATTTTCCGATAAGATAAATGTTTCAAATATTAGGAGAGCATTTAAGTTAAAAGAAAACATGCCTTCATATAAAAAATAGTACAGACCAAAATAATGGAAGTATTCATTCAATTTTCTGAGAAAGTATCGTCAAAGGTCCAATCTATGATATAAAAAATCGGGAGTGCTCTAAAATGATGCGATTCAGAAGTAGAGTGCGTCAAACTTGGAGTATCCAATGAAGAGGGTAAAATCAAATATCCATAGTTATTCAAAAATTGATAGAATTGGGGCCTTAACAAAGTCACCTATCGATTTAAGATGGAATTTCATCTAATAGAACATGTTTCGATAGAATGATAGGCCAAAAATATATTTTTGGAGTATTGCGAAAAATGCAATATTTTCCTTACTACATATTTGACGAAAAATGTTTTTCCTCTCAAAAAATACTGAAATTATGAGAATAAGGGTTCTTTGATACGACAAATCGACTGGTGTTGTCCATTTTTCGATAAGATAAATGTTTCAAATATTAGAAGAGCATTTAATTTAATAGAAAACATGCCTTCATATAAAAAATAGTACAGACCAAAATAATGGAAGTATTCATTCAATTTTCTGAGAAAGTATCGTCAAAGGTCCAATCTATGATATAAACAATCGGGAGTGCTCTAAAATGATGCGATTCAGAAGTAGGGTGCGTCAAACTTGGAGTATCCAATGAAGAGGGTATAATCAAATATCCATAGTTATTCAAAAATTGATAGAATTAGGGCATTAACAAAGTCACCTATCGATTTTAGATGAAATTTCATGTAATCGAATATGTTTCGAGAGGATGATAGGCCAAAAATATATTTTTGGAGTATTGCGAAAAATGCAATATTTTCCTTACTACAGTCCAGCTACATATTTGACGAAAAATGTTTTTCCTCTCAAAAAATATTGGAATTATGAGAATACGGGTTCTTCGATACGACAAATTGACTGGTGTTGTCCATTCTTCGAAAAGATAAATGTTTCAAATATTAGGAGAGCATTTAAGTTAGGAGAAAACATGCCTTCATATAAAAAATAGTACAGACCAAAATAATGGAAGTATTCATTCAATTTTCTGAGAAAGTATCGTCAAAGGTCCAATCTATGATATAAAAATCGGGAGTGCTCTAAAATGATGCGATTCAGAAGAAGAGTGCGTCAAACTTGGAGTATCCAATGAAGAGGGTAAAATCAAATATCCATAGTTATTCAAAAATTGATAGAATTAGGGCATTAACAAAGTCACCTATCGATTTTAGATGAAATTTCATGTAATCGAATATGTTTCGTGAGGATGATAGGCCAAAAATATATTTTTGGAGTATTGCGAAAAATGCAATATTTTCCTTACTATATATAGTCCAGCTACATATTTGACGAAAAATGTTTTTCCTCTCAAAAAATATTGAAATTATGAGAATAAGGGTTCTTTGATACGGCAAATCGACTGGTGTTGTCCATTTTCCGATAAGATAAATGTTTCAAATATTAGGAGAGCATTTAAGTTAAAAGAAAACATGCCTTCATATAAAAAATAGTACAGACCAAAATAATGGAAGTATTCATTCAATTTTCTGAGAAAGTATCGTCAAAGGTCCAATCTATGATATAAAAAATCGGGAGTGCTCTAAAATGATGCGATTCAGAAGTAGAGTGCGTCAAACTTGGAGTATCCAATGAAGAGGGTAAAATCAAATATCCATAGTTATTCAAAAATTGATAGAATTAGGGCATTAACAATGTCACCTATCTATTTTAGATGAAATTTCATCTAATCGAACATGTTTCGAGAGGATGATAGGCCAAAAATATATTTTTGGAGTATTGCGAAAAATGTAATATTTTCCTTACTATATATAGTCCAGCTACATATTTGACGAAAAATGTTTTTCCTCTCAAAAAATATTGAAATTATGAGAATAAGGGTTCTTTGATACGAGAAATCGACTGGTGTTGTCCATTTTCCGATAAGTTAAAGGTTTCAAATATTAGGAGAGCATTTAAGTTAGAAGAAAACATGCCTTCATATAAAAAATAGTACAGACCAAAATAATGGAAGTATTCATTCAATTTTCTGAGAAAGTATCGTCAAAGGTCCAATCTATGATATAAAGAATCGGGAGTGCTTTAAAATGATGCGATTCAGAAGTAGAGTGCGTCAAACTTGTAGTATCCAATGAAGAGGGTAAAATCAAATATCCATAGTTATTCAAAAATTGATAGAATTAGGGCATTAACAAAGTCACCTATCGATTTTAGATGCAATTTCATCTAATCGAACATGTTTCGAGATGATGATAGGCCAAAAATATAGTTTTGGAGTATATAGAAAAATGCATTATTTTCCTTACTATATATAGTCCAGCTACATATTTGACGAAAAATGTTTTTCCTCTCAGAAAATATTGAAATTAGGAGAATAAGGGTTCTTTGATACGAGAAATCGACTGGTGTTGTCCATTTTCCGATAAGTTAAATGTTTCAAATATTAGGAGAGCATTTAAGTTAGAAGAAAACATGCCTTCATATAAAAAATAGTACAGACCAAAATTATGGAAGTATTCATTCAATTTTCTGAGAAAGTATCGTCAAAGGTCCAATCTATGATATAAAGAATCGGGAGTGCTTTAAAATGATGCGATTCAGAAGTAGAGTGCGTCAAACTTGTAGTATCCAATGGAGAGGGTAAAATCAAATATCCATAGTTATTCAAAAATTGATAGAATTAGGGCATTAACAAAGTCACCTATCGATTTTAGATGCAATTTCATCTAATCGAACATGTTTCGAGATGATGGTAGGCCAAAAATATATTTTTGGAGTATTTAGAAAAATGCATTATTTTCCTTACTATATATAGTCCAGCTACATATTTGACGAAAAATGTTTTTCCTCTCAGAAAATATTGAAATTATGAGAATAAGGGTTCTTTGATACGACAAATCGACTGGTGTTGTCCATTTTCCGTTAAGATAAATGTTTCAAATATTAGGAGAGCATTCAAGTCAAAAGAAAACATGCCTTCATATAAAAAATAGTACAGACCAAAATAATGGAAGTATTCATTCAATTTTCTGAGAAAGTATCGTCAAAGGTCCAATCTATGATATAAAAAATCGGGAGTGTTCTGAAATGATGCGATTCAGAAGTAGAGTGCGTCAAACTTGGAGTATCCAATGAAGAGGGTGAAATCAAATATCCATAGTTATTCAAAAATTGATAGATTTAGGGCATTAACAAAGTCACCTATCGATTTTAGATGAAATTTCATGTAATCGAATATGTTTCGAGAGGATGATAGGCCAAAAATATATTTTTGGAGTATTGCGAAAAATGCAATATTTTCCTTACTATAGTCCAGCTACATATTTGACGAAAAATGTTTTTTCTCTCAAAAAATATTGAAATTATGAGAATAAGGGTTCTTTGATACAACAAATCGACTGGTGTTGTCCATTTTTCGATAAGATAAATGTTTCAAATATTTGGAGAGCATTTAAGTTAAAAGAAAACATGCCTTCATATAAAAAATAGTACAGACCAAAATAATGGAAGTATTCATTCAATTTTCTGAGAAAGTATCGTCAAAGGTCCAATCTATGATATAAAAAATCGGGAGTGTTCTAAAATGATGCGATTCAGAAGTAGAGTGCGTCAAACTTGGAGTATCCAATGAAGAGGGTGAAATCAAATATCCATAGTTATTCAAAAATTGATAGATTTAGGGCATTAACAAAGTCACCTATCGATTTTAGATGAAATTTCATGTAATCGAATATGTTTCGAGAGGATGATAGGCCAAAAATATATTTTTGGAGTATTGCGAAAAATGCAATATTTTCCTTACTATAGTCCAGCTACATATTTGACGAAAAATGTTTTTCCTCACAAAAAATATTGAAATTATGAGAATAAGGGTTCTTTGATACGAAAAATCGACTGGTGTTGTCCATTTTCCGATAAGATAAATGTTTCAAATATTAGGAGAGCATTTAAGTTAGGAGAAAACATGCCTTCATATAAAAAATAGTACAGACCAAAATAATGGAAGTATTCATTCAATTTTCTGAGAAAGTATCGCCAAAGGTCCAATCTATGATATAAAAATCGGGAGTGCTCTAAAATGATGCGATTCAGAAGAAGAGTGCGTCAAACTTGGAGTATCCAATGAAGAGGGTAAAATCAAATATCCATAGTTATTCAAAAATTGATAGAATTAGGGCATTAACAAAGTCACCTATCGATTTTAGATGAAATTTCATGTAATCGAATATGTTTCGTGATGATGATAGGCCAAAAATATATTTTTGGAGTATTGCGAAAAATGCAATATTTTCCTTACTATATATAGTCCAGCTACATATTTGACGAAAAACGTTTTTCCTCTCAAAAAATATTGAAATTATGAGAATAAGGGTTCTTTGATACGGCAAATCGACTGGTGTTGTCCATTTTCCGATAAGATAAATGTTTCAAATATTAGGAGAGCATTTAAGTTAAAAGAAAACATGCCTTCATATAAAAAATAGTACAGACCAAAATAATGGAAGTATTCATTCAATTTTCTGAGAAAGTATCGTCAAAGGTCCAATCTATGATATAAAAAATCGGGAGTGCTCTAAAATGATGCGATTCAGAAGTAGAGTGCGTCAAACTTGGAGTATCCAATGAAGAGGGTAAAATCAAATATCCATAGTTATTCAAAAATTGATAGAATTGGGGCCTTAACAAAGTCACCTATCGATTTAAGATGGAATTTCATCTAATCGAACATGTTTCGAGAGGATGATAGGCCAAAAATATATTTTTGGAGTATTGCGAAAAATGCAATATTTTCCTTGCTATATATAGTCCAGCCACATATTTGACGAAAAATGTTTTTCCTCTCAAAAAATACTGAAATTATGAGAATAAGGGTTCTTTGATACGACAAACCGACTGGTGTTGTCCATTTTTCGATAAGATAAATGTTTCAAATATTAGGAGAGCATTTAAGTTAAAAGAAAACATGCCTTCATATAAAAAATAGTACAGACCAAAATAATGGAAGTATTCATTCAATTTTCTGAGAAAGTATCGTCAAAGGTCCAATCTATGATATAAAGAATCGGGAGTGCTTTAAAATGATGCGATTCAGAAGTAGAGTGCGTCAAACTTGGAGTATCCAATGAAGAGGGTAAAATCAAATATCCATAGTTATTCAAAAATTGATAGAATTAGGGCAATAACAAAGTCATCTATCGATTTTAGATGCAATTTCATCTAATCGAACATGTTTCGAGATGATGATAGGCCAAAAATATATTTTTGGAGTATTTAGAAAAATGCATTATTTTCCTTACTATATATAGTCCAGCTACATATTTGACGAAAAATGTTTTTCCTCTCAGAAAATATTGAAATTATGAGAATAAGGGTTCTTTGATACGACAAATCGACTGGTGTTGTCCATTTTCCGATAAGATAAATGTTTCAAATATTAGGAGAGCATTTAAGTTAAAAGAAAACATGCCTTCATATAAAAAATAGTACAGACCAAAATAATGGAAGTATTCATTCAATTTTCTGAGAAAGTATCGTCAAAGGTCCAATCTATGATATAAAAAATCGGGAGTGTTCTAAAATGATGCGATTCAGAAGTAGAGTGCGTCAAACTTGGAGTATCCAATGAAGAGGGTAAAATCAAATATCCATAGTTATTCAAAAATTGATAGAATTAGGGCATTAACAAAGTCACCTATCGATTTTAGATGAAATTTCATGTAATCGAATATGTTTCGAGAGGATGATAGGCCAAAAATATATTTTTGGAGTATTGCGAAAAATGCAATATTTTCCTCCAGCTACATATTTGACGAAAAATGTTTTTCCTCTCAAAAAATATTGGAATTATGAGAATACGGTTTCTTTGATACGACAAATAGACTGGTGTTGTCCATTCTTCGAAAAGATAAATGTTTCAAATATTAGGAGAGCAAGCAAGTTAAAAGAAAACATGCCTTCATATAAAAAATAGTACAGACCAAAATAATGGAAGTATTCATTCAATTTACTGAGAAAGTATCGTCAAAGGTCCAATCTATGATATAAAAAATCGGGAGTGGTCTAAAATGATGCGATTCAGAAGTAGAGTGCGTCAAACTTGGAGTATCCAATGGAGAGGGTAAAATCAAATATCCATAGTTATTCAAAAATTGATAGAATTGGGGCCTTAACAAAGTCACCTATCGATTTAAGATGGAATTTCATCTAATCGAACATGTTTCGAGAGGATGATAGGCCAAAAATATATTTTTGGAGTATTGCGAAAAATGCAATATTTTCCTCTCGAAAAATACTGAAATTATGAGAATAAGGGTTTTTTGATACGACAAATCGACTGGTGTTGTCCATTTTTCGATAAGATGAATGTTTCAAATATTAGGAGAGCACTTAAGTTAAAGGAAAACATGCCTTCATATAAAAAATAGTACAGACCAAAATAATGGAAGTATTCATTCAATTTTCTGGGAAGTATTCATTCAATTTTCTGAGAAAGTATCGTCAAAGGTCCAATCTATGATATAAAAAATCGGGAGTGCTCTAAAATGATGCGATTCAGAAGTAGAGTGCGTCAAACTTGGAGTATCCAATGAAGAGGGTAAAATCAAATATCCATAGTTATTCAAAAATTGATAGAATTAGGGCATTAACAATGTCACCTATCTATTTTAGATGAAATTTCATCTAATCGAACATGTTTCGAGAGGATGATAGGCCAAAAATATATTTTTGGAGTATTGCGAAAAATGTAATATTTTCCTTACTATATATAGTCCAGCTACATATTTGACGAAAAATGTTTTTCCTCTCAAAAAATATTGAAATTATGAGAATAAGGGTTCTTTGATACGAGAAATCGACTGGTGTTGTCCATTTTCCGATAAGTTAAATGTTTCAAATATTAGGAGAGCATTTAAGTTAGAAGAAAACATGCCTTCATATAAAAAATAGTACAGACCAAAATTATGGAAGTATTCATTCAATTTTCTGAGAAAGTATCGTCAAAGGTCCAATCTATGATATAAAGAATCGGGAGTGCTTTAAAATGATGCGATTCAGAAGTAGAGTGCGTCAAACTTGTAGTATCCAATGGAGAGGGTAAAATCAAATATCCATAGTTATTCAAAAATTGATAGAATTAGGGCATTAACAAAGTCACCTATCGATTTTAGATGCAATTTCATCTAATCGAACATGTTTCGAGATGATGGTAGGCCAAAAATATATTTTTGGAGTATTTAGAAAAATGCATTATTTTCCTTACTATATATAGTCCAGCTACATATTTGACGAAAAATGTTTTCCCTCTCAGAAAATATTGAAATTAGGAGAATAAGGGTTCTTTGATACGAGAAATCGACTGGTGTTGTCCATTTTCCGATAAGTTAAATGTTTCAAATATTAGGAGAGCATTTAAGTTAGAAGAAAACATGCCTTCATATAAAAAATAGTACAGACCAAAATTATGGAAGTATTCATTCAATTTTCTGAGAAAGTATCGTCAAAGGTCCAATCTATGATATAAAGAATCGGGAGTGCTTTAAAATGATGCGATTCAGAAGTAGAGTGCGTCAAACTTGTAGTATCCAATGGAGAGGGTAAAATCAAATATCCATAGTTATTCAAAAATTGATAGAATTAGGGCATTAACAAAGTCACCTATCGATTTTAGATGCAATTTCATCTAATCGAACATGTTTCGAGATGATGGTAGGCCAAAAATATATTTTTGGAGTATTTAGAAAAATGCATTATTTTCCTTACTATATATAGTCCAGCTACATATTTGACGAAAAATGTTTTCCCTCTCAGAAAATATTGAAATTAGGAGAATAAGGGTTCTTTGATACGAGAAATCGACTGGTGTTGTCCATTTTCCGATAAGTTAAATGTTTCAAATATTAGGAGAGCATTTAAGTTAGAAGAAAACATGCCTTCATATAAAAAATAGTACAGACCAAAATTATGGAAGTATTCATTCAATTTTCTGAGAAAGTATCGTCAAAGGTCCAATCTATGATATAAAGAATCGGGAGTGCTTTAAAATGATGCGATTCAGAAGTAGAGTGCGTCAAACTTGTAGTATCCAATGGAGAGGGTAAAATCAAATATCCATAGTTATTCAAAAATTGATAGAATTAGGGCATTAACAAAGTCACCTATCGATTTTAGATGCAATTTCATCTAATCGAACATGTTTCGAGATGATGGTAGGCCAAAAATATATTTTTGGAGTATATAGAAAAATGCATTATTTTCCTTACTATATATAGTCCAGCTACATATTTGACGAAAAATGTTTTCCCTCTCAGAAAATATTGAAATTAGGAGAATAAGGGTTCTTTGATACGAGAAATCGACTGGTGTTGTCCATTTTCCGATAAGTTAAATGTTTCAAATATTAGGAGAGCATTTAAGTTAGAAGAAAACATGCCTTCATATAAAAAATAGTACAGACCAAAATTATGGAAGTATTCATTCAATTTTCTGAGAAAGTATCGTCAAAGGTCCAATCTATGATATAAAGAATCGGGAGTGCTTTAAAATGATGCGATTCAGAAGTAGAGTGCGTCAAACTTGTAGTATCCAATGGAGAGGGTAAAATCAAATATCCATAGTTATTCAAAAATTGATAGAATTAGGGCATTAACAAAGTCACCTATCGATTTTAGATGCAATTTCATCTAATCGAACATGTTTCGAGATGATGGTAGGCCAAAAATATATTTTTGGAGTATTTAGAAAAATGCATTATTTTCCTTACTATATATAGTCCAGCTACATATTTGACGAAAAATGTTTTTCCTCTCAGAAAATATTGAAAATATGAGAATAAGGGTTCTTTGATACGACAAATCGACTGGTGTTGTCCATTTTCCGTTAAGATAAATGTTTCAAATATTAGGAGAGCATTTAAGTCAAAAGAAAACATGCCTTCATATAAAAAATAGTACAGACCAAAATAATGGAAGTATTCATTCAATTTTCTGAGAAAGTATCGTCAAAGGTCCAATCTATGATATAAAAAATCGGGAGTGTTCTAAAATGATGCGATTCAGAAGTAGAGTGCGTCAAACTTGGAGTATCCAATGAAGAGGGTGAAATCAAATATCCATAGTTATTCAAAAATTGATAGATTTAGGGCATTAACAAAGTCACCTATCGATTTTAGATGAAATTTCATGTAATCGAATATGTTTCGAGAGGATGATAGGCCAAAAATATATTTTTGGAGTATTGCGAAAAATGCAATATTTTCCTTACTATAGTCCAGCTACATATTTGACGAAAAATGTTTTTTCTCTCAAAAAATATTGAAATTATGAGAATAAGGGTTCTTTGATACAACAAATCGACTGGTGTTGTCCATTTTTCGATAAGATAAATGTTTCAAATATTTGGAGAGCATTTAAGTTAAAAGAAAACATGCCTTCATATAAAAAATAGTACAGACCAAAATAATGGAAGTATTCATTCAATTTTCTGAGAAAGTATCGTCAAAGGTCCAATCTATGATATAAAAAATCGGGAGTGCTCTAAAATGATGCGATCCAGAAGTAGAGTGCGTCAAACTTGGAGTATCCAATGAAGAGGGTGAAATCAAATATCCATAGTTATTCAAAAATTGATAGAATTGGGGCCTTAACAAAGTCACCTATCGATTTAAGATGGAATTTCATCTAATCGAACATGTTTCGAGAGGATGATAGGCCAAAAATATATTTTTGGAGTATTGCGAAAAATGCAATATTTTCCTTACCAGCTACATATTTGACGAAAAATATTTTTCCTCTCAAAAAATACTGAAATTATGAGAATAAGGGTTCCTTGATACGACAAATCGACTGGTGTTGTCCATTTTTCGATAAGATGAATGTTTCAAATATTTGGAGAGCATTTAAGTTGAAAGAAAACATGCCTTCATATAAAAAATAGTACAGACCTAAATAATGGAAGTTTTCATTCAATTTTCTGAGAAAGTATCGTCAAAGGTCCAATCTATGATATAAAAAATCGGGAGTGCTCTAAAATGATGCGATCCAGAAGTAAAGTGCGTCAAACTTGGAGTATCCAATGAAGAGGGTAAAATCAAATATCCATAGTTATTCAAAAATTGATAGAATTGGGGCCTTAACAAAGTCACCTATCGATTTAAGATGGAATTTCATCTAATCGAACATGTTTCGAGAGGATGATAGGCCAAAAATATATTTTTGGAGTATTGCGAAAAATGCAATATTTTCCTTAACATAGTTCAGCTACATATTTGACGAAAAATGTTTTTTCTCTCAAAAAATACTGAAATTATGAGAATAAGGGTTCTTTGATACGACAAATCGACTGGTGTTGTCCATTTTTCGATAAGATAAATGTTTCAAATATTAGGAGAGCATTTAAGTTAAAAGAAAACATGCCTTCATATAAAAAAATAGTACAGACCAAAATAATGGAAGTATTCATTCAATTTCCTGAGAAAGTATTGTCAAAGGTCCAATCTATGATATAAAAATCGGGAGTGCTCTAGAATGATGCGATTCAGAAGTAGAGTGCGTCAAACTTGGAGTATCCAATGGAGAGGGTAAAATCAAATATCCATAGTTATTCAAAAATTGATAGAACTAGGGCATTAACAAAGTCACCTATCGATTTTAGATGCAATTCCATCTAATCGAACATGTTTCGAGATGATGATAGGCCAAAAATATATTTTTGGAGTATTTAGAAAAATGCAATATTTTCCTTACTATAGTCCAGCTACATATTTGACGAAAAATGTTTTTCCTCTCAAAAAATACTGAAATTATGAGAATAAGGGTTCTTTGATACGACAAATCGACTGGTGTTGTCCATTTTCCGATAAGATAATTGTTTCAAATATTAGGAGAGCATTTAAGTTAGAAGAAAACATGCCTTCATATAAAAAATAGTACAGACCAAAATAATGGAAGTATTCATTCAATTTTCTGAGAAAGTATCGTCAAAGGTCCAATCTATGATATAAAAATCGGGAGTGCTTTAAAATGATGCGATTCAAAAGTAGAGTGCGTCAAACTTGGAGTATCCAATGAAGAGGGTAAAATCAAATATCCATAGTTATTCAAAAATTGATAGAATTGGGGCCTTAAAAAAGTCACCTTTCAATTTAATATGGAATTTCATCTAATCGAACATGTTTCGAGAGGATGATAGGCCAAAAATATATTTTTGGAGTATTGCGAAAAATGCAATATTTTCCTTACTATAGTCCAGCTACATATTTGACGAAAAATGTTTTTCCTCTCAAAAAATACTGAAATTATGAGAATAAGGGTTCTTTGATACGACAAATCGACTGGTGTTGTCCATTTTTCGATAAGATAAATGTTTCAAATATTAGGAGAGCATTTAAGTTAAAAGAAAACATGCCTTCATATAAAAAATAGTACAGACCAAAATAATGGAAGTATTCATTCAATTTTCTGAGAAAGTATCGTCAAAGGTCCAATCTATAATATAAAAAATCGGGAGTGCTCTAAAATGATGCGATTCAGAAGTAGAGTGCGTCAAACTTGGAGTATCCAATGAAGAGGGTAAAATCAAATATCCATAGTTATTCAAAAATTGATAGAATTGGGGCCTTAACAAAGTCACCTTTCAATTTAATATGGAATTTCATCTAATCGAACATGTTTCGAGAGGATGATAGGCCAAAAATATATTTTTGGAGTATTGCGAAAAATGCAATATTTTCCTTACTATAGTCCAGCTACATATTTGACGAAAAATGTTTTTCCTCTCAAAAAATACTGAAATTATGAGAATAAGGGTTCTTTGATACGACAAATCGACTGGTGTTGTCCATTTTTCGATAAGATAAATGTTTCAAATATTTGGAGAGCATTTAAGTTGAAAGAAAACATGCCTCCATATAAAAAATAGTACAGACCTAAATAATGGAAGTATTCATTCAATTTTCTGAGAAGGTATCGTCAAAGGTCCAATCTATGATATAAAAAATCGGGAGTGCTCTAAAATGATGCGATCCAGAAGTAAAGTGCGTCAAACTTGGAGTATCCAATGAAGAGGGTAAAATCAAACATCCATAGTTATTCAAAAATTGATAGAATAGGGGCCTTAACAAAGTCACCTATCGATTTAAGATGGAATTTCATCTAATCGAACATGTTTCGAGATGATGGTAGGCCAAAAATATATTTTTGGAGTATTTAGAAAAATGCATTATTTTCCTTACTATATATAGTCCAGCTACATATTTGACGAAAAAATGTTTTTCCTCTCAGAAAATATTGAAAATATGAGAATAAGGGTTCTTTGATACGACAAATCGACTGGTGTTGTCCATTTTCCGTTAAGATAAATGTTTCAAATATTAGGAGAGCATTTAAGTCAAAAGAAAACATGCCTTCATATGAAAAATAGTACAGACCAAAATAATGGAAGTATTCATTCAATTTTCTGAGAAAGTATCGTCAAAGGTCCAATCTATGATATAAAAAATCGGGAGTGTTCTAAAATGATGCGATTCAGAAGTAGAGTGCGTCAAACTTGGAGTATCCAATGAAGAGGGTGAAATCAAATATCCATAGTTATTCAAAAATTGATAGATTTAGGGCATTAACAAAGTCACCCATCGATTTTAGATGAAATTTCATGTAATCGAATATGTTTCGAGAGGATGATAGGCCAAAAATATATTTTTGGAGTATTGCGAAAAATGCAATATTTTCCTTACTATAGTCCAGCTACATATTTGACGAAAAATGTTTTTTCTCTCAAAAAATATTGAAATTATGAGAATAAGGGTTCTTTGATACAACAAATCGACTGGTGTTGTCCATTTTTCGATAAGATAAATGTTTCAAATATTTGGAGAGCATTTAAGTTAAAAGAAAACATGCCTTCATATAAAAAATAGTACAGACCAAAATAATGGAAGTATTCATTCAATTTTCTGAGAAAGTATCGTCAAAGGTCCAATCTATGATATAAAAATCGGGAGTGCTTTAAAATGATGCGATTCAAAAGTAGAGTGCGTCAAACTTGGAGTATCCAATGAAGAGGGTAAAATCAAATATCCATAGTTATTCAAAAATTGATAGAATTGGGGCCTTAAAAAAGTCACCTTTCAATTTAATATGGAATTTCATCTAATCGAACATGTTTCGAGAGGATGATAGGCCAAAAATATATTTTTGGAGTATTGCGAAAAATGCAATATTTTCCTTACTATAGTCCAGCTACATATTTGACGAAAAATGTTTTTCCTCTCAAAAAATACTGAAATTATGAGAATAAGGGTTCTTTGATACGACAAATCGACTGGTGTTGTCCATTTTTCGATAAGATAAATGTTTCAAATATTAGGAGAGCATTTAAGTTAAAAGAAAACATGCCTTCATATAAAAAATAGTACAGACCAAAATAATGGAAGTATTCATTCAATTTTCTGAGAAAGTATCGTCAAAGGTCCAATCTATAATATAAAAAATCGGGAGTGCTCTAAAATGATGCGATTCAGAAGTAGAGTGCGTCAAACTTGGAGTATCCAATGAAGAGGGTAAAATCAAATATCCATAGTTATTCAAAAATTGATAGAATTGGGGCCTTAACAAAGTCACCTTTCAATTTAATATGGAATTTCATCTAATCGAACATGTTTCGAGAGGATGATAGGCCAAAAATATATTTTTGGAGTATTGCGAAAAATGCAATATTTTCCTTACTATAGTCCAGCTACATATTTGACGAAAAATGTTTTTCCTCTCAAAAAATACTGAAATTATGAGAATAAGGGTTCTTTGATACGACAAATCGACTGGTGTTGTCCATTTTTCGATAAGATAAATGTTTCAAATATTTGGAGAGCATTTAAGTTGAAAGAAAACATGCCTCCATATAAAAAATAGTACAGACCTAAATAATGGAAGTATTCATTCAATTTTCTGAGAAGGTATCGTCAAAGGTCCAATCTATGATATAAAAAATCGGGAGTGCTCTAAAATGATGCGATCCAGAAGTAAAGTGCGTCAAACTTGGAGTATCCAATGAAGAGGGTAAAATCAAACATCCATAGTTATTCAAAAATTGATAGAATAGGGGCCTTAACAAAGTCACCTATCGATTTAAGATGGAATTTCATCTAATCGAACATGTTTCGAGATGATGGTAGGCCAAAAATATATTTTTGGAGTATTTAGAAAAATGCATTATTTTCCTTACTATATATAGTCCAGCTACATATTTGACGAAAAAATGTTTTTCCTCTCAGAAAATATTGAAAATATGAGAATAAGGGTTCTTTGATACGACAAATCGACTGGTGTTGTCCATTTTCCGTTAAGATAAATGTTTCAAATATTAGGAGAGCATTTAAGTCAAAAGAAAACATGCCTTCATATGAAAAATAGTACAGACCAAAATAATGGAAGTATTCATTCAATTTTCTGAGAAAGTATCGTCAAAGGTCCAATCTATGATATAAAAAATCGGGAGTGTTCTAAAATGATGCGATTCAGAAGTAGAGTGCGTCAAACTTGGAGTATCCAATGAAGAGGGTGAAATCAAATATCCATAGTTATTCAAAAATTGATAGATTTAGGGCATTAACAAAGTCACCCATCGATTTTAGATGAAATTTCATGTAATCGAATATGTTTCGAGAGGATGATAGGCCAAAAATATATTTTTGGAGTATTGCGAAAAATGCAATATTTTCCTTACTATAGTCCAGCTACATATTTGACGAAAAATGTTTTTTCTCTCAAAAAATATTGAAATTATGAGAATAAGGGTTCTTTGATACAACAAATCGACTGGTGTTGTCCATTTTTCGATAAGATAAATGTTTCAAATATTTGGAGAGCATTTAAGTTAAAAGAAAACATGCCTTCATATAAAAAATAGTACAGACCAAAATAATGGAAGTATTCATTCAATTTTCTGAGAAAGTATCGTCAAAGGTCCAATCTATGATATAAAAAATCGGGAGTGCTCTAAAATGATGCGATCCAGAAGTAGAGTGCGTCAAACTTGGAGTATCCAATGAAGAGGGTGAAATCAAATATCCATAGTTATTCAAAAATTGATAGAATTGGGGCCTTAACAAAGTCACCTATCGATTTAAGATGGAATTTCATCTAATCGAACATGTTTCGAGAGGATGATAGGCCAAAAATATATTTTTGGAGTATTGCGAAAAATGCAATATTTTCCTTACCAGCTACATATTTGACGAAAAATGTTTTTCCTCTCAAAAAATACTGAAATTATGAGAATAAGGGTTCCTTGATACGACAAATCGACTGGTGTTGTCCATTTTTCGATAAGATGAATGTTTCAAATATTTGGAGAGCATTTAAGTTGAAAGAAAACATGCCTTCATATAAAAAATAGTACAGACCTAAATAATGGAAGTTTTCATTCAATTTTCTGAGAAAGTATCGTCAAAGGTCCAATCTATGATATAAAAAATCGGGAGTGCTCTAAAATGATGCGATCCAGAAGTAAAGTGCGTCAAACTTGGAGTATCCAATGAAGAGGGTAAAATCAAATATCCATAGTTATTCAAAAATTGATAGAATTGGGGCCTTAACAAAGTCACCTATCGATTTAAGATGGAATTTCATCTAATCGAACATGTTTCGAGAGGATGATAGGCCAAAAATATATTTTTGGAGTATTGCGAAAAATGCAATATTTTCCTTAACATAGTTCAGCTACATATTTGACGAAAAATGTTTTTTCTCTCAAAAAATACTGAAATTATGAGAATAAGGGTTCTTTGATACGACAAATCGACTGGTGTTGTCCATTTTTCGATAAGATAAATGTTTCAAATATTAGGAGAGCATTTAAGTTAAAAGAAAACATGCCTTCATATAAAAAAATAGTACAGACCAAAATAATGGAAGTATTCATTCAATTTCCTGAGAAAGTATTGTCAAAGGTCCAATCTATGATATAAAAATCGGGAGTGCTCTAGAATGATGCGATTCAGAAGTAGAGTGCGTCAAACTTGGAGTATCCAATGAAGAGGGTAAAATCAAATATCCATAGTTATTCAAAAATTGATAGAATTAGGGCATTAACAAAGTCACCTATCGATTTAAGATGGAATTTCATCTAATCGAACATGTTTCGAGAGTATGATAGGCCAAAAATATATTTTTGGAGTATTGCGAAAAATGCAATATTTTCCTTAACATAGTCCAGCTACATATTTGACGAAAAATGTTTTTCCTCTCAAAAAATACTGAAATTATGAGAATAAGGGTTCTTTGATACGACAAATCGACTGGTGTTGTCCATTTTTCGATAAGATAAATGTTTCAAATATTAGGAGAGCATTTAAGTTAAAAGAAAACATGCCTTCATATAAAAAATAGTACAGACCAAAATAATGGAAGTATTCATTCAATTTTCTGAGAAAGTATCGTCAAAGGTCCAATCTATAATATAAAAAATCGGGAGTGCTCTAAAATGATGCGATCCAGAAGTAGAGTGCGTCAAACTTGGAGTATCCAATGAAGAGGGTGAAATCAAATATCCATAGTTATTCAAAAATTGATAGAATTGGGGCCTTAACAAAGTCACCTATCGATTTAAGATGGAATTTCATCTAATCGAACATGTTTCGAGATGATGATAGGCCAAAAATATATTTTTGGAGTATTTAGAAAAATGCAATATTTTCCTTACTATAGTCCAGCTACATATTTGACGAAAAATGTTTTTCCTCTCAAAAAATACTGAAATTATGAGAATAAGGGTTCTTTGATACGACAAATCGACTGGTGTTGTCCATTTTCCGATAAGATAATTGTTTCAAATATTAGGAGAGCATTTAAGTTAGAAGAAAACATGCCTTCATATAAAAAATAGTACAGACCAAAATAATGGAAGTATTCATTCAATTTTCTGAGAAAGTATCGTCAAAGGTCCAATCTATGATATAAAAATCGGGAGTGCTCTAAAATGATGCGATCCAGAAGTAAAGTGCGTCAAACTTGGAGTATCCAATGAAGAGGGTAAAATCAAATATCCATAGTTATTCAAAAATTGATAGAATTGGGGCCTTAACAAAGTCACCTATCGATTTAAGATGGAATTTCATCTAATCGAACATGTTTCGAGAGTATGATAGGCCAAAAATATATTTTTGGAGTATTGCGAAAAATGCAATATTTTCCTTAACATAGTCCAGCTACATATTTGACGAAAAATGTTTTTCCTCTCAAAAAATACTGAAATTATGAGAATAAGGGTTCTTTGATACGACAAATCGACTGGTGTTGTCCATTTTTCGATAAGATAAATGTTTCAAATATTAGGAGAGCATTTAAGTTAAAAGAAAACATGCCTTCATATAAAAAATAGTACAGACCAAAATAATGGAAGTATTCATTCAATTTTCTGAGAAAGTATCGTCAAAGGTCCAATCTATAATATAAAAAATCGGGAGTGCTCTAAAATGATGCGATTCAGAAGTAGAGTGCGTCAAACTTGGAGTATCCAATGAAGAGGGTAAAATCAAATATCCATAGTTATTCAAAAATTGATAGAATTGGGGCCTTAACAAAGTCACCTTTCAATTTAATATGGAATTTCATCTAATCGAACATGTTTCGAGAGGATGATAGGCCAAAAATATATTTTTGGAGTATTGCGAAAAATGCAATATTTTCCTTACTATAGTCCAGCTACATATTTGACGAAAAATGTTTTTCCTCTCAAAAAATACTGAAATTATGAGAATAAGGGTTCTTTGATACGACAAATCGACTGGTGTTGTCCATTTTTCGATAAGATAAATGTTTCAAATATTTGGAGAGCATTTAAGTTGAAAGAAAACATGCCTCCATATAAAAAATAGTACAGACCTAAATAATGGAAGTATTCATTCAATTTTCTGAGAAGGTATCGTCAAAGGTCCAATCTATGATATAAAAAATCGGGAGTGCTCTAAAATGATGCGATCCAGAAGTAAAGTGCGTCAAACTTGGAGTATCCAATGAAGAGGGTAAAATCAAACATCCATAGTTATTCAAAAATTGATAGAATAGGGGCCTTAACAAAGTCACCTATCGATTTAAGATGGAATTTCATCTAATCGAACATGTTTCGAGAGGATGATAGGCCAAAAATATATTTTTGGAGTATTGCGAAAAATGCAATATTTTCCTTAACATAGTCCAGCTACATATTTGACGAAAAATGTTTTTCCTCTCAAAAAATACTGAAATTATGAGAATAAGGGTTCTTTGATACGACAAATCGACTGGTGTTGTCCATTTTTCGATAAGATAAATGTTTCAAATATTAGGAGAGCATTTAAGTTAAAAGAAAACATGCCTTCATATAAAAAATAGTACAGACCAAAATAATGGAAGTATTCATTCAATTTTCTGAGAAAGTATCGTCAAAGGTCCAATCTATAATATAAAAAATCGGGAGTGCTCTAAAATGATGCGATTCAGAAGTAGAGTGCGTCAAACTTGGAGTATCCAATGAAGAGGGTAAAATCAAATATCCATAGTTATTCAAAAATTGATAGAATTGGGGCCTTAACAAAGTCACCTTTCAATTTAATATGGAATTTCATCTAATCGAACATGTTTCGAGAGGATGATAGGCCAAAAATATATTTTTGGAGTATTGCGAAAAATGCAATATTTTCCTTACTATAGTCCAGCTACATATTTGACGAAAAATGTTTTTCCTCTCAAAAAATACTGAAATTATGAGAATAAGGGTTCTTTGATACGACAAATCGACTGGTGTTGTCCATTTTTCGATAAGATAAATGTTTCAAATATTTGGAGAGCATTTAAGTTGAAAGAAAACATGCCTCCATATAAAAAATAGTACAGACCTAAATAATGGAAGTATTCATTCAATTTTCTGAGAAGGTATCGTCAAAGGTCCAATCTATGATATAAAAAATCGGGAGTGCTCTAAAATGATGCGATCCAGAAGTAAAGTGCGTCAAACTTGGAGTATCCAATGAAGAGGGTAAAATCAAACATCCATAGTTATTCAAAAATTGATAGAATAGGGGCCTTAACAAAGTCACCTATCGATTTAAGATGGAATTTCATCTAATCGAACATGTTTCGAGATGATGGTAGGCCAAAAATATATTTTTGGAGTATTTAGAAAAATGCATTATTTTCCTTACTATATATAGTCCAGCTACATATTTGACGAAAAAATGTTTTTCCTCTCAGAAAATATTGAAAATATGAGAATAAGGGTTCTTTGATACGACAAATCGACTGGTGTTGTCCATTTTCCGTTAAGATAAATGTTTCAAATATTAGGAGAGCATTTAAGTCAAAAGAAAACATGCCTTCATATGAAAAATAGTACAGACCAAAATAATGGAAGTATTCATTCAATTTTCTGAGAAAGTATCGTCAAAGGTCCAATCTATGATATAAAAAATCGGGAGTGTTCTAAAATGATGCGATTCAGAAGTAGAGTGCGTCAAACTTGGAGTATCCAATGAAGAGGGTGAAATCAAATATCCATAGTTATTCAAAAATTGATAGATTTAGGGCATTAACAAAGTCACCCATCGATTTTAGATGAAATTTCATGTAATCGAATATGTTTCGAGAGGATGATAGGCCAAAAATATATTTTTGGAGTATTGCGAAAAATGCAATATTTTCCTTACTATAGTCCAGCTACATATTTGACGAAAAATGTTTTTTCTCTCAAAAAATATTGAAATTATGAGAATAAGGGTTCTTTGATACAACAAATCGACTGGTGTTGTCCATTTTTCGATAAGATAAATGTTTCAAATATTTGGAGAGCATTTAAGTTAAAAGAAAACATGCCTTCATATAAAAAATAGTACAGACCAAAATAATGGAAGTATTCATTCAATTTTCTGAGAAAGTATCGTCAAAGGTCCAATCTATGATATAAAAAATCGGGAGTGCTCTAAAATGATGCGATCCAGAAGTAGAGTGCGTCAAACTTGGAGTATCCAATGAAGAGGGTGAAATCAAATATCCATAGTTATTCAAAAATTGATAGAATTGGGGCCTTAACAAAGTCACCTATCGATTTAAGATGGAATTTCATCTAATCGAACATGTTTCGAGAGGATGATAGGCCAAAAATATATTTTTGGAGTATTGCGAAAAATGCAATATTTTCCTTACCAGCTACATATTTGACGAAAAATGTTTTTCCTCTCAAAAAATACTGAAATTATGAGAATAAGGGTTCCTTGATACGACAAATCGACTGGTGTTGTCCATTTTTCGATAAGATGAATGTTTCAAATATTTGGAGAGCATTTAAGTTGAAAGAAAACATGCCTTCATATAAAAAATAGTACAGACCTAAATAATGGAAGTTTTCATTCAATTTTCTGAGAAAGTATCGTCAAAGGTCCAATCTATGATATAAAAAATCGGGAGTGCTCTAAAATGATGCGATCCAGAAGTAAAGTGCGTCAAACTTGGAGTATCCAATGAAGAGGGTAAAATCAAATATCCATAGTTATTCAAAAATTGATAGAATTGGGGCCTTAACAAAGTCACCTATCGATTTAAGATGGAATTTCATCTAATCGAACATGTTTCGAGAGGATGATAGGCCAAAAATATATTTTTGGAGTATTGCGAAAAATGCAATATTTTCCTTAACATAGTTCAGCTACATATTTGACGAAAAATGTTTTTTCTCTCAAAAAATACTGAAATTATGAGAATAAGGGTTCTTTGATACGACAAATCGACTGGTGTTGTCCATTTTTCGATAAGATAAATGTTTCAAATATTAGGAGAGCATTTAAGTTAAAAGAAAACATGCCTTCATATAAAAAAATAGTACAGACCAAAATAATGGAAGTATTCATTCAATTTCCTGAGAAAGTATTGTCAAAGGTCCAATCTATGATATAAAAATCGGGAGTGCTCTAGAATGATGCGATTCAGAAGTAGAGTGCGTCAAACTTGGAGTATCCAATGAAGAGGGTAAAATCAAATATCCATAGTTATTCAAAAATTGATAGAATTAGGGCATTAACAAAGTCACCTATCGATTTAAGATGGAATTTCATCTAATCGAACATGTTTCGAGAGTATGATAGGCCAAAAATATATTTTTGGAGTATTGCGAAAAATGCAATATTTTCCTTAACATAGTCCAGCTACATATTTGACGAAAAATGTTTTTCCTCTCAAAAAATACTGAAATTATGAGAATAAGGGTTCTTTGATACGACAAATCGACTGGTGTTGTCCATTTTTCGATAAGATAAATGTTTCAAATATTAGGAGAGCATTTAAGTTAAAAGAAAACATGCCTTCATATAAAAAATAGTACAGACCAAAATAATGGAAGTATTCATTCAATTTTCTGAGAAAGTATCGTCAAAGGTCCAATCTATAATATAAAAAATCGGGAGTGCTCTAAAATGATGCGATCCAGAAGTAGAGTGCGTCAAACTTGGAGTATCCAATGAAGAGGGTGAAATCAAATATCCATAGTTATTCAAAAATTGATAGAATTGGGGCCTTAACAAAGTCACCTATCGATTTAAGATGGAATTTCATCTAATCGAACATGTTTCGAGATGATGATAGGCCAAAAATATATTTTTGGAGTATTTAGAAAAATGCAATATTTTCCTTACTATAGTCCAGCTACATATTTGACGAAAAATGTTTTTCCTCTCAAAAAATACTGAAATTATGAGAATAAGGGTTCTTTGATACGACAAATCGACTGGTGTTGTCCATTTTCCGATAAGATAATTGTTTCAAATATTAGGAGAGCATTTAAGTTAGAAGAAAACATGCCTTCATATAAAAAATAGTACAGACCAAAATAATGGAAGTATTCATTCAATTTTCTGAGAAAGTATCGTCAAAGGTCCAATCTATGATATAAAAATCGGGAGTGCTCTAAAATGATGCGATCCAGAAGTAAAGTGCGTCAAACTTGGAGTATCCAATGAAGAGGGTAAAATCAAATATCCATAGTTATTCAAAAATTGATAGAATTGGGGCCTTAACAAAGTCACCTATCGATTTAAGATGGAATTTCATCTAATCGAACATGTTTCGAGAGTATGATAGGCCAAAAATATATTTTTGGAGTATTGCGAAAAATGCAATATTTTCCTTAACATAGTCCAGCTACATATTTGACGAAAAATGTTTTTCCTCTCAAAAAATACTGAAATTATGAGAATAAGGGTTCTTTGATACGACAAATCGACTGGTGTTGTCCATTTTTCGATAAGATAAATGTTTCAAATATTAGGAGAGCATTTAAGTTAAAAGAAAACATGCCTTCATATAAAAAATAGTACAGACCAAAATAATGGAAGTATTCATTCAATTTTCTGAGAAAGTATCGTCAAAGGTCCAATCTATAATATAAAAAATCGGGAGTGCTCTAAAATGATGCGATTCAGAAGTAGAGTGCGTCAAACTTGGAGTATCCAATGAAGAGGGTAAAATCAAATATCCATAGTTATTCAAAAATTGATAGAATTGGGGCCTTAACAAAGTCACCTTTCAATTTAATATGGAATTTCATCTAATCGAACATGTTTCGAGAGGATGATAGGCCAAAAATATATTTTTGGAGTATTGCGAAAAATGCAATATTTTCCTTACTATAGTCCAGCTACATATTTGACGAAAAATGTTTTTCCTCTCAAAAAATACTGAAATTATGAGAATAAGGGTTCTTTGATACGACAAATCGACTGGTGTTGTCCATTTTTCGATAAGATAAATGTTTCAAATATTTGGAGAGCATTTAAGTTGAAAGAAAACATGCCTCCATATAAAAAATAGTACAGACCTAAATAATGGAAGTATTCATTCAATTTTCTGAGAAGGTATCGTCAAAGGTCCAATCTATGATATAAAAAATCGGGAGTGCTCTAAAATGATGCGATCCAGAAGTAAAGTGCGTCAAACTTGGAGTATCCAATGAAGAGGGTAAAATCAAACATCCATAGTTATTCAAAAATTGATAGAATAGGGGCCTTAACAAAGTCACCTATCGATTTAAGATGGAATTTCATCTAATCGAACATGTTTCGAGAGGATGATAGGCCAAAAATATATTTTTGGAGTATTGCGAAAAATGCAATATTTTCCTTAACATAGTCCAGCTACATATTTGACGAAAAATGTTTTTCCTCTCAAAAAATACTGAAATTATGAGAATAAGGGTTCTTTGATACGACAAATCGACTGGTGTTGTCCATTTTTCGATAAGATAAATGTTTCAAATATTAGAAGAGCATTTAAGTTAATAGAAAACATGCCTTCATATAAAAAATAGTACAGACCAAAATAATGGAAGTATTCATTCAATTTTCTGAGAAAGTATCGTCAAAGGTCCAATCTATGATATAAAAAATCGGGAGTGCTCTAAAATGATGCGATTCAGAAGTAGAGTGGGTCAAACTTGGAGTATCCAATGAAGATGGTAAAATCAAATTTTCATAGTTATTCAAAAATTGATAGAATTAGGGCATTAACAAAGTCACCTATCAATTATAGATGACATTTAATCTGATCGAATATGTTTCGAGAAGACGATAGGCCAAAAATATATTTTTGGAGTATTGCGAAAAATGCAATATTTTCCTTACTATAGTCCAGCTACATATTTGGCGAAAAATGTTTTTGCTCTCAAAAAATACTGAAATTATGAGAATACGGGTTCTTTGATACGACAAATCGACTGGTGTTGTCCATTTTTCGATAAGATAAATGTTTCAAATATAAGGAGAGTATTTAAGTTAAAAGAAAACATGCCTTCATATAAAAAATAGTACAGACCAAAATAATGGAAGTATTCATTCAATTTTCTGAGAATGTTTCGTCAAAGGTCCAATCTATGATATAAAAAATCGGTAGTGCTCTAATATGATGAGATTCAGAAGTAGAGTGCGTCAAACTTGGAGTATCCAATGAAGAGGGTAAAATCAAATATCCATAGTTATTCAAAAATTGATAGAATTAGGGCATTAACAAAGTCACCTATCGATTTTAGATGCAATTTCATCTAATCGAACATGTTTCGTGATGATGATAGGCCAAAAATATATTTTTGGAGTATTTAGAAAAATGCAATATTTTCCTTACTATTGTCCAGCTACATATTTGACGAAAAATGTTTTTCCTCTCAAAAAATACTGAAATTATGAGAATAAGGGTTCTTTGATACGACAAATCGACTGGTGTTGTCCATTTTTCGATATGATAAATGTTTCAAATATTAGGAGAGCATTTAAGTTAAAAGAAAACATGCCTTCATATAAAAAATAGTACAGACCAAAATAATGGAAGTATTCATTCAATTTTCTGAGAAAGTATCGTCAAAGGTCCAATCTATAATATAAAAAATCGGGAGTGCTCTAAAATGATGCGATTCAGAAGTAGAGTGCGTCAAACTTGGAGTATCCAATGAAGAGGGTAAAATCAAATATCCATAGTTATTCAAAAATTGATAGAATTGGGGCCTTAACAAAGTCACCTTTCAATTTAATATGGAATTTCATCTAATCGAACATGTTTCGAGAGGATGATAGGCCAAAAATATATTTTTGGAGTATTGCGAAAAATGCAATATTTTCCTTACTATAGTCCAGCTACATATTTGACGAAAAATGTTTTTCCTCTCAAAAAATACTGAAATTATGAGAATAAGGGTTCTTTGATACGACAAATCGACTGGTGTTGTCCATTTTTCGATAAGATAAATGTTTCAAATATTTGGAGAGCATTTAAGTTGAAAGAAAACATGCCTTCATATAAAAAATAGTACAGACCTAAATAATGGAAGTATTCATTCAATTTTCTGAGAAAGTATCGTCAAAGGTCCAATCTATGATATAAAAAATCGGGAGTGCTCTAAAATGATGCGATCCAGAAGTAAAGTGCGTCAAACTTGGAGTATCCAATGAAGAGGGTAAAATCAAATATCCATAGTTATTCAAAAATTGATAGAATTGGGGCCTTAACAAAGTCACCTATCGATTAAAGATGGAATTTCATCTAATCGAACATGTTTCGAGAGGATGATAGGCCAAAAATATATTTTTGGAGTATTGCGAAAAATGCAATATTTTCCTTAACATAGTTCAGCTACATATTTGACGAAAAATGTTTTTTCTCTCAAAAAATACTGAAATTATGAGAATAAGGGTTCTTTGATACGACAAATCGACTGGTGTTGTCCATTTTTCGATAAGATAAATGTTTCAAATATTAGGAGAGCATTTAAGTTAAAAGAAAACATGCCTTCATATAAAAAAATAGTACAGACCAAAATAATGGAAGTATTCATTCAATTTCCTGAGAAAGTATCGTCAAAGGTCCAATCTATGATATAAAAATCGGGAGTGCTCTAGAATGATGCGATTCAGAAGTAGAGTGCGTCAAACTTGGAGTATCCAATGAAGAGGGTAAAATCAAATATCCATAGTTATTCAAAAATTGATAGAATTAGGGCATTAACAAAGTCACCTATCGATTTTAGATGCAATTCCATCTAATCGAACATGTTTCGAGATGATGATAGGCCAAAAATATATTTTTGGATATTTAGAAAAATGCAATATTTTCCTTACTATAGTCCAGCTACATATTTGACGAAAAATGTTTTTCCTCTCAAAAAATACTGAAATTATGAGAATAAGGGTTCTTTGATACGACAAATCGACTGGTGTTGTCCATTTTCCGATAAGATAATTGTTTCAAATATTAGGAGAGCATTTAAGTTAGAAGAAAACATGCCTTCATATAAAAAATAGTACAGACCAAAATAATGGAAGTATTCATTCAATTTTCTGAGAAAGTATCGTCAAAGGTCCAATCTATGATATAAAAATCGGGAGTGCTTTAAAATGATGCGATTCAAAAGTAGAGTGCGTCAAACTTGGAGTATCCAATGAAGAGGGTAAAATCAAATATCCATAGTTATTCAAAAATTGATAGAATTGGGGCCTTAACAAAGTCACCTTTCAATTTAATATGGAATTTCATCTAATCGAACATGTTTCGAGAGGATGATAGGCCAAAAATATATTTTTGGAGTATTGCGAAAAATGCAATATTTTCCTTACTATAGTCCAGCTACATATTTGACGAAAAATGTTTTTCCTCTCAAAAAATACTGAAATTATGAGAATAAGGGTTCTTTGATACGACAAATCGACTGGTGTTGTCCATTTTTCGATAAGATAAATGTTTCAAATATTTGGAGAGCATTTAAGTTGAAAGAAAACATGCCTTCATATAAAAAATAGTACAGACCTAAATAATGGAAGTATTCATTCAATTTTCTGAGAAAGTATCGTCAAAGGTCCAATCTATGATATAAAAAATCGGGAGTGCTCTAAAATGATGCGATCCAGAAGTAAAGTGCGTCAAACTTGGAGTATCCAATGAAGAGGGTAAAATCAAATATCCATAGTTATTCAAAAATTGATAGAATTGGGGCCTTAACAAAGTCACCTATCGATTTAAGATGGAATTTCATCTAATCGAACATGTTTCGAGAGGATGATAGGCCAAAAATATATTTTTGGAGTATTGCGAAAAATGCAATATTTTCCTTAACATAGTCCAGCTACATATTTGACGAAAAATGTTTTTCCTCTCAAAAAATACTGAAATTATGAGAATAAGGGTTCTTTGATACGACAAATCGACTGGTGTTGTCCATTTTTCGATAAGATAAATGTTTCAAATATTAGGAGAGCATTTAAGTTAAAAGAAAACATGCCTTCATATAAAAAATAGTACAGACCAAAATAATGGAAGTATTCATTCAATTTTCTGTGAAAGTATCGTCAAAGGTCCAATCTATAATATAAAAAATCGGGAGTGCTCTAAAATGATGCGATCCAGAAGTAGAGTGCGTCAAACTTGGAGTATCCAATGAAGAGGGTGAAATCAAATATCCATAGTTATTCAAAAATTGATAGAATTGGGGCCTTAACAAAGTCACCTATCGATTTAAGATGGAATTTCATCTAATCGAACATGTTTCGAGAGGATGATAGGCCAAAAATATATTTTTGGAGTATTGCGAAAAATGCAATATTTTCCTTACCAGCTACATATTTGACGAAAAATGTTTTTCCTCTCAAAAAATACTGAAATTATGAGAATAAGGGTTCCTTGATACGACAAATCGACTGGTGTTGTCCATTTTTCGATAAGATGAATGTTTCAAATATTTGGAGAGCATTTAAGTTGAAAGAAAACATGCCTTCATATAAAAAATAGTACAGACCTAAATAATGGAAGTTTTCATTCAATTTTCTGAGAAAGTATCGTCAAAGGTCCAATCTATGATATAAAAAATCGGGAGTGCTCTAAAATGATGCGATCCAGAAGTAAAGTGCGTCAAACTTGGAGTATCCAATGAAGAGGGTAAAATCAAATATCCATAGTTATTCAAAAATTGATAGAATTGGGGCCTTAACAAAGTCACCTATCGATTTAAGATGGAATTTCATCTAATCGAACATGTTTCGAGAGGATGATAGGCCAAAAATATATTTTTGGAGTATTGCGAAAAATGCAATATTTTCCTTAACATAGTTCAGCTACATATTTGACGAAAAATGTTTTTTCTCTCAAAAAATACTGGAATTATGAGAATAAGGGTTCTTTGATACGACAAATCGACTGGTGTTGTCCATTTTTCGATAAGATAAATGTTTCAAATATTAGGAGAGCATTTAAGTTAAAAGAAAACATGCCTTCATATAAAAAAATAGTACAGACCAAAATAATGGAAGTATTCATTCAATTTCCTGAGAAAGTATCGTCAAAGGTCCAATCTATGATATAAAAATCGGGAGTGCTCTAGAATGATGCGATTCAGAAGTAGAGTGCGTCAAACTTGGAGTATCCAATGAAGAGGGTAAAATCAAATATCCATAGTTATTCAAAAATTGATAGAATTAGGGCATTAACAAAGTCACCTATCGATTTTAGATGCAATTCCATCTAATCGAACATGTTTCGAGATGATGATAGGCCAAAAATATATTTTTGGATATTTAGAAAAATGCAATAGTTTCCTTACTATAGTCCAGCTACATATTTGACGAAAAATGTTTTTCCTCTCAAAAAATACTGAAATTATGAGAATAAGGGTTCTTTGATACGACAAATCGACTGGTGTTGTCAATTTTCCGATAAGATAATTGTTTCAAATATTAGGAGAGCATTTAAGTTAGAAGAAAACATGCCTTCATATAAAAAATAGTACAGACCAAAATAATGGAAGTATTCATTCAATTTTCTGAGAAAGTATCGTCAAAGGTCCAATCTATGATATAAAAATCGGGAGTGCTTTAAAATGATGCGATTCAAAAGTAGAGTGCGTCAAACTTGGAGTATCCAATGAAGAGGGTAAAATCAAATATCCATAGTTATTCAAAAATTGATAGAATTGGGGCCTTAACAAAGTCACCTTTCAATTTAATATGGAATTTCATCTAATCGAACATGTTTCGAGAGGATGATAGGCCAAAAATATATTTTTGGAGCATTGCGAAAAATGCAATATTTTCCTTACTATAGTCCAGCTACATATTTGACGAAAAATGTTTTTCCTCTCAAAAAATACTGAAATTATGAGAATAAGGGTTCTTTGATACGACAAATCGACTGGTGTTGTCCATTTTTCGATAAGATAAATGTTTCAAATATTTGGAGAGCATTTAAGTTGAAAGAAAACATGCCTTCATATAAAAAATAGTACAGACCTAAATAATGGAAGTATTCATTCAATTTTCTGAGAAAGTATCGTCAAAGGTCCAATCTATGATATAAAAAATCGGGAGTGCTCTAAAATGATGCGATCCAGAAGTAAAGTGCGTCAAACTTGGAGTATCCAATGAAGAGGGTAAAATCAAATATCCATAGTTATTCAAAAATTGATAGAATTGGGGCCTTAACAAAGTCACCTATCGATTTAAGATGGAATTTCATCTAATCGAACATGTTTCGAGAGGATGATAGGCCAAAAATATATTTTTGGAGTATTGCGAAAAATGCAATATTTTCCTTAACATAGTCCAGCTACATATTTGACGAAAAATGTTTTTCCTCTCAAAAAATACTGAAATTATGAGAATAAGGGTTCTTTGATACGACAAATCGACTGGTGTTGTCCATTTTTCGATAAGATAAATGTTTCAAATATTAGGAGAGCATTTAAGTTAAAAGAAAACATGCCTTCATATAAAAAATAGTACAGACCAAAATAATGGAAGTATTCATTCAATTTTCTGAGAAAGTATCGTCAAAGGTCCAATCTATAATATAAAAAATCGGGAGTGCTCTAAAATGATGCGATCCAGAAGTAGAGTGCGTCAAACTTGGAGTATCCAATGAAGAGGGTGAAATCAAATATCCATAGTTATTCAAAAATTGATAGAATTGGGGCCTTAACAAAGTCACCTATCGATTTAAGATGGAATTTCATCTAATCGAACATGTTTCGAGAGGATGATAGGCCAAAAATATATTTTTGGAGTATTGCGAAAAATGCAATATTTTCCTTACCAGCTACATATTTGACGAAAAATGTTTTTCCTCTCAAAAAATACTGAAATTATGAGAATAAGGGTTCCTTGATACGACAAATCGACTGGTGTTGTCCATTTTTCGATAAGATGAATGTTTCAAATATTTGGAGAGCATTTAAGTTGAAAGAAAACATGCCTTCATATAAAAAATAGTACAGACCTAAATAATGGAAGTTTTCATTCAATTTCCTGAGAAAGTATCGTCAAAGGTCCAATCTATGATATAAAAAATCGGGAGTGCTCTAAAATGATGCGATCCAGAAGTAAAGTGCGTCAAACTTGGAGTATCCAATGAAGAGGGTAAAATCAAATATCCATAGTTATTCAAAAATTGATAGAATTGGGGCCTTAACAAAGTCACCTATCGATTTAAGATGGAATTTCATCTAATCGAACATGTTTCGAGAGGATGATAGGCCAAAAATATATTTTTGGAGTATTGCGAAAAATGCAATATTTTCCTTAACATAGTTCAGCTACATATTTGACGAAAAATGTTTTTTCTCTCAAAAAATACTGAAATTATGAGAATAAGGGTTCTTTGATACGACAAATCGACTGGTGTTGTCCATTTTCCGATAAGATAATTGTTTCAAATATTAGGAGAGCATTTAAGTTAGAAGAAAACATGCCTTCATATAAAAAATAGTACAGACCAAAATAATGGAAGTATTCATTCAATTTTCTGAGAAAGTATCGTCAAAGGTCCAATCTATGATATAAAAATCGGGAGTGCTTTAAAATGATGCGATTCAAAAGTAGAGTGCGTCAAACTTGGAGTATCCAATGAAGAGGGTAAAATCAAATATCCATAGTTATTCAAAAATTGATAGAATTGGGGCCTTAACAAAGTCACCTTTCAATTTAATATGGAATTTCATCTAATCGAACATGTTTCGAGAGGATGATAGGCCAAAAATATATTTTTGGAGTATTGCGAAAAATGCAATATTTTCCTTACTATAGTCCAGCTACATATTTGACGAAAAATGTTTTTCCTCTCAAAAAATACTGAAATTATGAGAATAAGGGTTCTTTGATACGACAAATCGACTGGTGTTGTCCATTTTTCGATAAGATAAATGTTTCAAATATTTGGAGAGCATTTAAGTTGAAAGAAAACATGCCTTCATATAAAAAATAGTACAGACCTAAATAATGGAAGTATTCATTCAATTTTCTGAGAAAGTATCGTCAAAGGTCCAATCTATGATATAAAAAATCGGGAGTGCTCTAAAATGATGCGATCCAGAAGTAAAGTGCGTCAAACTTGGAGTATCCAATGAAGAGGGTAAAATCAAATATCCATAGTTATTCAAAAATTGATAGAATTGGGGCCTTAACAAAGTCACCTATCGATTTAAGATGGAATTTCATCTAATCGAACATGTTTCGAGAGGATGATAGGCCAAAAATATATTTTTGGAGTATTGCGAAAAATGCAATATTTTCCTTAACATAGTCCAGCTACATATTTGACGAAAAATGTTTTTCCTCTCAAAAAATACTGAAATTATGAGAATAAGGGTTCTTTGATACGACAAATCGACTGGTGTTGTCCATTTTTCGATAAGATAAATGTTTCAAATATTAGGAGAGCATTTAAGTTAAAAGAAAACATGCCTTCATATAAAAAATAGTACAGACCAAAATAATGGAAGTATTCATTCAATTTTCTGAGAAAGTATCGTCAAAGGTCCAATCTATAATATGAAAAATCGGGAGTGCTCTAAAATGATGCGATTCAGAAGTAGAGTGCGTCAAACTTGGAGTATCCAATGAAGAGGGTAAAATCAAATATCCATAGTTATTCAAAAATTGATAGAATTGGGGCCTTAACAAAGTCACCTTTCAATTTAATATGGAATTTCATCTAATCGAACATGTTTCGAGAGGATGATAGGCCAAAAATATATTTTTGGAGTACTGCGAAAAATGCAATATTTTCCTTACTATAGTCCAGCTACATATTTGACGAAAAATGTTTTTCCAATCAAAAAAAACTGAAATTATGAGAATAAGGGTTCTTTGATACGACAAATCGACTGGTGTTGTCCATTTTTCGATAAGATAAATGTTTCAAATATTTGGAGAGCATTTAAGTTGAAAGAAAACATGCCTTCATATAAAAAATAGTACAGACCTAAATAATGGAAGTATTCATTCAATTTTCTGAGAAGGTATCGTCAAAGGTCCAATCTATGATATAAAAAATCGGGAGTGCTCTAAAATGATGCGATCCAGAAGTAAAGTGCGTCAAACTTGGAGTATCCAATGAAGAGGGTAAAATCAAATATCCATAGTTATTCAAAAATTGATAGAATAGGGGCCTTAACAAAGTCACCTATCGATTTAAGATGGAATTTCATCTAATCGAACATGTTTCGAGAGGATGATAGGCCAAAAATATATTTTTGGAGTATTGCGAAAAATGCAATATTTTCCTTAACATAGTCCAGCTACATATTTGACGAAAAATGTTTTTCCTCTCAAAAAATACTGAAATTATGAGAATAAGGGTTCTTTGATACGACAAATCGACTGGTGTTGTCCATTTTTCGATAAGATAAATGTTTCAAATATTAGAAGAGCATTTAAGTTAATAGAAAACATGCCTTCATATAAAAAATAGTACAGACCAAAATAATGGAAGTATTCATTCAATTTTCTGAGAAAGTATCGTCAAAGGTCCAATCTATGATATAAAAAATCGGGAGTGCTCTAAAATGATGCGATTCAGAAGTAGAGTGGGTCAAACTTGGAGTATCCAATGAAGATGGTAAAATCAAATTTTCATAGTTATTTAAAAATTGATAGAATTAGGGCATTAACAAAGTCACCTATCAATTATAGATGACATTTAATCTGATCGAATATGTTTCGAGAAGACGATAGGCCAAAAATATATTTTTGGAGTATTGCGAAAAATGCAATATTTTCCTTACTATAGTCCAGCTACATATTTGGCGAAAAATGTTTTTGCTCTCAAAAAATACTGAAATTATGAGAATACGGGTTCTTTGATACGACAAATCGACTGGTGTTGTCCATTTTTCGATAAGATAAATGTTTCAAATATAAGGAGAGTATTTAAGTTAAAAGAAAACATGCCTTCATATAAAAAATAGTACAGACCAAAATAATGGAAGTATTCATTCAATTTTCTGAGAAAGTTTCGTCAAAGGTCCAATCTATGATATAAAAAATCGGTAGTGCTCTAATATGATGAGATTCAGAAGTAGAGTGCGTCAAACTTGGAGTATCCAATGAAGAGGGTAAAATCAAATATCCATAGTTATTCAAAAATTGATAGAATTAGGGCATTAACAAAGTCACCTATCGATTTTAGATGCAATTTCATCTAATCGAACATGTTTCGTGATGATGATAGGCAAAAATATATTTTTGGAGTATTTAGAAAAATGCAATATTTTCCTTACTATTGTCCAGCTACATATTTGACGAAAAATGTTTTTCCTCTCAAAAAATACTGAAATTATGAGAATAAGGGTTCTTTGATACGACAAATCGACTGGTGTTGTCCATTTTTCGATAAGATAAATGTTTCAAATATTAGGAGAGCATTTAAGTTAAAAGAAAACATGCCTTCATATAAAAAATAGTACAGACCAAAATAATGGAAGTATTCATTCAATTTTCTGAGAAAGTATCGTCAAAGGTCCAATCTATAATATAAGAAATCGGGAGTGCTCTAAAATGATGCGATTCAGAAGTAGAGTGCGTCAAACTTGGAGTATCCAATGAAGAGGGTAAAATCAAATATCCATAGTTATTCAAAAATTGATAGAATTGGGGCCTTAACAAAGTCACCTTTCAATTTAATATGGAATTTCATCTAATCGAACATGTTTCGAGAGGATGATAGGCCAAAAATATATTTTTGGAGTATTGCGAAAAATGCAATATTTTCCTTACTATAGTCCAGCTACATATTTGACGAAAAATGTTTTTCCTCTCAAAAAATACTGAAATTATGAGAATAAGGGTTCTTTGATACGACAAATCGACTGGTGTTGTCCATTTTTAGATAAGATAAATGTTTCAAATATTTGGAGAGCATTTAAGTTGAAAGAAAACATGCCTTCATATAAAAAATAGTACAGACCTAAATAATGGAAGTATTCATTCAATTTTCTGAGAAAGTATCGTCAAAGGTCCAATCTATGATATAAAAAATCGGGAGTGCTCTAAAATGATGCGATCCAGAAGTAAAGTGCGTCAAACTTGGAGTATCCAATGAAGAGGGTAAAATCAAATATCCATAGTTATTCAAAAATTGATAGAATTGGGGCCTTAACAAAGTCACCTATCGATTTAAGATGGAATTTCATCTAATCGAACATGTTTCGTGAGGATGATAGGCCAAAAATATATTTTTGGAGTATTGCGAAAAATGCAATATTTTCCTTAACATAGTCCAGCTACATATTTGACGAAAAATGTTTTTCCTCTCAAAAAATACTGAAATTATGAGAATAAGGGTTCTTTGATACGACAAATCGACTGGTGTTGTCCATTTTTCGATAAGATAAATGTTTCAAATATAAGGAGAGTATTTAAGTTAAAAGAAAACATGCCTTCATATAAAAAATAGTACAGACCAAAATAATGGAAGTATTCATTCAATTTTCTGAGAAAGTTTCGTCAAAGGTCCAATCTATGATATAAAAAATCGGTAGTGCTCTAATATGATGAGATTCAGAAGTAGAGTGCGTCAAACTTGGAGTATCCAATGAAGAGGGTAAAATCAAATATCCATAGTTATTCAAAAATTGATAGAATTAGGGCATTAACAAAGTCACCTATCGATTTTAGATGCAATTTCATCTAATCGAACATGTTTCGTGATGATGATAGGCCAAAAATGTATTTTTGGAGTATTTAGAAAAATGCAATATTTTCCTTACTATTGTCCAGCTACATATTTGACGAAAAATGTTTTTCCTCTCAAAAAATACTGAAATTATGAGAATAAGGGTTCTTTGATACGACAAATCGACTGGTGTTGTCCATTTTTCGATAAGATAAATGTTTCAAATATTAGGAGAGCATTTAAGTTAAAAGAAAACATGCCTTCATATAAAAAATAGTACAGACCAAAATAATGGAAGTATTCATTCAATTTTCTGAGAAAGTATCGTCAAAGGTCCAATCTATAATATAAAAAATCAGGAGTGCTCTAAAATGATGCGATTCAGAAGTAGAGTGCGTCAAACTTGGAGTATCCAATGAAGAGGGTAAAATCAAATATCCATAGTTATTCAAAAATTGATAGAATTGGGGCCTTAACAAAGTCACCTTTCAATTTAATATGGAATTTCATCTAATCGAACATGTTTCGAGAGGATGATAGGCCAAAAATATATTTTTGGAGTATTGCGAAAAATGCAATATTTTCCTTACTATAGTCCAGCTACATATTTGACGAAAAATGTTTTTCCTCTCAAAAAATACTGAAATTATGAGAATAAGGGTTCTTTGATACGACAAATCGACTGGTGTTGTCCATTTTTCGATAAGATAAATGTTTCAAATATTTGGAGAGCATTTAAGTTGAAAGAAAACATGCCTTCATATAAAAAATAGTACAGACCTAAATAATGGAAGTATTCATTCAATTTTCTGAGAAAGTATCGTCAAAGGTCCAATCTATGATATAAAAAATCGGGAGTGCTCTAAAATGATGCGATCCAGGAGTAAAGTGCGTCAAACTTGGAGTATCCAATGAAGAGGGTAAAATCAAATATCCATAGTTATTCAAAAATTGATAGAATTGGGGCCTTAACAAAGTCACCTATCGATTTAAGATGGAATTTCATCTAATCGAACATGTTTCGTGAGGATGATAGGCCAAAAATATATTTTTGGAGTATTGCGAAAAATGCAATATTTTCCTTAACATAGTCCAGCTACATATTTGACGAAAAATGTTTTTCCTCTCAAAAAATACTGAAATTATGAGAATAAGGGTTCTTTGATACGACAAATCGACTGGTGTTGTCAATTTTTCGATAAGATAAATGTTTCAAATATTAGAAGAGCATTTAAGTTAATAGTAAACATGCCTTCATATAAAAAATAGTACAGACCAAAATAATGGAAGTATTCATTCAATTTTCTGAGAAAGTATTGTCAAAGGTCCAATCTATGATATAAAAAATCGGGAGTGCTCTAAAATGATGCGATTCAGAAGTAGAGTGGGTCAAACTTGGAGTATCCAATGAAGATGGTAAAATCAAATTTTCATAGTTATTCAAAAATTGATAGAATTAGGGCATTAACAAAGTCACCTATCAATTATAGATGACATTTAATCTGATCGAATATGTTTCGAGAAGACGATAGGCCAAAAATATATTTTTGGAGTATTGCGAAAAATGCAATATTTTCCTTACTATAGTCCAGCTACATATTTGGCGAAAAATGTTTTTGCTCTCAAAAAATACTGAAATTATGAGAATACGGGTTCTTTGATACGACAAATCGACTGGTGTTGTCCATTTTTCGATAAGATAAATGTTCCAAATATAAGGAGAGTATTTAAGTTAAAAGAAAACATGCCTTCATATAAAAAATAGTACAGACCAAAATAATGGAAGTATTCATTCAATTTTCTGAGAAAGTTTCGTCAAAGGTCCAATCTATGATATAAAAAATCGGGAGTGCTCTAAAATGATGCGATTCAGAAGTAGAGTGCGTCAAACTTGGAGTATCCAATGAAGAGGGTAAAATCAAATATCCATAGTTATTCAAAAATTGATAGAATTAGGGCATTAACAAAGTCACCTATCGATTTTAGATGCAATTTCATCTAATCGAACATGTTTCGAGATGATGATAGGCCAAAAATATATTTTTGGAGTATTTAGAAAAATGCAATATTTTCCTTACTATTGTCCAGCTACATATTTGACGAAAAATGTTTTCCTCTCAAAAAATACTGAAATTATGAGAATAAGGGTTCTTTGATACGACAAATCGACTGGTGTTGTCCATTTTTCGATAAGATATATGTTTCAAATATTAGGAGAGCATTTAAGTTAAAAGAAAACATGCCTTCATATAAAAAATAGTACAGACCAAAATAATGGAAGTATTCATTCAATTTTCTGAGAAAGTATCGTCAAAGGTCCAATCTATGATATAAAAAATCGGGAGTGCTCTAAAATGATGCGATTCAGAAGTAGAGTGCGTCAAACTTGGAGTATCCAATGAAGAGGGTAAAATCAAATATCCATAGTTATTCAAAAATTGATAGAATTAGGGCATTAACAAAGTCACCTATCGATTTTAGATGCAATTTCATCTAATCGAACATGTTTCGTGATGTTGATAGGCCAAAAATATATTTTTGGAGTATTTAGAAAAATGCAATATTTTCCTTACTATTGTCCAGCTACATATTTGACGAAAAATGTTTTCCCTCTCAAAAAATACTGAAATTATGAGAATACGGGTTCTTTGATACGACAAATCGACTGGTGTTGTCCATTTTTCGATAAGATAAATGTTTCAAATATAAGGAGAGTATTTAAGTTAAAAGAAAACATGCCTTCATATAAAAAATAGTACAGACCAAAATAATGGAAGTATTCATTCAATTTTCTGAGAAAGTTTCGTCAAAGGTCCAATCTATGATATAAAAAATCGGTAGTGCTCTAATATGATGAGATTCAGAAGTAGAGTGCGTCAAACTTGGAGTATCCAATGAAGAGGGTAAAATCAAATATCCATAGTTATTCAAAAATTGATAGAATTAGGGCATTAACAAAGTCACCTATCGATTTTAGATGCAATTTCATCTAATCGAACATGTTTCGTGATGATGATAGGCCAAAAATATATTTTTGGAGTATTTAGAAAAATGCAATATTTTCCTTACTATTGTCCAGCTACATATTTGACGAAAAATGTTTTTCCTCTCAAAAAATACTGAAATTATGAGAATAAGGGTTCTTTGATACGACAAATCGACTGGTGTTGTCCATTTTTCGATAAGATAAATGTTTCAAATATTAGGAGAGCATTTAAGTTAAAAGAAAACATGCCTTCATATAAAAAATAGTACAGACCAAAATAATGGAAGTATTCATTCAATTTTCTGAGAAAGTATCGTCAAAGGTCCAATCTATAATATAAAAAATCGGGAGTGCTCTAAAATGATGCGATTCAGAAGTAGAGTGCGTCAAACTTGGAGTATCCAATGAAGAGGGTAAAATCAAATATCCATAGTTATTCAAAAATTGATAGAATTGGGGCCTTAACAAAGTCACCTTTCAATTTAATATGGAATTTCATCTAATCGAACATGTTTCGAGAGGATGATAGGCCAAAAATATATTTTTGGAGTATTGCGAAAAATGCAATATTTTCCTTACTATAGTCCAGCTACATATTTGACGAAAAATGTTTTTCCTCTCAAAAAATACTGAAATTATGAGAATAAGGGTTCTTTGATACGACAAATCGACTGGTGTTGTCCATTTTTCGATAAGATAAATGTTTCAAATATTTGGAGAGCATTTAAGTTGAAAGAAAACATGCCTTCATATAAAAAATAGTACAGACCTAAATAATGGAAGTATTCATTCAATTTTCTGAGAAAGTATCGTCAAAGGTCCAATCTATGATATAAAAAATCGGGAGTGCTCTAAAATGATGCGATCCAGAAGTAAAGTGCGTCAAACTTGGAGTATCCAATGAAGAGGGTAAAATCAAATATCCATAGTTATTCAAAAATTGATAGAATTGGGGCCTTAACAAAGTCACCTATCGATTTAAGATGGAATTTCATCTAATCGAACATGTTTCGTGAGGATGATAGGCCAAAAATATATTTTTGGAGTATTGCGAAAAATGCAATATTTTCCTTAACATAGTCCAGCTACATATTTGACGAAAAATGTTTTTCCTCTCAAAAAATACTGAAATTATGAGAATAAGGGTTCTTTGATACGACAAATCGACTGGTGTTGTCCATTTTTCGATAAGATAAATGTTTCAAATATTAGAAGAGCATTTAAGTTAATAGAAAACATGCCTTCATATAAAAAATAGTACAGACCAAAATAATGGAAGTATTCATTCAATTTTCTGAGAAAGTATCGTCAAAGGTCCAATCTATGATATAAAAAATCGGGAGTGCTCTAAAATCATGCGATTCAGAAGTAGAGTGGGTCAAACTTGGAGTATCCAATGAAGATGGTAAAATCAAATTTTCATAGTTATTCAAAAATTGATAGAATTAGGGCATTAACAAAGTCACCTATCAATTATAGATGACATTTAATCTGATCGAATATGTTTCGAGAAGACGATAGGCCAAAAATATATTTTTGGAGTATTGCGAAAAATGCAATATTTTCCTTACTATAGTCCAGCTACATATTTGGCGAAAAATGTTTTTGCTCTCAAAAAATACTGAAATTATGAGAATACGGGTTCTTTGATACGACAAATCGACTGGTGTTGTCCATTTTTCGATAAGATAAATGTTCCAAATATAAGGAGAGTATTTAAGTTAAAAGAAAACATGCCTTCATATAAAAAATAGTACAGACCAAAATAATGGAAGTATTCATTCAATTTTCTGAGAAAGTTTCGTCAAAGGTCCAATCTATGATATAAAAAATCGGGAGTGCTCTAAAATGATGCGATTCAGAAGTAGAGTGCGTCAAACTTGGAGTATCCAATGAAGAGGGTAAAATCAAATATCCATAGTTATTCAAAAATTGATAGAATTAGGGCATTAACAAAGTCACCTATCGATTTTAGATGCAATTTCATCTAATCGAACATGTTTCGAGATGATGATAGGCCAAAAATATATTTTTGGAGTATTTAGAAAAATGCAATATTTTCCTTACTATTGTCCAGCTACATATTTGACGAAAAATGTTTTCCCTCTCAAAAAATACTGAAATTATGAGAATAAGGGTTCTTTGATACGACAAATCGACTGGTGTTGTCCATTTTCCGATAAGATAAATGTTCCAAATATTAGGAGAGCATTTAAGTTAAAAGAAAACATGCCTTCATATAAAAAATAGTACAGACCAAAATAATGGAAGTATTCATTCAATTGTCTGAGAAAGTATCGTCAAAGGTCCAATCTATGATATAAAAAATCGGGAGTGCTCTAATATGATGCGATTCAGAAGTAGAGTGCGTCAAACTTGGAGTATCCAATGAAGAGGGTAAAATCAAATATCCATAGTTATTCAAAAATTGATAGAATTAGGGCATTAACAAAGTCACCTATCGATTTTAGATGCAATTTCATCTAATCGAACATGTTTCGAGATGATGATAGGCCAAAAATATATTTTTGGAGTATTTAGAAAAATGCAATATTTTCCTTACTATTGTCCAGCTACATATTTGACGAAAAATGTTTTTCCTCTCAAAAAATACTGAAATTATGAGAATAAGGGTTCTTTGATACGACAAATCGACTGGTGTGGTCCATTTTTCGATAAGATATATGTTTCAAATATTAGGAGAGCATTTAAGTTAAAAGAAAACATGCCTTCATATAAAAAATAGTACAGACCAAAATAATGGAAGTATTCATTCAATTTTCTGAGAAAGTTTCGTCAAAGGTCCAATCTATGATATAAAAAATCGGTAGTGCTCTAATATGATGAGATTCAGAAGTAGAGTGCGTCAAACTTGGAGTATCCAATGAAGAGGGTAAAATCAAATATCCATAGTTATTCAAAAATTGATAGAATTAGGGCATTAACAAAGTCACCTATCGATTTTAGATGCAATTTCATCTAATCGAACATGTTTCGTGATGATGATAGGCCAAAAATATATTTTTGGAGTATTTAGAAAAATGCAATATTTTCCTTACTATTTATTGTCCAGCTACATATTTGACGAAAAATATTTTTCCTCTCAAAAAATACTGAAATTATGAGAATAAGGGTTCTTTGATACGACAAATCGACTGGTGTTGTCCATTTGTCGATAAGATAAATGTTTCAAATATTAGGAGAGCATTTAAGTTAAAAGAAAACATGCCTTCATATAAAAAATAGTACAGACCAAAATAATGGAAGTATTCATTCAATTTTCTGAGAAAGTATCATCAAAGGTCCAATCTATGATATAAAAAATCGGGAGTGCTCTAAAATGATGCGATTCAGAAGTAGAGTGCGTCAAACTTGGAGTATCCAATGAAGAGGGTAAAATCAAATATCCATAGTTATTCAAAAATTGATAGAATTGGGGCATTAACAATGTCACCTATCTATTTTAGATGAAATTTCATCTAATCGTACATGTTTCGAGAGGATGATAGGCCAAAAATATATTTTTGGAGTATCGCGAAAAATGTAATATTTTCCTTACTATATATAGTCGAGCTACATATTTGACGAAAAATGTTTTTCCTCCCAAAAAATATTGAAATTATGAGAATAAGGGTTCTTTGATACGACAAATCGACTGGTTTTGTCCATTTTCCGATAAGATAAATGTTTCAAATATTAGGAGAGCATTTAAGCTAGAAGAAAACATGCCTTCATATAAAAAATAGTTCAGACCAAAATAATGGAAGTATTCATTCAATTTTCTGAGAAAGTATCGTCAAAGGTCCAATCTATGATATAAAAATCGGGAGTGCTCTAAAATGATGCGATTCAGAAGTAGAGTGCGTCAAACTTGGAGTATCCAATGAAGAGGGTAAAATCAAATATCCATAGTTATTCAAAAATTGATAGAATTAGGGCATTTACAAAGTCACCTATCGATTTTAGATAAAATTTCATGTAATCGAATATGTTTCGAGAGGATAATAGGCCAAAAATATATTTTTGGAGTATTGCGAAAAATGCAATATTTTCCTTACTATAGTCCAGCTACATATTTGACAAAAAATGTTTTTCCTCTCAAAAAATATTGAAATTATGAGAATACGGGTTCTTTGATACGACAAATCGACTGGTGTTGTCCATTTTTCGAAACGATAAATGTTTCAAATATTAGGAGAGCATTTAAGTTAAAAGAAAACATGCCTTCATATAAAAAATAGTACAGACCAAAATAATGGAAGTATTCATTCAATTTTCTGAGAAAGTATTGTCAAAGGTCCAATCTATAATATAAAGAATCGGGAGTGCTCTAAAATGATGCGATTCAGAAGTAGAGTGCGTCAAACTTGGAGTATCCAATGAAGAGGGTAAAATCAAATATCCATAGTTATTCAAAAATTGATAGAATTGGGGCCTTAACAAAGTCACCTATCAATTTAAGATGGAATTTCATCTAATCGAACATGTTTCGAGAGGATGATAGGCCAAAAATATATTTTTGGAGTATTGCGAAAAATGCAATATTTTCCTTACTATATATAGTCCAGCTACATATTTGACGAAAAATGTTTTTCCTCTCAAAAAATACTGAAATTATGAGAATAAGGGTTTTTTGATACGACAAATCGACTGGTATTGTCCATTTTTCGATAAGATAAATGTTTCAAATATTAGAAGAGCATTTAAGTTAATAGAAAACATGCCTTCATATAAAAAATAGTACAGACCAAAATAATGGAAGTATTCATTCAATTTTCTGAGAAAGTATCGTCAAAGGTCCAATCTATGATATAAAAAGTCGGGAGTGCTCTAAAATGATGCGATTCAGAAGTAGAGTGCGTCAAATTTGGAGTATCCAATGAAGATGGTAAAATCAAATTTTCATAGTTATTCAAAAATTAATAGAATTAGGGCATTAACAAAGTCACCTATCGATTATAGATGACATTTAATCTGATCGAACATGTTTCGAGAAGACGATAGGCCAAAAATATATTTTTGGAGTATTGCGAAAAATGCAATATTTTCCTTACTATAGTCCAGCTACATATTTGGCGAAAAATGTTTTTCCTCTCAAAAAATACTGAAATTATGAGAATAAGGGTTCTTTGATACGACAAATCGACTGGTGTTGTCCATTTTTCGATAAGATAAATGTTTCAAATATTAGGAGAGCATTCAAGTTAAAAGAAAACATGCCTTCATATAAAAAATAGTACAGACCAAAATAATGGAAGTATTCATTCAATTTTCTGAGAAAGTATCGTGAAAGTTCCAATCTATGATATAAAAAATCGGGAGTGCTCTAAAATGATGCGATTCAGAAGTAGAGTGCGTCAAACTTGGAGTATCCAATGAAAAGGGTAAAATCAAATATCCATAGTTATTCAAAAATTGATAGAATTAGGGCATTAACAAAGTCACCTATCGATTTTAGATGAAATTTCATCTAATCGGACATGTTTCGAGAGGATGATAGGCCAAAAATATATTTTTGGAGTATTGCGAAAAATGCAATATTTTCCGTACTATATATAGTCCAGCTACATATTTGACGAAAAATGTTTTTCCTCTCAAAAAATACTGAAATTATGAGAATAAGGGTTCTTTGATACGACAAATCGACTGGTGTTGTCTATTTTTCGATAAGATAAATGTTTCAAATATTAGGAGAGCATTTAAGTTAAAAGAAAACATGCCTTCATATAAAAAATAGTACAGACCAAAATAATGGAAGTATTCATTCAATTTTCTGAGAAAGTATCGTCAAAGGTCCAATCTATGAAATAAAAAATCGGGAGTGCTCTAAAATGATGCGATTCAGAAGTAGAGTTCGTCAAACTTGGAGTATCCAATGAAGAGGGTAAAATCAAATATCCATAGTTATTCAAAAAATGATAGAATTAGGGCATTAACAAAGTCACCTATCGATTTTGGATGAAATTTCATCTAATCGAACATGTTTCGAGATGATGATAGGCCAAAAATATATTTTTGGAGTATTGCGAAAAATGCAATATTTTCCTTACTATAGTCCAGCTACATATTTGACGAAAAATGTTTTTCCTCTCAAAAAATACTGAAATTATGAGAATAAGGGTTCTTTGATACGACAAATCGACTGGTGTTGTCCATTTTTCGATAAGATAAATGTTTCAAATATTAGAAGAGTATTTAAGTTAATAGAAAACATGCCTTCATATAAAAAATAGTACAGACCAAAATAATGGATGTATTCATTCAATTTTCTGAGAAAGTATCGTCAAAGGTCCAATCTATGATATAAAAAATCGGGAGTGCTCTAAAATGATGCGATTCAGAAGTAGAGTGCGTCAAACTTGGAGTATCCAATGAAAAGGGTAAAATCAAATATCCACAGTTATTCAAAAATTGATAGAATTAGGGCATTAACAAAGTCACCTATCGATTTTGGATGAAATTTCATCTAATCGAACATGTTTCGAGAGGATGATAGGCCAAAAATATATTTTTGGAGTATTGCGAAAAATGCAATATTTTCCTTACTACATATTTGACGAAAAATGTTTTTCCTCTCAAAAAATATTGAAATTATGAGAATAAGGGTTCTTTGATACGACAAATCGACTGGTGTTGTCCATTTTTTGATAAGATAAATGTTTCAAATATTAGGATAGCATTTAAGTTAAAAGAAAACATGCCTTCGTATAAAAAATAGTACAGATCAAAATAATGGAAGTATTTATTCAATTTTCTTAGAAAGTATCGTCAAAGGTCCAATCTATGATATAAAAAATCGGGAGTGCTCTAAAATGATGCGATTCAGAAGTATAGTGCGTCAAACTTGGAGTATCCAATGAAGAGGGTAAAATCAAATATCCATAGTTATTCAAAAATTGATAGAATTAGGGCATTAACAAAGTCACCTATCGATTTTAGATGAAATTTCATGTAATCGAATATGTTTCGAGAGGATGATAGGCCAAAAATATATTTTTGGAGTATTGCGAAAAATGCAATATTTTCCTTACTACATATTTGACGAAAAATGTTTTTCCTCTCAAAAAATATTGAAATTATGAGAATAAGGGTTCTTTGATACGACAAATCGACTGGTGTTGTCCATTTTTTGATAAGATAAATGTTTCAAATATTAGGATAGCATTTAAGTTAAAAGAAAACATGCCTTCGTATAAAAAATAGTACAGACCAAAATAATGGAAGTATTCATTCAATTTTCTGAGAAAGTATCGTCAAAGGTCCAATCTATGATATAAAGAATTGGGAGTGCTTTAAAATGATGCGATTCAGAAGTAGAGTGCGTCAAACTTGGAGTATCCAATGAAGAGGGTAAAATCAAATATCCATAGTTATTCGAAAATTGATAGAATTAGGGCATTAACAAAGTCACCTATCGATTTTAGATGCAATTTCATCTAATCAAACATGTTTCGAGATGATGATAGGCCAAAAATATATTTTTGGAGTATTTAGAAAAATGCAATATTTTCCTTACTATAGTCCAGCTACATATTGGACGAAAAATGTTTTTCCTCTCAAAAAATACTGAAATTATGAGAATAAGGGCTCTCTTATACGACAAATCGACTGGTGTTGTCCATTTTTCGATAAGATAAATGTTTCAAATATTAGGATAGCATTTAAGTTAAAAGAAAACATGCCTTCGTATAAAAAATAGTACAGACCAAAATAATGGAAGTATTCATTCACTTTTCTGAAAAAGTATCGTCAGAGGTCCAATCTATGATATAAAAAATCGGGAGTGCTGTAAAATGATGCGATTCAGAAGTAGAGTGCGTCAAACTTGGAGTATCCAATGAAGAGGGTAAAATCAAATATCCATAGTTATTCAAAAATTGATAGAATTAGGGCATTAACAAAGTCACCTATCTATTTAAGATGAAATTTCATCTAATCGAACATGTTTCGAGAGGATGATAGGCCAAAAATTTATTTTTGGAGTATTGCGAAAAATGCAATATTTTCCTTACTACATATTTGACGAAAAATGTTTTTCCTCTCAAAAAATATTGAAATTATGAGAATAAGGGTTCTTTGATACGACAAATCGACTGGTGTTGTCCATTTTTCGATAAGATAAATGTTTCAAATATTAGGAGAGCATTTAAGTTAAAAGAAAACATGCCTTCATATAAAAAATAGTACAGACCAAAATAATGGAAGTATTCATTCAATTTTCTGAGAAAGTATCGTCAAAGGTCCAATCTATGATATAAGGAATCGGGAGTGCTTTAAAATGATGCGATTCAGAAGTAGAGTGCGTCAAACTTGGAGTATACAATGAAGAGGGTAAAATCAAATATCCATAGGTATTCAAAAATTGATAGAATTAGGGCATTAACAAAGTCACCTATCTATTTAAGATGAAATTTCATCTAATCGAACATGTTTCGAGAGGATGATAGGCCAAAAATATATTTTTGGAGTATTGCGAAAAATGCTATATTTTCCTTACTATAGTCCAGCTACATATTTGAGGAAAAATGTTTTTCCTCTCAAAAAATATTGAAATTATGAATATAAGGGTTCTTTGATACGACAAATCGACTGGTGTTGTCCATTTTTCGATAAGATAAATGTTTCAAATATTAGGAGAGCATTTAAGTTAAAAGAAAACATGCCTTCATATGCAAAATAGTACAGACCAAAATAATGGAAGTATTCATTCAATTTTCTGAGAAAGTATCGTCCAAGGTCCAATCTATGATATAAAGAATCGGAAGTGCTCTAAAATGATGCGATTCAGAAGTGGAGTGCGTCAAACTTGGAGTATCCAATGAAGAGGGTAGAATCAAATATCCATAGTTATTCAAAAATTGATAGAATTAGGGCATTAACAAAGTCACCTATCGATTTTAGATGAAATTTCATCTAATCGAACATGTTTCGAGATGATGATAAGCCAAAAATATATTTTTGGAGTATTGCGAAAAATGCAATATTTTCCTTACTATATATAGTCCAGCTACATATTTGACGAAAAATGTTTTTCCTCTCAAAAAATACTGAAATTATGAGAATAAGGGTTCTTTGATACGACAAATCGACTGGTGTTGCTCATTTTTCGATAAGATAAATGTTTCAAATATTAGAAGAGCATTTAAGTTAAAAACAAACATGCCTTCATATAAAAAATAGTACATACCAAAATAATGGAAATATTCATTCAATTTTCTGAGAAAGTATCGTCAAAGGTCCAATCTATGATATAAAAAATCGGGAGTGCTCTAAAATGATGAGATTCAGAAGTAGAGTGCGTCAAACTTGGAGTATCCAATGAAGAGGGTAAAATCAAATATCCATAGTTATTCAAAAATTGATAGAATTAGGGCATTAACAAAGTCACCTATCGATTTTAGATGAAATTTCATCTAATCGAACATGTTTCGAGAAGACGATAGGCCAAAAATATATTTTTGGAGAATTGCGAAAAATGCAATATTTTCCTTACTATAGTCCAGCTACATATTTGACGAAAAATGTTTTTCCTCTCAAAAAATACTGGAATTATGAGAATACGGGTTCTTTGATACGACAAATCGACTGGTGTTGTCCATTTTTCGATAAGATAAATGTTTCAAATATTAGGAGAGTATTTAAGTTAAAAGAAAACATGCCTTCATATAAAAAATAGTACAGACCAAAATAATGGAAGTATTCATTCAATTTTCTGAGGAAGTTTCGTCAAAGGTCCAATCTATGATATAAAAAATCGGGAGTGCTCTAATATGATGAAATTCAGAACTAGAGTGCGTCAAACTTGGAGTATCCAATGAAGAGGGTAAAATCAAATATCCATAGTTATTCAAAAATTTATAGAATTGGGGCATTAACAAAGTCACCTATCGATTTTAGATGAAATTTCATCTAATCGAATATGTTCCGAGAGGATGATAGGTCAAAAATATATTTTTTGAGTATTGCGAAAAATGCAATATTTTCCTTACTATAGTCCAGCTACATATTTGACGAAAAATGTTTTTCCTCTCAAAAAATACTGAAATTATGAGAATAGGGGTTCTTTGATACGACAAATCGACTGGTGTTGTCCATTTTTCGATAAGATAAATGTTTCAAATATAAGGAGAGCATTTAAGTTGAAAGAAAACATGCCTTCATATAAAAAATAGTACAGACCAAAATAATGGAAGTATTCATTCAATTTTTTGAGAAAGTATCGTCAAAGGTCCAATCGATGATATAAAAAATCGGTAGTGCTCTAATATGATGAGATTCAGAAGTAGAGTGCGTCAAACTTGGAGTATCCAATGAAGAGGGTAAAATCAAATATCCATAGTTATTCAAAAATTGATAGAATTAGGGCATTAACAAAGTCACCTATCGATTTTAGATGCAATTTCATCTAATCGAACATGTTTCGAGATGATGATAGGCCAAAAATATATTTTTGGAGTATTTAGAAAAATGCAATATTTTCCTTCCTCTAGCTACATATTTGACGAAAAATGTTTTTCCTCTCAAAAAATACTGAAATTATGAGAATAAGGGTTCTTTGATACGACAAATCGACTGGTGTTGTCCATTTTTCGATAAGATAAATGTTTCAAATATTAGAAGAGCATTTAAGTTAAAAGAAAACATGCCTTCATATAAAAAATAGTACACACCAAAATAATGGAAGTATTCATTCAATTTTCTGAGAAAGTTTCGTCGAAGGTCCAATCTATGATATAAAAAATCGGTAGTGCTCTAATATGATGAGATTCAGAAGTAGAGTGCGTCAAACTTGGAGTATCCAATGAAGAGGGTAGAATCAAATATCCATAGTTATTCAAAAATTGATAGAATTAGGGCATTAACAAAGTCACCTATCGATTTTAGATGCAATTTCATCTAATCGAACATGTTTCGAGATGATGATAGGCCAAAAATATATTTTTGGAGTATTTAGAAAAATGCATACATATTTGACGAAAAATGTTTTTCCTCTCAAAAAATACTTAAATTATGAGAATAAGGGTTCTTTGATACGACAAATCGACTGGTGTTGTCCATTTTTCGATAAGATAAATGTTTCAAATATTAGGAGAGCATTTAAGTTAAAAGAAAACATGCCTTCATATCAAAAATAGTACAGACCAAAATAATGGAAGTATTCATTCAATTTTTTGAGAAAGTATCGTCAAAGGTCCAATCTATGATATAAAAAATCGGGAGTGCTCTAAAATGATGCGATTCAGAAGTAGAGTGCGTCAAACTTGGAGTATCCAATGAAGAGGGTAAAATCAAATATCCATAGTTATTCAAAAATTGATAGAATTAGGGTATTAACAAAGTCACCTATCGATTTAAGATGGAATTTCATCTAATCGAACATGTTTCGAGAGGATGATAGGCCAAAAATATATTTTTGGAGTATTGCGAAAAATGCAATATTTTCCTTACTATAGTCCAGCTACATATTTGACGAAAAATGTTTTTCCTCTCAAAAAATACTGAAACTATGAGAATAAGGGTTCTTTGATACGACAAATCGACTGGTGTTGTTCATTTTTCGATAAGATAAATGTTTCAAATATTAGAAGAGCATTTAAGTTAAAAAAAACATGCCTTCATATAAAAAATAGTACAGACCAAAATAATGGAAGTTATCATTCAATTTTCTGAGAAAGTATCGTCGAAGGTCCAATCTATGATATAAAAAATCGGGAGTGCTCTAAAATGATGCGATTCAGAAGTGGAGTGCGTCAAACTTGGAGTATCCAATGAAGAGGGTAAAATCAAATATCCATAGTTATTCAAAAATTGATAGAATTAGGGCATTAACAAAGTCACCTATCGATTTTAGATGAAATTTCATCTAATCGAACATGTTTCGAGAGGATGATAGGCCAAAAATATATTTTTGGAGTATTGCGAAGAATGCAATATTTTCCTTACTACATATTTGACGAAAAATGTTTTTCCTCTCAAAAAATATTGAAATTATGAGAATAAGGGTTCTTTGATACGACAAATCGACTGGTGTTGTCCAATTTTTGATAAGATAAATGTTTCAAATATTAGGAGAGCATTTAAGTTAAAAGAAAACATGCTTTCATATAAAAAATAGTATAGACCAAGATAATGGAAGTATTCATTCAATTTTCTGAGAAAGTATCGTCAAAGGTCCAATCTATTATATAAAGAATCGGGAGTGCTTTAAAATGATGAGATTCAGAAGTAGAGTGCGTCAAACTTGGAGTATCCAATGAAGAGGGTAAAATCAAATATCCATAGTTATTCAAAAATTGATAGAATTAGGGCATTAACAAAGTCACCTATCGATTTTAGATGAAATTTCATCTAATCGAACATGTTTCGAGAGGATGATAGGCCAAAAATATATTTTTGGAGTATTGCGAAGAATGCAATATTTTCCTTACTACATATTTGACGAAAAATATTTTTCCTCTCAAAAAATATTGAAATTATGAGAATAAGGGTTCTTTGATACGACAAATCGACTGGTGTTGTCCAATTTTTGATAAGATAAATGTTTCAAATATTAGGAGAGCATTTTAGTTAAAAGAAAACATGCTTTCATATAAAAAATAGTATAGACCAAGATAATGGAAGTATTCATTCAATTTTCTGACAAAGTATCGTCAAAGGTCCAATCTATGATATAAAAAATCGGGAGTGTTCTAAAATGATGCGATTCAGAAGTATAATGCGTCAAACTTGGAGTATCCAATGAAGAGGGTAAAATCAAATATCCATAGTTATTCAAAAATTGATAGAATTAGGGCATTAACAAAGTCACCTATCGATTTTAGATGAAATTTCATGTAATCGAATATGTTTCGAGAGGATGATAGGCCAAAAATATATTTTTGGAGTATTGCGAAAAATGCAATATTTTCCTTACTTACATATTTGACGAAAAATGTTTTTCCTCTCAAAAAATATTGAAATTATGAGAATAAGGGTTCTTTGATACGACAAATCGACTGGTGTTGTCCATTTTTCGAAAAGATAAATGTTTCAAATATTAGGAGAGCATTTAAGTTAAAAGAAAACATGCCTTCATATGAAAAATAGTACAGACCAAAATAATGGAACTATTCATTCAATTTTCTGAGAAAGTATCGTCAAAGGTCCAATCTATGATATAAAAAATCGGGAGTGCTCTAAAATGATGCGATTCAGAAGTAGAGTGCGTATAACTTGGAGTATCCAATGTAGAGGGTAAAATCAAATATCCATAGTTATTCAAAAATTGATAGAATTAGGGCATTAACAAAGTCACCTATCGATTTTAGATGAAATTTAATGTAATCGAATATGTTTCGAGAGGATGATAGGCCAAAAATATATTTTTGGAGTATTGCGAAAAATGCAATATTTTCCTTACTATAGTCCAGCTACATATTTGAGGAAAAATGTTTTTCCTCTCAAAAAATATTGAAATTATGAGAATACGGGTTCTTTGATACGACAAATCGACTGGTGTTGTCCATTTTTCGATAAGATAAATGTTTCAAATATTAGGAGAGCATTTAAGTTAAAAGAAAACATGCCTTCATATAAAAAATAGTACAGACCAAAATAATGGAAGTAATCATTCAATTTTTTGAGACAGTATCGTCAAAGGTCCAATCTATGATATAAAAAATCGGGAGTGCTCTAAAATGATGCGATTCAGAAGTAGAGTGCGTCAAACTTGGAGTATCCAATGAAGAGGGTAAAATCAAATATCCATAGTTATTCAAAAATTGATAGAATTAGGGCAATAACAAAGTCACCTATCGATTTTAGATGCAATTTCATCTAATCGAACATGTTTCGAGATGATGATAGGCCAAAAATATATTTTTGGAGTATTGCGAAAAATGCAATATTTTCCTTACTATAGTCCAGCTACATATTTGAGGAAAAATGTTTTTCCCCTCAAAAAATATTGAAATTATGAGAATACGGGTTCTTTGATACGACAAATCGACTGGTGTTGTCCATTTTTCGATAAGATAAATGTTTCAAATATTAGAAGAGCATTTAAGTTAAAAAAAAACATGCATTCATATAAAAAATAGTACAGACCAAAATAATGGAAGTATTCATTCAATTTTCTGAGAAAGTATCTTTAAAGGTCCAATCTATGATATAAAAAATCGGGAGTGCTCTAAAATGATGAGATTCAGAAGTAGAGTGCGTCAAACTTGGAGTATCCAATGAAGAGGGTAAAATCAAATATCCATAGTTATTCAAAAATTGATAGAATTAGGGCATTAACAAAGTCACCTATCTATATAAGATGAAATTTCCTCTAATCGAACATGTTTCGAGAGGATGATAGGCCAAAAATATATTTTTGGAGTATTTAGAAAAATGCAATATTTTCCTTACTATTGTCCAGCTACATATTTGACGAAAAATGTTTTTCCTCTCAAAAAATATTGAAATTATGAGAATAAGGGTTCTTTGATACGACAAATCGACTGGTGTTGTCCATTTTTCGATCAGATAAATGTTTCAAATATTTGGAGAGCATTTAAGTTAAAAGAAAACATGCCTTCATATAAAAAATAGTACAGACCAAAATAATGGAAGTATTCATTCAATTTTCTGACACAGTATCGTCAAAGGTCCAATCTATGATATAAAAAATCGGGAGTGCTCTAAAATGATGCGATTCAGAAGTAGAGTGCGTCAAACTTGGAGTATCCAATGAAGAGGGTAAAATCAAATATCCATAGATTTTCAAAAATTGATGGAATTAGGGCATTAACAAAGTCACCTATCGATTTTAGATGCAATTTCATCTAATCGAACATGTTTCGAGATGATGATAGGCCAAAAATATATTTTTGGAGTATTGCGAAAAATGCAATATTTTCCTTACTATAGTCCAGCTACATATTTGAGGAAAAATGTTTTTCCCCTCAAAAAATATTGAAATTATGAGAATACGGGTTCTTTGATACGACAAATCGACTGGTGTTGTCCATTTTTCGATAAGATAAATGTTTCAAATATTAGAAGAGCATTTAAGTTAAAAAAAAACATGCATTCATATAAAAAATAGTACAGACCAAAATAATGGAAGTATTCATTCAATTTTCTGAGAAAGTATCTTTAAAGGTCCAATCTATGATATAAAAAATCGGGAGTGCTCTAAAATGATGAGATTCAGAAGTAGAGTGCGTCAAACTTGGAGTATCCAATGAAGAGGGTAAAATCAAATATCCATAGTTATTCAAAAATTGATAGAATTAGGGCATTAACAAAGTCACCTATCTATATAAGATGAAATTTCCTCTAATCGAACATGTTTCGAGAGGATGATAGGCCAAAAATATATTTTTGGAGTATTTAGAAAAATGCAATATTTTCCTTACTATTGTCCAGCTACATATTTGACGAAAAATGTTTTTCCTCTCAAAAAATATTGAAATTATGAGAATAAGGGTTCTTTGATACGACAAATCGACTGGTGTTGTCCATTTTTCGATCAGATAAATGTTTCAAATATTAGGAGAGCATTTAAGTTAAAAGAAAACATGCCTTCATATAAAAAATAGTACAGACCAAAATAATGGAAGTATTCATTCAATTTTCTGAGAAAGTATCGTCAAAGGTCCAATCTATGATATAAAAAATCGGGAGTGCTCTAAAATGATGCGATTCAGAAGTAGAGTGCGTCAAACTTGGAGTATCCAATGAAGAGGGTAAAATCAAATATCCATAGTTATTCAAAAATTGATAGAATTGGGGCCTTAACAAAGTCACCTATCGATTTAAGATGGATTTTCATCTAATCGAACATGTTTCGAGAGGATGATAGGCCAAACATATATTTTTGGAGTATTGCGAAAAATGCAATATTTTCCTTACTATAGTCCAGCTACATATTTGGCGAAAAATGTTTTTCCTCTCAAAAAATACTGGAATTATGAGAATACGGGTTCTTTGATACGACAAATCGACTGGTGTTGTCCATTTTTCGATAAGATAAATGTTTCAAATATTAGAAGAGCATTTAAGTTAAAAAAAAACATGCATTCATATAAAAAATAGTACAGACCAAAATAATGGAAGTATTCATTCAATTTTCTGAGAAAGTATCTTTAAAGGTCCAATCTATGATATAAAAAATCGGGAGTGCTCTAAAATGATGAGATTCAGAAGTAGAGTGCGTCAAACTTGGAGTATCCAATGAAGAGGGTAAAATCAAATATCCATAGTTATTCAAAAATTGATAGAATTAGGGCATTAACAAAGTCACCTATCGATTTTAGATGCAATTTCATCTAATCGAACATGTTTCGAGAAGACGATAGGCCAAAAATATATTTTTGGAGTATTGCGAAAAATGCAATATTTTCCTTACTATAGTCCAGCTACATATTTGACGAAAAATGTTTTTCCTCTCAAAAAATACTGGAATTATGAGAATACGGGTTCTTTGATACGACAAATCGACTGGTGTTATCCATTTTTCGATAAGATAAATGTTTCAAATATTAGGAGAGTATTTAAGTTAAAAGAAAACATGCCTTCATATAAAAAATAGTACAGACCAAAATAATGGAAGTATCCATTCAATTTTCTGAGAAAGTTTCGTCAAAGGTCCAATCTATTATATAAAAAATCGGGAGTGCTCTAAAATGATGCGATTCAGAAGTGGAGTGCGTCAAACTTGGAGTATCCAATGAAGAGGGTAAAATCAAATATCCATAGTTATTCAAAAAATGATAGAATTAGGGCATTAACAAAGTCACCTATCGATTTTAGATGAAATTTCATCTAATCGAACATGTTTCGAGATGATGATAGGCCAAAAATATATTTTTGGAGTATTTAGAAAAATGCAATATTTTCCTTACTATAGTCCAGCTACATATTTGACGAAAAATGTTTTTCCTCTCAAAAAATACTGAAATTATGAGAATAAGGGTTCTTTAATACGATAAATCGACTGGTGTTGTCCATTTTTCGATAAGATATATGTTTCAAATATTAGGAGAGCATTTAAGTTAAAAGAAAACATGCCTTCATATAAAAAATAGTACAGACCAAAATAATGGAAGTATTCATTCAATTTTCTTAGAAAGTATCGTCAAAGGTCCAATCTATGATATAAAAAATTGGGAGTGCTCTATAATGATGCGATTCAGAAGTATAGTACGTCAAACTTGGAGTATCCAATGAAGAGGGTAAAATCAAATATCCATAGTTATTCAAAAATTGATAGAATTAGGGCATTAACAAAGTCACCTATCGATTTTAGATAAAATTTCATGTAATCGAATATGTTTCGAGAGGATGATAGGCCAAAAATATATTTTTGGAGTATTGCGAAAAATGCAATATTTTCCTTACTATAGTCCAGCTACATATTTGAGGAAAAATGTTTTTCCCCTCAAAAAATATTGAAATTATGAGAATACGGGTTCTTTGATACGACAAATCGACTGGTGTTGTCCATTTTTCGATAAGATAAATGTTTCAAATATTAGAAGAGCATTTAAGTTAAAAAAAAACATGCATTCATATAAAAAATAGTACAGACCAAAATAATGGAAGTATTCATTCAATTTTCTGAGAAAGTATCTTTAAAGGTCCAATCTATGATATAAAAAATCGGGAGTGCTCTAAAATGATGAGATTCAGAAGTAGAGTGCGTCAAACTTGGAGTATCCAATGAAGAGGGTAAAATCAAATATCCATAGTTATTCAAAAATTGATAGAATTAGGGCATTAACAAAGTCACCTATCTATATAAGATGAAATTTCCTCTAATCGAACATGTTTCGAGAGGATGATAGGCCAAAAATATATTTTTGGAGTATTTAGAAAAATGCAATATTTTCCTTACTATTGTCCAGCTACATATTTGACGAAAAATGTTTTTCCTCTCAAAAAATATTGAAATTATGAGAATAAGGGTTCTTTGATACGACAAATCGACTGGTGTTGTCCATTTTTCGATCAGATAAATGTTTCAAATATTAGGAGAGCATTTAAGTTAAAAGAAAACATGCCTTCATATAAAAAATAGTACAGACCAAAATAATGGAAGTATTCATTCAATTTTCTGAGAAAGTATCGTCAAAGGTCCAATCTATGATATAAAAAATCGGGAGTGCTCTAAAATGATGCGATTCAGAAGTAGAGTGCGTCAAACTTGGAGTATCCAATGAAGAGGGTAAAATCAAATATCCATAGTTATTCAAAAATTGATAGAATTGGGGCCTTAACAAAGTCACCTATCGATTTAAGATGGAATTTCATCTAATCGAACATGTTTCGAGAGGATGATAGGCCAAACATATATTTTTGGAGTATTGCGAAAAATGCAATATTTTCCTTACTATAGTCCAGCTACATATTTGGCGAAAAATGTTTTTCCTCTCAAAAAATACTGGAATTATGAGAATACGGGTTCTTTGATACGACAAATCGACTGGTGTTGTCCATTTTTCGATAAGATAAATGTTTCAAATATTAGAAGAGCATTTAAGTTAAAAAAAAACATGCATTCATATAAAAAATAGTACAGACCAAAATAATGGAAGTATTCATTCAATTTTCTGAGAAAGTATCTTTAAAGGTCCAATCTATGATATAAAAAATCGGGAGTGCTCTAAAATGATGAGATTCAGAAGTGGAGTGCGTCAAACTTGGAGTATCCAATGAAGAGGGTAAAATCAAATATCCATAGTTATTCAAAAATTGATAGAATTAGGGCATTAACAAAGTCACCTATCGATTTTAGATGCAATTTCATCTAATCGAACATGTTTCGAGAAGACGATAGGCCAAAAATATATTTTTGGAGTATTGCGAAAAATGCAATATTTTCCTCCAGCTACATATTTGACGAAAAATGTTTTTCCTCTCAAAAAATACTGGAATTATGAGAATACGGGTTCTTTGATACGACAAATCGACTGGTGTTATCCATTTTTCGATAAGATAAATGTTTCAAATATTAGGAGAGTATTTAAGTTAAAAGAAAACATGCCTTCATATAAAAAATAGTACAGACCAAAATAATGGAAGTATCCATTCAATTTTCTGAGAAAGTTTCGTCAAAGGTCCAATCTATTATATAAAAAATCGGGAGTGCTCTAAAATGATGCGATTCAGAAGTGGAGTGCGTCAAACTTGGAGTATCCAATGAAGAGGGTAAAATCAAATATCCATAGTTATTCAAAAAATGATAGAATTAGGGCATTAACAAAGTCACCTATCGATTTTAGATGAAATTTCATCTAATCGAACATGTTTCGAGATGATGATAGGCCAAAAATATATTTTTGGAGTATTTAGAAAAATGCAATATTTTCCTTACTATAGTCCAGCTACATATTTGACGAAAAATGTTTTTCCTCTCAAAAAATACTGAAATTATGAGAATAAGGGTTCTTTGATACGATAAATCGACTGGTGTTGTCCATTTTTCGATAAGATATATGTTTCAAATATTAGGAGAGCATTTAAGTTAAAAGAAAACATGCCTTCATATAAAAAATAGTACAGACCAAAATAATGGAAGTATTCATTCAATTTTCTTAGAAAGTATCGTCAAAGGTCCAATCTATGATATAAAAAATTGGGAGTGCTCTAAAATGATGCGATTCAGAAGTATAGTACGTCAAACTTGGAGTATCCAATGAAGAGGGTAAAATCAAATATCCATTGTTATTCAAAAATTGATAGAATTAGGGCATTAACAAAGTCACCTATCGATTTTAGATAAAATTTCATGTAATCGAATATGTTTCGAGAGGATGATAGGCCAAAAATATATTTTTGGAGTATTGCGAAAAATGCAATATTTTCCTTACTTACATATTTGACGAAAAATGTTATTCCTCTCAAAAAATATTGAAATTATGAGAATAAGGGTTCTTTGATACGACAAATCGACTGGTGTTGTCCATTTTTCGAAAAGATAAATGTTTCAAATATTAGGAGAGCATTTAAGTTAAAAGAGAACATGCCTTCATATAAAAAATAGTACAGACCAAAATAATGGAAGTATTCATTCAATTTTCTCAGAAAGTATCGTCAAAGTTCCAATCTATGATATAAAAAATCGGGAGTGCTCTAAAATGATGCGATTCAGAAGTAGAGTGCGTCAAACTTGGAGTATCCAATGAAGAGGGTAAAATCAAATATCCATAGTAATTCAAAAATTGATAGAATTAGGGCATTAACAAAGTCACCTATCGATTTTAGATGGAATTTCATCTAATCGAACATGTTTCGAGAGGATGATAGGCCAAAAATATATTTTTGGAGTATTGCGAAAAATGCAATATTTTCCTTACTATAGTCCAGCTACATATTTGACGAAAAATGTTTTTCCTCTCAAAAAATACTGAAATTATGAGAATTATGGTTCTTTGATACGATAAATCGACTGGTGTTGTCCATTTTTCGATAAGATAAATGTTTCAAATATTCGAAGAGCATTTAAGTTAAAAAAAACATGCATTCATATAAAAAATAGTACAGACCAAAATAATGGAAGTATTCATTCAATTTTCTGAGAAAGTATCGTCAAAGGTCCAATCTATGATATAAAAAATCAAGAGTGCTCTAAAATGATGAGATTCAGAAGTAGAGTGCGTCAAACTTGGAGTATCCAATGAAGAGGGTAAAATCAAATATCCATAGTTATTCGAAAATTGATAGAATTAGGGCATTAACAAATTCACCTATCTATTTTAGATGAAATTTCATCTAATCGAACATGTTTCGAGAGGATGATGGGCCAAAAATATATTTTTGGAGTATTGCGGAAAATGCAATATTTTCCTTACTACATATTTGACGAAAAATGTTTTTCCTCTCAAAAAATATTGAAATTATGAGAATAAGGGTTCTTTGATACGACAAATCGACTGGTGTTGTCCATTTTTCGAAAAGATAAATGTTTCAAATATTAGGAGAGCATTTAAGTTAAAAGAAAACATGCCTTCATATAAAAAATAGTACAGACCAAAATAATGGAAGTATTCATTCAATTTTCTGAGAAAGTTTCGTCAAAGGTCCAATCTATGATATAAAAAATCGGGAGTGCTCTAAAATGATGCGATTCAGAAGTGGAGTGCGTCAAACTTGGAGTATCCAATGAAGAGGGTAAAATCAAATATCCATAGTTATTCAAAAATTGATAGAATTAGGGCATTAACAAATTCACCTATCTATTTTAGATGAAATTTCATCTAATCGAACATGTTTCGAGAGGATTATGGGCCAAAAATATATTTTTGGAGTATTGCGAAAAATGCAATATTTTCCTTACTACATATTTGACGAAAAATGTTTTTCCTCTCAAAAAATATTGAAATTATGAGAATAAGGGTTCTTTGATACGACAAATCGACTGGTGTTGTCCATTTTTCGATAAGATAAATGTTTCAAATATTAGAAGAGCATTTAAGTTAAAAAAAAACATGCATTCATATAAAAAATAGTACAGACCAAAATAATGGGAGTATTCATTCAATTTTCTGAGAAAGTATCGTCAAAGGTCCAATCTATGATATAAAAAATCAAGAGTGCTCTAAAATGATGAGATTCAGAAGTAGAGTGCGTCAAACTTGGAGTATCCAATGAAGAGGGTAAAATCAAATATCCATAGTTATTCAAAAATTGATAGAATTAGGGCATTAACAAATTCACCTATCTATTTTAGATGAAATTTCATCTAATCGAACATGTTTCGAGAGGATGATGGGCCAAAAATATATTTTTGAAGTATTGCGAAAAATGCAATATTTTCCTTACTACATATTTGACGAAAAATGTTTTTCCTCTCAAAAAATATTGAAATTATGAGAATAAGGGTTCTTTGATACGACAAATCGCCCGGTGTTGTCCATTTTTCGAAAAGATAAATGTTTCAAATATTAGGAGAGTATTTAAGTTAAAAGAAAACATGCCTTCATATAAAAAATAGTACAGACCAAAATAATGGAAGTATTCATTCAATTTTCTGAGAAAGTTTTGTCAAAGGTCCAATCTATGATATAAAAAATCGGGAGTGCTCTAAAATGATGCGATTCAGAAGTGGAGTGCGTCAAACTTGGAGTATCCAATGAAGAGGGTAAAATCAAATATCCATAGTTATTCAAAAAATGATAGAATTAGGGCATTAACAAAGTCACCTATAGATTTTAGATAAAATTTCATCTAATCGAACATGTTTCGAGATGATGATAGGCCAAAAATATATTTTTGGAGTATTGCGAAAAATGCAATATTTTCCTTACTATAGTCCAGCTACATATTTGACGAAAAATGTTTTTCCTCTCAAAAAATACTGAAATTATGAGAATAAGGGTTCTTTGATACGACAAATCGACTGGTGTTGTCCATTTTTCGATAAGATAAATGTTTCAAATATTAGGAGAGTATTTAAGTTAAAAGAAAACATGCCTTCATATAAAAAATAGTACAGACCAAAATAATGGAAGTATTCATTCAATTTTCTGAGAAAGTTTTGTCAAAGGTCCAATCTATGATATAAAAAATCGGGAGTGCTCTAAAATGATGCGATTCAGAAGTGGAGTGCGTCAAACTTGGAGTATCCAATGAAGAGGGTAAAATCAAATATCCATAGTTATTCAAAAAATGATAGAATTAGGGCATTAACAAAGTCACCTATCGATTTTAGATAAAATTTCATCTAATCGAACATGTTTCGAGATGATGATAGGCCAAAAATATATTTTTGGAGTATTGCGAAAAATGCAATATTTTCCTTACTATAGTCCAGCTACATATTTGACGAAAAATGTTTTTCCTCTCAAAAAATATTGAAATTATGAGAATATGGGTTCTTTGATACGACAAATCGACTGGTGTTGTCCATTTTTCGATAAGATAAATGTTTCAAATATTAGGAGAGCATTTAAGTTAAAAGAAAACATGCCTTCATATAAAAAATAGTACAGACCAAAATAATGGAAGTATTCATTCAATTTTCTGAGAAAGTATCGTCAAAGGTCCAATCTATGATATAAAAAATCGAGAGTGCTCTAAAATGATGCGATTCAGAAGTAGAGTGCGTATAACTTGGAGTATCCAATGTAGAGGGTAAAATCAAATATCCATAGTTATTCAAAAAATGATAGAATTAGGGCATTAACAAAGTCACCTATCGATTTTAGATGAAATTTCATCCAATCGAACATGTTTCGAGATGATGATAGGCCTAAAATATATTTTTGGAGTATTGCGAAAAATGCAATATTTTCCTTACTTACATATTTGACGAAAAATGTTATTCCTCTCAAAAAATATTGAAATTATGAGAATAAGGGTTCTTTGATACGACAAATCGACTGGTGTTGTCCATTTTTCGAAAAGATAAATGTTTCAAATATTAGGAGAGCATTTAAGTTAAAAGAGAACATGCCTCCATATAAAAAATAGTACAGACCAAAATAATGGAAGTATTCATTCAATTTTCTGAGAAAGTATCGTCAAAGGTCCAATCTATGATATAAAAAATCGGGAGTGCTCTAAAATGATGCGATTCAGAAGTAGAGTGCGTCAAACTTGGAGTATCCAATGAAGAGGGTAAAATCAAATATCCATAGTTATTCAAAAATTGATAGAATTAGGGCATTAACAAAGTCACCTATCGATTTTAGATGGAATTTCATCTAATCGAACATGTTTCGAGAGGATGATAGGCCAAAAATATATTTTTGGAGTATTGCGAAAAATGCAATATTTTCCTTACTTATAGTCCAGCTACATATTTGACGAAAAATGTTTTTCCTCTCAAAAAATACTGAAATTATGAGAATAATGGTTCTTTGATACGATAAATCGACTGGTGTTGTCCTTTTTTCGATAAGATAAATGTTTCAAATATTAGAAGAGCATTTAAGTTAAAAAAAAACATGCATTCATATAAAAAATAGTACAGACCAAAATAATGGAAGTATTCATTCAATTTTCTGAGAAAGTATCGTCAAAGGTCCAATCTATGATATAAAAAATCAAGAGTGCTCTAAAATGATGAGATTCAGAAGTAGAGTGCGTCAAACTTGGAGTATCCAATGAAGAGGGTAAAATCAAATATCCATAGTTATTCGAAAATTGATAGAATTAGGGCATTAACAAATTCACCTATCTATTTTAGATGAAATTTCATCTAATCGAACATGTTTCGAGAGGATGATGGGCCAAAAATATATTTTTGGAGTATTGCGGAAAATGCAATATTTTCCTTACTACATATTTGACGAAAAATGTTTTTCCTCTCAAAAAATAGTGAAATTATGAGAATAAGGGTTCTTTGATACGACAAATCGACTGGTGTTGTCCATTTTTTGAAAAGATAAATGTTTCAAATATTAGGAGAGCATTTAGGTTAAAAGAAAACATGCCTTCATATAAAAAATAGTACAGACCAAAATAATGGAAGTATTCATTCAATTTTCTGAAAAAAGTTTCGTCAAAGGTCCAATCTATGATATAAAAAATCGGGAGTGCTCTAAAATGATGCGATTCAGAAGTGGAGTGCGTCAAACTTGGAGTATCCAATGAAGAGGGTAAAATCAAATATCCATAGTTATTCAAAAATTGATAGAATTAGGGCATTAACAAATTCACCTATCTATTTTAGATGAAATTTCATCTAATCGAACATGTTTCGAGAGGATGATGGGCCAAAAATATATTTTTGGAGTATTGCGAAAAATGCAATATTTTCCTTACTACATATTTGACGAAAAATGTTTTTCCTCTCAAAAAATATTGAAATTATGAGAATAAGGGTTCTCTGATACGACAAATCGACTGGTGTTGTCCATTTTTCGAAAAGATAAATGTTCCAAATATTAGGAGAGTATTTAAGTTAAAAGAAAACATGCCTTCATATAAAAAATAGTACAGACCAAAATAATGGAAGTATTCATTCAATTTTCTGAGAAAGTTTCGTCAAAGGTCCAATCTATGATATAAAAAATCGGGAGTGCTCTAAAATGATGCGATTCAGAAGTGGAGTGCGTCAAACTTGGAGTATCCAATGAAGAGGGTAAAATCAAATATCCATAGTTATTCAAAAAATGATAGAATTAGGGCATTAACAAAGTCACCTATCTATTTTAGATGAAATTTCATCTAATCGAACATGTTTCGAGATGATGATAGGCCTAAAATATATTTTTGGAGTATTGCGAAAAATGCAATATTTTCCTTACTACATATTTGACGAAAAATGTTTTTCCTCTCAAAAAATATTGAAATTATGAGAATAAGGGTTCTTTGATACGACAAATCGACTGGTGTTGTCCATTTTTCGAAAAGATAAATGTTTCAAATATTAGGAGAGTATTTAAGTTAAAAGAAAACATGCCTTCATATAAAAAATAGTACAGACCAAAATAATGGAAGTATTCATTCAATTTTCTGAGAAAGTTTTGTCAAAGGTCCAATCTATGATATAAAAAATCGGGAGTGCTCTAAAATGATGCGATTCAGAAGTGGAGTGCGTCAAACTTGGAGTATCCAATGAAGAGGGTAAAATCAAATATCCATAGTTATTCAAAAAATGATAGAATTAGGGCATTAACAAAGTCACCTATCGATTTTAGATAAAATTTCATCTAATCGAACATGTTTCGAGATGATGATAGGCCAAAAATTTATTTTTTGAGAGGAAAAACATTTTTCGTCAAATATGTAGCTGGACTATAGTAAGGAAAATATTGCATTTTTCGCAATACTCCAAAAATACATTTTTGGCCTATCATCCTCTCGAAACATATTCGATTACATTAAATATCATAGATTGGACCTTTGACGATACTTTCTCAGAAAATTGAATGAATACTTCCATTATTTTGGTCTGTACTATTTTTTATATGAATGCATGTTTTTTTTTAACTTAAATGCTCTTCTAATATTTGAAACATTTATCTTATCGAAAAATGGACAACACCAGTCGATTTGTCGTATCAAAGAACCCATATTCTCATAATTTCAATATTTTTTGAGAGGAAAAACATTTTTCGTCAAATATGTAGCTGGACTATAGTAAGGAAAATATTGCATTTTTCGCAATACTCCAAAAATATATTTTAGGCCTATCATCATCTCGAAACATGTTCGATTAGATGAAATTTCATCTAAAATCGATAGGTGACTTTGTTAATGCCCTAATTCTATCATTTTTTGAATAACTATGGATATTTGATTTTACCCTCTACATTGGATACTCCAAGTTATACGCACTCTACTTCTGAATCGCATCATTTTAGAGCACTCTCGATTTTTTATATCATAGATTGGACCTTTGACGATACTTTCTCAGAAAATTGAATGAATACTTCCATTATTTTGGTCTGTACTATTTTTTATATGAAGGCATGTTTTCTTTTAACTTAAATGCTCTCCTAATATTTGAAACATTTATCTTATCGAAAAATGGACAACACCAGTCGATTTGTCGTATCAAAGAACCCTTATTCTCATAATTTCAGTATTTTTTGAGAGGAAAAACATTTTTCGTCAAATATGTAGCTGGACTATAGTAAGGAAAATATTGCATTTTTCGCAATACTCCAAAAATACATTTTTGGCCTATCATCCTCTCGAAACATATTCGATTACATTAAATTTCATCTAAAATCGATAGGTGACTTTGTTAATGCCCTAATTCTATCAATTTTTGAATAACTATGGATATTTGATTTTACCCTCTACATTGGATACTCCAAGTTATACGCACTCTACTTCTGAATCGCATCATTTTAGAGCACTCTCGATTTTTCATATCATAGATTGGACCTTTGACGATACTTTCTCAGAAAATTGAATGAATACTTCCATTATTTTGGTCTGTACTATTTTTTATATGAAGGCATGTTTTCTTTTAACTTAAATGCTCTCCTAATATTTGAAACATTTATCTTCATGCCTTCATATAAAAAATAGTACAGACCAAAATAATGGAAGTATTCATTCAATTTTCTGAGAAAGTATCGTCAAAGGTCCAATCTATGATATAAAAAATCGGGAGTGCTCTAAAATGATGCGATTCAGAAGTAGAGTGCGTCAAACTTGGAGTATCCAATGTAGAGGGTAAAATCAAATATCCATAGTTATTCAAAAATTGATAGAATTAGGGCATTAACAAAGTCACCTATCGATTTTAGATGAAATTTGATGTGATCGAATATGTTTCGAGAGGATGATAGGCCAAAAATATATTTTTGGAGTATTGCGAAAAATGCAATATTTTCCTTACTACATATTTGAGGAAAAATGTTTTTCCTCTCAAAAAATATTGAAACTATGAGAATACGGGTTCTTTGATACGACAAATCGACTGGTGTTGTCCATTTTTCGAAAAGATAAATGTTTCAAATATTAGGAGAGCATTTAAGTTAAAAGAAAACATGCCTTCATATAAAGACCAAAATAATGGAAGTATTCATTCAATTTTCTAAGAAAGTATCGTCAAAGGTCCAATCTATGATATAAAAAATCGGGAGTGCTCTAAAATGATGCGATTCAGAAGTAGAGTGCGTAAAACTTGGAGTATCCAATGAAGAGGGTAAAATCAAATATCCATAGTTATTCAAAAATTGATAGAATTAGGGCATTAACAAAGTCACCTATCGATTTTAGATGCAATTTCATCTAATCGAACATGTTTCGAGATGATGATAGGCCAAAAATATATTTTTGGAGTATTTAGAAAAATGCAATATTTTCCTTACTATAGTCCAGCTACATATTTGACGAAAAATGTTTTTCCTCTCAAAAAATACTGAAATTATGAGAATAAGGGTTCTTTGATACGACAAATCGACTGGTGTTGTCCATTTTTCGATAAGATAAATGTTTCAAATATTAGGAGAGCATTTAAGTTAAAAGAAAACATGCCTTCATATGAAAAATAGTACAGACCAAAATAATGGAAGTATTCATTCAATTTTCTGAGAAAGTATCGTCAAAGGTCCAATCTATGATATAAAAAATCGGGAGTGCTCTAAAATGATGCGATTCAGAAGTAGAGTGCGTCAAACTTGGAGTATCCAATGAAGAAGGTAAAATCAAATATCCATAGTTATTCAAAAATTGATAGAATTGCAAAGTCACCTATCGATTTTAGATGAAATTTCATGTAATCGAATATGTTTCGAGAGGATGATAGGCCAAAAATATATTTTTGGAGTATTGCGAAAAATGCAATATTTTCCTTACTATAGTCCAGCTACATATTTGACGAAAAATGTTTTTCCTCTCAAAAAATATTGAAATTATGAGAATAAGGGTTCTTTGATACGACAAATCGACTGGTGTTGTCCATTTTTCGAAAAGATAAATGTTTCAAATATTAGGAGAGCATTTAAGTTAAAAGAAAACATGCCTTCATATGAAAAATAGTACAGACCAAAATAATGGAAGTATTCATTCAATTTTCTGAGAAAGTATCGTCAAAGGTCCAATCTATGATATAAAAAATCGGGAGTGCTCTAAAATGATGCGATTCAGAAGTAGAGTGCGTCAAACTTGGAGTATCCAATGAAGAGGGTAAAATCAAATATCCATAGTTATTCAAAAATTGATAGAATTGGGGCCTTAACAAAGTCACCTATCGATTTAAGATGGAATTTCATCTAATCGAACATGTTTCGAGAGGCCAAATTTAATGTAATCGAATATGTTTCGAGAGGATGATAGGCCAAACATATATTTTTGGAGTATTGCGAAAAATGCAATATTTTCCTTACTATAGTCCAGCTACATATTTGGCGAAAAATGTTTTTCCTCTCAAAAAATACTGGAATTATGAGAATACGGGTTCTTTGATACGACAAATCGACTGGTGTTGTCCATTTTTCGATAAGATAGATGTTTCAAATATTAGGAGAGTATTTATGTTAAAAGAAAACATGCCTTCATATAAAAAATAGTACAGACCAAAATAATGAAAGTATTCATTCAATTTTCTGAGAAAGTTTCGTCAAAGGTCCAATCTATGATATAAAAAATCGGAAGTGCTCTAATATGATGAGATTCAGAAGTAGAGTGCGTCAAACTTGGAGTATCCAATGAAGAGGGTAAAATCAAATATCCATAGTCATTCAAAAATTGATAGAATTAGGGCATTAACAAAGTCACCTATCGATTTTAGATGCAATTTCATCTAATCGAACATGTTTCGAAATGATAATAGGCCAAAAATAAATTTTTGGAGTATTTAGAAAAATGCAATATTTTCCTTTCTATAGTCCAGCTACATATTTGACGAAAAATGTTTTTCCTCTCAAAAAATACTGAAATTATGAGAATAAGGGTTCTTTGATACGACAAATCGACTGGTGTTGTCCATTTTTCGATAAGATAAATGTTTCAAATATTAGGAGAGCATTTAAGTTAAAAGAAAACATGCCTTCATATAAAAAATAGTACAGACCAAAATAATGGAAGTATTCATTCAATTTTTTGAGAAAGTATCGTCAAAGGTCCAATCTATGATATTAAAAATCGGGAGTGCTCTAAAATGATGCGATTCAGAAGTAGAGTGCGTAAAACTTGGAGTATCCACTGAAGAGGGTAAAATCAAATATCCATAGTTATTCAAAAATTGATAGAATTAGGGCATTAACAAAGTCACCTATCGATTTTAGATGCAATTTCATCTAATCGAACCTGTTTCGAGATGATGATAGGCCAAAAATATATTTTTGGAGTATTTAGGAAAATGCAATATTTTCCTTACTATAGTCCAGCTACATATTTGACGAAAAATGTTTTTCCTCTCAAAAAATACTGAAATTATGAGAATGAGGGTTCTTTGATACGACAAATCGACTGGTGTTGTCCATTTTTCGATAAGATATATGTTTCAAATATTAGGAGAGCATTTAAGTTAAAAGAAAACATGCCTTCATATAAAAAATAGTACAGACCAAAATAATGGAAGTATTCATTAAATTTTCTGAGAAAGTTTCGTCGAAGGTCCAATCTATGATATAAAAAATCGGGAGTGCTCTAATATGATGAGATTCAGAAGTAGAGTGCGTCAAACTTGGAGTATCCAATGAAGAGGGTAAAATCAAATATCCATAGTTATTAAAAAATTGATAGAATTAGGGCATTAACAAAGTCACCTATCGATTTTAGATGCAATTTCATCTAATTGAACATGTTTCGAGATGATGATAGGCCAAAAATATATTTTTGGAGTATTTAGAAAAATGCAATATTTTCCTTACTATAGTCCAGCTACATATTTGACGAAAAATGTTTTTCCTCTCAAAAAATACTGAAATTATGAGAATAAGGGTTCTTTGATACGACAAATCGACTGGTGTTGTCCATTTTTCGATAAGATAAATGTTTCAAATATTAGGAGAGCATTTAAGTTAAAAGAAAACATACCTTCATATGAAAAATAGTACAGACCAAAATAATGGAAGTATTCATTCAATTTTTTGAGAAAGTATCGTCAAAGGTCCAATCTATGATATAAAAAATCGGGAGTGCTCTAAAATGATGCGATTCAGAAGTAGAGTGCGTCAAACTTGGAGTATCCAATGAAGAAGGTAAAATCAAATATCCATAGTTATTCAAAAATTGATAGAATTGCAAAGTCACCTATCGATTTTAGATGAAATTTCATGTAATCAAATATGTTTCGAGAGGATGATAGGCCAAAAATATATTTTTGGAGTATTGCGAAAAATGCAATATTTTCCTTACTATATATAGTCCAGCTACATATTTGACGAAAAATGTTTTTCCTCTCAAAAAATATTGAAATTATGAGAATAAGGGTTCTTTGATACGACAAATCGACTGGTGTTGTCCATTTTTCGAAAAGATAAATGTTTCAAATATTAGGAGAGCATTTAAGTTAAAAGAAAACATGCCTTCATATAAAAAATAGTACAGACCAAAATAATGGAAGTATTCATTCAATTTTCTGAGAAAGTATCGTCAAAGGTCCAATCTATGATATAAAAAATCGGGAGTGCTCTAAAATGATGCGATTCAGAAGTAGAGTGCGTCAAACTTGGAGTATCCAATGGAGAGGGTAAAATCAAATATCCATAGTTATTCAAAAATTGATAGAATTAGGGCATTAACAAAGTCACCTATCGATTTTAGATGGAATTTCATCAAATCGAACATGTTTCGAGAAGACGATAGGCCAAAAATATATTTTTGGAGTATTGCGAAAAATGCAATATTTTCCTTAGCTACATATTTGACGAAAAATGTTTTTCCTCTCAAAAAATATTGAAATTATGAGAATAAGCGTTCTTTGATACGACAAATCGACTGGTGTTGTCCATTTTTCGAAAAGATAAATGTTTCAAATATTAGCAGAGCATTCAAGTTAAAAGAAAACATGCCTTCATATAAAAAATAGTACAGACCAAAATAATGGAAGTATTCATTCAATTTTCTGAGAAAGTATCGTCAAAGGTCCAATCTGTGATATGAAAAATCGGGAGTGCTCTAAAATGATGCGATTCAGAAGTAGAGTGCGTCAAACTTGGAGAATCCAATGAAGAGGGTAAAATCAAATATCCATAGTTATTCAAAAAATGATAGAATTAGGGCATTAACAAAGTCACCTATCGATTTAAGATGAAATTTCATGTAATCGAATATGTTTCGAGAGGATGATAGGCCAAAAATATATTTTTGGAGTATTGCGAAAAATGCAATATTTTCCTTACTATAGTCCAGCTACATATTTGACGAAAAATGTTTTTCCTCTCAAAAAATACTGAAATTATGAGAATAAGGGTTCTTTGATACGACAAATCGACTGGTGTTGTCCATTTTTCGATAAGATAAATGTTTCAAATATTAGGAGAGCATTTAAGTTAAAAGAAAACATGCCTTCATATGAAAAATAGTACAGACCAAAATAATGGAAGTATTCATTCAATTTTTTGAGAAAGTATCGTCAAAGGTCCAATCTATGATATAAAAAATCGGGAGTGCTCTAAAATGATGCGATTCAGAAGTAGAGTGCGTCAAACTTGGAGAATCCAATGAAGAGGGTAAAATCAAATATCCATAGTTATTCAAAAAATGATAGAATTAGGGCATTAACAAAGTCACCTATCGATTTAAGATGAAATTTCATGTAATCGAATATGTTTCGAGAGGATGATAGGCCAAAAATATATTTTTGGAGTATTGCGAAAAATGCAATATTTTCCTTACTATAGTCCAGCTACATATTTGACGAAAAATGTTTTTCCTCTTAAAAAATACTGAAATTATGAGAATAAGGGTTCTTTGATACGACAAATCGACTGGTGTTGTCCATTTTTCGATAAAATAAATGTTTCAAATATTAGGAGAGTATTTAAGTTAAAAGAAAACACGCCTTCATAAAAAAAATAGTACAGACCAAAATAATGGAAGTATTCATTCAATTTTCTGAGAAAGTATCGTCAAAGGTCCAATCTATGATATAAAAAATCGGGAGTGCTCGAAAATGATGCGATTCAGAAGTAGAGTGCGTCAAACTTGGAGTATCCAATGAAGAGGGCAAAATCAGATATCCATAGTTATTCAAAAATTGATAGAATTAGGGCATTAACAAAGTCACCTATCGATTTTAGATGGAATTTCATCTAATCGAACATGTTTCGAGAGGATGATGGGCCAAAAATATATTTTTGGAGTATTGCGAAAAATGCAATATTTTCCTTACTATAGTCCAGCTACATATTTGACGAAAAATGTTTTTCCTCTCAAAAAATACTGAAATTATGAGAATGAGGGTTCTTTGATATGACAAATCGACTGGTGTTGTCCATTTTTCGATAAGATACATTTTTCAAATATTAGGAGAGCATTTAAGTTAAAAGAAAACATGCCTTCATATGAAAAATAGTACAGCCAAAATAATGGAAGTATTCATTCAATTTTCTGAGAAAGTATCGTCAAAGGTCAAATCTATGATATAAGAATCGGGAGTGCTCTAAAATGATGCGATTCAGAGGTAGAGTGCGTCAAACTTGGAGTATCCAATGAAGAGGGTAAAATCAAATATCCATAGTTATTCAAAAATTGATAGAATTAGGGCATTAACAAAGTCACCTATCGATTTTGGATGGAATTTCATCTAATCGAACATGTTTCGAGAGGATGATAGGCCAAAAATATATTTTTGGAGTATTGCGAAAAATGCAATATTTTCCATTGTCCAGCTACATATTTGACGAAAAATGTTTTCCCTCTCAAAAATACTGAAATTATGAGAATACGGGTTCTTTGATACGACAAATCGACTGGTGTTGTTCATTTTTCGATAAGATAAATGTTTCAAATATAAGGAGAGCATTTAAGTTAAAAGAAAACATGCCTTCATATAAAAAATAGTACAGACCAAAATAATGGAAGTATTCATTCAATTTTCTGAGAAAGTATCGTCAAAGGTCCAATCTATGACATAAAAAAACGGGAGTGCTCTAATGTGATGCGATTCAAAAGTAGAGTGCGTCAAACTTGGAGTATCCAATGAAGAGGGTAAAATCAAATATCCATAGTTATTCAAAAATTGATAGAATTAGGGCATTAACAAAGTCACCTATCGATTTTGGATGGAATTTCATCTAATCGAACATGTTTCGAGAGGATGATAGGCCAAAAATATATTTTTGGAGTATTGCGAAAAATGCAATATTTTCCATTGTCCAGCTACATATTTGACGAAAAATGTTTTTCCTCTCAAAAAATACTGAAATTATGAGAATAATGGTTCTTTGATACGACAAATCGACTGGTGTTGTCCGTTTTTCGATAAGATAAATGTTTGAAATATTAGGAGAGCATTTAAATTAAAAGAAAACATGCCTTCATATAAAAAATAGTACAGACCAAAATAATGGAAGTATTCATTCAATTTTCTGAGAAAGTATCGTCAAAGGTCCAATCTATGATATAAAAAAACGGGGGTGCTCTAATATGATGCGATTCAAAAGTAGAGTGCGTCAAACTTGGAGTATCCAATGAAGAGGGTAAAATCAAATATCCATAGTTATTCAAAAATTGATAGAATTAGGGCATTAACAAAGTCACCTATCGATTTTAGATGGAATTTCATCTAATCGAACATGTTTCGAGTGGATGGTATGCCAAAAATATATTTTTGGTGTATAGCGAAAAATGCATTATTTTCCTTACTATAGTCCAGCTAGATATTTGACGAAAAATGTTTTTCCTCTCAAAAAATACTGAAATTATGAGAATAAGGGTTCTTTGATACGACAAACCGACTGGAGTTGTCCATTTTCCGATAAGATAAATGTTTCAAATATTAGGAGAGCATTTAAGTTAAAAGAAAACATGCCTTCATATAAAAAATAGTACAGACCAAACTAATGGAAGTATTCATTCAATTTTCTGAGAAAGTATCGACAAAGGTCCAATCTATGATATAAAAAATCAGGACTGCTCTAAAATTATGCGATTCAGAAGTAGAGTGCGTCAAACTTGGAATATCCAATGAAGAGGGTAAAATCAAATATCCATAGTTACTCAAAAATTGATAGAATTAGGGCATTAACAAAGTCACCTATCGATTTTAGATGAAATTTCATCTAATCGAACATGTTTCGAGATGATGATAGGCCAAAAATATATTTTTGGAGTATTGCGAAAGATGCAATATTTTCCTACATATTTGACGAAAAATGTTTTTCCTCTCAAAAAATACTTAAATTATGAGAATAAGGGTTCTTTGATACGACAAATCGACTGGTGTTGTCCATTTTTCGATAAGATAAATGTTTCAAATATTAGGAGAGCATTTAAGTTAAAAGAAAACATGCCTTCACATAAAAAATAGTACAGACCAAAATAATGGAAGTATTCTTTCAATTTTCTGAGAAAGTATCGTCAAAGGTCCAATCTATGATATAAAAAATCGGGAGTGCTCTAAAATGATGCGATTCAGAAGTAGAGTGCGTCAAACTTGGAGTATCCAATGAAGAGGGTAAAATCAAATATCCATAGTTATTCAAAAATTGATAGAATTGGGGCCTTAACAAAGTCACCTATCGATTTAAGATGGAATTTCATCTAATCGAACATGTTTCGAGAGGCCAAATTTAATGTAATCGAATATGTTTCGAGAGGATGATAGGCCAAACATATATTTTTGGAGTATTGCGAAAAATGCAATATTTTCCTTACTATAGTCCAGCTACATATTTGGCGAAAAATGTTTTTCCTCTCAAAAAATACTGGAATTATGAGAATACGGGTTCTTTGATACGACAAATCGACTGGTGTTGTCCATTTTTCGATAAGATAGATGTTTCAAATATTAGGAGAGTATTTATGTTAAAAGAAAACATGCCTTCATATAAAAAATAGTACAGACCAAAATAATGAAAGTATTCATTCAATTTTCTGAGAAAGTTTCGTCAAAGGTCCAATCTATGATATAAAAAATCGGAAGTGCTCTAATATGATGAGATTCAGAAGTAGAGTGCGTCAAACTTGGAGTATCCAATGAAGAGGGTAAAATCAAATATCCATAGTCATTCAAAAATTGATAGAATTAGGGCATTAACAAAGTCACCTATCGATTTTAGATGCAATTTCATCTAATCGAACATGTTTCGAAATGATAATAGGCCAAAAATAAATTTTTGGAGTATTTAGAAAAATGCAATATTTTCCTTTCTATAGTCCAGCTACATATTTGACGAAAAATGTTTTTCCTCTCAAAAAATACTGAAATTATGAGAATAAGGGTTCTTTGATACGACAAATCGACTGGTGTTGTCCATTTTTCGATAAGATAAATGTTTCAAATATTAGGAGAGCATTTAAGTTAAAAGAAAACATGCCTTCATATAAAAAATAGTACAGACCAAAATAATGGAAGTATTCATTCAATTTTTTGAGAAAGTATCGTCAAAGGTCCAATCTATGATATAAAAAATCGGGAGTGCTCTAAAATGATGCGATTCAGAAGTAGAGTGCGTAAAACTTGGAGTATCCACTGAAGAGGGTAAAATCAAATATCCATAGTTATTCAAAAATTGATAGAATTAGGGCATTAACAAAGTCACCTATCGATTTTAGATGCAATTTCATCTAATCGAACATGTTTCGAGATGATGATAGGCCAAAAATATATTTTTGGAGTATTTAGAAAAATGCAATATTTTCCTTACTATAGTCCAGCTACATATTTGACGAAAAATGTTTTTCCTCTCAAAAAATATTGAAATTATGAGAATAAGGGTTCTTTGATACGACAAATCGACTGGTGTTGTCCATTTTTCGAAAAGATAAATGTTTCAAATATTACGAGAGCATTTAAGTTAAAAGAAAACATGCCTTCATATAAAAAATAGTACAGACCAAAATAATGGAAGTATTCATTCAATTTTCTGAGAAAGTATCGTCAAAGGTCCAATCTATGATATAAAAAATCGGGAGTGCTCTAAAATGATGCGATTCAGAAGTAGAGTGCGTCAAACTTGGAGTATCCAATGAAGAAGGTAAAATCAAATATCCATAGTTATTCAAAAATTGATAGAATTGCAAAGTCACCTATCGATTTTAGATGAAATTTCATGTAATCGAATATGTTTCGAGAGGATGATAGGCCAAAAATATATTTTTGGAGTATTGCGAAAAATGCAATATTTTCCTTACTATATATAGTCCAGCTACATATTTGACGAAAAATGTTTTTCATCTCAAAAAATATTGAAATTATGAGAATAAGGGTTCTTTGATACGACAAATCGACTGGTGTTGTCCATTTTTCGAAAAGATAAATGTTTCAAATATTAGGAGAGCATTTAAGTTAAAAGAAAACATGCCTTCATATAAAAAATAGTACAGACCAAAATAATGGAAGTATTCATTCAATTTTCTGAGAAAGTATCGTCAAAGGTCCAATCTATGATATAAAAAATCGGGAGTGCTCTAAAATGATGCGATTCAGAAGTAGAGTGCGTCAAACTTGGAGTATCCAATGAAGAGGGTAAAATCAAATATCCATAGTTATTCAAAAATTGATAGAATTAGGGCATTAACAAAGTCACCTATCGATTTTAGATGGAATTTCATCAAATCGAACATGTTTCGAGAAGACGATAGGCCAAAAATGTATTTTTGGAGTATTGCGAAAAATGCAATATTTTCCTTAGCTACATATTTGACGAAAAATGTTTTTCCTCTCAAAAAATATTGAAATTATGAGAATAAGCGTTCTTTGATACGACAAATCGACTGGTGTTGTCCATTTTTCGAAAAGATAAATAAATGTTTCAAATATTAGGAGAGCATTCAAGTTAAAAGAAAACATGCCTTCATATAAAAAATAGTACAGACCAAAATAATGGAAGTATTCATTCAATTTTCTGAGAAAGTATCGTCAAAGGTCCAATCTATGACATAAAAAAACGGGAGTGCTCTAATGTGATGCGATTCAAAAGTAGAGTGCGTCAAACTTGGAGTATCCAATGAAGAGGGTAAAATCAAATATCCATAGTTATTCAAAAATTGATAGAATTAGGGCATTAACAAATTCACCTATCGATTTTGGATGGAATTTCATCTAATCGAACATGTTTCGAGAGGATGATAGGCCAAAAATATATTTTTGGAGTATTGCGAAAAATGCAATATTTTCCATTGTCCAGCTACATATTTGACGAAAAATGTTTTCCCTCTCAAAAATACTGAAATCATGAGAATACGGGTTCTTTGATACGACAAATCGACTGGTGTTGTTCATTTTTCGATAAGATAAATGTTTCAAATATAAGGAGAGCATTTAAGTTAAAAGAAAACATGCCTTCATATAAAAAATAGTACAGACCAAAATAATGGAAGTATTCATTCAATTTTCTGAGAAAGTATCGTCAAAGGTCCAATCTATGACATAAAAAAACGGGAGTGCTCTAATGTGATGCGATTCAGAAGTAGAGTGCGTCAAACTTGGAGTATCCAATGAAGAGGGTAAAATCAAATATCCATAGTTATTCAAAAATTGATAGAATTAGGGCATTAACAAAGTCACCTATCGATTTTGGATGGAATTTCATCTAATCGAACATGTTTCGAGAGGATGATAGGCCAAAAATATATTTTTGGAGTATTGCGAAAAATGCAATATTTTCCATTGTCCAGCTACATATTTGACGAAAAATGTTTTTCCTCTCAAAAAATACTGAAATTATGAGAATAATGGTTCTTTGATACGACAAATCGACTGGTGTTGTCCGTTTTTCGATAAGATAAATGTTTGAAATATTAGGAGAGCATTTAAATTAAAAGAAAACATGCCTTCATATAAAAAATAGTACAGACCAAAATAATGGAAGTATTCATTCAATTTTCTGAGAAAGTATCGTCAAAGGTCCAATCTATGATATAAAAAAACGGGGGTGCTCTAATATGATGCGATTCAAAAGTAGAGTGCGTCAAACTTGGAGTATCCAATGAAGAGGGTAAAATCAAATATCCATAGTTATTTAAAAATTGATAGAATTAGGGCATTAACAAAGTCACCTATCGATTTTAGATGGAATTTCATCTAATCGAACATGTTTCGAGTGGATGGTATGCCAAAAATATATTTTTGGTGTATAGCGAAAAATGCATTATTTTCCTTACTATAGTCCAGCTAGATATTTGACGAAAAATGTTTTTCCTCTCAAAAAATACTGAAATTATGAGAATAAGGGTTCTTTGATACGACAAACCGACTGGAGTTGTCCATTTTCCGATAAGATAAATGTTTCAAATATTAGGAGAGCATTTAAGTTAAAAGAAAACATGCCTTCATATAAAAAATAGTACAGACCAAACTAATGGAAGTATTCATTCAATTTTCTGAGAAAGTATCGACAAAGGTCCAATCTATGATATAAAAAATCAGGACTGCTCTAAAATTATGCGATTCAGAAGTAGAGTGCGTCAAACTTGGAATATCCAATGAAGAGGGTAAAATCAAATATCCATAGTTACTCAAAAATTGATAGAATTAGGGCATTAACAAAGTCACCTATCGATTTTAGATGAAATTTCATCTAATCGAACATGTTTCGAGATGATGATAGGCCAAAAATATATTTTTGGAGTGTTGCGAAAGATGCAATATTTTCCTACATATTTGACGAAAAATGTTTTTCCTCTCAAAAAATACTTAAATTATGAGAATAATGGTTCTTTGATACGACAAATCGACTGGTGTTGTCCGTTTTTCGATAAGATAAATGTTTGAAATATTAGGAGAGCATTTAAATTAAAAGAAAACATGCCTTCATATAAAAAATAGTACAGACCAAAATAATGGAAGTATTCATTCAATTTTCTGAGAAAGTATCGTCAAAGGCCCAATCTATGATATAAAAAATCGGGAGTGCTCTAAAATGATGCGATTCAGAAGTAGAGTGCGTCAAACTTGGAGTATCCAATGAAGAGGGTAAAATCAAATATCCATAGTTATTCAAAAATTGAGAGAATTAGGGCATTAACAAAGTCACCTATCGATTTTAGATGAAATTTCATCCAATCGAACATGTCGAATTAGGGCATTAACAAAGTCTTCTATCGATTTTAGATGGAATTTCATCTAATCGAACATGTTTCGAGAAGATGATAGGCCAAAAATATATTTTTGGAGTATTGCGAAAAATGCAATATTTTCCTTACTATATATAGTCCTGCTACATATTTGACGAAAAATGTTTTTCCTCTCAAAAAATACTGAAATTATGAGAATACGGGTTCTTTGATACGACAAATCGACTGGTGTTGTCCATTTTTCGATAAGATTAATGTTTCAAATATTAGGAGAGCATTTAAGTTAAAAGAAAACATGCCTTCATATAAAAAATAGTACAGACCAAAATAATGGAAGTATTCATTCAATTTTCTGAGAATGTATCGTCAAAGGTCCAATCTATGATATAAAAAATCGGGAGTGCTCTAATATGATGCGATTCAGAAGTAGAGTGCGTCAAACTTGGAGTATCCAATGAAGAGGGTAAAATCAAATATCCATAGTTATTCAAAAATTGATAGAATTAGGGCATTAACAAAGTCACCTATCGATTTTAGATGAAATTTCATCTAATCGAACATGTTTCGAGGAGATGATAGGCCACAAATATATTTTTGGAGTATTGCGAAAAATGCAATATTTTCCTTACTATAGTCCACCTACATATTTGACGAAAAATGTTTTTCCTCCCAAAAAATACTGAAATTATGAGAATACGGCTACTTTGATATGACAAATCGACTGGTGTTGTCCATTTTTCGATAAGATAAATGTTTCAAATATTAGGAGAGCATTTAAGTTAAAAGAAAACATGCCTTCATATAAAAAATAGTACAGACCAAAATAATGGAAGTATTCATTCAATTTTCTGAGAAAGTATCGTCAAAGGTCCAATCTATGATATAAAAAAACGGGAGTGCTCTAATATGATGCGATTCAGAAGTAGAGTGCGTCAAGCTTGGAGTATCCAATGAAGAGGGTAAAATCAAATATCCATAGTTATCCAAAAATTTATAGAATTAGGGCATTAACAAAGTCACCTATCGATTTTAGATGGAATTTCATCTAATCGAACATGTTTCGAGTGGATGGTAGGCCAAAAATATATTTTTGGTGTATAGCGAAAAATGCAATATTTTCCTTACTATAGTCCAGCTAGATATTTGACGAAAAATGTTTTTCCTCTCAAAAAATACTGAAATTATGAGAATAAGGGTTCTTTGATACGACAAACCGACTGGAGTTGTCCATTTTTCGATAAGATAAATGTTTCAAATATTAGGAGAGCATTTAAGTTAAAAGAAAACATGCCTTATATAAAAAATAGTACAGACCAAAATAATGGAAGTATTCATTCAATTTTCTGAGAAAGTATCGTCAAAGGTCCAATCTATGATATAAGAAATCAGGACTGCTCTAAAATTATGCGATTCAGAAGTAGAGTGCGTCAAACTTGGAATATCCAATGAAGAGGGTAAAATCAAATATCCATAGTTACTCAAAAATTGATAGAATTAGGGCATTAACAAAGTCACCTATCGATTTTAGATGAAATTTCATCTAATCGAACATGTTTCGAGATGATGATAGGCCAAAAATATATTTTTGGAGTATTGCGAAAGATGCAATATTTTCCTACATATTTGACGAAAAATGTTTTTCCTCTCAAAAAATACTGAAATTATTATAATAAGGGTTCTTTGATACGACAAATCGACTGGTGTGGTCCATTTTTCGATAAGATGAATGTTTCAAATATTAGGAGAGCATTTACGTTAAAAGAAAACATGCCTTCATATAAAAAATAGTACAGACCAAAATAATGGAGGTATTCATTTAATTTTCTGAGAAAGTATCGTCAAAGGTCCAATCTATGATATAAAAAATCCGGAGTGCTCCAATATGATGCGATTCAGAAGTAGAGTGCGTCAAACTTGGAGTATCCAATGAAGAGGGTGAAATCAAATATCCATAGTTATTCAAAAATTGATAGAATTAGGGCATCAACAAAGTCACCTATCGATTTTAGATGAAACTTCATCTAATCGAACATGTCTCGAGAGGATGATAGGCCAAAAATATATTTTTGGAGTATTGCGAAAAATGCAATATTTTCCTTACTATAGTCCAGCTACATATTTGACGAAAAATGTTTTTCCTCTCAAAAAATACTGAAATTATGAGAATAATGGTTCTTTGATACGACAAATTGACTGGTGTTGTCCATTTTTCGATAAGATAAATGTTTGAAATATTAGGAGAGCATTTAAGTTAAAAGAAAACATGCCTTCATATAGAAAATAGTACAGACCAAAATAATGGAAGTATTCATTCAATTTTCTGAGAAAGTATCGTGAAAGGCCCAATCTATGATATGAAAAATCGGGATTGCTCTAAAATGATGCGATTCAGAAGTAGAGTGCGTCAAACTTGGAGTATCCAATGAAGAGGGTGATATCAAATATCCATAGTTATTCAAAAATTGATAGAATTAGGGTCTCAACAAAGTCACCTATCGATTTTAGATAAAATTTCATCTAATCGAACATGTCTCGAGAGGATGATAGGCCAAAAATATATTTTTTGGAGTATTGCGAAAAATGCAATATTTTCCTTACTATAGTCCAGCTACATATTTGACGAAAAATGTTTTTCCTCTCGAAAAATACTGAAATTATGAGAATAAGGGTTCTTTGATACGACAAATCGACTGGTGTTGTCCATTTTTCGATAAGATAAATGTTTCAAATATTAGGAGAGCATTTAAGTTAAAAGAAAACATGCCTTCACATAAAAAATAGTACCGACCAAAATAATGGAAGTATTCATTCAATTTTATGAGAAAGTATCGTCAAAGATCCAATCTATGATATAAAAAATCGGGAGTGCTCGAAAATGATGCGATTCAGAAGTAGAGTGCGTCAAACTTGGAGTATCCAATGAAGAGGGTAAAATCAAATATCCATAGTTATTCAAAAATTGATAGAATTAGGGCATTAACAAAGTCACCTATCGATTTTAGATGGAATTTCATCTAATCGAACATTTATCTTATCGAAAAATGGACAACATATTCCAGCCACATATTTGACGAAAAATGTTTTTCCTCTCAAAAAATACTGAGATTATGAGAATAATGGTTCTTTGATACGACAAATCGACTTGTGTTGTCCATTTTTCGATAAGATAAATGTTTGAAATATTAGGAGAGCATTTAAATTAAAAGAAAACATGCCTTCATATAAAAAATAGTACAGACCAAAATAATGGAAGTATTCATTCAATTTTCTGAGAAAGTATCGTCAAAGGTCCAATCTATGATATAAAAAATCGGGAGTGCTCTAATATGATGCGATTCAGAAGTAGAGTGCGTCAAACTTGGAGTATCCAATGAAGAGGGTAAAATCAAATATCCATAGTTATTCAAAAATTGATAGAATTAGGGCATTAACAAAGTCACCTATCGATTTTAGATGAAATTTCATCTAATCGAATATGTTTCGAGGAGATGATAGGCCACAAATATATTTTTGGAGTATTGCGAAAAATGCAATATTTTCCTTACTATAGTCCACCTACATATTTGACGAAAAATGTTTCTCCTCTCAAAAAATACTGAAATTATGAGAATACGGCTACTTTGATATGACAAATTGACTGGTGTTGTCCATTTTTCGATAAGATAAATGTTTCAAATATTAGGAGAGCATTTAAGTTAAAAGAAAACATGCCTTCATATAAAAAATAGTACAGACCAAAATAATGGAAGTATTCATTCAATTTTCTGAGAAAGTATCGTCAAAGGTCCAATCTATGATATAAAAAAACGGGAGTGCTCTAATATGATGCGATTCAGAAGTAGAGTGCGTCAAGCTTGGAGTATCCAATGAAGAGGGTAAAATCAGATATCCATAGTTATTCAAAAATTGATAGAATTAGGGCATTAACAAAGTCACCTATCGATTTTAGATGAAATTTCATCTAATCGAACATGTTTCGAGAAGGCGATAGGCCAAAAATATATTTTTGGAGCATTGCGAAAAATGCAATATTTTCCAGCTACATATTTGACGAAAAATGTTTTTCCTCTCAAAAAATACTGGAATTATGAGAATACGGGTTCTTTGATACGACAAATCGACTGGTGTTGTCCATTTTTCGATAAGATAAATGTTTCAAATATTGGGAGAGTATTTAAGTTAAAAGAAAACACGCCTTCATAAAAAAAATAGTACAGACCAAAATAATGGAAGTATTCATTCAATTTTCTGAGAAAGTATCGTCAAAGGTCCAATCTATGATATAAAAAATCGGGAGTGCTCGAAAATGATGCGATTCAGAAGTAGAGTGCGTCAAACTTGGAGTATCCAATGAAGAGGGTAAAATCAAATATCCATAGTTATTCAAAAATTGATAGAATTAGGGCATTAACAAAGTCACCTATCGATTTAAGATGGAATTTCATCTAATCGAACATGTTTCGAGAGGATGATGGGCCAAAAATATATTTTTGCAGTATTGCGGAAAATGCAATATTTTCCTTACTATAGTCCAGCTACATATTTGACGAAAAATGTTTTTCCTCTCAAAAAATACTGAAATTATGAGAATAATGGTTCTGTGATACGACAAATCGACTGGTGTTGTCCATTTTTCGATAAGATAAATGTTTGAAATATTAGGAGAGCATTTAAATTAAAAGAAAACATGCCTTCATATAAAAAATAGTACAGACCAAAATATTGGAAGTATTCATTCAATTTTCTGAGAAAGTATCGTCAAAGGTCCAATCTATGATATAAAAAAACGGGAGTGCTCTAATATGATGCGATTCAGAAGTAGAGTGCGTCAAGCTTGGAGTATCCAATGAAGAGGGTAAAATCAAATATCCATAGTTATTCAAAAATTGATAGAATTAGGGCATTAACAAAGTCACCTATCGATTTTAGATGGAATTTCATCAAATCGAACATGTTTCGAGAAGACGATAGGCCAAAAATATATTTTTAGAGTGCGTCAAACTTGGAGTATCCAATGAAGAGGGTAAAATCAAATATCCATAGTTATTCAAAAATTGATAGAATTAGGGCATTAACAAAGTCACCTATCGATTTTAGATGAAATTTCATCTAATCGAACATGTTTCGAGGAGATGATAGGCCACAAATATATTTTTGGAGCATTGCGAAAAATGCAATATTTTCCAGCTACATATTTGACGAAAAATGTTTTTCCTCTCAAAAAATACTGGAATTATGAGAATACGGGTTCTTTGATACGACAAATCGACTGGTGTTGTCCATTTTTCGATAAGATAAATGTTTCAAATATTGGGAGAGTATTTAAGTTAAAAGAAAACACGCCTTCATAAAAAAAATAGTACAGACCAAAATAATGGAAGTATTTATTCAATTTTCTGAGAAAGTATCGTCAAAGGTCCAATCTATGATATAAAAAATCGGGAGTGCTCCAATTAGATGCGATTCAGAAGTAGAGTGCGTCAAACTTGGAGTATCCAATGAAGAGGGTGAAATCAAATATCCATAGTTATTCAAAAATTGATAGAATTAGGGCATCAACAAAGTCACCTATCGATTTTAGATGAAACTTCATCTAATCGAACATGTTTCGAGAGGATGATAGGCCAAAAATATATCTTTGGAGTATTGCGAAAAATGCAATATTTTCCAGCTACATATTTGACGAAAAATGTTTTTCCTCTCAAAAAATACTGAAATTATGAAAATAAGGGTTCTTTGATACGACAAATCGACCGGTGTTGTCCATTTTTCGATAAGATAAATGTTTCAAATATTAGGAGAGCATTTAAGTTAAAAGAAAACATGCCTTCATATAAAAAATAGTACAGACCAAAATAATGGAAGTAATCATTCAATTTTCTGTGAAAGAATCGTGAAATGCTCAATCTATGATATAAAAAATCGGGAGTGCTCTAAAATGATGCGATTCAGAAGTAGAGTGCGTCAAACTTGGAGTATCCAATGAAGAGGGTAAAATCAAATATCCATAGTTATTCAAAAATTGAGAGAATCAGGGCATTAACAAAGTCACCTATCGATTTTAGATGAAATTTCCTCTAATCGAACATGTTTCAAGGAGATGATAGGCCAAAAATATATCTTTGGAGTATTGCGAAAAATGCAATATTTTCCAGCTACATATTTGACGAAAAATGTTTTTCCTCTCAAAAAATACTGAAATTATGAAAATAAGGGTTCTTTGATACGACAAATCGACCGGTGTTGTCCATTTTTCGATAAGATAAATGTTTCAAATATTAGGAGAGCATTTAAGTTAAAAGAAAACATGCCTTCATATAAAAAATAGTACAGACCAAAATAATGGAAGTAATCATTCAATTTTCTGTGAAAGAATCGTGAAATGCTCAATCTATGATATAAAAAATCGGGAGTGCTCTAAAATGATGCGATTCAGAAGTAGAGTGCGTCAAACTTGGAGTATCCAATGAAGATGGTAAAATCAAATATCCATAGTTATTCAAAAATTGATAGAATTAGGGCATTAACAAAGTCACCTATCGATTTAAGATGGAATTTCATCTAATCGAACATGTTTCGAGAGGATGATAGGCCAAAAATATATTTTTGGGGTATAGCGAAAAATGCAATATTTTCCTTACTACATATTTGACGAAAAATGTTTTTCCTCTAAAAAAATACTGATATTATGAGAATAAGGGTTCTTTGATACGACAAATCGACTGGTGTTGTCCATTTTCCGATAAGATAAATGTTTCAAATATTAGGAGAGCATTTAAGTTAAAAGAAAACATGCCTTCATATAACAAATAGTACAGACCAAAATAATGGAAGTATTCATTCAATTTTCTGAGAAAGTATCGTCAAAGGTCCAATCTATGATATAAAAAATCGGGAGTGCTCTAATATGATGCGATTCAGAAGTAGAGTGCGTCAAACTTGGAGTATCCAATGAAGAGGGTGAAATCAAATATCCATAGTTATTCAAAAATTGATAGAATTAGGGTCTCAACAAAGTCACCTATCGATTTTACATGGAATTTCATCTAATCGAACATGTTTCGAGAGGATGATAGGCCAAAAATATATTTTTGGAGTATTGCGAAAAATGCAATATTTTCCTTACTATAGTCCAGCTACATATTTGACGAAAAATTTTTTTCCTCTCAAAAAATACTGAAATTATGAGAATAACGGTTCTTTGATACGACAAATCGACTGGTGTTGTCCATTTTTCGATAAGATAAATGTTTCAAATATTAGGAGAGCATTTAAGTTAAAAGAAAACATGCCTTCATATAAAAAACAGTACAGACCAAAATAATGGAAGTATTCACTCAATTTTCTGAGAAAGTATCGTCAAAGGTCCAATCTATGATATAAAAAATCGGAAGTGCTCTAGAATGATGCGATTGAGAAGTAGAGTGCGTCAAACTTGGAGTATCCAATGAAGAGGGTAAAATCAAATATCCATAGTTAATCAAAAATTGATAGAATTAGGGCATTAACAAAGTCACCTATCGATTTTAGATGAAATTTCATCTAATCGAACATGTTTCTAGAGGATGATAGGCCAAAAATATATTTTTGGAGTATTGCGAAAAATGCAATATTTTCCTTACTATAGTCCAGCTACATATTTGACGAAAAATGTTTTTCCTCTCAAAAAATACTGAAATTATGAGAATAAGGGTTCTTTGATACGACAAATCGACTGGTGTTGTCCATTTTTCGATGAGGTGAATGTTTCAAATATCAGGAGAGCATTTACGTTAAAAGAAAACATGCCTTCATATAAAAAATAGTACAGACCAAAAAATAATGGGAGTATCCATTCAATTTTCTGAGAAAGTATCGTCAAAGGTCCAATCTATGATATAAAAAATCGGGAGTGCTCTAAAATGATGCGATTCAGAAGTAGAGTGCGTCAAACTTGGAGTATCCAATGAAGAGGGTAAAATCAAATATCCATAGTTATTCAAAAATTGATAGAATTAGGGCATTAACAAAGTCACCTATCGATTTTAGATGAAATTTCATCTAATCGAACATGTTTCGAGAGGATGATAGGTAAAAAATATATTTTTGGAGTATTGCGAAAAATGCAATATTTTCCTTACTATAGTCCAGCTACATATTTGACGAAAAATGTTTTTCCTCTCAAAAAATACTGAAATTATGAGAATAAGGGTTCTTTGATACGACAAATCGACTGGTGTCCATTTTTCGATGAGATAAATGTATCAAATATTAGGAGAGCCTTTAAGTTAAAAGAAAACATGCCTTCATATAAAAAATAGTACAGACCAAAATAATGGAAGTATTCATTCAATTTTCTGAGAAAGTATCGTCAAAGGTCCAATCTATGATATAAAAAATCGGAAGTGCTCTAAAATGATGCGATTCAGAAGTAGAGTGCGTCAAACTTGGAGTATACAATGAAGAGGGTAAAATCAAATATCCATAGTTATTCAAAAATTGATAGAATTAGGGCATTAACAAAGTCACCTATCGATTTTAGATGGAATTTCATCTAATCGAACATGTTTCGAGAGGATGATAGGTAAAAAATATATTTTTGGAGTATTGCGAAAAATGAAATATTTTCCTTACTATAGTCCAGCTACATATTTGACGAAAAATGTTTTTCCTCTCAAAAAATACTGGAATTATGAGAATAATGGTTCTTTGATACGACAAATCGACTGGTGTTGTCCATTTTTCGATAAGATAAATGTTTGAAATATTAGGAGAGCATTTAAGTTAAAAGAAAACATGCCTTCATATAAAAAATAGTACAGACCAAAATAATGGAAGTATTCATTCAATTTTCTGAGAAAGTATCGTCAAAGGTCCAATCTATGAAATAAAAAATCGGGAGTGCTCTAAAATGATGCGATTCAGAGGTGCAGTGCGTCGAACTTGGAGTATCCAATGAAGAGGGTAAAATCAAATATCCATAGTTATTCAAAAATTGAGAGAATTAGGGCATTAACAAAGTCACCTATCGATTTTAGATGAAATTTCATCTAATCGAACATGTAGAATTAGGGCATTAACAAAGTCACCTATCGATTTTAGATGAAATTTCATCTAATCGAACATGTTTCGAGAAGATGATAGGCCAAAAATATATTTTTGGAGTATTGCGAAAAATGCAATATTTTCCTTACTATAGTCCAGCTACATATTTGACGAAAAATGTTTTTCCTCTCTAAAATACTGAAATTATGAGAATACGAGTTCTTTGATACGACAAATCGACTGGTGTTGTCCATTTTTCGATAAGATAAATGTTTCAAATATTAGGAGAGCATTTAAGTTAAAAGAAAACATGCCTTCATATAAAAAATAGTACAGACCAAAATAATGGAAGTATTCATTCAATTTTCTGAGAAAGTATCGTCAAAGGTCCAATCTATGAAATAAAAAATCGGGAGTGCTCTAAAATGATGCGATTCAGAGGTGCAGTGCGTCGAACTTGGAATATCCAATGAAGAGGGTAAAATCAAATATCCATAGTTATTCAAAAATTGATAGAATTAGGGCATTAACAAAGTCACCTATCGATTTTAAATGAAATTTCATCTAATCGAACATGTTTCGAGATGATGATAGGCCAAAAATATATTTTTGGAGTATTGCGAAAAATGCAATATTCTCCTTACTATTATAGTCCAGCTACATATTTGACGAAAAATGTTTTTCCTCTCAAAAAATACTGAAATTATGAGAATACGGGTACTTTGATATGACAAATCGACTGGTGTTGTCTATTTTTCGATAAGATATATGTTTCAAATATTAGGAGAGCATTTAAGTTAAAAGAAAACATGCCTTCATATAAAAAATACTACAGACCAAAATATTGGAAGTATTCATTCAATTTTCTGAGAAAGTATCATCAAAGGTCCAATCTATGATATAAAAAATCGGGACTGCTCTAAAATGATGCGATTCAGAAGTAGAGTGCGTCAAACTTGGAGTATCCAATGAAGAGGGTAAAATCAAATATCCATAGTTACTCAAAAATTGAGAGAATTAGGGCATTAACAAAGTCACCTATCGATTTTAGATGAAATTTCATCTAATCGAACATGTAGAATTAGGGCATTAACAAAGTCACCTATCGATTTTAGATGAAATTTCATCTAATCCAACATGTTTCGAGAAGATGATAGGCCAAAAATATACTTTTGGAGTATTGCGAAAAATGCAATATTTTCCTTACTATAGTCCAGCTACATATTTGACGAAAAATGTTTTTCCTCTCAAAAAATACTGAAATTATGAGAATGCGAGTTCTTTGATACGACAAATCGACTGGTGTTGTCCATTTTTCGATAAGATTAATGTTTCAAATATTAGGAGAGCATTTAAGTTAAAAGAAAACATGCCTTCATATAAAAAATAGTACAGACCAAAATAATGGAAGTATTCATTCAATTTTCTGAGAAAGTATCGTCAAAGGTCCAATCTATGATATAAAAAATCGGGAGTGCTCTATTATGATGCGATTCAGAAGTAGAGTGCGTCAAACTTGGAGTATCCAATGAAGATGGTAAAATCAAATATCCATAGTTATTCAAAAATTGATAGAATTAGGGCATTAACAAAGTCACCTATCGATTTAAGATGGAATTTCATCTAATCGAACATGTTTCGAGAGGATGATAGGCCAAAAATATATTTTTGGGGTATAGCGAAAAATGCAATATTTTCCTTACTACATATTTGACGAAAAATGTTTTTCCTCTAAAAAAATACTGATATTATGAGAATAAGGGTTCTTTGATACGACAAATCGACTGGTGTTGTCCATTTTTCGATAAGATAAATGTTTCAAATATTAGGAGAGCATTTAAGTTAAAAGAAAACATGCCTTCATATAAAAAATAGTACAGACCAAAATAATGGAAGTATTCATTCAATTTTCTGAGAAAGTATCGTCAAAGGTCCAATCTATGATATAAAAAATCGGGAGTGCTCTAATATGATGCGATTCAGAAGTAGAGTGCGTCAAACTTGGAGTATCCAATGAAGAGGGTAAAATCAAATATCCATAGTTATTCAAAGATTGATAGAATTAGGGCATTAACAAAGTCACCTATCGATTTTAGATGGAATTTCATCTAATCGAACATGTTTCGAGTGGATGGTAGGCCAAAAATATATTTTTGGAGTATAGCGAAAAATGCAATATTTTCCTAACTATAGTCCAGCTACATATTTGACGAAAAATGTTTTTCCTCTCAAAAAATACTGAAATTATGAGAATAACGGTTCTTTGATACGACAAATCGACTGGTGTTGTCCATTTTTCGATAAGATGAATGTTTCAAATATTAGGAGAGCATTTACGTTAAAAGAAAACATGCCTTCATATAAAAAATAGTACAGACCAAAATAATGGGAGTCTCCATCCAATTTTCTGAGAAAGTATCGTCAAAGGTCCAATCTATGATATAAAAAATCGGGAGTGCTCTAAAATGATGCGATTCAGAAGTAGAGTGCGTCAAACTTGGAGTATCCAATGAAGAGGGTGAAATCAAATATCCATAGTTATCCAAAAATTGATAGAATTAGGGTCTCAACAAAGTCACCTATCGATTTTAGATGAAATTTCATCTAATCGAACATGTTTCGAGAGGATGATAGGCCAAAAATATATTTTTGGAGTATTGCGAAAAATGCAATATTTTCCTTACTATAGTCCAGCTACATATTTGACGAAAAATGTTTTTCCTCTCAAAAAATACTGAAATTATGAGAATAACGGTTCTTTGATACGACAAATCGACTGGTGTTGTCGATTTTTCGATAAGATAAATGTTTCAAATATTAGGAGAGCATTTAAGTTAAAAGAAAACATGCCTTCATATAAAAAACAGTACAGACCAAAATAATGGAAGTATTCATTCAATTTTCTGAGAAAGTATCGTCAAAGGTCCAATCTATGATATAAAAAATCGGAAGTGCTCTAGAATGATGCGATTGAGAAGTAGAGTGCGTCAAACTTGGAGTATCCAATGAAGAGGGTAAAATCAAATATCCATAGTTAATCAAAAATTGATAGAATTAGGGCATTAACAAAGTCACCTATCGATTTTAGATGAAATTTCATCTAATCGAACATGTTTCGAGAGGATGATAGGCCAAAAATATATTTTTGGAGTATTGCGAAAAATGCAATATTTTCCTTACTATAGTCCAGCTACATATTTGACGAAAACTGTTTTTCCTTTCAAAAAATACTGAAATTATGAGAATAAGGGTTCATTGATACGACAAATCGACTGGTGTTGTCCATTTTTCGATGAGATGAATGTTTCAAATATTAGGAGAGCATTTACGTTAAAAGAAAACATGCCTTCATATGAAAAATAGTACAGACCAAAAAATAATGTGAGTATCCATTCAATTTTCTGAGAAAGTATCGTCAAAGGTCCAATCTATGATATAAAAAATCGGGAGTGCTCTAAAATGATGCGATTCAGAAGTAGAGTGCGTCAAACTTGGAGTATCCAATGAAGAGGGTAAAATCAAATATCCATAGTTATTCAAAAATTGATAGAATTAGGGCATTAACAAAGTCACCTATCGATTTTAGATGAAATTTCATCTAATCCAACATGTTTCGAGAAGATGATAGGCCAAAAATATACTTTTGGAGTATTGCGAAAAATGCAATATTTTCCTTACTATAGTCCCGCTACATATTTGACGAAAAATGTTTTTCCTCTCAAAAAATACTGAAATTATGAGAATGCGAGTTCTTTGATACGACAAATCGACTGGTGTTGTCCATTTTTCGATAAGATATATGTTTCAAATATTAGGAGAGCATTTAAGTTAAAAGAAAACATGCCTTCATATAAAAAATACTACAGACCAAAATAATGGAAGTATTCATTCAATTTTCTGAGAAAGTATCATCAAAGGTCCAATCTATGATATAAAAAATCGGGAGTGCTCTAAAATGATGCGATTCAGAAGTAGAGTGCGTCAAACTTGGAGTATCCAATGAAGAGGGTAAAATCAAATATCCATAGTTATTCAAAAATTGAGAGAATTAGAGCATTAACAAAGTCACCTATCGATTTTAGATGAAATTCCATCTAATCGAACATGTAGAATTAGGGCATTAACAAAGTCACCTATCGATTTTAGATGAAATTTCATCTAATCCAACATGTTTCGAGAAGATGATAGGCCAAAAATATACTTTTGGAGTATTGCGAAAAATGCAATATTTTCCTTACTATAGTCCAGCTACATATTTGACGAAAAATGTTTTTCCTCTCAAAAAATAATGAAATTATGAGAATGCGAGTTCTTTGATACGACAAATCGACTGGTGTTGTCCATTTTTCGATAAGATTAATGTTTCAAATATTAGGAGAGCATTTAAGTTAACAGAAAACATGCCTTCATATAAAAAATAGTACAGACCAAAATAATGGAAGTATTCATTCAATTTTCTGAGAAAGTATCGTCAAAGGTCCAATCTATGATATAAAAAATCGGGAGTGCTCTATTATGATGCGATTCAGAAGTAGAGTGCGTCAAACTTGGAGTATCCAATGAAGATGGTAAAATCAAATATCCATAGTTATTCAAAAATTGATAGAATTAGGGCATTAACAAAGTCACCTATCGATTTAAGATGGAATTTCATCTAATCGAACATGTTTCGAGAGGATGATAGGCCAAAAATATATTTTTGGGGTATAGCGAAAAATGCAATATTTTCCTTACTACATATTTGACGAAAAATGTTTTTCCTCTAAAAAAATACTGATATTATGAGAATAAGGGTTCTTTGATACGACAAATCGACTGGTGTTGTCCATTTTTCGATAAGATAAATGTTTCAAATATTAGGAGAGCATTTAAGTTAAAAGAAAACATGCCTTCATATAAAAAATAGTACAGACCAAAATAATGGAAGTATTCATTCAATTTTCTGAGAAAGTATCATCAAAGGTCCAATCTATGATATAAAAAATCGGGAGTGCTCTAAAATGATGCGATTCAGAAGTAGAGTGCGTCAAACTTGGAGTATCCAATGAAGAGGGTAAAATCAAATATCCATAGTTATTCAAAAATTGAGAGAATTAGGGCATTAACAAAGTCACCTATCGATTTTAGATGAAATTTCATCTAATCGAACATGTAGAATTAGGGCATCAACAAAGTCACCTATCGATTTTAGATGAAATTTCATCTAATCCAACATGTTTCGAGAAGATGATAGGCCAAAAATATATTTTTGGAGTATTGCGAAAAATGCAATATTCTCCTTACTATTATAGTCCAGCTACATATTTGACGAAAAATGTTTTTCCTCTCAAAAAATACTGAAATTATGAGAATACGGGTACTTTGATATGACAAATCGACTGGTGTTGTCCATTTTTCGATAAGATATATGTTTCAAATATTAGGAGAGCATTTAAGTTAAAAGAAAACATGCCTTCATATAAAAAATACTACAGACCAAAATAATGGAAGTATTCATTCAATTTTCTAAGAAAGTATCATCAAAGGTCCAATCTATGATATAAAAAATCGGGAGTGCTCTAAAATGATGCGATTCAGAAGTAGAGTGCGTCAAACTTGGAGTATCCAATGAAGAGGGTAAAATCAAATATCCATAGTTATTCAAAAATTGAGAGAATTAGGGCATTAACAAAGTCACCTATCGATTTTAGATGAAATTTCATCTAATCGAACATGTAGAATTAGGGCATTAACAAAGTCACCTATCGATTTTAGATGAAATTTCATCTAATCCAACATGTTTCGAGAAGATGATAGGCCAAAAATATACTTTTGGAGTATTGCGAAAAATGCAATATTTTCCTTACTATAGTCCAGCTACATATTTGACGAAAAATGTTTTTCCTCTCAAAAAATACTGAAATTATGAGAATGCGAGTTCTTTGATACGACAAATCGACTGGTGTTGTCCATTTTTCGATAAGATTAATGTTTCAAATATTAGGAGAGCATTTAAGTTGAAAGAAAACATGCCTTCATATAAAAAATAGTACAGACCAAAATAATGGAAGTATTCATTCAATGTTCTGAGAAAGTATCGTCAAAGGTCCAATCTATGATATAAAAAATCGGGAGTGCTCTATTATGATGCGATTCAGAAGTAGAGTGCGTCAAACTTGGAGTATCCAATGAAGATGGTAAAATCAAATATCCATAGTTATTCAAAAATTGAGAGAATTAGGGCATTAACAAAGTCACCTATCGATTTTAGATGAAATTTCATCTAATCGAAAATGTAGAATTAGGGCATTAACAAAGTCACCTATCGATTTTAGATGAAATTTCATCTAATCCAACATGTTTCGAGAAGATGATAGGCCAAAAATATATTTTTGGAGTATTGCGAAAAATGCAATATTCTCCTTACTATTATAGTCCAGCTACATATTTGACGAAAAATGTTTTTCCTCTCAAAAAATACTGAAATTATGAGAATACGGGTACTTTGATATGACAAATCGACTGGTGTTGTCCATTTTTCGATAAGATATATGTTTCAAATATTAGGAGAGCATTTAAGTTAAAAGAAAACATGCCTTCATATAAAAAATACTACAGACCAAAATAATGGAAGTATTCATTCAATTTTCTAAGAAAGTATCATCAAAGGTCCAATCTATGATATAAAAAATCGGGAGTGCTCTAAAATGATGCGATTCAGAAGTAGAGTGCGTCAAACTTGGAGTATCCAATGAAGAGGGTAAAATCAAATATCCATAGTTATTCAAAAATTGAGAGAATTAGGGCATTAACAAAGTCACCTATCGATTTTAGATGAAATTTCATCTAATCGAACATGTAGAATTAGGGCATTAACAAAGTCACCTATCGATTTTAGATGAAATTTCATCTAATCCAACATGTTTCGAGAAGATGATAGTCCAAAAATATACTTTTGGAGTATTGCGAAAAATGCAATATTTTCCTTACTATAGTCCAGCTACATATTTGACGAAAAATGTTTTTCCTCTCAAAAAATACTGAAATTATGAGAATGCGAGTTCTTTGATACGACAAATCGACTGGTGTTGTCCATTTATCGATAAGATTAATGTTTCAAATATTAGGAGAGCACTTAAGTTAAAAGAAAACATGCCTTCATATAAAAAATAGTACAGACCAAAATAATGGAAGTATTCATTCAATTTTCTGAGAAAGTATCGTCAAAGGTCCAATCTATGATATAAAAAATCGGGAGTGCTCTATTATGATGCGATTCAGAAGTAGAGTGCGTCAAACTTGGAGTATCCAATGAAGATGGTAAAATCAAATATCCATAGTTATTCAAAAATTGATAGAATTAGGGCATTAACAAAGTCACCTATCGATTTAAGATGGAATTTCATCTAATCGAACATGTTTCGAGAGGATGATAGGCCAAAAATATATTTTTGGGGTATAGCGAAAAATGCAATATTTTCCTTACTACATATTTGACGAAAAATGTTTTTCCTCTAAAAAAATACTGATATTATGAGCATAAGGGTTCTTTGATACGACAAATCGACTGGTGTTGTCCATTTTTCGATAAGATGAATGTTTCAAATATTAGGAGAGCATTTACGTTAAAAGAAAACATGCCTTCATATAAAAAATAGTACAGACCAAAATAATGGGAGTCTCCATTCAATTTTCTGAGAAAGTATCGTCAAAGGTCCAATCTATGATATAAAAAATCGGGAGTGCTCTAAAATGATGCGATTCAGAAGTAGAGTGCGTCAAACTTGGAGTATCCAATGAAGAGGGTGAAATCAAATATCCATAGTTATTCAAAAATTGATAGAATTAGGGTCTCAACAAAGTCACCTATCGATTTTTGGAGTATTGCGAAAAATGCAATATTTTCCTTACTATAGTCCAGCTACATATTTGACGAAAAATGTTTTTCCTCTCAAAAAATACTGAAATTTTGAGAATAAGGGTTCTTTGATACGACAAATCGACTGGTGTCCATTTTTCGATGAGATAAATGTATCAAATATTAGGAGAGCCTTTAAGTTAAAAGAAAACATGCCTTCATATAAAAAATAGTACAGACCAAAATAATGGAAGTATTCATTCAATTTTCTGAGAAAGTATCGTCAAAGGTCCAATCTATGATATAAAAAATCGTGAGTGCTCTAAAATGATGCGATTCAGAAGTAGAGTGCGTCAAACTTGGAGTATACAATGAAGAGGGTAAAATCAAATATCCATAGTTATTCAAAAATTGATAGAATTAGGGCATTAACAAAGTCACCTATCGATTTTAGATGGAATTTCATCTAATCGAACATGTTTCGAGAGGATGATAGGTAAAAAATATATTTTTGGAGTATTGCGAAAAATGAAATATTTTCCTTACTATAGTCCAGCTACATATTTGACGAAAAATGTTTTCCCTCTCAAAAAATACTGAAACAATGAGAATACGGGTTCTTTTATACGACAAATCAACTGGTGTTGTCCATTTTTCGATAAGATAAATGTTTCAAATATTAGGAGAGCATTTAAGTTAAAAGAAAACATGCCTTCATATAAAAAATAGTACAGACCAAAATAATGGAAGTATTCATTCAATTTTCTGAGAAAGTATCGTCAAAGGTCCAATCTATGATATAAAAAATCGGGAGTGCTCCAATTAGATGCGATTCAGAAGTAGAGTGCGTCAAACTTGGAGTATCCAATGAAAAGGGTGAAATCAAATATCCATAGTTATTCAAAAATTGATAGAATTAGGGCATCAACAAAGTCACCTATCGATTTTAGATGAAACTTCATCTAATCGAACATGTTTCGAGAGGATGATAGGCCAAAAATATATTTTTGGAGTATTGCGAAAAATGCAATATTTTCCTTACTATAAGTCCAGCTACATATTTGACGAAAAATGTTTTTCCTCTCAAAAAATACTGAAATTATGAGAATAATGGTTCTTTGATACGACAAATCGACTGGTGTTGTCCATTTTTCGATAAGATAAATGTTTGAAATATTAGGAGAGCATTTAAGTTAAAAGAAAACATGCCTTCATATAAAAAATAGTACAGACCAAAATAATGGAAGTATTCATTCAATTTTCTGAGGAAGTATCGTCAAAGGTCCAATCTATGATATAAAAAATCGGGAGTGCTCCAATTAGATGCGATTCAGAAGTAGAGTGCGTCAAACTTGGAGTATCCAATGAAGAGGGTGAAATCAAATATCCATAGTTATTCAAAAATTGATAGAATTAGGGCATCAACAAAGTCACCTATCGATTTTAGATGAAACTTCATCTAATCGAACATGTTTCGAGAGGATGATAGGCCAAAAATATGTTTTTGGAGTATTGCGAAAAATGCAATATTTTCCTTACTATAAGTCCAGCTACATATTTGACGAAAAATGTTTTTCCTCTCAAAAAATACTGAAATTATGAGAATAACGGTTCTTTGATACGACAAATCGACTGGTGTTGTCCATTTTTCGATAAGATAAATGTTTCAAATATTAGGAGAGCATTTAAGTTAAAAGAAAACATGCCTTCATATAAAAAACAGTACAGACCAAAATAATGGAAGTATTCATTCAATTTTCTGAGAAAGTATCGTCAAAGGTCCAATCTATGATATAAAAAATCGGAAGTGCTCTAGAATGATGCGATTGAGAAGTAGAGTGCGTCAAACTTGGAGTATCCAATGAAGAGGGTAAAATCAAATATCCATAGTTAATCAAAAATTGATAGAATTAGGGCATTAACAAAGTCACCTATCGATTTTAGATGAAATTTCATCTAATCGAACATGTTTCGAGAGGATGATAGGACAAAAATATATTTTTGGAGTATTGCGAAAAATGCAATATTTTCCTTACTATAGTCCAGCTACATATTTGACGAAAAATGTTTTTCCTCTCAAAAAATACTGAAATTTTGAGAATAAGGGTTCTTTGATACGACAAATCGACTGGTGTCCATTTTTCGATGAGATAAATGTATCAAATATTAGGAGAGCCTTTAAGTTAAAAGAAAACATGCCTTCATATAAAAAATAGTACAGACTAAAATAATGGAAGTATTCATTCAATTTTCTGAGAAAGTATCGTCAAAGGTCCAATCTATGATATAAAAAATCGGGAGTGCTCTAAAATGATGCGATTCAGAAGTAGAGTGCGTCAAACTTGGAGTATACAATGAAGAGGGTAAAATCAAATATCCATAGTTATTCAAAAATTGATAGAATTAGGGCATTAACAAAGTCACCTATCGATTTTAGATGGAATTTCATCTAATCGAACATGTTTCGAGAGGATGATAGGTAAAAAATATATTTTTGGAGTATTGCGAAAAATGAAATATTTTCCTTACTATAGTCCAGCTACATATTTGACGAAAAATGTTTTCCCTCTCAAAAAATACTGAAACAATGAGAATACGGGTTCTTTGATACGACAAATCGACTGGTGTTGTCCATTTTTCGATAAGATAAATGTTTCAAATATTAGGAGAGCATTTAAGTTAAAAGAAAACATGCCTTCATATAAAAAATAGTACAGACCAAAATAATGGAAGTATTCATTCAATTTTCTGAGAAAGTATCGTCAAAGGTCCAATCTATGATATAAAAAATCGGGGGAGTGCTCCAATTAGATGCGATTCAGAAGTAGAGTGCGTCAAACTTGGAGTATCCAATGAAGAGGGTGAAATCAAATATCCATAGTTATTCAAAAATTGATAGAATTAGGGCATCAACAAAGTCACCTATCGATTTTAGATGAAACTTCATCTAATCGAACATGTTTCGAGAGGATGATAGGCCAAAAATATATTTTTGGAGTATTGCGAAAAATGCAATATTTTCCTTACTATAAGTCCAGCTACATATTTGACGAAAAATGTTTTTCCTCTCAAAAAATACTGGAATTATGAGAATAATGGTTCTTTGATACGACAAATCGACTGGTGTTGTCCATTTTTCGATAAGATAAATGTTTCAAATATTAGGAGAGCATTTAAGTTAAAAGAAAACATGCCTTCATATAAAAAATAGTACAGACCAAAATAATGGAAGTATTCATTCAATTTTCTGAGAAAGTATCGTCAAAGGTCCAATCTATGAAATAAAAAATCGGGAGTGCTCTAAAATGATGCGATTCAGAGGTGCAGTGCGTCGAACTTGGAGTATCCAATGAAGAGGGTAAAATCAAATATCCATAGTTATTCAAAAATTGAGAGAATTAGGGCATTAACAAAGTCACCTATCGATTTTAGATGAAATTTCATCTAATCGAACATGTAGAATTAGGGCATTAACAAAGTCACCTATCGATTTTAGATGAAATTTCATCTAATCGAACATGTTTCGAGAAGATGATAGGCCAAAAATATATTTTTGGAGTATTGCAAAAAATGCAATATTTTCCTTACTATAGTCCAGCTACATATTTGACGAAAAATGTTTTTCCTCTATAAAATACTGAAATTATGAGAATACGAGTTCTTTGATACGACAAATCGACTGGTGTTGTCCATTTTTCGATAAGATAAATGTTTCAAATATTAGGAGAGCATTTAAGTTTAAAGAAAACATGCCTTCATATCAAAAATAGTACAGACCAAAATAATGGAAGTATTCATTCAATTTTCTGAGAAAGTATCGTCAAAGGTCCAATCTATGAAATAAAAAATCGGGAGTGCTCTAAAATGATGCGATTCAGAGGTGCAGTGCGTCGAACTTGGAATATCCAATGAAGAGGGTAAAATCAAATATCCATAGTTATTCAAAAATTGATAGAATTAGGGTATTAACAAAGTCACCTATCGATTTTAAATGAAATTTCATCTAATCGAACATGTTTCGAGATGATGATAGGCCAAAAATATATTTTTGGAGTATTGCGAAAAATGCAATATTCTCCTTACTATTATAGTCCAGCTACATATTTGACGAAAAATGTTTTTCCTCTCAAAAAATACTGAAATTATGAGAATACGGGTACTTTGATATGACAAATCGACTGGTGTTGTCCATTTTTCGATAAGATATATGTTTCAAATATTAGGAGAGCATTTAAGTTAAAAGAAAACATGCCTTCATATAAAAAATACTACAGACCAAAATAATGGAAGTATTCATTCAATTTTCTGAGAAAGTATCGTCAAAAGTCCAATCTATGATATAAAAAATCGGGAGTGCTCCAATTAGATGCGATTCAGAAGTAGAGTGCGTCAAACTTGGAGTATCCAATGAAGAGGGTGAAATCAAATATCCATAGTTATTCAAAAATTGATAGAATTAGGGCATCAACAAAGTCACCTATCGATTTTAGATGAAACTTCATCTAATCGAACATGTTTCGAGAGGATGATAGGCCATATTTGACGAAAAATGTTTTTCCTCTCAAAAAATACTGAAATTATGAGAATAACGGTTCTTTGATACGACAAATCGACTGGTGTTGTCCATTTTTCGATAAGATAAATGTTTCAAATATTAGGAGAGCATTTAAGTTAAAAGAAAACATGCCTTCATATAAAAAACAGTACAGACCAAAATAATGGAAGTATTCATTCAATTTTCTGAGAAAGTATCGTCAAAGGTCCAATCTATGATATAAAAAATCGGAAGTGCTCTAGAATGATGCGATTGAGAAGTAGAGTGCGTCAAACTTGGAGTATCCAATGAAGAGGGTAAAATCAAATATCCATAGTTAATCAAAAATTGATAGAATTAGGGCATTAACAAAGTCACCTATCGATTTTAAATGAAATTTCATCTAATCGAACATGTTTCGAGAGGATGATAGGACAAAAATATATTTTTGGAGTATTGCGAAAAATGCAATATTTTCCTTACTATAGTCCAGCTACATATTTGACGAAAAATGTTTTTCCTCTCAAAAAATACTGAAATTTTGAGAATAAGGGTTCTTTGATACGACAAATCGACTGGTGTCCATTTTTCGATGAGATAAATGTATCAAATATTAGGAGAGCCTTTAAGTTAAAAGAAAACATGCCTTCATATAAAAAATAGTACAGACCAAAATAATGGAAGTATTCATTCAATTTTCTGAGAAAGTATCGTCAAAGGTCCAATCTATGATATAAAAAATCGAGAGTGCTCTAAAATGATGCGATTCAGAAGTAGAGTGCGTCAAACTTGGAGTATACAATGAAGAGGGTAAAATCAAATATCCATAGTTATTCAAAAATTGATAGAATTAGGGCATTAACAAAGTCACCTATCGATTTTAGATGGAATTTCATCTAATCGAACATGTTTCGAGAGGATGATAGGTAAAAAATATATTTTTGGAGTATTGCGAAAAATGAAATATTTTCCTTACTATAGTCCAGCTACATATTTGACGAAAAATGTTTTCCCTCTCAAAAAATACTGAAACAATGAGAATACGGGTTCTTTGATACGACAAATCGACTGGTGTTGTCCATTTTTCGATAAGATAAATGTTTCAAATATTAGGAGAGCATTTAAGTTAAAAGAAAACATGCCTCCATATAAAAAATAGTACAGACCAAAATAATGGAAGTATTCATTCAATTTTCTGAGAAAGTATCGTCAAAGGTCCAATCTATGATATAAAAAATCGGGGGAGTGCTCCAATTAGATGCGATTCAGAAGTAGAGTGCGTCAAACTTGGAGTATCCAATGAAGAGGGTGAAATCAAATATCCATAGTTATTCAAAAATTGATAGAATTAGGGCATCAACAAAGTCACCTATCGATTTTAGATGAAACTTCATCTAATCGAACATGTTTCGAGAGGATGATAGGCCAAAAATATATTTTTGGAGTATTGCAAAAAATGCAATATTTTCCTTACTATAAGTCCAGCTACATATTTGACGAAAAATGTTTTTCCTCTCAAAAAATACCGAAATTATGAGAATAATGGTGCTTTGATACGACAAATCGACTGGTGTTGTCCATTTTTCGATAAGATAAATGTTTGAAATATTAGGAGAGCATTTAAGTTAAAAGAAAACATGCCTTCATATAAAAAATAGTACAGACCAAAATAATGGAAGTATTCATTCAATTTTCTGAGAAAGTATCGTGAAATGTCCAATCTATGATATAAAAAATCGAGAGTGCTCTAAAATGATGCGATTCAGAAGTAGAGTGCGTCAAACTTGGAGTATCCAATGAAGAGGGTAAAATCAAATATCCATAGTTATTCAGAAATTGAGAGAATTAGGGCATTAACAAAGTCACCTATCGATTTTAGATGAAATTTCATCTAATCGAACATGTAGAATTAGGGCATTAACAAAGTCACCTATCGATTTTAGATGAAATTTCATCTAATCGAACATGTTTCGAGAAGATGATAGGCCAAAAATATATTTTTGGAGTATTGCGAAAAATGCAATATTTTCCTTACTATAGTCCAGCTACATATTTGACGAAAAATGTTTTTCCTCTATAAAATACTGAAATTATGAGAATACGAGTTCTTTGATACGACAAATCGACTGGTGTTGTCCATTTTTCGATAAGATAAATGTTTCAAATATTAGGAGAGCATTTAAGTTAAAAGAAAACATGCCTTCATATAAAAAATAGTACAGACCAAAATAATGGAAGTATTCATTCAATTTTCTGAGAAAGTATCGTCAAAGGTCCAATCTATGAAATAAAAAATCGGGAGTGCTCTAAAATGATGCGATTCAGAGGTGCAGTGCGTCGAACTTGGAGTATCCAATGAAGAGGGTAAAATCAAATATCCATAGTTATTCAAAAATTGAGAGAATTAGGGCATTAACAAAGTCACCTATCGATTTTAGATGAAATTTCATCTAATCGAACATGTAGAATTAGGGCATTAACAAAGTCACCTATCGATTTTAGATGAAATTTCATCTAATCGAACATGTTTCGAGAAGATGATAGGCCAAAAATATATTTTTGGAGTATTGCAAAAAATGCAATATTTTCCTTACTATAGTCCAGCTACATATTTGACGAAAAATGTTTTTCCTCTATAAAATACTGAAATTATGAGAATACGAGTTCTTTGATACGACAAATCGACTGGTGTTGTCCATTTTTCGATAAGATAAATGTTTCAAATATTAGGAGAACATTTAAGTTAAAAGAAAACATGCCTTCATATCAAAAATAGTACAGACCAAAATAATGGAAGTATTCATTCAATTTTCTGAGAAAGTATCGTCAAAGGTCCAATCTATGAAATAAAAAATCGGGAGTGCTCTAAAATGATGCGATTCAGAGGTGCAGTGCGTCGAACTTGGAATATCCAATGAAGAGGGTAAAATCAAATATCCATAGTTATTCAAAAATTGATAGAGTTAGGGCATTAACAAAGTCACCTATCGATTTTAAATGAAATTTCATCTAATCGAACATGTTTCGAGATGATGATAGGCCAAAAATATATTTTTGGAGTATTGCGAAAAATGCAATATTCTCCTTACTATTATAGTCCAGCTACATATTTGACGAAAAATGTTTTTCCTCTCAAAAAATACTGAAATTATGAGAATACGGGTACTTTGATATGACAAATCGACTGGTGTTGTCCATTTTTCGATAAGATATATGTTTCAAATATTAGGAGAGCATTTAAGTTAAAAGAAAACATGCCTTCATATAAAAAATACTACAGACCAAAATAATGGAAGTATTCATTCAATTTTCTGAGAAAGTATCGTCAAAAGTCCAATCTATGATATAAAAAATCGAGAGTGCTCTAGTATGATGCGATTCAGAAGTAGAGTGCGTCAAACTTGGAGTATCCAATGAAGAGGGTAAAATCAAATATCCATAGTTATTCAAAAATTGATAGAATTAGGGCATTAACAAAGTCACCTATCGATTTAAGATGGAATTTCATCTAATCGAACATGTTTCGAGAGGATGATAGGCCAAAAATATATTTTTGGGGTATAGCGAAAAATGCAATATTTTCCTTACTACATATTTGACGAAAAATGTTTTTCCTCTAAAAAAATACTGATAATATGAGAATAAGGGTTCTTTGATACGACAAATCGACTGGTGTTGTCCATTTTTCGATAAGATAAATGTTTCAAATATTAGGAGAGCATTTAAGTTAAAAGAAAACATGCCTTCATATAAAAAATAGTACAGACCAAAATAATGGAAGTATTCATTCAATTTTCTGAGAAAGTATCGTCAAAGGTCCAATCTATGAAATAAAAAATCGGGAGTGCTCTAAAATGATGCGATTCAGAGGTGCAGTGCGTCGAACTTGGAATATCCAATGAAGAGGGTAAAATCAAATATCCATAGTTATTCAAAAATTGATAGAATTAGGGCATTAACAAAGTCACCTATCGATTTTAAATGAAATTTCATCTAATCGAACATGTTTCGAGATGATGATAGGCCAAAAATATATTTTTGGAGTATTGCGAAAAATGCAATATTCTCCTTACTATAGTCCAGCTACATATTTGACGAAAAATGTTTTTCCTCTCAAAAAATACTGAAATTATGAGAATACGGGTACTTTTATATGACAAATCGACTGGTGTTGTCCATTTTTCGATAAGATATATGTTTCAAATATTAGGAGAGCATTTAAGTTAAAAGAAAACATGCCTTCATATAAAAAATAGTACAGACCAAAATAATGGAAGGATTCATTCAATTTTCTGAGAAAGTATCGTCAAAGGTCCAATCTATGATATAAAGAATCGGGAGTGCTCTAATATGATGCGATTCAGAAGTAGAGTGCGTCAAACTTGGAGTATCCAATGAAGAGGGTAAAATCAAATATCCATAGTTATTCAAAAATTGATAGAATTAGGGCATCAACAAAGTCACCTATCGATTTTAGATGAAACTTCATCTAATCGAACATGTTTCGAGAAGATGATAGGCTAAAAATAAATTTTTGGAGTATTGCGAAAAATGTAATATTTTCCTTACTATACATATTTGACAAAAATGTTTTTCCTCTCAAAAAATACTGAAATTATGAGAATACGGGTACTTTGATATGACAAATCGACTGGAGTTTTCCATTTTTCGATAAGATGAATGTTCCAAATATTAGGAGAGCATTTAAGTTAAAAGAAAACATGCCTTCATATAAAAAATAGTACAGACCAAAATAATGGAAGTATCCATTCAATTCTCCAAGAAAGTATCGTCAAAGGTCCAATCTATGAAATAAAAAATCGGGAGTGCTCTAATATGATGCGATTCAGAAGTAGAGTGCGTCAAACTTGGAGTATCCAATGAAGAGGGTGAAATCAAATATCCATAGTTATTCAAAAATTGATAGAATTAGGGCATCAACAAAGTCACCTATCGATTTTAGATGAAACTTCATCTAATAGAACATGTTTCGAGAGGATGATAGGCCAAAAATATATTTTTGGAGTATTGCGAAAAATGCAATATTTTCCCTACTATAGTCCAGCTACATATTTGACGAAAAATGTTTTTCCTCTCAAAAAATACTGAAATTATGAGAATAATGGTTCTTTGATACGACAAATCGATTGGTGTTGTCCATTTTTCGATAAGATAAATGTTTGAAATATTAGGAGAGCATTTAAGTTGAAAGAAAACATGCCTTCATATAAAAAATAGAGAAAGTATCGTCAAAGGTCCAATCTATGATATAAAAAATCGGGAGTGCTCTAATATGATGCGATTCAGAAGTAGAGTACGTCAAACTTGGAGTATCCAATGAAGAGGGTGGAATCAAATATCCATAGTTATTCAAAAATTGATAGAATTAGGGCATCAACAAAGTCACCTAGCGATTTTAGATGAAACTTCATCTAATCGAACATGTTTCGAGAGGATTATAGGCCAAAAATATATTTTTGGAGTATTGAGAAAAATGCAATATTTTCCTTACTATAGTCCAGCTACATATTTGACGAAAAATGTTTTTCCTCTCAAAAAATACTGAAATTATGAGAATAAGGGTTCTTTGATACGACAAATCGACTGGTGTTGTCCATTTTTCGATAAGGTAAATGTTTCAAATATTAGGAGAGCATTTAAGGCAAAAGAAAACATGGCTTCATATAAAAAATAGTACAGACCAAAATAATGGAAGTATCCATTCAATTTTCTGAGAAAGTATCGTCAAAGGTCCAATCTATGATATAAAAAATCGGAAGTGCTCTAAAATGATGCGATTCAGAAGTAGAGTGCGTCAAACTTGGAGTATCCAATGAAGAGGGTAAAATCAAATATCCATAGTTATTCAAAAATTGAGAGAATTAGGGCATTAACAAAGTCACCTATCGATTTTAGATGAAATTTCATCTAATCGAACATGTAGAATTAGGGCATTAACAGAGTCACCTATCGATTTTAGATGAAATTTCATCTAATCCAACATGTTTCGAGAAGATGATAGGCCAAAAATATATTTTTGGAGTATTGCGAAAAATGCAATATTTTCCTTACTATAGTCCAGCTACATATTTGACGAAAAATGTTTTTCCTCTCAAAAAATACTGAAATTATGAGAATGCGAGTTCTTTGATACGACAAATCGACTGGTGTTGTCCATTTTTCGATAAGATAAATGTTTCAAATATTAGGAGAGCATTTAAGTTAAAAGAAAACATGCCTTCATATAAAAAATAGTACAGACCAAAATAATGGAAGTATTCATTCAATTTTCTGAGAAAGTATCGTTAAAGGTCCAATCTATGAAATAAAAAATCGGGAGTGCTCTAAAATGATGCGATTCAGAGGTGCAGTGCGTCGAACTTGGAATATCCAATGAAGAGGGTAAAATCAAATATCCATAGTTATTCAAAAATTGATAGAATTAGGGCATTAACAAAGTCATCTATCGATTTTAAATGAAATTTCATCTAATCGAACATGTTTCGAGATGATGATAGGCCAAAAATATATTTTTGGAGTATTGCGAAAAATGCAATATTCTCCTAGTCCAGCTACATATTTGACGAAAAATGTTTTTCCTCTCAAAAAATACTGAAATTATGAGAATACGGGTACTTTGATATGACAAATCGACTGGTGTTGTCCATTTTTCGATAAGATATATGTTTCAAATATTAGGAGAGCCTTTAAGTTAAAAGAAAACATGCCTTCATATAAAAAATACTACAGACCAAAATAATGGAAGTATTCATTCAATTTTCTGAGAAAGTATCGTCAAAGGTCCAATCTATGATATAAAAAATCGAGAGTGCTCTAGTATGATGCGATTCAGAAGTAGAGTGCGTCAAACTTGGAGTATCCAATGAAGAGGGTAAAATCAAATATCCATAGTTATTCAAAAATTGATAGAATTAGGGCATTAACAAAGTCACCTATCGATTTAAGATGGAATTTCATCTAATCGAACATGTTTCGAGAGGATGATAGGCCAAAAATATATTTTTGGGGTATAGCGAAAAATGCAATATTTTCCTTACTACATATTTGACGAAAAATATTTTTCCTCTAAAAAAATACTGATATTATGAGAATAAGGGTTCTTTGATACGACAAATCGACTGGTGTTGTCCATTTTTCGATAAGATAAATGTTTCAAATATTAGGAGAGCATTTAAGTTAAAAGAAAACATGCCTTCATATAAAAAATAGTACAGACCAAAATAATGGAAGTATTCATTCAATTTTCTGAGAAAGTATCGTCAAAGGTCCAATCTATGATATAAAAAATCGGGAGTGCTCTAAAATGATGCGATTCAGAAGTAGAGTGCGTCAAACTTGGAGTATACAATGAAGAGGGTAAAATCAAATATCCATAGTTATTCAAAAATTGATAGAATTAGGGCATTAACAAAGTCACCTATCGATTTTAGATGGAATTTCATCTAATCGAACATGTTTCGAGAGGATGATAGGTAAAAAATATATTTTTGGAGTATTGCGAAAAATGAAATATTTTCCTTACTATAGTCCAGCTACATATTTGACGAAAAATGTTTTCCCTCTCAAAAAATACTGAAACAATGAGAATACGGGTTCTTTGATACGACAAATCGACTGGTGTTGTCCATTTTTCGATAAGATAAATGTTTCAAATATTAGGAGAGCATTTAAGTTAAAAGAAGACATGCCTTCATATAAAAAATAGTACAGACCAAAATAATGGAAGTATTCATTCAATTTTCTGAGAAAGTATCGTCAAAGGTCCAATCTATGATATAAAAAATCGGGGGAGTGCTCCAATTAGATGCGATTCAGAAGTAGAGTGCGTCAAACTTGGAGTATCCAATGAAGAGGGTGAAATCAAATATCCATAGTTATTCAAAAATTGATAGAATTAGGGCATCAACAAAGTCACCTATCGATTTTAGATGAAACTTCATCTAATCGAACATGTTTCGAGAGGATGATAGGCCAAAAATATATTTTTGGAGTATTGCGAAAAATGCAATATTTTCCTTACTATAAGTCCAGCTACATATTTGACGAAAAATGTTTTTCCTCTCAAAAAATACCGAAATTATGAGAATAATGGTTCTTTGATACGACAAATCGACTGGTGTTGTCCATTTTTCGATAAGATAAATGTTTGAAATATTAGGAGAGCATTTAAGTTAAAAGAAAACATGCCTTCATATAAAAAATAGTACAGACCAAAATAATGGAAGTATTCATTCAATTTTCTGAGAAAGTATCGTGAAATGTCCAATCTATGATATAAAAAATCGAGAGTGCTCTAAAATGATGCGATTCAGAAGTAGAGTGCGTCAAACTTGGAGTATCCAATGAAGAGGGTAAAATCAAATATCCATAGTTATTCAGAAATTGAGAGAATTAGGGCATTAACAAAGTCACCTATCGATTTTAGATGAAATTTCATCTAATCGAACATGTAGAATTAGGGCATTAACAAAGTCACCTATCGATTTTAGATGAAATTTCATCTAATCGAACATGTTTCGAGAAGATGATAGGCCAAAAATATATTTTTGGAGTATTGCGAATAATGCAATATTTTCCTTACTATAGTCCAGCTACATATTTGACGAAAAATGTTTTTCCTCTATAAAATACTGAAATTATGAGAATACGAGTTCTTTGATACGACAAATCGACTGGTGTTGTCCATTTTTCGATAAGATAAATGTTTCAAATATTAGGAGAGCATTTAAGTTAAAAGAAAACATGCCTTCATATAAAAAATAGTACAGACCAAAATAATGGAAGTATTCATTCAATTTTCTGAGAAAGTATCGTCAAAGGTCCAATCTATGAAATAAAAAATCGGGAGTGCTCTAAAATGATGCGATTCAGAGGTGCAGTGCGTCGAACTTGGAGTATCCAATGAAGAGGGTAAAATCAAATATCCATAGTTATTCAAAAATTGAGAGAATTAGGGCATTAACAAAGTCACCTATCGATTTTAGATGAAATTTCATCTAATCGAACATGTAGAATTAGGGCATTAACAAAGTCACCTATCGATTTTAGATGAAATTTCATCTAATCGAACATGTTTCGAGAAGATGATAGGCCAAAAATATATTTTTGGAGTATTGCAAAAAATGCAATATTTTCCTTACTATAGTCCAGCTACATATTTGACGAAAAATGTTTTTCCTCTATAAAATACTGAAATTATGAGAATACGAGTTCTTTGATACGACAAATCGACTGGTGTTGTCCATTTTTCGATAAGATAAATGTTTCAAATATTAGGAGAACATTTAAGTTAAAAGAAAACATGCCTTCATATCAAAAATAGTACAGACCAAAATAATGGAAGTATTCATTCAATTTTCTGAGAAAGTATCGTCAAAGGTCCAATCTATGAAATAAAAAATCGGGAGTGCTCTAAAATGATGCGATTCAGAGGTGCAGTGCGTCGAATTTGGAATATCCAATGAAGAGGGTAAAATCAAATATCCATAGTTATTCAAAAATTGATAGAGTTAGGGCATTAACAAAGTCACCTATCGATTTTAAATGAAATTTCATCTAATCGAACATGTTTCGAGATGATGATAGGCCAAAAATATATTTTTGGAGTATTGCGAAAAATGCAATATTCTCCTTACTATTATAGTCCAGCTACATATTTGACGAAAAATGTTTTTCCTCTTAAAAAATACTGAAATTATGAGAATACGGGTACTTTGATATGACAAATCGACTGGTGTTGTCCATTTTTCGATAAGATATATGTTTCAAATATTAGGAGAGCATTTAAGTTAAAAGAAAACATGCCTTCATATAAAAAATACTACAGACCAAAATAATGGAAGTATTCATTCAATTTTCTGAGAAAGTATCGTCAAAAGTCCAATCTATGATATAAAAAATCGAGAGTGCTCTAGTATGATGCGATTCAGAAGTAGAGTGCGTCAAACTTGGAGTATCCAATGAAGAGGGTAAAATCAAATATCCATAGTTATTCAAAAATTGATAGAATTAGGGCATTAACAAAGTCACCTATCGATTTAAGATGGAATTTCATCTAATCGAACATGTTTCGAGAGGATGATAGGCCAAAAATATATTTTTGGGGTATAGCGAAAAATGCAATATTTTCCTTACTACATATTTGACGAAAAATGTTTTTCCTCTAAAAAAATACTGATAATATGAGAATAAGGGTTCTTTGATACGACAAATCGACTGGTGTTGTCCATTTTTCGATAAGATAAATGTTTCAAATATTAGGAGAGCATTTAAGTTAAAAGAAAACATGCCTTCATATAAAAAATAGTACAGACCAAAATAATGGAAGTATTCATTCAATTTTCTGAGAAAGTATCGTCAAAGGTCCAATCTATGAAATAAAAAATCGGGAGTGCTCTAAAATGATGCGATTCAGAGGTGCAGTGCGTCGAACTTGGAATATCCAATGAAGAGGGTAAAATCAAATATCCATAGTTATTCAAAAATTGATAGAATTAGGGCATTAACAAAGTCACCTATCGATTTTAAATGAAATTTCATCTAATCGAACATGTTTCGAGATGATGATAGGCCAAAAATATATTTTTGGAGTATTGCGAAAAATGCAATATTCTCCTTACTATAGTCCAGCTACATATTTGACGAAAAATGTTTTTCCTCTCAAAAAATACTGAAATTATGAGAATACGGGTACTTTTATATGACAAATCGACTGGTGTTGTCCATTTTTCGATAAGATATATGTTTCAAATATTAGGAGAGCATTTAAGTTAAAAGAAAACATGCCTTCATATAAAAAATAGTACAGACCAAAATAATGGAAGGATTCATTCAATTTTCTGAGAAAGTATCGTAAAAAGGTCCAATCTATGATATAAAGAATCGGGAGTGCTCTAATATGATGCGATTCAGAAGTAGAGTGCGTCAAACTTGGAGTATCCAATGAAGAGGGTAAAATCAAATATCCATAGTTATTCAAAAATTGATAGAATTAGGGCATCAACAAAGTCACCTATCGATTTTAGATGAAACTTCATCTAATCGAACATGTTTCGAGAAGATGATAGGCTAAAAATAAATTTTTGGAGTATTGCGAAAAATGTAATATTTTCCTTACTATACATATTTGACAAAAATGTTTTTCCTCTCAAAAAATACTGAAATTATGAGAATACGGGTACTTTGATATGACAAATCGACTGGAGTTTTCCATTTTTCGATAAGATGAATGTTCCAAATATTAGGAGAGCATTTAAGTTAAACGAAAACATGCCTTCATATAAAAAATAGTACAGACCAAAATAATGAAAGTATCCATTCAATTCTCCAAGAAAGTATCGTCAAAGGTCCAATCTATGAAATAAAAAATCGGGAGTGCTCTAATATGATGCGATTCAGAAGTAGAGTGCGTCAAACTTGGAGTATCCAATGAAGAGGGTGAAATCAAATATCCATAGTTATTCAAAAATTGATAGAATTAGGGCATCAACAAAGTCACCTATCGATTTTAGATGAAACTTCATCTAATAGAACATGTTTCGAGAGGATGATAGGCCAAAAATATATTTTTGGAGTATTGCGAAAAATGCAATATTTTCCCTACTATAGTCCAGTTACATATTTGACGAAAAATGTTTTTCCTCTCAAAAAATACTGAAATTATGAGAATAATGGTTCTTTGATACGACAAATCGATTGGTGTTGTCCATTTTTCGATAAGATAAATGTTTGAAATATTAGGAGAGCATTTAAGTTGAAAGAAAACATGCCTTAATATAAAAAATAGAGAAAGTATCGTCAAAGGTCCAATCTATGATATAAAAAATCGGGAGTGCTCTAATATGATGCGATTCAGAAGTAGAGTACGTCAAACTTGGAGTATCCAATGAAGAGGGTGGAATCAAATATCCATAGTTATTCAAAAATTGATAGAATTAGGGCATCAACAAAGTCACCTAGCGATTTTAGATGAAACTTCATCTAATCGAACATGTTTCGAGAGGATTATAGGCCAAAAATATATTTTTGGAGTATTGAGAAAAATGCAATATTTTCCTTACTATAGTCCAGCTACATATTTGACGAAAAATGTTTTTCCTCTCAAAAAATACTGAAATTATGAGAATAAGGGTTCTTTGATACGACAAATCGACTGGTGTTGTCCATTTTTCGATAAGGTAAATGTTTCAAATATTAGGAGAGCATTTAAGGCAAAAGAAAACATGGCTTCATATAAAAAATAGTACAGACCAAAATAATGGAAGTATCCATTCAATTTTCTGAGAAAGTATCGTCAAAGGTCCAATCTATGATATAAAAAATCGGAAGTGCTCTAAAATGATGCGATTCAGAAGTAGAGTGCGTCAAACTTGGAGTATCCAATGAAGAGGGTAAAATCAAATATCCATAGTTATTCAAAAATTGAGAGAATTAGGGCATTAACAAAGTCACCTATCGATTTTAGATGAAATTTCATCTAATCGAACATGTAGAATTAGGGCATTAACAGAGTCACCTATCGATTTTAGATGAAATTTCATCTAATCCAACATGTTTCGAGAAGATGATAGGCCAAAAATATATTTTTGGAGTATTGCGAAAAATGCAATATTTTCCTTACTATAGTCCAGCTACATATTTGACGAAAAATGTTTTTCCTCTCAAAAAATACTGAAATTATGAGAATGCGAGTTCTTTGATACGACAAATCGACTGGTGTTGTCCATTTTTCGATAAGATAAATGTTTCAAATATTAGGAGAGCATTTAAGTTAAAAGAAAACATGCCTTCATATAAAAAATAGTACAGACCAAAATAATGGAAGTATTCATTCAATTTTCTGAGAAAGTATCGTCTAAGGTCCAATCTATGAAATAAAAAATCGGGAGTGCTCTAAAATGATGCGATTCAGAGGTGCAGTGCGTCGAACTTGGAATATCCAATGAAGAGGGTAAAATCAAATATCCATAGTTATTCAAAAATTGATAGAATTAGGGCATTAACAAAGTCACCTATCGATTTTAAATGAAATTTCATCTAATCGAACATGTTTCGAGATGATGATAGGCCAAAAATATATTTTTGGAGTATTGCGAAAAATGCAATATTCTCCTAGTCCAGCTACATATTTGACGAAAAATGTTTTTCCTCTCAAAAAATACTGAAATTATGAGAATACGGGTACTTTGATATGACAAATCGACTGGTGTTGTCCATTTTTCGATAAGATATATGTTTCAAATATTAGGAGAGCATTTAAGTTAAAAGAAAACATGCCTTCATATAAAAAATACTACAGACCAAAATAATGGAAGTATTCATTCAATTTTCTGAGAAAGTATCGTCAAAGGTCCAATCTATGATATAAAAAATCGAGAGTGCTCTAGTATGATGCGATTCAGAAGTAGAGTGCGTCAAACTTGGAGTATCCAATGAAGAGGGTGAAATCAAATATCCATAGTTATTCAAAAATTGATAGAATTAGGGCATTAACAAAGTCACCTATCGATTTAAGATGGAATTTCATCTAATCGAACATGTTTCGAGAGGATGATAGGCCAAAAATATATTTTTGGGGTATAGCGAAAAATGCAATATTTTCCTTACTACATATTTGACGAAAAATGTTTTTCCTCTAAAAAAATACTGATATTATGAGAATAAGGGTTCTTTGATACGACAAATCGACTGGTGTTGTCCATTTTTCGATAAGATAAATGTTTCAAATATTAGGAGAGCATTTAAGTTAAAAGAAAACATGCCTTCATATAAAAAATAGTACAGACCAAAATAATGGAAGTATTCATTCAATTTTCTGAGAAAGTATCGTCAAAGGTCCAATCTATGAAATAAAAAATCGGGAGTGCACTAAAATGATGCGATTCAGAGGTGCAGTGCGTCGAACTTGGAATATCCAATGAAGAGGGTAAAATCAAATATCCATAGTTATTCAAAAATTGATAGAATTAGGGCATTAACAAAGTCACCTATCGATTTTAAATGAAATTTCATCTAATCGAACATGTTTCGAGATGATGATAGGCCAAAAATATATTTTTGGAGTATTGCGAAAAATGCAATATTCTCCTTACTATAGTCCAGCTACATATTTGACGAAAAATGTTTTTCCTCTCAAAAATACTGAAATTATGAGAATACGGGTACTTTGATATGACAAATCGACTGGTGTTGTCCATTTTTCGATAAGATATATGTTTCAAATATTAGGAGAGCATTTAAGTTAAAAGAAAACATGCCTTCATATAAAAAATAGTACAGACCAAAATAATGGAAGTATTCATTCAATTTTCTGAGAAAGTATCGTCAAAGGTCCAATCTATGATATAAAGAATCGGGAGTGCTCTAATATTATGCGATTCAGAAGTAGAGTGCGTCAAACTTGGAGTATCCAATGAAGAGGGTAAAATCAAATATCCATAGTTATTCAAAAATTGATAGAATTAGGGCATCAACAAAGTCACCTATCGATTTTAGATGAAACTTCATCTAATCGAACATGTTTCGAGGAGATGATAGGCTAAAAATAAATTTTTGGAGTATTGCGAAAAATGCAATATTTTCCTTACTATACATATTTGACGAAAAATGTTTTTCCTCTCAAAAAATACTGAAATTATGAGAATACGGGTACTTTGATATGACAAATCGACTGGTGTTGTCCATTTTTCGATAAGATATATGTTTCAAATATTAGGAGAGCATTTAAGTTAAAAGAAAACATGCCTTCATATAAAAAATAGTACAGACCAAAATAATGGAAGTATTCATTCAATTTTCTAAGAGAGTATCGCTAAAGGTCCAATCTATGATATAAAGAATCGGGAGTGCTCTAATATGATGCGATTCAGAAGTAGAGTGCGTCAAACTTGGAGTATCCAATGAAGAGGGTGAAATCAAATATCCATAGTTATTCAAAAATTGATAGAATTAGGGCATCAACAAAGTCACCTATCGATTTTAGATGAAATTTCATCTAATCGAACATGTTTCGAGAGGATGATAGGCCAAAAATATATTTTTGGAGTATTGCGAAAAATGCAATATTTTCCTTACTATAGTCCAGCTACATATTTGACGAAAAATGTTTTTCCTCTCAAAAAATACTGAAATTATGAGAATAATGGTTCTTTGATACGACAAATCGATTGGTGTTGTCCATTTTTCGATAAGGTAAATGTTTCAAATATTAGGAGAGCATTTAAGGCAAAAGAAAACATGGCTTCATATAAAAAATAGTACAGACCAAAATAATGGAAGTATTCATTCAATTTTCTGAGAAAGTATCGTCAAAGGTCCAATCTATGATATAAAAAATTGGGAGTGCTCTAATATGATGCGATTCAGAAGTAGAGTGCGTCAAACTTGGAGTATCCAGTGAAGAGGGTGGAATCAAATATCCATAGTTATTCAAAAATTGATAGAATTAGGGCATCAACAAAGTCACCTATCGATTTTAGATGAAACTTCATCTAATCGAACATGTTTCGAGAGGATGATAGGCCAAAAATATATTTTTGGAGTATTGAGAAAAATGCAATATTTTCCTTACATATTTGACGAAAAATGTTTTTCCTCTCAAAAAATACTGAAATTATGAGAATAAGGGTTCTTTGATACGACAAATCGACTGGTGTTGTCCATTTTTCGATAAGGTAAATGTTTCAAATATTAGGAGAGCATTTAAGGCAAAAGAAAACATGGCTTCATATAAAAAATAGTACAGACCAAAATAATGGAAGTATTCATTCAATTTTCTGAGAAAGTATCGTCCAAGGTCCAATCTATGATATAAAGAATCGGAAGTGCTCTAAAATGATGCGATTCAGAAGTGGAGTGCGTCAAACTTGGAGTATCCAATGAAGAGGGTAGAATCAAATATCCATAGTTATTCAAAAATTGAGAGAATTAGGGCATTAACAAAGTCACCTATCGATTTTAGATGAAATTTCATCTAATCGAACATGTAGAATTAGGGCATTAACAGAGTCACCTATCGATTTTAGATGAAATTTCATCTAATCCAACATGTTTCGAGAAGATGATAGGCCAAAAATATATTTTTGGAGTATTGCGAAAAATGCTATATTTTCCTTACAGCTACATATTTGAGGAAAAATGTTTTTCCTCTCAAAAAATACTGAAATTATGAGAAGAAGGGTTCTTTGATACGACAAATCGACTGGTGTTGTCCATTTTTCGATAAGATAAATGTTTCAAATATTAGGAGAGTATTTAAGTTAAAAGAAAACATGCCTTCATATGAAAAATAGTACAGACCAAAATAATGGAAGTATCCATTCAATTTTCTGAGAAAGTATCGTCAAAGGTCCAATCTATGATATAAAAAATCGGGAGTGCTCTAAAATGATGCGATTCAGAAGTAGAGTGCGTCAAACTTGGAGTATCCAATGAAAAGGGGAAAATCAAATATCCATAGTTATTCAAAAATTGAGAGAATTAGGGCATTAACAAAGTCACCTATCGATTTTAGATGAAATTTCATCTAATCGAACATGTAGAATTAGGGCATTAACAGAGTCACATATCGATTTTAGATGAAATTTCATCTAATCCAACATGTTTCGAGAAGATGATAGGCCAAAAATATATTTTTGGAGTATTGCGAAAAATGCAATATTTTTCTTACAGCTACATATTTGACGAAAAATGTTTTTCCTCTCAAAAAATATTGAAATTATGAGAATAATGGTTCTTTGATACGACAAATCGACTGGTGTTGTCCATTTTTCGATAAGATAAATGTTTCAAATATTAGGAGAGCATTTAAGTTAAAAGAAAACATGCCTTCATATAAAAAATAGTACAGACCAAAATAATGGAAGTATTCATTCAATTTTCTGAGAAAGTATTGTCAGAGGTCCAATCTATGATATTAAAAATCGGGAGTGCTCTAATATGATGAGATTCAGAAGTAGAGTGCGTCAAACTTGGAGTATCCAATGGAGAGGGTAAAATCAAATATCCATAGTTATTCAAAAATTCATAGAATTAGGGCATTAACAAAGTCACCTATCGATTTAAGATGAAATTTTATCTAATCGAACATGTTTCGAGAGGATGATAGGTCAAAAATATATTTTTGGAGTATTGCGAAAATTGCAATATTTTCCTTACTATAATCCAGCTACATATTTGACGAAAAATGTTTTTCCTCTGAAAAAATACTGAAATTATGAGAATAGAGGTTGTTTGATACGACAAATCGACTGGTGTAGTCCATTTTTCGATAAGATAAATGTTTCAAATATTAGGAGAGCATTTAAGTTAAAAGAAAACATGACTCCATATAAAAAATAGTACAGACCAAAATAATGGAAGTATTCATTCAATTTTCTGAGAAATTATCGTCAAAGGTCCAATCTATGATATAAAAAATCAGGAGTGCTCTAAAATTATGCGATTCAGAAGTAGAGTGCGTCAAACTTGGAGTATCCAATGAAGAGGGTAAAATCAAATATCCATAGTTATTCAAAAATTGATAGAATTAGGGCATTAACAAAGTCACCTATCGATTCTAGATGAAATTTCATCTAATCGAACATGTTCCGAGAGGATGATAGGCCAAAAATATATTTTTCGAGTATTGCGAAAAATACAATATTTTCCTTACTATAGTCCAGCTACATATTGGACGAAAAATGTTTTTCCTCTCAAAAAATACTGAAATTATGAGAATGCGAGTTCTTTGATACGACAAATCGACTGGTGTTGTCCATTTTTCGATAAGATAAATGTTTCAAATATTAGGAAAGTATTTAAGTTAAAAGAAAACATGCCTTCATATAAAAAATAGTACAGACCAAAATAATGGAAGTATTCATTCAGTTTTCTGAGAAAGTTTCGTCAAAGGTCCAATCTATGATATACGAAATCGGGAGTGCTCTAATATGATGAGATTCAGAAGTAGAGTGCGTCAAACTTGGAGTATCCAATGGAGAGGGTAAAATCAAATATCCATAGTTATTCAAAAATTCATAGAATTAGGGCATTAACAAAGTCACCTATCGATTTAAGATGAAATTTTATCTAATCGAACATGTTTCGAGAGGATGATAGGTCAAAAATATATTTTTGGAGTATTGCGAAGATTGCAATATTTTCCTTACTATAATCCAGCTACATATTTGACGAAAAATGTTTTTCCTCTGAAAAAATACTGAAATTATGAGAATAGAGGTTGTTTGATACGACAAATCGACTGGTGTAGTCCATTTTTCGATAAGATAAATGTTTCAAATATTAGGAGAGCATTTAAGTTAAAAGAAAACATGACTCCATATAAAAAATAGTACAGACCAAAATAATGGAAGTATTCATTCAATTTTCTGAGAAATTATGGTCAAAGGTCCAATCTATGATGTAAAAAATCAGGAGTGCTCTAAAATTATGCGATTCAGAAGTAGAGTGCGTCAAACTTGGAGTATCCAATGAAGAGGGTAAAATCAAATATCCATAGTTATTCAAAAATTGATAGAATTAGGGCATTAACAAAGTCACCTATCGATTCTAGATGAAATTTCATCTAATCGAACATGTTTCGAGATGATGATAGGCCAAAAATATATTTTTGGAGTATTGCGAAAAATGCAATATTCTCCTTACTATAGTCCAGCTACATATTTGACGAAAAATGTTTTTCCTCTCAAAAAATACTGAAATTATGAGAATACGGGTACTTTGATATGACAAATCGACTGGTGTTGTCCATTTTTCGATAAGATATATGTTTCAAATATTAGGAGAGCATTTAAGTTAAAAGAAAACATGCCTTCATATAAAAAATAGTACAGACCAAAATAATGGAAGTATTCATTCAATTTTCTGAGAAAGTATCGTCAAAGGTCCAATCTATGATATAAAGAATCGGGAGTGCTCTAATATTATGCGATTCAGAAGTAGAGTGCGTCAAACTTGGAGTATCCAATGAAGAGGGTAAAATCAAATATCCATAGTTATTCAAAAATTGATAGAATTAGGGCATCAACAAAGTCACCTATCGATTTTAGATGAAACTTCATCTAATCGAACATGTTTCGAGAAGATGATAGGCTAAAAATAAATTTTTGGAGTATTGCGAAAAATGCAATATTTTCCTTACTATACATATTTGACGAAAAATGTTTTTCCTCTCAAAAAATACTGAAATTATGAGAATACGGGTACTTTGATATGACAAATCGACTGGTGTTGTCCATTTTTCGATAAGATATATGTTTCAAATATTAGGAGAGCATTTAAGTTAAAAGAAAACATGCCTTCATATAAAAAATAGTACAGACCAAAATAATGGAAGTATTCATTCAATTTTCTAAGAGAGTATCGTCAAAGGTCCAATCTATGATATAAAGAATCGGGAGTGCTCTAATATGATGCGATTCAGAAGTAGAGTGCGTCAAACTTGGAGTATCCAATGAAGAGGGTGAAATCAAATATCCATAGTTATTCAAAAATTGATAGAATTAGGGCATCAACAAAGTCACCTATCGATTTTAGATGAAATTTCATCTAATCGAACATGTTTCGAGAGGATGATAGGCCAAAAATATATTTTTGGAGTATTGCGAAAAATGCAATATTTTCCTTACTATAGTCCAGCTACATATTTGACGAAAAATGTTTTTCCTCTCAAAAAATACTGAAATTATGAGAATAATGGTTCTTTGATACGACAAATCGATTGGTGTTGTCCATTTTTCGATAAGGTAAATGTTTCAAATATTAGGAGAGCATTTAAGGCAAAAGAAAACATGGCTTCATATAAAAAATAGTACAGACCAAAATAATGGAAGTATTCATTCAATTTTCTGAGAAAGTATCGTCAAAGGTCCAATCTATGATATAAAAAATTGGGAGTGCTCTAATATGATGCGATTCAGAAGTAGAGTGCGTCAAACTTGGAGTATCCAGTGAAGAGGGTGGAATCAAATATCCATAGTTATTCAAAAATTGATAGAATTAGGGCATCAACAAAGTCACCTATCGATTTTAGATGAAACTTCATCTAATCGAACATGTTTCGAGAGGATGATAGGCCAAAAATATATTTTTGGAGTATTGAGAAAAATGCAATATTTTCCTTACATATTTGACGAAAAATGTTTTTCCTCTCAAAAAATACTGAAATTATGAGAATAAGGGTTCTTTGATACGACAAATCGACTGGTGTTGTCCATTTTTCGATAAGGTAAATGTTTCAAATATTAGGAGAGCATTTAAGGCAAAAGAAAACAAGGCTTCATATAAAAAATAGTACAGACCAAAATAATGGAAGTATTCATTCAATTTTCTGAGAAAGTATCGTCCAAGGTCCAATCTATGATATAAAGAATCGGAAGTGCTCTAAAATGATGCGATTCAGAAGTGGAGTGCGTCAAACTTGGAGTATCCAATGAAGAGGGTAGAATCAAATATCCATAGTTATTCAAAAATTGAGAGAATTAGGGCATTAACAAAGTCACCTATCGATTTTAGATGAAATTTCATCTAATCGAACATGTAGAATTAGGGCATTAACAGAGTCACCTATCGATTTTAGATGAAATTTCATCTAATCCAACATGTTTCGAGAAGATGATAGGCCAAAAATATATTTTTGGAGTATTGCGAAAAATGCTATATTTTCCTTACAGCTACATATTTGAGGAAAAATGTTTTTCCTCTCAAAAAATACTGAAATTATGAGAAGAAGGGTTCTTTGATACGACAAATCGACTGGTGTTGTCCATTTTTCGATAAGATAAATGTTTCAAATATTAGGAGAGTATTTAAGTTAAAAGAAAACATGCCTTCATATGAAAAATAGTACAGACCAAAATAATGGAAGTATCCATTCAATTTTCTGAGAAAGTATCGTCAAAGGTCCAATCTATGATATAAAAAATCGGGAGTGCTCTAAAATGATGCGATTCAGAAGTAGAGTGCGTCAAACTTGGAGTATCCAATGAAAAGGGGAAAATCAAATATCCATAGTTATTCAAAAATTGAGAGAATTAGGGCATTAACAAAGTCACCTATCGATTTTAGATGAAATTTCATCTAATCGAACATGTAGAATTAGGGCATTAACAGAGTCACCTATCGATTTTAGATGAAATTTCATCTAATCCAACATGTTTCGAGAAGATGATAGGCCAAAAATATATTTTTGGAGTATTGCGAAAAATGCAATATTTTTCTTACAGCTACATATTTGACGAAAAATGTTTTTCCTCTCAAAAAATATTGAAATTATGAGAATAATGGTTCTTTGATACGACAAATCGACTGGTGTTGTCCATTTTTCGATAAGATAAATGTTTCAAATATTAGGAGAGCATTTAAGTTAAAAGAAAACATGCCTTCATATAAAAAATAGTACAGACCAAAATAATGGAAGTATTCATTCAATTTTCTGAGAAAGTATTGTCAGAGGTCCAATCTATGATATTAAAAATCGGGAGTGCTCTAATATGATGAGATTCAGAAGTAGAGTGCGTCAAACTTGGAGTATCCAATGGAGAGGGTAAAATCAAATATCCATAGTTATTCAAAAATTCATAGAATTAGGGCATTAACAAAGTCACCTATCGATTTAAGATGAAATTTTATCTAATCGAACATGTTTCGAGAGGATGATAGGTCAAAAATATATTTTTGGAGTATTGCGAAAATTGCAATATTTTCCTTACTATAATCCAGCTACATATTTGACGAAAAATGTTTTTCCTCTGAAAAAATACTGAAATTATGAGAATAGAGGTTGTTTGATACGACAAATCGACTGGTGTAGTCCATTTTTCGATAAGATAAATGTTTCAAATATTAGGAGAGCATTTAAGTTAAAAGAAAACATGACTCCATATAAAAAATAGTACAGACCAAAATAATGGAAGTATTCATTCAATTTTCTGAGAAATTATCGTCAAAGGTCCAATCTATGATATAAAAAATCAGGAGTGCTCTAAAATTATGCGATTCAGAAGTAGAGTGCGTCAAACTTGGAGTATCCAATGAAGAGGGTAAAATCAAATATCCATAGTTATTCAAAAATTGATAGAATTAGGGCATTAACAAAGTCACCTATCGATTCTAGATGAAATTTCATCTAATCGAACATGTTTCGAGAGGATGATAGGCCAAAAATATATTTTTCGAGTATTGCGAAAAATACAATATTTTCCTTACTATAGTCCAGCTACATATTGGACGAAAAATGTTTTTCCTCTCAAAAAATACTGAAATTATGAGAATGCGAGTTCTTTGATACGACAAATCGACTGGTGTTGTCCATTTTTCGATAAGATAAATGTTTCAAATATTAGGAGAGTATTTAAGTTAAAAGAAAACATGCCTTCATATAAAAAATAGTACAGACCAAAATAATGGAAGTATTCATTCAGTTTTCTGAGAAAGTTTCGTCAAAGGTCCAATCTATGATATACGAAATCGGGAGTGCTCTAATATGATGAGATTCAGAAGTAGAGTGCGTCAAACTTGGAGTATCCAATGGAGAGGGTAAAATCAAATATCCATAGTTATTCAAAAATTCATAGAATTAGGGCATTAACAAAGTCACCTATCGATTTAAGATGAAATTTCATCTAATCGAACATGTTTCGAGAGGATGATAGGTCAAAAATATATTTTTGGAGTATTGCGAAGATTGCAATATTTTCCTTACTATAATCCAGCTACATATTTGACGAAAAATGTTTTTCCTCTGAAAAAATACTGAAATTATGAGAATAGAGGTTGTTTGATACGACAAATCGACTGGTGTAGTCCATTTTTCGATAAGATAAATGTTTCAAATATTAGGAGAGCATTTAAGTTAAAAGAAAACATGACTCCATATAAAAAATAGTACAGACCAAAATAATGGAAGTATTCATTCAATTTTCTGAGAAATTATGGTCAAAGGTCCAATCTATGATGTAAAAAATCAGGAGTGCTCTAAAATTATGCGATTCAGAAGTAGAGTGCGTCAAACTTGGAGTATCCAATGAAGAGGGTAAAATCAAATATCCATAGTTATTCAAAAATTGATAGAATTAGGGCAATAACAAAGTCACCTATCGATTCTAGATGAAATTTCATCTAATCGAACATGTTTCGAGAGGATGATAGGCCAAAAATATATTTTTCGAGTATTGCGAAAAATACAATATTTTCCTTACTATAGTCCAGCTACATATTTGACGAAAAATGTTTTTCCTCTCAAAAAATACTGAAATTATGAGAATGCGAGTTCTTTGATACGACAAATCGACTGTAGTTGTCCATTTTTCGATAAGATAAATGTTTCAAATATTAGGAAAGTATTTAAGTTAAAAGAAAACATGCCTTCATATAAAAAATAGTACAGACCAAACTAATGGAAGTATTCATTCAGTTTTCTGAGAAAGTTTCGTCAAAGGTCCAATCTATGATATACAAAATCGGGAGTGCTCTAATATGATGAGATTCAGAAGTAGAGTGCGTCAAACTTGGAGTATCCAATGAAGAGGGTAAAATCAAATATCCATAGTTATTCAAAAATTCATAGAATTAGGGCATTAACAAAGTCACCTATCGATTTCAGATGAAATTTTATCTAATCAAACATGTTTCGAGAGGATGATAGGTCAAAAATATATTTTTGGAGTATTGCGAAAATTGCAATATTTTCCTTACTATAATCCAGCTACATATTTGACGAAAAATGTTTTTCCTCTAAAAAAATACTGAAATTATGAGAATAGAGGTTCTTTGATACGACAAATCGACTGGTGTTGTCCATTTTTCGATAAGATAAATGTTTCAAATATTAGGAGAGCATTTAAGTTAAAAGAAAACATGCCTCCATATAAAAAATAGTACAGACCAAAATAATGGAAGTATTCATTCAATTTTCTGAGAAATTATCGTCAAAGGTCCAATCTATGATATAAAAAATCAGGAGTGCTCTAAAATTATGCGATTCAGAAGTAGAGTGCGTCAAACTTGGAGTATCCAATGAAGAGGGTAAAATCAAATATCCATAGTTATTCAAAAATTGATAGAATTAGGGCATTAACAAAGTCACCTATCGATTCTAGATGAAATTTCATCTAATCGAACATGTTTCGAGAGGATGATAGGCCAAAAATATATTTTTCGAGTATTGCGAAAAATACAATATTTTCCTATTTTCCAGCTACATATTTGACGAAAAATGTTTTTCCTCTCAAAAAATACTGAAATTATAAGAATAAAGGTTCTTTGATACGACAAATAGACTGCTGTTGTCCATTTTTCGATAAGATAAATGTTTCAAATATTAGGACAGCATTTAAGTTAAAAGAAAACATGCCTTCATATAAAAAATAGTACAGACCAAAATAATGGAAGTATCCATTCAATTTTCTGAGAAAGTATCGCCAAAGGTCCACTCTATGATATAAAAAATCGGGAGTGCTCTAAAATGATGCGATTCAGAAGTAGAGTGCGTCAAACTTGGAGTATCCAATGAAGAGGGTAAAATCAAATATCCATAGTTATTCAAAAATTGATGGAATTAGGGCATTTACAAAGTCACCTATCGATTCTAGATGAAATTTCATCTAATCGAACATGTTTCGAGAGGATGATAGGCCAAAAATATATTTTTCGAGTATTGCGAAAAATACAATATTTTCCTTACTATAGTCCAGCTACATATTTGACGAAAAATGTTTTTCCTCTCAAAAAATACTGAAATTATGAGAATAAGGGTTCATTGATACGAAAAATCGACTGGTGTTGTCCATTTTTCGATAAGATAAATGTTTCAAATATTAGGAGAGCATTTAAGTTAAAAGAAAACATGCCTTCATATAAAAAATAGTACAGACCAAAATAATGGAAGTATTCATTCAATTTTCTGAGAAAGTATTGTCAGAGGTCCAATCTATGATATTAAAAATCGGGAGTGCTCTAAAATGATGCGATTCAGAAGTGGAGTGCGTCGAACTTGGAGTATCCAATGAAGAGGGTAAAATCAAATATCCATAGTTATTCAAAAATTGATAGAATTAGGGCATTAACAAAGTCACCTATCGATTTTAGATGAAATTTCATCTTATCAAACATGTTTCGAGATGATGATAGGCCAAAAATATATTTTCGGAGTATTGCGAAAAATGCAATATTTTCCTTACTATAGTCCAGCTACATATTTGACGAAAAATGTTTTTCCTCTCAAAAAATATTGAAATTATGAGAATAATGGTTCTTTGATACGACAAATCGACTGGTGTGGTCCATTTTTCGATAAGATAAATGTTTCAAATATTAGGAGAGCATTTAAGTTAAAAGAAAACATGCCTTCATATAAAAAATAGTACAGACCAAAATAATGGAAGTATTCATTCAATTTTCTGAGAAAGTATTGTCAGAGGTCCAATCTATGATATTAAAAATCGGGAGTGCTCTAAAATGATGCGATTCAGAAGTGGAGTGCGTCGAACTTGGAGTATCCAATGAAGAGGGTAAAATTAAATATCCATAGTTATTCAAAAATTGATAGAATTAGGGCATTAACAAAGTCACCTATCGATTTTAGATGAAATTTCATCTTATCAAACATGTTTCGAGATGATGATAGGCCAAAAATATATTTTCGGAGTATTGCGAAAAATGCAATATTTTCCTTACTATAGTCCAGCTACATATTTGACGAAAAATGTTTTTCCTCTCAAAAAATACTGAAATTATGAGAATACGGGTACTTTGATATGACAAATCTACTGGTGTTGTCCATTTTTCGATAAGATAAATGTTTCAAATATTAGGAGAGCATTTAAGTTAAAAGAAAACATGCCTTCATATAAAAAATAGTACAGACCAAAATAATGGAAGTATTCATTCAATTTTCTGAGAAAGTATCGTCAAAGGCCAATCTATGATATAAAAAATCGGGAGTGCTCTAATATGATGCGATTCAGAAGTAGAGTGCGTCAAACTTGGAGTATCCAATGAAGAGAGTAAAATCAAATATCCATAGTTATTCAAAAATTGATAGAATTAGGGCATTAACAAAGTCACCTATCGATTTTAGATGGAATTTCATCTAATCGAACATGTTTTGAGAGGATGATAGGCCAAAAATATATTTTTAGAGTATTGCGAAAAATGCAATATTTTCCTTACAGCTACATATTTGACGAAAAATGTTTTCCCTCTCAAAAAATACTGAAATTATGAGAATACGGTTTCTTTGATACGACAAATCTACTGGTGTTGTCCATTTTTTGCTAAGATAAATGTTTCAAATATTAGGAGAGCATTTAAGTTGAAAGAAAACATGCCTTCATATAAAAAATAGTACAGACCAAAATAATGGAAGTATTCATTCAATTTTCTGAGAAAGTATCGTCAAAGGCCAATCTATGATATAAAAAATCGGGAGTGCTCTAATATGATGCGATTCAGAAGTAGAGTGCGTCAAACTTGGAGTATCCAATGAAGAGGGTAAAATCAAATATCCATAGTTATTCCAAAATTGATAGAATTAGGGTATTAACAAAGTCACCTATCGATTTCAGATGGAATTTCATCTAATCGAACATGTTTTGAGAGGATGATAGGCCAAAAATATATTTTTGGAGTATTGCGAAAAATGCAATATTTTCCTTACTATAGTCCAGCTACATATTTGACGAAAAATGTTTTCCCTATCAAAAAATACTGAAATTATGAGAATACGGGTTCTTTGATACGACAAACCGACTGGTGTTGTCCATTTTTCGATAAGATTAATGTTTCCAATATTAGGAGAGCATTCAAGTTAAAAGAAAACATGCCTTCATATAAAAAATAGTACAGACCAAAATAATGGAAGTATCAATTCAATTTTCTGAGAAAGTATCGTCAAAGGTCCAATCTATGATATAAAAAATCATGAGTGCTCTAATATGATGCGATTCAGAAGTAGAGTGCGTCTAACTTGGAGTATCCAATGAAGAGGGTGAAATCAAATATCCATAGTTATTCAAAAATTGATAGAATTAGGGCATCAACAAAGTCACCTATCGATTTTAGATGAAATTTCATCTAATCGAACATGTTTCGAGAGGATGATAAGCCAAAAATATATTTTTGGAGTATTGTGAAAAATGCAATATTTTCCTTACTGTCCAGCTACATATTTAACGAAAAATGTTTTTCCTCTCAAAAAATACTGAAATTATGAGAATAAGGGTTCTTTGATACGACAATTCGACTGGTGTTGTCCATTTTTCGATAAGATGAATGTTTCAAATATTAGGAGAGCATTTAAGTTAAAAGAAAACATGCCTTCATATAAAAAATAGTACAGACCAAAATAATGGGAGTATCCATTCAATTTTCTGAGAAAGTATCGTCAAAGGTCCAATCTATGATATAAAAAATCGGGAGTGCTCTAAAATGATGCGATTCAGAAGTAGAGTGCGTAGAACTTGGAGTATCCAATGAAGAGGGTCAAATCAAATATCCATAGTTATTCAAAAATTGATGGAATTAGGGCATTAACAAAGTCACCTATCGATTTTAGATGAAGTTTCATCTAATCGAACATGTTTCGATGATAGGTAAAAAATATATTTTTGGAGTATTGTGAAAAATGCAATATTTTCCTTACTGTCCAGCTACATATTTGACGAAAAATGTTTTTCCTCTCAAAAAATACTGGAATTATGAGAATAATGGTTCTTTGATACGACAAATCGACTGGTGTTGTCCATTTTTCGATAAGATAAATGTTTGAAATATTAGGAGAGCATTTAAGTTAAAAGAAAACATGCCTTCCTATGAAAAATAGAGAAAGTATCTTCAAAGGTCCAATCTATGATATAAAAAATCGGGAGTGCTCTAATATGATGCGATTCAAAAGTAGAGTGCGTCAAACTTGGAGTATCCAACGAAGAGGGTGAAATCAAATATCCATAGTTATTCAAAAATTGATAGAGTTAGGGCATCAACAAAGTCACCTATCGATTTTAGATGAAATTTCATCTAATCGAACATGTTTCGAGAGGATGATAGGCCAAAAATATATTTTTGGAGTATTGCGAAAAATGCAATATTTTCCTTACTATTATAGTCCAGCTACATATTTGACGAAAAATGTTTTTCCTCTCAAAAAATACTGAAATTATGAGAATAAGGGTTCTTTGATACGACAAATCGACTGGTGTTGTCCATTTTTCGATAACATAAATGTTTCAAATATTAGAAGAGCATTTAAGTTAAAAGAAAACATGCCTTCATATAAAAAATAGTACAGACCAAAATAATGGAAGTATTCATTCAATTTTCTGAGAAAGTATCGTCAAAGGCCCAATCTATGATATAAAAAATCGGGAGTGCTCTAATATGATGCGATTCAGAAGTAGAGTGCGTCAAACTTGGAGTATCCAATGAAGAGGGTAAAATCAAACATCCATAGTTATTCAAAAATTGATAGAATTAGGGCATTAACAAAGTCACCTATCGATTTTAGATGAAATTTCATCTAATCGAACATGTTTCGAGAGGATGATAGGCCAAAAATTAATTTTTGGAGTATTGCGAAAAATGCAATATTTTCCTTACATATTCCAGCTACATATTTGACGAAAAATGTTTTTCCTCTCAAAAAATACTGAAATTATGAGAATAATGGTTCTTTGATACGACAAATCGACTGGTGTTGTCCATTTTTCGATAAGATAAATGTTTGAAATATTAGGAGAGCATTTAAATTAAAAGAAAACATGCCTTCATATAAAAAATAGTACAGACCAAAATAATGGAAGTATTCATTCAATTTTCGGAGAAAGTATCGTCAAAGGTCCAATCTATGATATAAAAAATCGGGAGTGCTCTAAAATGATGCGATTCAGAAGAAGAGTGCGTCAAAGTTGGAGTATCCAATGAAGAGGGTAAAATCAAATATCCATAGTTATTCAAAAATTGAGAGAATTAGGGCATTAACAAAGTCACCTATCGATTTTAGATGAAATTTCATCTAATCGAACATGTTTCGAGAGGATGATAGGTAAAAAATATATTTTTAGAGTATTGTGAAAAATGCAATATTTTCCTTACTGTCCAGCTACATATTTGACGAAAAATGTTTTTCCTCTCAAAAAATACTGGAATTATGAGAATAATGGTTCTTTGATACGACAAATCGACTGGTGTTGTCCATTTTTCGATAAGATAAATGAAATATTAGGAGAGCATTTAAGTTAAAAGAAAACATGCCTTCATATGAAAAATAGAGAAAGTATCGTCAAAGGTCCAATCTATGATATAAAAAATCGGGAGTGCTCTAATATGATGCGATTCAAAAGTAGAGTGCGTCAAACAGGAGTGCTCTAATATGATGCGATTCAGAAGTAGAGTGCGTCAAACTTGGAGTATCCAATGAAGAGGGTGAAATCAAATATCCATAGTTATTCAAAAATTGATAGAATTAGGGCATCAACAAAGTCACCTATCGATTTTAGATGAAACTTCATCTAATCGAACATGTTTCGAGAGGATGATAGGCCAAAAATATATTTTTGGAGTATTGCGAAAAATGCAATATTTTCCTTACTATTATAGTCCAGCTACATATTTGACGAAAAACGTTTTTCCTCTCAAAAAATACTGAAATTATGAGAATAAGGGTTCTTTGATACGACAAATCGACTGGTGTTGTCCATTTTTCGATAACATAAATGTTTCAAATATTAGAAGAGCATTTAAGTTAAAAGAAAACATGCCTTCATATAAAAAATAGTACAGACCAAAATAATGGAAGTATTCATTCAATTTTCTGAGAAAGTATCGTCAAAGGTCCAATCTATAATATAAGAATCGGGAGTGCTCTAAAATGATGCGATTCAGAAGTAGAGTGCGTCAAACTTGGAGTATTCGATGAAGAGGGTAAAATCAAATATCCATAGTTATTCAAAAATTGATAGAATTAGGGCATTAACAAAGTCACCTATCGATTTTAGATGAAATTTCATCTAATCGAACATGTTTCGAGAAGATGATAGGCCAAAAATATATTTTTGAAGTATTGCGAAAAATGCAATATTTTCCTCACTATACATATTTGACGAAAAATGTTTTTCCTCTCAAAAAATATTGAAATTATGAGAATACGGGTACTTTGATATGACAAATCCACTGGTGTTGTCCATTTTTCGATAAGATAAATGTTTCAAATATTAGGAGAGCATTTAAGTTAAAAGAAAACATGCCTTCATATAAAAAATAGTACAGACCAAAATAATGGAAGTATTCATTCAATTTTCTGAGGAAGTATCGTCAAAGGTCCAATCTATGATATAAAAAATCGGGAGTGCTCTAATATGATGCGATTCAGAAGTAGAGTGCGTCAAACTTGGAGTATCCAATGAAGAGGGTGAAATCAAATATCCATAGTTATTCAAAAATTGATAGAATTAGGGCATCAACAAAGTCACCTATCGATTTTAAATGAAACTTCATCTAATCGAACATGTTTCGAGAGGATGATAGGCCAAAATCATATTTTTGGAGTATTGCGAAAAATGCAATATTTTCCTTACTATATAGTCCAGCAACATATTTGACGAAAAATGTTTTCCCTCTCAAAAAATACTGAAATTATGAGAATAATGGTTCTTTGATACGACAAATCGACTGGAGTTGTCCATTTTTCGATAAGATAAATGTTTCAAATATAGAGTGCGTCAAACTTGGAGTATCCAATGAAGAGGGTGAAATCAAATATCCATAGTTATTCAAAAATTGATAGAATTAGGGCATCAACAAAGTCACCTATCGATTTTAGATGAAACTTCATCTAATCGAACATGTTTCGTGAGAATGATAGGCCAAAAATATATTTTTGGAGTATTGCGAAAAATTCAATATCTTCCTTACTATAGTCCAGCTACATATTTGACGAAAAATGTTTTTCCTCTCAAAAGTACTGAAATTATGAGAATAAGGGTTCTTTGATACGACGAATCGACTGGTGTTGTCCATTTTTCGATAAGATAAATGTTTCAAATATTAGGAGAGCATTTAAGTTAAAAGAAAACATGCCTTCATATAAAAAATAGTACAGACCAAAATAATGGAAGTATTAATTCAATTTTCTGAGAAAGTATCGTCAAAGGTCCAATCTATGATATAAAAAATCGGGAGTGCTCTAATATGATGCGATTCAGAAGTAGAGTGCGTCAAACTTGGAGTATCCAATGAAGAGGGTGAAATCAAATATCCATAGTTATTCAAAAATTGATAGAATTAGGGCATCAACAAAGTCACCTATCGATTTTAGATGAAACTTCATCTAATCGAACATGTTTCGAGAGGATGATAGGCCAAAAATATATTTTTGGAGTATTGCGAAAAATTTAATATTGTCCTTACTATAGTCCAGCTACATATTTGACGAAAAATGTTTTTCCTCTCAAAAGTACTGAAATTATGAGAATAAGGGTTCTTTGATACGACAAATCGACTGGTGTTGTCCATTTTTCGATAAGATGAATGTTTCAAATATTAGAAGAGCATTTAAGTTAAAAGAAAACATGCCTTCATATAAAAAATAGTACAGACCAAAATAATGGAAGTATTCATTCAATTTTCTGAGAAAGTATCGATAAAGGTCCAATCTATGATATAGAAAATCAAGAGTGCTCTAATATGATGCGATTCAGAAGTAGAGTGCGTCAAACTTGGAGTATCCAATGAAGAGGGTGAAATCAAATATCCATAGTTATTCAAAAATTGATAGAATTAGGGCATCAACAAAGTCACCTATCGATTTTAGATGAAACTTCATCTAATCGAACATGTTTCGAGAGGATGATAGGCCAAAAATATATTTTTGGAGTATTGCGAAAAATGCAATATTTGACGAAAAATGTTTTTCCTCTCAAAAAATACTGGAATTATGAGAATACGGGTTCTTTGATACGACAAATCGACTGGTGTTGTCCATTTTTCGATAAGATAAATGTTTCAAATATTGGGAGAGCTTTTAAGTTGAAAGAAAACATGCCTTCATATAAAAAATAGTACAGACCAAAATAATGGAAGTATTCATTCAATTTTCTGAGGAAGTATCGTCAAAGGTCCAATCCATGATATAAAAAATCAGGAGTGCTCTAAAATTATGCGATTCAAAAGTAGAGTGCGTCAAACTTGGAGTATCCAATGAAAAGGGTAAAATCAAATATCCATAGGTATTCAAAAATTGATAGAATTAGGGCATTAACAAAGTCACCTATCGATTTTAGATGATATTTCATCTAATCGAACATGTTTCAAGGTAATGATAGGCCAAAAATATATTTTTGGAGTATTGCGAAAAATGCAATATTTTCCTTAATATAGTCCAGCTACATATTTGACGAAAAATCTTTTTCCTCTCAAAAAATACTGAAATTATGAGAATAGAGGTTCTTTGAAATGACAAATCGACTGGTGTTGTCCATTTTTCGATAAGATGAATGTTTCAAATATTGGGAGAGCATTTACGTTAAAAGAAAACATGCCTTCATATAATAAATAGTACAGACCAAATTAATGGAAGTATTCATTCAATTTTCTGAGAAAGTATCGTCAAAGGTCCAATCTATGATATAAAAAATCAGAAGTGCTCTAAAATTATGCGATTCAGAAGTAGAGTGCGTCAAACTTGGAGTATCCAATGAAGAGGGTAAAATCAAATATCCATAGTCATTCAAAAATTGATAGAATTAGGGCATTAACAAAGTCACCTATCGATTTCAGATGAAATTTCATCTAATCGAACATGTTTCGAGATAATGATAGGCCAAAAATACATTTTTGGAGTATTGCGAAAAATGCAATATTTTCCTTACTATATAGGTATAGTCCATCTACATATTTGACGAAAAATGTTTTTCCTCTCAAAAAATACTGAAATCATGAGAATAAGGATTCTTTGAAACGACAAATCGACTGGTGTTGTCCATTTTTCGATAAGATGAATGTTTCAAATATTAGGAGAGCATTTACGTTAAAAGAAAACATGCCTTCATATAAAAAATAGTACAGACCAAAATAATGGAAGTATTCATTCAATTTTCTGAGAAAGTATCGTCAAAGGTCCAATCTATGATATATAAAATCGGGAGTGCTCTAAAATGATGCGATTCAGAAGTAGAGTGCGTCAAACTTGGAGTATCCAATGAAGAGGGTAAAATCAAATATCCATAGTTATTCAAAAATTGATAGAATTAGGGCATTAACAAAGTCACCTATCAATTTTAGATGAAATTTCATCTAATCGAACATGTTTCGAGATGATGATAGGCCAAAAATATATTTTTGGAGTATTGCGAAAAATGCAATAAATTCCTTACATTCCAGCTACATATTTGACGAAAAATGTTTTTCCTCTCGAAAAATATTGAAATTATGAGAATAAGGGTTCCTTGATACGACAAATCGACTGGTGTTGTCCATTTTTCGATAAGATAAATGTTTCAAATAATAGGAGAGCATTTAAGTTAAAAGAAAACATGCCTTCATTTGAAAAATAGTACAGACCAAAATAATGGAAGTATTCATTCAATTTTCTGAGAAAGTATCGTGAAAGGTCCAATCTATGATATAAAAAATCGAGAGTGCTTTAAAATGATGCGATTCAGAAGTAGAGTGCGTCAAACTTGGAGTATCCAATGAAGAGGGTAAAATCAAATATCCGTAGTTATTCAAAAATTGATAGAATTAGGGCATTAACAAAGTCACCTATCGATTTAAGATGAAATTTCATCTAATCGAACATGTTTCGAGATGATGATAGGCCAAAAATATATTTTTGTAGTATTGCGAAAAATGCAATATTTTCCAGCTACATATTTGACGAAAAATGTTTTTCCTCTCAAAAAATACTGAAATTATGAGAATAAGGATTCTTTGATACGACTAATCGACTGGTGTTGTCCATTTTTCGATAAGATAAATGTTCCAAATATTAGGAGAGCATTTAAGTTAAAAGAAAACATGCCTTCATTTTAAAAATAGTACAGACCAAAATAATGGAAGTATTCATTCAATTTTCTGAGAAACTATCGTCAAAGGTCCAATCTATGATATAAAAAATCGGGAGTGCTCTAATATGATGCGATTCAAAAGTAGAGTGCGTCAAACTTGGAGTATCCAATGAAGAGGGTAAAATCAAATATCCATAGTTATTCAAAAATTGATAGAATTAGGGCAATAACAAAGTCACCTATCGATTTAAGATGGAATTTCATCTAATCGAACATGTTTCGAGAGGATGATAGGCCAAAAATATATTTTTGGTGTATAGCGAAAAATGCAGTATTTTCCTTACTATAGTCCAGCTACATATTTGAAGAAAAATGTTTTTCCTCTCAAAAAATACTGGAATTATGAGAAGAAGGGTTCTTTGATACGACAAATCGACTGGGGTTGTCCATTTTTCGATAAGATAAATGTTTCAAATATTGGGAGAGCATTTAAGTTAAAAGAAAACATGCCTTCATATAAAAAATAGTACAGACCAAAGTAATGGAACTATTCATTCAATTTTCTGAGAAAGTATCGTGAAAGGTCCAATCTATGATATAAAAAATCGAGAGTGCTTTAAAATGATGCGATTCAGAAGTAGAGTGCGTCAAACTTGGAGTATCCAATGAAGAGGGTAAAATCAAATATCCGTAGTTATTCAAAAATTGATAGAATTAGGGCATTAACAAAGTCACCTATCGATTTAAGATGAAATTTCATCTAATCGAACATGTTTCGAGATGATGATAGGCCAAAAATATATTTTTGTAGTATTGCGAAAAATGCAATATTTTCCAGCTACATATTTGACGAAAAATGTTTTTCCTCTCAAAAAATACTGAAATTATGAGAATAAGGATTCTTTGATACAACTAATCGACTGGTGTTGTCCATTTTTCGATAAGATAAATGTTCCAAATATTAGGAGAGCATTTAAGTTGAAAGAAAACATGCCTTCATTTAAAAAATAGTACAGACCAAAATAATGGAAGTATTCATTCAATTTTCTGAGAAAGTATCGTCAAAGGTCCAATCTATGATATAAAAAATCAGGAGTGCTCTAAAATTATGCGATTCAAAAGTAGAGTGCGTCAAACTTGGAGTATCCAATGAAGAGGGTAAAATCAAATATCCATAGTTATTCAAAAGTTGATAGAATTAGGGCATTAACAAAGTCACCTATCGATTCTAGATGAAATTTCATCTAATCGAACATGTTTCGAGATGATGATAGGCCAAAAATATATTTTTGGAGTATTGCGAAAAATGCAATAAATTCCTTACTATCTACATATTTGACGAAAAATGTTTTTCCTCTCAAAAAATACTGAAATTATGAGAATAAGGGTTCTTTGATACGACAAATCGAATGGTGTTGTCCATTTTTAGCTAAGATAAATGTTTCAAATATTAGGAGAGCATTTAAGTTAAAAGAAAACATGCCTTCATATAAAAAATAGTACAGACCAAAATAATAGAAGTATTCATTCAATTTTCTGAGAAAGTATCGTCAAAGGTCCAATCTATGTTATAAAAAATCGGGAGTGCTCTAAAATGATGCGATTCAAAAGTAGAGTGCGTCAAACTTGGAGTATCCAATGGAGAGGGTAAAATCAAATATCCATAGTTATTCAAAAATTGATAGAATTAGGGCATTAACAAAGTCACCTATCAATTTGAGATGAAATTTCATTTAATCGAACATGTTTCGAGAGGATGATAGGCCAAAAATATATTTTTGGAGTATTGCGCAAAATGCAATATTTTCCTTACTATAGTCCAGCTACATATTTGACGAAAAATGTTTTTCCTCTCGAAAAATATTGAAATTATGAGAATAAGGGTTCTTTGATACGACAAATCGACTGGTATTGTCCATTTTTCGATAAGATAAATGTTTCAAATATTAGGAGAGCATTTAAGTTAAAAGAAAACATGCCTTCATATAAAAAATAGTACAGACCAAAATAATGGAAGTATTCATTCAATTTTCTGAGAAAGTATCGTCAAAGGTCCAATCTATGATATAAAAATTCGGGTGCTCTAAAATTATGCGATTCAGAAGTAGAGTGCGTCAAACTTGGAGTATCCAATGAAAAGGGGAAAATCAAATATCCATAGTTATTCAAAAATTGATAGAATTAGGGCATTAACAAAGTCACCTATCGATTTTAGATGAAATTTTATCTAATCGAACATGTTTCGAGATAATGATAGGCCAAAAATATATTTTTGGAGTATTGCGAAAAATGCAATAAACTCCTTACTATATATAGTCCAGCTACACATTTGACGAAAAATGTTTTTCCTCTCAAAAAATAATGAAATTATGAGAATAAGGGTTCTTTGATACGACAAATCGACAAAAATTGATAGAATTAGGGCATCAACAAAGTCACCTATCGATTTTAGATGAAATTTCATCTAATCGAACATGTTTCGAGAGGATGATAGGCCAAAAATATATTTTTGGAGTATTGCGAAAAATGCAATATTTTCCAGCTACATATTTGACGGAAAATGTTTTCCCTCTCAAAAAATACTGAAATTATGAGAAAACGGCTTCTTTGATATGAGAAATCGACTGGTGTTGTCCATTTTTCTATAAGATAAATGTTTCCAATATTAGGAGAGCATTTAAGTTAAAAGAAAACATGCCTTCATATAAAAAATAGTACAGACCAAAATAATGGAAGTATTCATTCAATTTTCTGAGAAAGTATCGTCAAAGGTCCAGTCTATGATATAAAAAATCGGGAGTGCTCTAATATGATGCGATTCAGAAGTAGAGTGCGTCAAACTTGGAGTATCCAATGAAGAGGGTAAAATCAAATATCCATAGTTATTCAAAAATTGATAGAATTAGGGCATTAACAAAGTCACCTATCGATTTTAGATTAAATTTCATCTAATCGAACATGTTTTGAGAGGATGATAGGACAAAAATATATTTTTGGAGTATTGCGAAAAATGCAATATTTTCCAGCTACATATTTGACGGAAAATGTTTTCCCTCTCAAAAAATACTGAAATTATGAGAAAACGGGTTCTTTGATATGACAAATCGACTGGTGTTGTCCATTTTTCTATAAGATAAATGTTTCCAATATTAGGAGAGCATTTAAGTTAAAAGAAAACATGCCTTCATATAAAAAATAGTACAGACCAAAATAATGGAAGTATTCATTCAATTTTCTGAGAAAGTATCGTCAAAGGTCCAGTCTATGATATAAAAAATCGGGAGTGCTCTAATATGATGCGATTCAGAAGTAGAGTGCGTCAAACTTGGAGTATCCAATGAAGAGGGTGAAATCAAATATCCATAGTTATTCAAAAATTGATAGAATTAGGGCATCAACAAAGTCACCTATCGATTTTAGATGAAACTTCATCTAATCGAACATGTTTCGAGAGGATGATAGGCCAAAAATATATTTTTGGAGTATTGCGAAAAATGCAATATTTGACGAAAAATGTTTTTCCTCTCAAAAAATACTGGAATTATGAGAATACGGGTTCTTTGATACGACAAATCGACTGGTGTTGTCCATTTTTCGATAAGATAAATGTTTCAAATATTGGGAGAGCTTTTAAGTTGAAAGAAAACATGCCTTCATATAAAAAATAGTACAGACCAAAATAATGGAAGTATTCATTCAATTTTCTGAGGAAGTATCGTCAAAGGTCCAATCCATGATATAAAAAATCAGGAGTGCTCTAAAATTATGCGATTCAAAAGTAGAGTGCGTCAAACTTGGAGTATCCAATGAAAAGGGTAAAATCAAATATCCATAGGTATTCAAAAATTGATAGAATTAGGGCATTAACAAAGTCACCTATCGATTTAAGATGGAATTTCATCTAATCGAACATGTTTCGAGAGGATGATAGGCCAAAAATATATTTTTGGTGTATAGCGAAAAATGCAGTATTTTCCTTACTATAGTCCAGCTACATATTTGAAGAAAAACGTTTTTCCTCTCAAAAAATACTGGAATTATGAGACAAATTGACTGGGGTTGTCCATTTTTCGATAAGATAAATGTTTCAAAAATTGGGAGAGCATTTAAGTTAAAAGAAAACATGCCTTCATATAAAAAATAGTACAGACCAAAGTAATGGAACTATTCATTCAATTTTCTGAGAAAGTATCGTGAAAGGTCCAATCTATGATATAAAAAATCGAGAGTGCTTTAAAATGATGCGATTCAGAAGTAGAGTGCGTCAAACTTGGAGTATCCAATGAAGAGGGTAAAATCAAATATCCGTAGTTATTCAAAAATTGATAGAATTAGGGCATTAACAAAGTCACCTATCGATTTAAGATGAAATTTCATCTAATCGAACATGTTTCGAGATAATGATAGGCCAAAAATACATTTTTGGAGTATTGCGAAAAATGCAATATTTTCCTTACTATATATAGTCCATCTACATATTTGACGAAAAATGTTTTTCCTCTCAAAAAATACTGAAATCATGAGAATAAGGATTCTTTGAAACGACAAATCGACTGGTGTTGTCCATTTTTCGATAAGATGAATGTTTCAAATATTAGGAAAGCATTTACGTTAAAAGAAAACATGCCTTCATATAAAAAATAGTACAGACCAAAATAATGGAAGTATTCATTCAATTTTCTGAGAAAGTATCGTCAAAGGTCCAATCTATGATATATAAAATCGGGAGTGCTCTAAAATGATGCGATTCAGAAGTAGAGTGCGTCAAACTTGGAGTATCCAATGAAGAGGGTAAAATCAAATATCCATAGTTATTCAAAAATTGATAGAATTAGGGCATTAACAAAGTCACCTATCGATTTTAGATGAAATTTCATCTAATCGAACATGTTTCGAGATGATGATAGGCCAAAAATATATTTTTGGAGTATTGCGAAAAATGCAATAAATTCCTTACTATAGTCCAGCTACATATTTGACGAAAAATGTTTTTCCTCTCGAAAAATATTGAAATTATGAGAATAAGGGTTCCTTGATACGACAAATCGACTGGTGTTGTCCATTTTTCGATAAGATAAATGTTTCAAATAATAGGAGAGCATTTAAGTTAAAAGAAAACATGCCTTCATTTGAAAAATAGTACAGACCAAAATAATGGAAGTATTCATTCAATTTTCTGAGAAAGTATCGTGAAAGGTCCAATCTATGATATAAAAAATCGAGAGTGCTTTAAAATGATGCGATTCAGAAGTAGAGTGCGTCAAACTTGGAGTATCCAATGAAGAGGGTAAAATCAAATATCCGTAGTTATTCAAAAATTGATAGAATTAGGGCATTAACAAAGTCACCTATCGATTTAAGATGAAATTTCATCTAATCGAACATGTTTCGAGATGATGATAGGCCAAAAATATATTTTTGTAGTATTGCGAAAAATGCAATATTTTCCAGCTACATATTTGACGAAAAATGTTTTTCCTCTCAAAAAATACTGAAATTATGAGAATAAGGATTCTTTGATACGACTAATCGACTGGTGTTGTCCATTTTTCGATAAGATAAATGTTCCAAATATTAGGAGAGCATTTAAGTTAAAAGAAAACATGCCTTCATTTAAAAAATAGTACAGACCAAAATAATGGAAGTATTCATTCAATTTTCTGAGAAAGTATCGTCAAAGGTCCAATCTATGATATAAAAAATCGGGAGTGCTCTAATATGATGCGATTCAAAAGTAGAGTGCGTCAAACTTGGAGTATCCAATGAAGAGGGTAAAATCAAATATCCATAGTTATTCAAAAATTGATAGAATTAGGGCATTAACAAAGTCACCTATCGATTTAAGATGGAATTTCATCTAATCGAACATGTTTCGAGAGGATGATAGGCCAAAAATATATTTTTGGTGTATAGCGAAAAATGCAGTATTTTCCTTACTATAGTCCAGCTACATATTTGAAGAAAAATGTTTTTCCTCTCAAAAAATACTGGAATTATGAGAAGAAGGGTTCTTTGATACGACAAATTGACTGGGGTTGTCCATTTTTCGATAAGATAAATGTTTCAAATATTGGGAGAGCATTTAAGTTAAAAGAAAACATGCCTTCATATAAAAAATAGTACAGACCAAAGTAATGGAACTATTCATTCAATTTTCTGAGAAAGTATCGTGAGAGGTCCAATCTATGATATAAAAAATCGAGAGTGCTTTAAAATGATGCGATTCAGAAGTAGAGTGCGTCAAACTTGGAGTATCCAATGAAGAGGGTAAAATCAAATATCCGTAGTTATTCAAAAATTGATAGAATTAGGGCATTAACAAAGTCACCTATCGATTAAAGATGAAATTTCATCTAATCGAACATGTTTCGAGATGATGATAGGCCAAAAATATATTTTTGTAGTATTGCGAAAAATGCAATATTTTCCAGCTACATATTTGACGAAAAATGTTTTTCCTCTCAAAAAATACTGAAATTATGAGAATAAGGATTCTTTGATACGACTAATCGACTGGTGTTGTCCATTTTTCGATAAGATAAATGTTCCAAATATTAGGAGAGCATTTAAGTAAAAAGAAAACATGCCTTCATTTAAAAAATAGTACAGACCAAAATAATGGAAGTATTCATTCAATTTTCTGAGAAAGTATCGTCAAAGGTCCAATCTATGATATAAAAAATCAGAAGTGCTCTAAAATTATGCGATTCAAAAGTAGAGTGCGTCAAACTTGGAGTATCCAATGAAGAGGGTAAAATCAAATATCCATAGTTATTCAAAAATTGAAAGAATTAGGGCATTAACAAAGTCACCTATCGATTTTAGATGAAATTTCATCTAATCGAACATGTTTCGAGATAATGATAGGCCAAAAATATATTTTTGGAGTATTGCGAAAAATGCAATAAATTCCTTACTATCTACATATTTGACGAAAAATGTTTTTCCTCTCAAAAAATACTGAAATTATGAGAATAAGGGTTCTTTGATACGACAAATCGAATGGTGTTGTCCATTTTTAGCTAAGATAAATGTTTCAAATATTAGGAGAGCATTTGAGTTAAAAGAAAACATGCCTTCATATAAAAAATAGTACAGACCAAAATAATAGAAGTATTCATTCAATTTTCTGAGAAAGTATCGTCAAAGGTCCAATCTATGTTATAAAAAATCGGGAGTGCTCTAAAATGATGCGATTCAAAAGTAGAGTGCGTCAAACTTGGAGTATCCAATGAAGAGGGTAAAATCAAATATCCATAGTTATTCAAAAATTGATAGAATTAGGGCATTAACAAAGTCACCTATCAATTTGAGATGAAATTTCATTTAATCGAACATGTTTCGAGAGGATGATAGGCCAAAAATATATTTTTGGAGTATTGCGCAAAATGCAATATTTTCCTTACTATAGTCCATCTACATATTTGACGAAAAATGTTTTTCCTCTCAAAAAATACTGAAATCATGAGAATAAGGGTTCTTTGATACGACAAATCGAATGGTGTTGTCCATTTTTCGATAAGATAAATGTTCCAAATATTAGGAGAGCATTTAAGTTAAAAGAAAACATGCCTTCATATAAAAAATAGTACAGACCAAAATAATGGAAGTATTCATTCAATTTTCTGAGAAAGTATCGTCAAAGGTCCAATCTATGATATTAAAAATCGGGAGTGCTCTAATATGATGCGATTCAGAAGTAGAGTGCGTCAAACTTGGAGTATCCAATGAAGAGGGTAAAATCAAATATCCATAGTTATTCAAAAATTGATAGAATTAGGGCATTAACAAAGTCACCTATCGATTTAAGATGGAATTTCATCTAATCGAACATGTTTCGAGAGGATGATAGGCCAAAAATATATTTTTGGAGTATAGCGAAAAATGCAGTATTTTCCTTACTATAGTCCAGCTACATATTTGACGAAAAATGTTTTTCCTCTCAAAAAATACTGAAATTATGAGAAGAAGGGTTTTTTGATACGACAAATCGACTGGGGTTGTCCATTTTTCGATAAGATAAATGTTTCAAATATTAGGAGAGCATTTAAGTTAAAAGAAAACATGCCTTCATATAAAAAATAGTACAGACCAAAATAATGGAAGTATTCATTCAATTTTCTGAGAAAGTATCGTCAAAGGTCCAATCTATGATATAAAAATTCGGGTGCTCTAAAATTATGCGATTCAGAAGTAGAGTGCGTCAAACTTGGAGTATCCAATGAAAAGGGGAAAATCAAATATCCATAGTTATTCAAAAATTGATAGAATTAGGGCATTAACAAAGTCACCTATCGATTTTAGATGAAATTTTATCTAATCGAACATGTTTCGAGATAATGATAGGCCAAAAATATATTTTTGGAGTATTGCGAAAAATGCAATAAATTCCTTACTATATATAGTCCAGCTACACATTTGACGAAAAATGTTTTTCCTCTCAAAAAATAATGAAATTATGAGAATAAGGGTTCTTTGATACGACAAATCGACAAAAATTGATAGAATTAGGGCATCAACAAAGTCACCTATCGATTTTAGATGAAATTTCATCTAATCGAACATGTTTCGAGAGGATGATAGGCCAAAAATATATTTTTGGAGTATTGCGAAAAATGCAATATTTTCCTTACTATAGTCCAGCTACATATTTGACGAAAAATGTTTTTCCTCTCAAAAAATACTGAAATTATGAGAATGAGGATTCTTTGAAACGACAAATTGACTGGTGTTGTCCATTTTTCGATAAGATGAATGTTTCAAATATTAGGAGAGCATTTACGTTAAAAGAAAACATGCCTTCATATAAAAAATAGTACAGACCAAAATAATGGAAGTATTCATTCAATTTTCCGAGAAAGTATCGTCAAAGGTCCAATCTATGATTTAAAAAATCAGGAGTGCTCTAAAATTATGCGATTCAGAAGTAGAGTGCGTCAAACTTGGAGTATCCAATGAAGAGGGTAAAATAAAATATCCATAGTTATTCAAAAATTGATAGGACTAGGGCATTAACAAAGTCACCTATCGATTTTAGATGAAATTTCATCTAATCGAACATGTTTCGAGATGATGATAGGCCAAAAATATATTTTTGGAGTATTGCGAAAAATGCAATAAATTCCTTACTATAGTCCATCTACATATTTGACGAAAAATGTTTTTCCTCTCAAAAAATACTGAAATTATGAGAATAAGGGTTCTTTGATACGACAAATCGAATGGTGTTGTCCATTTTTAGATAATATAAATGTTTCAAATATTAGGAGAGCATTTAAGTTAAAAGAAAACATGCCTTCATATAAAAAATAGTACAGACCAAAATAATAGAAGTATTCATTCAATTTTCTGAGAAAGTATCGTCAAAGGTCCAATCTATGTTATAAAAAATCGGGAGTGCTCTAAAATGATGCGATTCAAAAGTAGAGTGCGTCAAACTTGGAGTATCCAATGAAGAGGGTAAAATCAAATATCCATAGTTATTCAAAAATTGATAGAATTAGGGCATTAACAAAGTCACCTATCGATTTTAGATGAAATTTCATTTAATCGAACATGTTTCGAGAGGATGATAGGCCAAAAATATATTTTTGGAGTATTGCGAAAAATGCAATATTTTCCTTACTATAGTCCAGCTACATATTTGACGAAAAATGTTTTTCCTCTCGAAAAATATTGAAATTATGAGAATAAGGGTTCTTTGATACGACAAATCGACTGGTGTTGTCCATTTTTCGATAAGATAAATGTTCCAAATATTAGGAGAGCATTTAAGTTAAAAGAAAACATGCCTTCATATAAAAAATAGTACAGACCAAAATAATGGAAGTATTCATTCAATTTTCTGAGAAAGTATCGTCAAAGGTCCAATCTATGATATTAAAAATCGGGAGTGCTCTAATATGATGCGATTCAGAAGTAGAGTGCGTCAAACTTGGAGTATCCAATGAAGAGGGTAAAATCAAATATCCATAGTTATTCAAAAATTGATAGAATTAGGGCATTAACAAAGTCACCTATCGATTTAAGATGGAATTTCATCTAATCGAACATGTTTCGAGAGGATGATAGGCCAAAAATATATTTTTGGAGTATAGCGAAAAATGCAGTATTTTCCTTACTATAGTCCAGCTACATATTTGACGAAAAATGTTTTTCCTCTCAAAAAATACTGAAATTATGAGAAGAAGGGTTTTTTGATACGACAAATCGACTGGGGTTGTCCATTTTTCGATAAGATAAATGTTTCAAATATTAGGAGAGCATTTAGGTTAAAAGAAAACATGCCTTCATATATAAAATAGTACAGACCAAAATAATGGAAGTATTCATTCAATTTTCTGAGAAAGTATCGTCAAAGGTCCAATCTATGATATAAAAAATCAGGAGTGCTCTAAAATTATGCGATTCAAAAGTAGAGTACGTCAAACTTGGAGTATCCAATGAAGAGGGTAAAAACAAATATCCATAGTTATTCAAAAATTGATAGAATTAGGGCATTAACAAAGTCACCTATCGATTTTAGATGAAATTTCATCTAATCGAACATGTTTCGAGATGATGATAGGCCAAAAATATATTTTTGGAGTATTGCGAAAAATGCAATAAATTCCTTACTATCTACATATTTGACGAAAAATGTTTTTCCTCTCAAAAAATACTGAAATTATGAGAATAAGGGTTCTTTGATACGACAAATCGAATGGTGTTGTCCATTTTTAGATAAGATAAATGTTTCAAATATTAGGAGAGCATTTAAGTTAAAAGAAAACATGCCTTCATATAAAAAATAGTACAGACCAAAATAATAGATGTATTCATTCAATTTTCTGAGAAAGTATCGTCAAAGGTCCAATCTATGTTATAAAAAATCGGGAGTGCTCTAAAATGATGCGATTCAGAAGTAGAGTGCGTCAAACTTGGAGTATCCAATGAAGAGGGTAAAATCAAATATCCATAGTTATTCAAAAATTGATAGAATTAGGGCATTAACAAAGTCACCTATCGATTTTAGATGAAATTTCATTTAATCGAACATGTTTCGAGAGTATGATAGGCCAAAAATACATTTTTGGAGTATTGCGAAAAATGCAATATTTTCCTTACTATAGTCCAGCTACATATTTGACGAAAAATGTTTTTCCTCTCGAAAAATATTGAAATTATGAGAAGAAGGGTTCTTTGATACGACAAATCGACTGGGGTTGTCCATTTTTCGATAAGATAAATGTTTCAAATATTGGGAGAGCATTTAAGTTAAAAGAAAACATGCCTTCATATAAAAAATAGTACAGATCAAAGTAATGGAAGTATTCATTCAATTTTCTGAGAAAGTATCGTCAAAGGTCCAATCTATGATATAAAAAATCAGGAGTGCTCTAAAATTATGCGATTCAAAAGTAGAGTGCGTCAAACTTGGAGTATCCAATGAAGAGGGTAAAATCAAATATCCATAGTTATTCAAAAATTGATAGAATTAGGGCATTAACAAAGTCACCTATCGATTTTAGATGAAATTTCATCTAATCGAACATGTTTCGAGATGATGATAGGCCAAAAATATATTTTTGGAGTATTGCGAAAAATGCAATAAATTCCTTACTACTACATTTAAGTTAAAAGAAAACATGCCTTCATATAAAAAATAGTACAGACCAAAATAATAGAAGTATTCATTCAATTTTCTGAGAAAGTATCGTCAAAGGTCCAATCTATGTTATAAAAAATCGGGAGTGCTCTAAAATGATGCGATTCAGAAGTAGAGTGCGTCAAACTTGGAGTATCCAATGAAGAGGGTAAAATCAAATATCCATAGTTATTCAAAAATTGATAGAATTAGGGCATTAACAAAGTCACCTATCGATTTTAGATGAAATTTCATTTAATCGAACATGTTTCGAGAGGATGATAGGCCAAAAATATATTCTTGGAGTATTGCGAAAAATGCAATATTTTCCTTACATATTTGACGAAAAATGTTTTTCCTCTCGAAAAATATTGAAATTATGAGCATAAGGGTTCCTTGATACGACAAATCGACTGGTGTTGTCCATTTTTCGATAAGATAAATGTTTCAAATATTAGGAGAGCATTTAAGTTAAAAGAAAACATGCCTTCATTTAAAAAATAGTACAGACCAAAATAATGGAAGTATTCATTCAATTTTCTGAGAAAGTATCGTGAAAGGTCCAATCTATGATATAAAAAATCGGGAGTGCTTTAAAATGATGCGATTCAGAAGTAGAGTGCGTCAAACTTGGAGTATCCAATGAAGAGGGTGAAACCAAATATCCGTAGTTATTCAAAAATTGATAGAATTAGGGCATTAACAAAGTCACCTATCGATTTTAGATGAAATTTCATCTAATCGAACATGTTTCGAGATGATGATAGGCCAAAAATATATTTTTGGAGTATTGCGAAAAATGCAATATTTTCCAGCTACATATTTGACGAAAAATGTTTTTCCTCTCAAAAAATACTGAAATTATGAGAATAAGGATTCTTTGATACGACTAATCGACTGGTGTGGTCCATTTTTCGATAAGATAAATGTTCCAAATATTAGGAGAGCATTCAAGTTAAAAGAAAACATGCCTTCATTTAAAAAATAGTACAGACCAAAATAATGGAAGTATTCATTCAATTTTCTGAGAAAGTATCGTCAAAGGTCCAATCTATGATATAAAAAATCGGGAGTGCTCTAATATGATGCGATTCAGGAGTAGAGTGCGTCAAACTTGGAGTATCCAATGAAGAGGGTAAAAGCAAATATCCATAGTTATTCAAAAATTGATAGAATTAGGGCATTAACAAAGTCACCTATCGATTTTAGATGAAATTTCATCTAATCGAACATGTTTCGAGATGATGATAGGCCAAAAATATATTTTTGGAGTATTGCGAAAAATGCAATAAATTCCTTACTATCTTTATATTTGACGAAAAATGTTTTTCCTCTCAAAAAATACTGAAATTATGAGAATAAAGGTTCTTTGATACGACAAATCGAATGGTGTTGTCCATTTTTAGATTAGATAAATGTTTCAAATATTAGGAGAGCATTTAAGTTAAAAGAAAACATGCCTCCATATAAAAAATAGTACAGACCAAAATAATAGAAGTATTCATTCAATTTTCTGAGAAAGTATCGTCAAAGGTCCAATCTATGTTATAAAAAATCGGGAGTGCTCTAAAATGATGCGATTCAGAAGTAGAGTGCGTCAAACTTGGTGTATCCAATGAAGAGGGTAAAATCAAATATCCATAGTTATTCAAAAATTGATAGAGTTAGGGCATTAACAAAGTCACCTATCGATTTTAGATGAAATTTCATTTAATCGAACATGTTTCGAGAGGATGATAGGCCAAAAATATATTTTTGGAGTATTGCGCAAAATGCAATATTTTCCTTACTATAGTCCAGCTACATATTTGACGAAAAATGTTTTTCCTCTCGAAAAATATTGAAATTATGAGAATAAGGGTTCTTTGATACGACAAATCGACTGGTGTTGTCCATTTTTCGATAAGATGAATGTTTCAAATATTAGGAGAGCATTTAAGTTAAAAGAAAACATTCCTTCGTATAAAAAATAGTACAGACCAAAATAATGGAAGTATTCATTCAATTTTCTGAGAAAGTATCGTCAAAGGTCCAATCTATGATATAAAAAATCAGGAGTGCTCTAAAATTATGCGATTCAAAAGTAGAGTGCGTCAAACTTGGAGTATCCAATGAAGAGGGTAAAATCAAATATCCATAGTTATTCAAAAATTGATAGAATTAGGGCATTAACAAAGTCACCTATCGATTTTAGATGAAATTTCATCTAATCGAACATGTGTCGAGATGATGATAGGCCAAAAATATATTTTTGGAGTATTGCGAAAAATGCAATAAATTCCTTACTATCTACATATTGGACGAAAAATGTTTTTCCTCTCAAAAAATACTGAAATTATGAGAATAAGGGTTCTTTGATACGACAAATCGAATGGTGTTGTCCATTTTTAGATAAGATAAATGTTTCAAATATTAGGAGAGCATTTAAGTTAAAAGAAAACATGCCTTCATATAAAAAATAGTACAGACCAAAATAATAGAAGTATTCATTCAATTTTCTGAGAAAGTATCGTCAAAGGTCCAATCTATGTTATAAAAAATCGGGAGTGCTCTAAAATGATGCGATTCAGAAGTAGAGTGCGTCAAACTTGGAGTATCCAATGAAGAGGGTAAAATCAAATATCCATAGTTATTCAAAAATTGATAGAATTAGGGCATTAACAAAGTCACCTATTGATTTTAGATGAAATTTCATTTAATCGAACATGTTTAGAGATGATGATAGGCCAAAAATATATTTTTGGAGTATTGCGAAAAATGCAATATTTTCCAGCTACATATTTGACGAAAAATGTTTTTCCTCTCGAAAAATATTGAAATTATGAGAATAAGGGTTCTTTGATACGACAAATCGAATGGTGTTGTCCATTTTTAGATAAGATCAATGTTTCAAATATTAGGAGAGCATTTGAGTTAAAAGAAAACATGCCTTCATATAAAAAATAGTACAGACCAAAATAATAGAAGTATTCATTCAATTTTCTGAGAAAGTATCGTCAAAGGTCCAATCTACGATATTTAAAAAATCGGGAGTGCTCTAAAATGATGCGATTCAGGAGTAGAGTGCGTCAAACTTGGAGTATCCAATGAAGAGGGTAAAATCAAATATCCATAGTTATTCAAAAATTGATAGAATTAGGGCATTAACAAAGTCACCTATCGATTTTAGATGGAATTTCATTGATTCGAACATGTTTCGAGAGGATGATAGGCCGAAAATATATTTTTGGAGTATTGCGAAAAATGCAATATTTTCCTTACTATAGTCCAGCTACATATTTGACGAAAAATGTTTTTCCTCTCGAAAAATATTGAAATTATGAGAATAAGGGTTCTTTGATACGACAAATCGAATGGTGTTGTCCATTTTTAGATAAGATAAATGTTTCAAATATTAGGAGAGCATTTAAGTCAAAAGAAAACATGCCTTCATATAAAAAATAGTACAGACCAAAATAATAGAAGTATTCATTCAATTTTCTGAGAAAGTATCGTCAAAGGTCCAATCTATGTTATAAAAAATCGGGAGTGCTCTAAAATGATGCGATTCAGAAGTAGAGTGCGTCAAACTTGGAGTATCCAATGAAGAGGGTAAAATCAAATATCCATAGTTATTCAAAAATTGATAGAATTAGGGCATTAACAAAGTCACCTATCGATTTTAGATGAAATTTCATTTAATCGAACATGTTTCGAGAGGATGATAGGCCAAAAATATATTTTTGGAGTATTGCGAAAAATGCAACATTTTCCTTACATATTTGACGAAAAATGTTTTTTCTCTCGAAAAATATTGAAATTATGAGAATAAGGGTTCCTTGATACGACAAATCGACTGGTGTTGTCCATTTTTCGATAAGATAAATGTTTCAAATATTAGGAGAGCATTTAAGTTAAGAGAAAACATGCCTTCATTTAAAAAATAGTACAGACCAAAATAATGGAAGAATTCATTAAATTTTCTGAGAAAGTATCGTGAAAGGTCCAACCTATGATATAAAAAATCGGGAGTGCTTTAAAATGATGCGATTCAGAAGTAGAGTGCGTCAAACTTGGAGTATCCAATGAAGAGGGTAAAATCAAATATCCGTAGTTATTCAAAAATTGGTAGAATTAGGGCATTAACAAAGTCACCTATCGATTTTAGATGAAATTTCATCTAATCGAACATGTTTCGAGATGATGATAGGCCAAAAATATATTTTTGGAGTATTGCGAAAAATGCAATATTTTCCAGCTACATATTTGACGAAAAATGTTTTTCCTCTCAAAAAATACTGAAATTATGAGAATAAGGATTCTTTGATACGACTAATCGACTGGTGTGGTCCATTTTTCGATAAGATAAATGTTCCAAATATTAGGAGAGCATTTAAGTTAAAAGAAAACATGCCTTCATTTAAAAAATAGTACAGACCAAAATAATGGAAGTATTCATTCAATTTTCTGAGAAAGTATCGTCAAAGGTCCAATCTATGATATAAAAAATCGGGAGTGCTCTAATATGATGCGATTCAGAAGTAGAGTGCGTCAAACTTGGAGTATTCAATGAAGAGGGTAAAATCAAATATCCATAGTTATTCAAAAATTGATAGAATTAGGGCATTAACAAAGTCACCTATCGATTTTAGATGAAATTTCATTTAATCGAACATGTTTCGAGAGGATGATAGGCCAAAAATATATTTTTGGAGTATTGCGAAAAATGCAATATTTTCCTTACTATAGTCCAGCTACATATTTGACGAAAAATGTTTTTCCTCTCGAAAAATATTGAAATTATGAGAATAAGGGTTCTTTGATACGACAAATCGACTGGTGTTGTCCATTTTTCGATAAGATAAATGTTTCAAATATTGGGAGAGCATTTAAGTTAAAAGAAAACATGCCTTCATATAAAAAATAGTACAGACCAAAGTAATGGAAGTATTCATTCAATTTTCTGAGAAAGTATCGTCAAAGGTCCAATCTATGATATAAAAAATCAGGAGTGCTCTAAAATTATGCGATTCAAAAGTAGAGTGCGTCAATCTTGGAGTATCCAATGAAGAGGGTAAAATCAAATATCCATAGTTATTCAAAAATTGATAGAATTAGGGCATTAACAAAGTCACCTATCGATTTTAGATGAAATTTCATTTAATCGAACATGTTTCGAGAGGATGATAGGCCAAAAATATATTTTTGGAGTATTGCGAAAAATGCAATATTTTCCAGCTACATATTTGACGAAAAATGTTTTACCTCTCGAAAAATATTGAAATTATGAGAATAAGGGTTCTTTGATACGACAAATCGAATGGTGTTGTCCATTTTTAGATAAGATAAATGTTTCAAATATTAGGAGAGCATTTGAGTTAAAAGAAAACATGCCTTCATATAAAAAATAGTACAGACCAAAATAATAGAAGTATCCATTCAATTTTCTGAGAAAGTATCGTCAAAGGTCCAATCTATGATATAAAAAATCAGGAGTGCTCTAAAATTATGCGATTCAAAAGTAGAGTGCGTCAAACTTGGAGTATCCAATGAAGAGGGTAAAATCAAATATCCGTAGTTATTCAAAAATTGGTAGAATTAGGGCATTAACAAAGTCACCTATCGATTTTAGATGAAATTTCATCTAATCGAACATGTTTCGAGATGATGATAGGCCAAAAATATATTTTTGGAGTATTGCGAAAAATGCAATATTTTCCAGCTACATATTTGACGAAAAATGTTTTTCCTCTCAAAAAATACTGAAATTATGAGAATAAGGATTCTTTGATACGACTAATCGACTGGTGTGGTCCATTTTTCGATAAGATAAATGTTCCAAATATTAGGAGAGCATTTAAGTTAAAAGAAAACATGCCTTCATTTAAAAAATAGTACAGACCAAAATAATGGAAGTATTCATTCAATTTTCTGAGAAAGTATCGTCAAAGGTCCAATCTATGATATAAAAAATCGGGAGTGCTCTAATATGATGCGATTCAGAAGTAGAGTGCGTCAAACTTGGAGTATCCAATGAAGAGGGTAAAATCAAATATCCATAGGTATTCAAAAATCGATAGAATTAGGGCATTAACAAAGTCACTTATCGATTTTAGATGAAATTTCATTGATTCGAACATGTTTCGAGAGGATGATAGGCCGAAAATATATTTTTGGAGTATTGCGAATAATGCAATATTTTCCTTACTATAGTCCAGCTACATATTTGACGAAAAATGTTTCTCCTCTCGAAAAATACTGAAATTATGAGAATAAGGGTTCTTTGATACGACAAATCGAATGGTGTTGTCCATTTTTAGATAAGATAAATGTTTCAAATATTAGGAGAGCATTTAAGTTAAAAGAAAACATGCCTTCATATAAAAAATAGTACAGACCAAAATAATAGAAGTATTCATTCAATTTTCTGAGAAAGTATCGTCAAAGGTCCAATCTATGTTATAAAAAATCGGGAGTGCTCTAAAATGATGCGATTCAGAAGTAGAGTGCGTCAAACTTGGAGTATCCAATGAAGAGGGTAAAATCAAATATCCATAGTTATTCAAAAATTGATAGAATTAGGGCATTAACAAAGTCACCTATCGATTTTAGATGAAATTTCATTTAATCGAACATGTTTCGAGAGGATGATAGGCCAAAAATATATTTTTGGAGTATTGCGAAAAATGCAACATTTTCCTTACATATTTGACGAAAAATGTTTTTCCTCTCGAAAAATATTGAAATTATGAGAATAAGGGTTCCTTGATACGACAAATCGACTGGTGTTGTCCATTTTTCGATAAGATAAATGTTTCAAATATTAGGAGAGCATTTAAGTTAAGAGAAAACATGCCTTCATTTAAAAACTAGTACAGACCAAAATAATGGAAGTATTCATTCAATTTTCTGAGAAAGTATCGTGAAAGGTCCAATCTATGATATAAAAAATCGGGAGTGCTTTAAAATGATGCGATTCAGAAGTAGAGTGCGTCAAACTTGGAGTATCCAATGAAGAGGGTAAAATCAAATATCCGTAGTTATTCAAAAATTGATAGAATTAGGGCATTAACAAAGTCACCTATCGATTTTAGATGAAATTTCATCTAATCGAACATGTTTCGAGATGATGATAGGCCAAAAATATATTTTTGGAGTATTGCGAAAAATGCAATATTTTCCAGCTACATATTTGACGAAAAATGTTTTTCCTCTCAAAAAATACTGAAATTATGAGAATAAGGATTCTTTGATACGACTAATCGACTGGTGTGGTCCATTTTTCGATAAGATAAATGTTCCAAATATTAGGAGAGCATTTAAGTTAAAAGAAAACATGCCTTCATTTAAAAAATAGTACAGACCAAAATAATGGAAGTATTCATTCAATTTTCTGAGAAAGTATCGTCAAAGGTCCAATCTATGATATAAAAAATCGGGAGTGCTCTAATATGATGCGATTCAGAAGTAGAGTGCGTCAAACTTGGAGTATTCAATGAAGAGGGTAAAATCAAATATCCATAGTTATTCAAAAATTGATAGAATTAGGGCATTAACAAAGTCACCTATCGATTTTAGATGAAATTTCATTTAATCGAACATGTTTCGAGAGGATGATAGGCCAAAAATATATTTTTGGAGTATAGCGAAAAATGCAGTATTTTCCTTACTATAGTCCAGCTACATATTTGACGAAAAATGTTTTTCCTCTCAAAAAATACTGGAATTATGAGAAGAAGGGTTCTTTGATATGACAAATCGACTGGGGTTGTCCATTTTTCGATAAGATAAATGTTTCAAATATTGGGAGAGCATTTAAGTTAAAAGAAAACATGCCTTCATATAAAAAATAGTACAGACCAAAGTAATGGAAGTATTCATTCAATTTTCTGAGAAAGTATCGTCAAAGGTCCAATCTATGATATAAAAAATCAGGAGTGCTCTAAAATTATGCGATTCAAAAGTAGAGTGCGTCAAACTTGGAGTATTCAATGAAGGGGGTAAAATCAAATATCCATAGTTATTCAAAAATTGATAGAATTAGGGCATTAACAAAGTCACCTATCGATTTTAGATGGAATTTCATTTAATCGAACATGTTTCGAGAGGATGATAGGCCAAAAATATATTTTTGGAGTATAGCGAAAAATGCAGTATTTTCCTTACTATAGTCCAGCTACATATTTGACGAAAAATGTTTTTCCTCTCAAAAAATACTGGAATTATGAGAAGAAGGGTTCTTTGATATGACAAATCGACTGGGGTTGTCCATTTTTCGATAAGATAAATGTTTCAAATATTGGGAGAGCATTTAAGTTAAAAGAAAACATGCCTTCATATAAAAAATAGTACAGACCAAAGTAATGGAAGTATTCATTCAATTTTCTGAGAAAGTATCGTCAAAGGTCCAATCTATGATATAAAAAATCAGGAGTGCTCTAAAATTATGCGATTCAAAAGTAGAGTGCGTCAAACTTGGAGTATCCAATGAAGAGGATAAAATCAAATATCCATAGTTATTCAAAAATTGATAGAATTAGGGCATTAACAAAGTCACCTATCGATTTTAGATGGAATTTCATCTAATCGAACATGTTTCGAGATGATGATAGGCCAAAAATATATTTTTGGAGTATTGCGAAAAATGCAATAAATTCCTTACTATCTACATATTTGACGAAAAATGTTTTTCCTCTCAAAAAATACTGAAATTATGAGAATAAGGGTTTTTTGATACGACAAATCGAATGGTGTTGCCCATTTTTAGATAAGATAAATGTTTCAAATATTAGGAGAGCATTTAAGTTAAAAGAAAACATGCCTTCATATAAAAAATAGTACAGACCAAAATAATAGAAGTATTCATTCCATTTTCTGAGAAAGTATCGTCAAAGGTCCAATCTATGTTATAAAAAATCGGGAGTGCTCTAAAATGATGCGACTCAGAAGTAGAGTGCGTCAAACTTGGAGTATCCAATGAAGAGGGTGAAATCAAATATCCATAGTTATTCAAAAATTGATAGAATTAGGGCATTAACAAAGTCACCTATCGATTTTAGATGAAATTTCATTTAATCGAACATGTTTCGAGAGGATGATAGGCCAAAAATATATTTTTGGAGTATTGCGAAAAATGCAATATTTTCCTTACTATAGTCCAGCTACATATTTGACGAAAAATGTTTTTCCTCTCGAAAAATATTGAAATTATGAGAATAAGGGTTCTTCGATACGACAAATCGACTGGTGTTGTCCATTTTTCGATAAGATAAATGTTTCAAATATTAGGAGAGCATTTAAGTTAAAAGAAAACATGCCTTCATATAAAAAATAGTACAGACCAAAATAATGGAAGTATTCATTCAATTTTCTGAAAAAGTATCGTCAAAGGTCCAATCTATGATATAAAAATTCGGGTGCTCCTAAATTATGCGATTCAGAAGTAGAGTGCGTCAAACTTGTAGTATCCAATGAAGAGTGTAAAATCAAATATCCATAGTTATTCAAAAATTGATAGTATTAGGGCATTAACAAAGTCACCTATCGATTTTAGATGAAATTCCATCTAATCGAACATGTTTCGAGATGATGATAGGCCAAAAATATATTTTTGGAGTATTGCGAAAAATGCAATATTTTCCAGCTACATATTTGACGAAAAATGTTTTTCCTCTCAAAAAATACTGAAATTATGAGAATAAGGATTCTTTGATACGACTAATCGACTGGTGTGGTCCATTTTTCGATAAGATAAATGTTCCAAATATTAGGAGAGCATTTAAGTTAAAAGAAAACATGCCTTCATTTAAAAAATAGTACAGACCAAAATAATGGAAGTATTCATTCAATTTTCTGAGAAAGTATCGTCAAAGGTCCAATCTATGATATAAAAAATCGGGAGTGCTCTAATATGATGCGATTCAGAAGTAGAGTGCGTCAAACTTGGAGTATTCAATGAAGAGGGTAAAATCAAATATCCATAAATATTCAAAAATTGATAGAATTAGGGCATTAACAAAGTCACCTATCGATTTTAGATGAAATTTCATTTAATCGAACATGTTTCGAGAGGATGATAGGCCAAAAATATATTTTTGGAGTATTGCGAAAAATGCAATATTTTCCTTACTATAGTCCAGCTACATATTTGACGAAAAATGTTTTTCCTCTCGAAAAATATTGAAATTATGAGAATAAGGGTTCTTTGATACGACAAATCGACTGGTGGTGTCCATTTTTCGATAAGATAAATGTTTCAAATATTGGGAGAGCATTTAAGTTAAAAGAAAACATGCCTTCATATAAAAAATAGTACAGACCAAAGTAATGGAAGTATTCATTCAATTTTCTGAGAAAGTATCGTCAATGGTCCAATCTATGATATAAAAAATCAGGAGTGCTCTAAAATTATGCGATTCAAAAGTAGAGTGCGTCAAACTTGGAGTATTCAATGAAGAGGGTAAAATCAAATATCCATAGTTATTCAAAAATTGATAGAATTAGGGCATTAACAAAGTCACCTATCGATTTTAGATAAAATTTCATTTTATCGAACATGTTTAGAGAGGATGATAGGCCAAAAATATATTTTTGGAGTATAGCGAAAAATGCAGTATTTTCCTTACTATAGTCCAGCTACATATTTGACGAAAAATGTTTTTCCTCTCAAAAAATACTGGAATTATGAGAAGAAGGGTTCTTTGATACGACAAATCGACTGGGGTTGTCCATTTTTCGATAAGATAAATGTTTCAAATATTGGGAGAGCATTTAAGTTAAAAGAAAACATGCCTTCATATAAAAAATTGTACAGACCAAAGTAATGGAAGTATTCATTCAATTTTCTGAGAAAGTATCGTCAAAGGTCCAATCTATGATATAAAAAATCAGGAGTGCTCTAAAATTATGCGATTCAAAAGTAGAGTGCGTCAATCTTGGAGTATCCAATGAAGAGGGTAAAATCAAATATCCATAGTTATTCAAAAATTGATAGAATTAGGGCATTAACAAAGTCACCTATCGATTTAAGATGAAATTTCATTTAATCGAACATGTTTCGAGAGGATGTTAGGCCAAAAATATATTTTTGGAGTATTGCGAAAAATGCAATATTTTCCAGCTACATATTTGACGAAAAATGTTTTTCCTCTCGAAAAATATTGAAATTATGAGAATAAGGGTTCTTTGATACGATAAATCGAATGGTGTTGTCCATTTTTAGATAAGATAAATGTTTCAAATATTAGGAGAGCATTTGAGTTAAAAGAAAACATGCCTTCATATAAAAAATAGTACAGACCAAAATAATAGAAGTATCTATTCAATTTTCTGAGAAAGTATCGTCAAAGGTCCAATCTATGATATAAAAAATCGGGAGTGCTCTAAAATGATGCGATTCAGGAGTAGAGTGCGTCAAACTTGGAGTATCCAATGAAGAGGGTAAAATCAAATATCCATAGGTATTCAAAAATCGATAGAATTAGGGCAATAACAAAGTCACTTATCGATTTTAGATGAAATTTCATTGATTCGAACATGTTTCGAGAGGATGATAGGCCGAAAATATATTTTTGGAGTATTGCGAAAAATGCAATATTTTCCTTACTATAGTCCAGCTACATATTTGACGAAAAATGTTTTTCCTCTCGAAAAATATTGAAATTATGAGAATAAGGGTTCTTTGATACTACAAATCGACTGGTGTTGTCCATTTTTCGATAAGATAAATGTTTCAAATATTAGGAGAGCATTTAAGTTAAAAGAAAACATGCCTTCATATAAAAAATAGTACAGACCAAAATAATGGAAGTATTCATTCAATTTTCTGAGAAAGTATCGTCAAAGGTCCAATCTATGATATAAAAATTCGGGTGCTCTAAAATTATGCGATTCAGAAGTAGAGTGCGTCAAACTTGGAGTATCCAATGAAGAGAGTAAAATCAAATATCCATAGTTATTAAAAAATTGATAGAATTAGGGCATTAACAAAGTCACCTATCGATTTTAGATGAAATTTCATCTAATCGAACATGTTGCGAGATGATGATAGGCCAAAAATATATTTTTGGAGTATTGCGAAAAATGCAATAAATTCCTTACTATATATAGTCCATCTACATATTTGACGAAAAATGTTTTTCCTCTCAAAAAATACTGAAATTATGAGAATAAGGGTTCTTTGATACGACAAATCGAATGGTGTTGTCCATTTTTAGATAAGATAAATGTTTCAAATATTAGGAGAGCATTTGAGTTAAAAGAAAACATGCCTTCATATAAAAAATAGTACAGACCAAAATAATAGAAGTATTCATTCAATTTTCTGAGAAAGTATCGTCAAAGGTCCAATCTATGTTATAAAAAATCGGGAGTGCTCTAAAATGATGCGATTCAGAAGTAGAGTGCGTCGAACTTGGAGTATCCAATGAAGAGGGTAAAATCAAATATCCATAGTTATTCAAAAATTGATAGAATTAGGGCATTAACAAAGTCACCTATCGATTTTAGATGAAATTTCATTGATTCGAACATGTTTCGAGGGGATGATAGGCCGAAAATATATTTTTGGAGTATTGGGAAAAATGCAATATTTTCCTTACTATATATAGTCCAGCTACATATTTGACGAAAAATGTTTTTCCTCTCGAAAAATATTGAAATTATGAGAATAAGGGTTCTTTGATACGACAAATCGAATGGTGTTGTCCATTTTTAGATAAGATAAATGTTTCAAATATTAGGAGAGCATTTAAGTTAAAAGAAAACATGCCTTCATATAAAAAATAGTACAGACCAAAATAATAGAAGTATTCATTCAATTTTCTGAGAAAGTATCGTCAAAGGTCCAATCTATGTTATAAAAAATCGGGAGTGCTCTAAAATGATGCGATTCAGAAGTAGAGTGCGTCAAACTTGGAGTATCCAATGAAGAGGGTAAAATCAAATATCCATAGTTATTCAAAAATTGATAGAATTAGGGCATTAACAAAGTAACCTATCGATTTTAGATGAAATTTCATTTAATCGAACATGTTTCGAGAGGATGATAGGCCAAAAATATATTTTTGGAGTATTGCGAAAAATGCAACATTTTCCTTACATATTTGACGAAAAATGTTTTTCCTCTCGAAAAATATTGAAATTATGAGAATAAGGGTTCCTTGATACGACAAATCGACTGGTGTTGTCCATTTTTCGATAAGATAAATGTTTCAAATATTAGGAGAGCATTTAAGTTAAGAGAAAACATGCCTTCATTTAAAAAATAGTACAGACCAAAATAATGGAAGTATTCATTCAATTTTCTGAGAAAGTATCGTGAAAGGTCCAATCTATGATATAAAAAATCGGGAGTGCTTTAAAATGATGCGATTCAGAAGTAGAGTGCGTCAAACTTGGAGTATCCAATGAAGAGGGTAAAATCAAATATCCGTAGTTATTCAAAAATTGATAGAATTAGGGCATTAACAAAGTCACCTATCGATTTTAGATGATATTTCATCTAATCGAACATGTTTCGAGATGATGATAGGCCAAAAATATATTTTTGGAGTATTGCGAAAAATGCAATATTTTCCTGCTACATATTTGACGAAAAATGTTTTTCCTCTCAAAAAATACTGAAATTATGAGAATAAGGATTCTTTGATACGACTAATCGACTGGTGTGGTCCATTTTTCGATAAGATAAATGTTTCAAATATTGGGAGAGCATTTAAGTTAAAAGAAAACATGCCTTCATATAAAAAATTGTACAGACCAAAGTAATGGAAGTATTCATTCAATTTTCTGAGAAAGTATCGTCAAAGGTCCAATCTATGATATAAAAAATCAGGAGTGCTCTAAAATTATGCGATTCAAAAGTAGAGTGCGTCAATCTTGGAGTATCCAATGAAGAGGGTAAAATCAAATATCCATAGTTATTCAAAAATTGATAGAATTAGGGCATTAACAAAGTCACCTATCGATTTAAGATGAAATTTCATTTAATCGAACATGTTTCGAGAGGATGTTAGGCCAAAAATATATTTTTGGAGTATTGCGAAAAATGCAACATTTTCCTTACATATTTGACGAAAAATGTTTTTCCTCTCGAAAAATATTGAAATTATGAGAATAAGGGTTCCTTGATACGACAAATCGACTGGTGTTGTCCATTTTTAGATAAGATAAATGTTTCAAATATTAGGAGAGCATTTAAGTTAAAAGAAAACATGCCTTCATATAAAAAATAGTACAGACCAAAATAATAGAAGTATTCATTCAATTTTCTGAGAAAGTATCGTCAAAGTTCCAATCTATGTTATAAAAAATCGGGAGTGCTCTAAAATGATGCGATTCAGAAGTAGAGTGCGTCAAACTTGGAGTATCCAATGAAGAGGGTAAAATCAAATATCCATAGTTATTCAAAAATTGATAGAATTAGGGCATTAACAAAGTAACCTATCGATTTTAGATGAAATTTCATTTAATCGAACATGTTTCGAGAGGATGATAGGCCAAAAATATATTTTTGGAGTATTGCGAAAAATGCAACATTTTCCTTACATATTTGACGAAAAATGTTTTTCCTCTCGAAAAATATTGAAATTATGAGAATAAGGGTTCCTTGATACGACAAATCGACTGGTGTTGTCCATTTTTCGATAAGATAAATGTTTCAAATATTAGGAGAGCATTTAAGTTAAGAGAAAACATGCCTTCATTTAAAAAATAGTACAGACCAAAATAATGGAAGTATTCATTCAATTTTCTGAGAAAGTATCGTGAAAGGTCCAATCTATGATATAAAAAATCGGGAGTGCTTTAAAATGATGCGATTCAGAAGTAGAGTGCGTCAAACTTGGAGTATCCAATGAAGAGGGTAAAATCAAATATCCGTAGTTATTCAAAAATTGATAGAATTAGGGCATTAACAAAGTCACCTATCGATTTTAGATGATATTTCATCTAATCGAACATGTTTCGAGATGATGATAGGCCAAAAATATATTTTTGGAGTATTGCGAAAAATGCAATATTTTCCTGCTACATATTTGACGAAAAATGTTTTTCCTCTCAAAAAATACTGAAATTATGAGAATAAGGATTCTTTGATACGACTAATCGACTGGTGTGGTCCATTTTTCGATAAGATAAATGTTTCAAATATTGGGAGAGCATTTAAGTTAAAAGAAAACATGCCTTCATATAAAAAATTGTACAGACCAAAGTAATGGAAGTATTCATTCAATTTTCTGAGAAAGTATCGTCAAAGGTCCAATCTATGATATAAAAAATCAGGAGTGCTCTAAAATTATGCGATTCAAAAGTAGAGTGCGTCAATCTTGGAGTATCCAATGAAGAGGGTAAAATCAAATATCCATAGTTATTCAAAAATTGATAGAATTAGGGCATTAACAAAGTCACCTATCGATTTAAGATGAAATTTTATTTAATCGAACATGTTTCGAGAGGATGTTAGGCCAAAAATATATTTTTGGAGTATTGCGAAAAATGCAATATTTTCCAGCTACATATTTGACGAAAAATGTTTTTCCTCTCGAAAAATATTGAAATTATGAGAATAAGGGTTCTTTGATACGATAAATCGAATGGTGTTGTCCATTTTTAGATAAGATAAATGTTTCAAATATTAGGAGAGCATTTGAGTTAAAAGAAAACATGCCTTCATATAAAAAATAGTACAGACCAAAATAATAGAAGTATCCATTCAATTTTCTGAGAAAGTATCGTCAAAGGTCCAATCTATGATATAAAAAATCGGGAGTGCTCTAAAATGATGCGATTCAGGAGTAGAGTGCGTCAAACTTGGAGTATCCAATGAAGAGGGTAAAATCAAATATCCATAGGTATTCAAAAATCGATAGAATTAGGGCAATAACAAAGTCACTTATCGATTTTAGATGAAATTTCATTGATTCGAACATGTTTCGAGAGGATGATAGGCCGAAAATATATTTTTGGAGTATTGCGAAAAATGCAATATTTTCCTTACTATAGTCCAGCTACATATTTGACGAAAAATGTTTTTCCTCTCGAAAAATATTGAAATTATGAGAATAAGGGTTCTTTGATACTACAAATCGACTGGTGTTGTCCATTTTTCGATAAGATAAATGTTTCAAATATTAGGAGAGCATTTAAGTTAAAAGAAAACATGCCTTCATATAAAAAATAGTACAGACCAAAATAATGGAAGTATTCATTCAATTTTCTGAGAAAGTATCGTCAAAGGTCCAATCTATGATATAAAAATTCGGGTGCTCTAAAATTATGCGATTCAGAAGTAGAGTGCGTCAAACTTGGAGTATCCAATGAAGAGAGTAAAATCAAATATCCATAGTTATTAAAAAATTGATAGAATTAGGGCATTAACAAAGTCACCTATCGATTTTAGATGAAATTTCATCTAATCGAACATGTTGCGAGATGATGATAGGCCAAAAATATATTTTTGGAGTATTGCGAAAAATGCAATAAATTCCTTACTATAGTCCATCTACATATTTGACGAAAAATGTTTTTCCTCTCAAAAAATACTGAAATTATGAGAATAAGGGTTCTTTGATACGACAAATCGAATGGTGTTGTCCATTTTTAGATAAGATAAATGTTTCAAATATTAGGAGAGCATTTGAGTTAAAAGAAAACATGCCTTCATATAAAAAATAGTACAGACCAAAATAATAGAAGTATTCATTCAATTTTCTGAGAAAGTATCGTCAAAGGTCCAATCTATGTTATAAAAAATCGGGAGTGCTCTAAAATGATGCGATTCAGAAGTAGAGTGCGTCGAACTTGGAGTATCCAATGAAGAGGGTAAAATCAAATATCCATAGTTATTCAAAAATTGATAGAATTAGGGCATTAACAAAGTCACCTATCGATTTTAGATGAAATTTCATTGATTCGAACATGTTTCGAGGGGATGATAGGCCGAAAATATATTTTTGGAGTATTGGGAAAAATGCAATATTTTCGTTACTATATATAGTCCAGCTACATATTTGACGAAAAATGTTTTTCCTCTCGAAAAATATTGAAATTATGAGAATAAGGGTTCTTTGATACCACAAATCGAATGGTGTTGTCCATTTTTAGATAAGATAAATGTTTCAAATATTAGGAGAGCATTTAAGTTAAAAGAAAACATGCCTTCATATAAAAAATAGTACAGACCAAAATAATAGAAGTATTCATTCAATTTTCTGAGAAAGTATCGTCAAAGGTCCAATCTATGTTATAAAAAATCGGGAGTGCTCTAAAATGATGCGATTCAGAAGTAGAGTGCGTCAAACTTGGAGTATCCAATGAAGAGGGTAAAATCAAATATCCATAGTTATTCAAAAATTGATAGAATTAGGGCATTAACAAAGTAACCTATCGATTTTAGATGAAATTTCATTTAATCGAACATGTTTCGAGAGGATGATAGGCCAAAAATATATTTCTGGAGTATTGCGAAAAATGCAACATTTTCCTTACATATTTGACGAAAAATGTTTTTCCTCTCGAAAAATATTGAAATTATGAGAATAAGGGTTCCTTGATACGACAAATCGACTGGTGTTGTCCATTTTTCGATAAGATAAATGTTTCAAATATTAGGAGAGCATTTAAGTTAAGAGAAAACATGCCTTCATTTAAAAAATAGTACAGACCAAAATAATGGAAGTATTCATTCAATTTTCTGAGAAAGTATCGTGAAAGGTCCAATCTATGATATAAAAAATCGGGAGTGCTTTAAAATGATGCGATTCAGAAGTAGAGTGCGTCAAACTTGGAGTATCCAATGAAGAGGGTAAAATCAAATATCCGTAGTTATTCAAAAATTGATAGAATTAGGGCATTAACAAAGTCACCTATCGATTTTAGATGATATTTCATCTAATCGAACATGTTTCGAGATGATGATAGGCCAAAAATATATTTTTGGAGTATTGCGAAAAATGCAATATTTTCCTGCTACATATTTGACGAAAAATGTTTTTCCTCTCAAAAAATACTGAAATTATGAGAATAAGGATTCTTTGATACGACTAATCGACTGGTGTGGTCCATTTTTCGATAAGATAAATGTTCCAAATATTAGGAGAGCATTTAAGTTAAAAGAAAACATGCCTTCATTTAAAAAATAGTACAGACCAAAATAATGGAAGTATTCATTCAATTTTCTGAGAAAGTATCGTCAAAGGTCCAATCTATGACATAAAAAATCGGGAGTGCTCTAATATGATGCGATTCAGAAGTAGAGTGCGTCAAACTTGGAGTATTCAATGAAGAGGGTAAAATCAAATATCCATAGTTATTCAAAAATTGATAGAATTAGGGCATTAACAAAGTCACCTATCGATTTTAGATGAAATTTCATTTAATCGAACATGTTTCGAGAGGATGATAGGCCAAAAATATATTTTTGGAGTATTGCGAAAAATGCAAATTTTCCTTACTATAGTCCAGCTACATATTTGACGAAAAATGTTTTTCCTCTCGAAAAATATTGAAATTATGATAATAAGGGTTCTTTGATACGACAAATCGACTGGTGTTGTCCATTTTTCGATAAGATGAATGTTTCAAATATTGGGAGAGCATTTAAGTTAAAAGAAAACATGCCTTCATATAAAAAATAGTACAGACCAAAGTAATGGAAGTATTCATTCAATTTTCTGAGAAAGTATCGTCAAAGGTCCAATCTATGATATAAAAAATCAGGAGTGCTCTAAAATTATGCGATTCAAAAGTAGAGTGCGTCAAACTTGGAGTAATCAATGAAGAGGGTAAAATCAAATATCCATAGTTATTCAAAAATTGATAGAATTAGGGCATTAACAAAGTCACCTATCGATTTTAGATGGAATTTCATTTAATCGAACTCGTTTCGAGAGGATGATAGGCCAAAAATATATTTTTGGAGTATAGCGAAAAATGCAGTATTTTCCTTACTATAGTCCAGCTACATATTTGACGAAAAATGTTTTTCCTCTCAAAAAATACTGGAATTATGAGAAGAAGGGTTCTTTGATACGACAAATCGACTGGGGTGGTCCATTTTTCGATAAGATAAATGTTTCAAATATTGGTAGAGCATTTAAGTTAAAAGAAAACATGACTTCATATAAAAAATAGTACAGACCAAAGTAATGGAAGTATTCATTCAATTTTCTGAGAAAGTATCGTCAAAGGTCCAATCTATGATATAAAAAATCAGGAGTGCTCTAAAATTATGCGATTCAAAAGTAGAGTGCGTCAAACTTGGAGTATCCAATGAAGAGGGTAAAATCAAATATCCATAGTTATTCAAAAATTGATAGAATTAGGGCATTAACAAAGTCACCTATCGATTTTAGATGGAATTTCATCTAATCGAACATGTTTCGAGATGATGATAGGCCAAAAATATATTTTTGGAGTATTGCGAAAAATGCAATAAATTCCTTACTATCTACATATTTGACGAAAAATGTTTTTCCTCTCAAAAAATACTGAAATTATGAGAATAAGGGTTTTTTGATACGATAAATCGAATGGTGTTGTCCATTTTTAGATAAGATAAATGTTTCAAATATTAGGAGAGCATTTGAGTTAAAAGAAAACATGCCTTCATATAAAAAATAGTACAGACCAAAATAATAGAAGTATCCATTCAATTTTCTGAGAAAGTATCGTCAAAGGTCCAATCTATGATATAAAAAATCGGGAGTGCTCTAAAATGATGCGATTCAGGAGTAGAGTGCGTCAAACTTGGAGTATCCAATGAAGAGGGTAAAATCAAATATCCATAGGTATTCAAAAATCGATAGAATTAGGGCAATAACAAAGTCACTTATCGATTTTAGATGAAATTTCATTGATTCGAACATGTTTCGAGAGGATGATAGGCCGAAAATATATTTTTGGAGTATTGCGAAAAATGCAATATTTTCCTTACTATAGTCCAGCTACATATTTGACGAAAAATGTTTTTCCTCTCGAAAAATATTGAAATTATGAGAATAAGGGTTCTTTGATACTACAAATCGACTGGTGTTGTCCATTTTTCGATAAGATAAATGTTTCAAATATTAGGAGAGCATTTAAGTTAAAAGAAAACATGCCTTCATATAAAAAATAGTACAGACCAAAATAATGGAAGTATTCATTCAATTTTCTGAGAAAGTATCGTCAAAGGTCCAATCTATGATATAAAAATTCGGGTGCTCTAAAATTATGCGATTCAGAAGTAGAGTGCGTCAAACTTGGAGTATCCAATGAAGAGAGTAAAATCAAATATCCATAGTTATTAAAAAATTGATAGAATTAGGGCATTAACAAAGTCACCTATCGATTTTAGATGAAATTTCATCTAATCGAACATGTTGCGAGATGATGATAGGCCAAAAATATATTTTTGGAGTATTGCGAAAAATGCAATAAATTCCTTACTATAGTCCATCTACATATTTGACGAAAAATGTTTTTCCTCTCAAAAAATACTGAAATTATGAGAATAAGGGTTCTTTGATACGACAAATCGAATGGTGTTGTCCATTTTTAGATAAGATAAATGTTTCAAATATTAGGAGAGCATTTGAGTTAAAAGAAAACATGCCTTCATATAAAAAATAGTACAGACCAAAATAATAGAAGTATTCATTCAATTTTCTGAGAAAGTATCGTCAAAGGTCCAATCTATGTTATAAAAAATCGGGAGTGCTCTAAAATGATGCGATTCAGAAGTAGAGTGCGTCGAACTTGGAGTATCCAATGAAGAGGGTAAAATCAAATATCCATAGTTATTCAAAAATTGATAGAATTAGGGCATTAACAAAGTCACCTATCGATTTTAGATGAAATTTCATTGATTCGAACATGTTTCGAGGGGATGATAGGCCGAAAATATATTTTTGGAGTATTGGGAAAAATGCAATATTTTCGTTACTATATATAGTCCAGCTACATATTTGACGAAAAATGTTTTTCCTCTCGAAAAATATTGAAATTATGAGAATAAGGGTTCTTTGATACCACAAATCGAATGGTGTTGTCCATTTTTAGATAAGATAAATGTTTCAAATATTAGGAGAGCATTTAAGTTAAAAGAAAACATGCCTTCATATAAAAAATAGTACAGACCAAAATAATAGAAGTATTCATTCAATTTTCTGAGAAAGTATCGTCAAAGGTCCAATCTATGTTATAAAAAATCGGGAGTGCTCTAAAATGATGCGATTCAGAAGTAGAGTGCGTCAAACTTGGAGTATCCAATGAAGAGGGTAAAATCAAATATCCATAGTTATTCAAAAATTGATAGAATTAGGGCATTAACAAAGTAACCTATCGATTTTAGATGAAATTTCATTTAATCGAACATGTTTCGAGAGGATGATAGGCCAAAAATATATTTCTGGAGTATTGCGAAAAATGCAACATTTTCCTTACATATTTGACGAAAAATGTTTTTCCTCTCGAAAAATATTGAAATTATGAGAATAAGGGTTCCTTGATACGACAAATCGACTGGTGTTGTCCATTTTTCGATAAGATAAATGTTTCAAATATTAGGAGAGCATTTAAGTTAAGAGAAAACATGCCTTCATTTAAAAAATAGTACAGACCAAAATAATGGAAGTATTCATTCAATTTTCTGAGAAAGTATCGTGAAAGGTCCAATCTATGATATAAAAAATCGGGAGTGCTTTAAAATGATGCGATTCAGAAGTAGAGTGCGTCAAACTTGGAGTATCCAATGAAGAGGGTAAAATCAAATATCCGTAGTTATTCAAAAATTGATAGAATTAGGGCATTAACAAAGTCACCTATCGATTTTAGATGATATTTCATCTAATCGAACATGTTTCGAGATGATGATAGGCCAAAAATATATTTTTGGAGTATTGCGAAAAATGCAATATTTTCCTGCTACATATTTGACGAAAAATGTTTTTCCTCTCAAAAAATACTGAAATTATGAGAATAAGGATTCTTTGATACGACTAATCGACTGGTGTGGTCCATTTTTCGATAAGATAAATGTTCCAAATATTAGGAGAGCATTTAAGTTAAAAGAAAACATGCCTTCATTTAAAAAATAGTACAGACCAAAATAATGGAAGTATTCATTCAATTTTCTGAGAAAGTATCGTCAAAGGTCCAATCTATGACATAAAAAATCGGGAGTGCTCTAATATGATGCGATTCAGAAGTAGAGTGCGTCAAACTTGGAGTATTCAATGAAGAGGGTAAAATCAAATATCCATAGTTATTCAAAAATTGATAGAATTAGGGCATTAACAAAGTCACCTATCGATTTTAGATGAAATTTCATTTAATCGAACATGTTTCGAGAGGATGATAGGCCAAAAATATATTTTTGGAGTATTGCGAAAAATGCAAATTTTCCTTACTATAGTCCAGCTACATATTTGACGAAAAATGTTTTTCCTCTCGAAAAATATTGAAATTATGATAATAAGGGTTCTTTGATACGACAAATCGACTGGTGTTGTCCATTTTTCGATAAGATGAATGTTTCAAATATTGGGAGAGCATTTAAGTTAAAAGAAAACATGCCTTCATATAAAAAATAGTACAGACCAAAGTAATGGAAGTATTCATTCAATTTTCTGAGAAAGTATCGTCAAAGGTCCAATCTATGATATAAAAAATCAGGAGTGCTCTAAAATTATGCGATTCAAAAGTAGAGTGCGTCAAACTTGGAGTAATCAATGAAGAGGGTAAAATCAAATATCCATAGTTATTCAAAAATTGATAGAATTAGGGCATTAACAAAGTCACCTATCGATTTTAGATGGAATTTCATTTAATCGAACTCGTTTCGAGAGGATGATAGGCCAAAAATATATTTTTGGAGTATAGCGAAAAATGCAGTATTTTCCTTACTATAGTCCAGCTACATATTTGACGAAAAATGTTTTTCCTCTCAAAAAATACTGGAATTATGAGAAGAAGGGTTCTTTGATACGACAAATCGACTGGGGTGGTCCATTTTTCGATAAGATAAATGTTTCAAATATTGGTAGAGCATTTAAGTTAAAAGAAAACATGACTTCATATAAAAAATAGTACAGACCAAAGTAATGGAAGTATTCATTCAATTTTCTGAGAAAGTATCGTCAAAGGTCCAATCTATGATATAAAAAATCAGGAGTGCTCTAAAATTATGCGATTCAAAAGTAGAGTGCGTCAAACTTGGAGTATCCAATGAAGAGGGTAAAATCAAATATCCATAGTTATTCAAAAATTGATAGAATTAGGGCATTAACAAAGTCACCTATCGATTTTAGATGGAATTTCATCTAATCGAACATGTTTCGAGATGATGATAGGCCAAAAATATATTTTTGGAGTATTGCGAAAAATGCAATAAATTCCTTACTATCTACATATTTGACGAAAAATGTTTTTCCTCTCAAAAAATACTGAAATTATGAGAATAAGGGTTTTTTGATACGACAAATCGAATGGTGTTGCCCATTTTTAGATAAGATAAATGTTTCAAATATTAGGAGAGCATTTAAGTTAAAAGAAAACATGCCTTCATATAAAAAATAGTACAGACCAAAATAATAGAAGTATTCATTCCATTTTCTAAGAAAGTATCGTCAAAGGTCCAATCTATGTTATAAAAAATCGGGAGTGCTCTAAAATGATGCGATTCAGAAGTAGAGTGCGTCAAACTTGGAGTATCCAATGAAGAGGGTAAAATCAAATATCCATAGTTATTCAAAAATTGATAGAATTAGGGCATTAACAAAGTCACCTATCGATTTTAGATGAAATTTCATTTAATCGAACATGTTTCGAGAGGATGATAGGCCAAAAATATATTTTTGGAGTATTGCGAAAAATGCAATATTTTCCTTACTATAGTCCAGCTACATATTTGACGAAAAATGTTTTTCCTCTCGAAAAATATTGAAATTATGAGAATAAGGGTTCTTTGATACGACAAATCGACTGGTGTTGTCCATTTTTCGATAAGATAAATGTTTCAAATATTAGGAGAGCATTTAAGTTAAAAGAAAACATGCCTTCATATAAAACATAGTACAGACCAAAATAATGGAAGTATGCATTCAATTTTCTGAAAAAGTATCGTCAAAGGTCCAATCTATGATATAAAAATTCGGGTGCTCCTAAATTATGCGATTCAGAAGTAGAGTGCGTCAAACTTGTAGTATCCAATGAAGAGGGTAAAATCAAATATCCATAGTTATTCAAAAATTGATAGAATTAGGGCATTAACAAAGTCACCTATCGATTTTAGATGAAAGTTCATCTAATCGAACATGTTTCGAGATGATGATAGGCCAAAAATATATTTTTGGAGTATTGCGAAAAATGCAATAAATTCCTTACTATAGTCCATCTACATATTTGACGAAAAATGTTTTTCCTCTCAAAAAATACTGAAATTATGAGAATAAGGGTTCTTTGATACGACAAATCGACAAAAATTGATAGAATTAGGGCATCAACAAAGTCACCTATCGATTTTAGATGAAATTTCATCTAATCGAACATGTTTCGAGAGGATGATAGGCCAAAAATATATTTTTGGAGTATTGCGAAAAATGCAATATTTTCCTTACTATAGTCCAGCTACATATTTGACGAAAAATGTTTTTCCTCTCAAAAAATACTGAAATTATGCGAATAAGGGTTCTTTGATACGACAAATCGACTGGTGTTGTCCATTTTTCGATAAGATGAATGTTTCAAATATTAGGAGAGCATTTACGTTAAAAGAAAACATGCCTTCATATAAAAAATAGTACAGACCAAAATAATGGAAGTATTCATTCAATTTTCCGAGAAAGTATCGTGAAAGGTCCAATCTATGATTTAAAAAATCAGGAGTGCTCTAAAATTATGCGATTCAGAAGTAGAGTGCGTCAAACTTGGAGTATCCAATGAAGAGGGTAAAATCAAATATCCATAGTTATTCAAAAATTTATAGGATTAGGGAATTAACAAAGTCACCTATCGATTTTAGATGAAATTTCATCTAATCGAACATGTTTCGAGATGATGATAGGCCAAAAACATATTTTTGGTGTATTGCGAAAAATGCAATAAATTCCTTACTATAGTCCATCTACATATTTGACGAAAAATGTTTTTCCTCTCAAAAAATACTGAAATTATGAGAATAAGGGTTCTTTGATACGACAAATCGACAAAAATTGATAGAATTAGGGCATCAACAAAGTCACCTATCGATTTTAGATGAAATTTCATCTAATCGAACATGTTTCGAGAGGATGATAGGCCAAAAATATATTTTTGGAGTATTGCGAAAAATGCAATATTTTCCTTACTATAGTCCAGCTACATATTTGACGAAAAATGTTTTTCCTCTCAAAAAATACTGAAATTATGAGAATGAGGATTCTTTGAAACGACAAATCGACTGGTGTTGTCCATTTTTCGATAAGATGAATGTTTCAAATATTAGGAGAGCATTTACGTTAAAAGAAAACATGCCTTCATATAAAAAATAGTACAGACCAAAATAATAGGAGTATTCATTCAATTTTCTGAGAAAGTATCGACAAAGGTCCAATCTATGTTATAAAAAATCGGGAGTGCTCTAAAATGATGCGATTCAGAAGTAGAGTGCGTCAAACTTGGAGTATCCAATGAAGAGGGTAAAATCAAATATCCATAGTTATTCAAAAATTGATAGAATTAGAGCATTAACAAAGTCACCTATCGATTTTAGATGAAATTTCATTTAATCGAACATGTTTCGAGAGGATGATAGGCCAAAAATATATTTTTGGAGTATTGCGAAAAATGCAATATTTTCCTTACTATAGTCCAGCTACATATTTGACGAAAAATGTTTTTCCTCTCAAAAAATACTGAAATTATGAGAATGAGGATTCTTTGAAACGACAAATCGACTGGTGTTGTCCATTTTTCGATAAGATGAATGTTTCAAATATTAGGAGAGCATTTACGTTAAAAGAAAACATGCCTTCATATAAAAAATAGTACAGACCAAAATAATGGAAGTATTCATTCAATTTTCCGAGAAAGTATCGTGAAAGGTCCAATCTATGATTTAAAAAATCAGGAGTGCTCTAAAATTATGCGATTCAGAAGTAGAGTGCATCAAACTTGGAGTATCCAATGAAGAGGGTAAAATCAAATATCCATAGTTATTCAAAAATTTATAGGATTAGGGAATTAACAAAGTCACCTATCGATTTTAGATGAAATTTCATCTAATCGAACATGTTTCGAGATGATGATAGGCCAAAAATATATTTTTGGTGTATTGCGAAAAATGCAATAAATTCCTTACTATAGTCCATCTACATATTTGACGAAAAATGTTTTTCCTCTCAAAAAATACTGAAATTATGAGAATAAGGGTTCTTTGATACGACAAATCGACAAAAATTGATAGAATTAGGGCATCAACAAAGTCACCTATCGATTTTAGATGAAATTTCATCTAATCGAACATGTTTCGAGAGGATGATAGGCCAAAAATATATTTTTGGAGTATTGCGAAAAATGCAATATTTTCCTTACTATAGTCCAGCTACATATTTGACGAAAAATGTTTTTCCTCTCAAAAAATACTGAAATTATGAGAATGAGGATTCTTTGAAACGACAAATCGATTAGGAGAGCATTTACGTTAAAAGAAAACATGCCTTCATATAAAAAATAGTACAGACCAAAATAATGGAAGTATTCATTCAATTTTCCGAGAAAGTATCGTCAAAGGTCCAATCTATGATTTAAAAAATCAGGAGTGCTCTAAAATTATGCGATTCAGAAGTAGAGTGCGTCAAACTTGGAGTATCCAATGAAGAGGGTAAAATCAAATATCCATAGTTATTCAAAAATTGATAGAATTAGGGCATTAACAAAGTCACCTATCGATTTTAGATGAAATTTCATCTAATCGAACATGTTTCGAGAGGATGATAGGCCAAAAATATATTTTTGGAGTATTGCGAAAAATGCAATATTTTCCTTACTATAGTCCAGCTACATATTTGACGAAAAATACTGAAATTATGAGAATGAGGATTCTTTGAAACGACAAATCGACTGGTGTTGTCCATTTTTCGATAAGATGAATGTTTCAAATATTAGGAGAGCATTTACGTTAAAAGAAAACATGCCTTCATATAAAAAATAGTACAGACCAAAATAATAGGAGTATTCATTCAATTTTCTGAGAAAGTATCGACAAAGGTCCAATCTATGTTATAAAAAATCGGGAGTGCTCTAAAATGATGCGATTCAGAAGTAGAGTGCGTCAAACTTGGAGTATCCAATGAAGAGGGTAAAATCAAATATCCATAGTTATTCAAAAATTGATAGAATTAGAGCATTAACAAAGTCACCTATCGATTTTAGATGAAATTTCATTTAATCGAACATGTTTCGAGAGGATGATAGGCCAAAAATATATTTTTGGAGTATTGCGAAAAATGCAATATTTTCCTTACTATAGTCCAGCTACATATTTGACGAAAAATGTTTTTCCTCTCAAAAAATACTGAAATTATGAGAATGAGGATTCTTTGAAACGACAAATCGACTGGTGTTGTCCATTTTTCGATAAGATAAATGTTTCAAATATTAGGAGAGCATTTAAGTTAAGAGAAAACATGCCTTCATTTAAAAAATAGTACAGACCAAAATAATGGAAGTATTCATTCAATTTTCTGAGAAAGTATCGTGAAAGGTCCAATCTATGATATAAAAAATCGGGAGTGCTTTAAAATGATGCGATTCAGAAGTAGAGTGCGTCAAACTTGGAGTATCCAATGAAGAGGGTAAAATCAAATATCCGTAGTTATTCAAAAATTGATAGAATTAGGGCATTAACAAAGTCACCTATCGATTTTAGATGAAATTCCATCTAATCGAACATGTTTCGAGATGATGATAGGCCAAAAATATATTTTTGGAGTATTGCGAAAAATGCAATATTTTCCAGCTACATATTTGACGAAAAATGTTTTTCCTCTCAAAAAATACTAAAATTATGAGGATAAGGGTTCTTTGATACGACAAATCGACTGGTGTTGTCCATTTTTCGATAAGATAAATGTTTCAAATATTAGGAGAGCATTTAAGTTAAAAGAAAACATGCCTTCATATAAAAAATAGTACAGACCAAAATAATGGAAGTATTCATTCAATTTTCTGAGAAAGTATCGTCAAAGGTCCAATCTATGATATAAAAATTCGGGTGCTCTGAAATTATGCGATTCAGAAGTAGAGTGCGTCAAACTTGGAGTATCCAATGAAAAGGGGAAAATCAAATATCCATAGTTATTCAAAAATTGATAGAATTAGGGCATTCACAAAGTCACCTATCGATTTTAGATGAAATTTTATCTAATCGAACATGTTTCGAGATAATGATAGGCCAAAAATATATTTTTGGAGTATTGCGAAAAATGCAATAAATTCCTTACTATATATAGTCCAGCTACACATTTGACGAAAAATGTTTTTCCTCTCAAAAAATAATGAAATTATGAGAATAAGGGTTCTTTGATACGACAAATCGACAAAAATTGATAGAATTAGGGCATCAACAAAGTCACCTATCGATTTTAGATGAAATTTCATCTAATCGAACATGTTTCGAGAGGATGATAGGCCAAAAATATATTTTTGGAGTATTGCGAAAAATGCAATATTTTCCTTACTATAGTCCATCTACATATTTGACGAAAAATGTTTTTCCTCTCAAAAAATACTGAAATTATGAGAATAAGGGTTCTTTGATACGACAAATCGAATGGTGTTGTCCATTTTTAGATAAGATAAATGTTTCAAATATTAGGAGAGCATTTAAGTTAAAAGAAAACATGCCTTCATATAAAAAATAGTACAGACCAAAATAATAGAAGTATTCATTCAATTTTCTGAGAAAGTATCGTCAAAGGTCCAATCTATGTTATAAAAAATCGGGAGTGCTCTAAAATGATGCGATTCAGAAGTAGAGTGCGTCAAACTTGGAGTATCCAATGAAGAGGGTAAAATCAAATATCCATAGTTATTCAAAAATTGATAGAATTAGGGCATTAACAAAGTCACCTATCGATTTTAGATGAAATTTCATTTAATCGAACATGTTTCGAGAGGATGATAGGCCAAAAATATATTTTTGGAGTATTGCGAAAAATGCAACATTTTCCTTACATATTTGACGAAAAATGTTTTTCCTCTCGAAAAATATTGAAATTATGAGAATAAGGGTTCCTTGATACGACAAATCGACTGGTGTTGTCCATTTTTCGATAAGATAAATGTTTCAAATATTAGGAGAGCATTTAAGTTAAGAGAAAACATGCCTTCATTTAAAAAATAGTACAGACCAAAATAATGGAAGTATTCATTCAATTTTCTGAGAAAGTATCGTGAAAGGTCCAATCTATGATATAAAAAATCGGGAGTGCTTTAAAATGATGCGATTCAGAAGTAGAGTGCGTCAAACTTGGAGTATCCAATGAAGAGGGTAAAATCAAATATCCGTAGTTATTCAAAAATTGATAGAATTAGGGCATTAACAAAGTCACCTATCGATTTTAGATGAAATTTCATCTAATCGAACATGTTTCGAGATGATGATAGGCCAAAAATATATTTTTGGAGTATTGCGAAAAATGCAATATTTTCCAGCTACATATTTGACGAAAAAAGTTTTTCCTCTCAAAAAATACTGAAATTATGAGAATAAGGATTCTTTGATACGACTAATCGACAGGTGTGGTCCATTTTTCGATAAGATAAATGTTCCAAATATTAGGAGAGCATTTAAGTTAAAAGAAAACATGCCTTCATTTAAAAAATAGTACAGACCAAAATAATGGAAGTGTCCATTCAATTTTCTGAGAAAGTATCGTCAAAGGTCCAATCTATGATATAAAAAATCGGGAGTGCTCTAATATGATGCGATTCAGAAGTAGAGTGCGTCAAACTTGGAGTATTCAATGAAGAGGGTAAAATCAAATATCCATAGTTATTCAAAAATTGATAGAATTAGGGCATTAACAAAGTCACCTATCGATTTTAGATGAAATTTCATTTAATCGAACATGTTTCGAGAGGATGATAGGCCAAAAATATATTTTTGGAGTATTGCGAAAAATGCAATATTTTCCTTACTATAGTCCAGCTACATATTTGACGAAAAATGTTTTTCCTCTCGAAAAATATTGAAATAATGATAATAAGGGTCCTTTGATACGACAAATCGACTGGTGTTGTCCATTTTTCGATAAGATAAATGTTTCAAATATTGGGAGAGCATTTAAGTTAAAAGAAAACATGCCTTCATATAAAAAATAGTACAGACCAAAGTAATGGAAGTATTCATTCAATTTTCCGAGAAAGTATCGTCGAAGGTCCAATCTATGATATAAAAAATCAGGAGTGCTCTAAAATTATGCGATTCAGAAGTAGAGTGCGTCAAACTTGGAGTATCCAATGAAGAGGGTAAAATAAAATATCCATAGTTATTCAAAAATTGATAGGACTAGGGCATTAACAAAGTCACCTATCGATTTTAGATGAAATTTCATCTAATCGAACATGTTTCGAGATGATGATAGGCCAAAAATATATTTTTGGAGTATTGCGAAAAATGCAATAAATTCCTTACTATAGTCCATCTACATATTTGACGAAAAATGTTTTTCCTCTCAAAAAATACTGAAATTATGAGAATAAGGGTTCTTTGAAACGACAAATCGACTGGTGTTGTCCATTTTTCGATAAGATGAATGTTTCAAATATTAGGAGAGCATTTACGTTAAAAGAAAACATGCCTTCATATAAAAAATAGTACAGACCAAAATAATGGAAGTATTCATTCAATTTTCCGAGAAAGTATCGTCGAAGGTCCAATCTATGATTTGAAAAATCAGGAGTGCTCTAAAATTATGCGATTCAGAAGTAGAGTGCGTCAAACTTGGAGTATCCAATGAAGAGGGTAAAATAAAATATCCATAGTTATTCAAAAATTGATAGGACTAGGGCATTAACAAAGTCACCTATCGATTTTAGATGAAATTTCATTTAATCGAACATGTTTCGAGAGGATGATAGGCCAAAAATATATTTTTGGAGTATTGCGAAAAATGCAATATTTTCCTTACTATAGTCCAGCTACATATTTGACGAAAAATGTTTTTCCTCTCGAAAAATATTGAAATTATGAGAATAAGGGTTCTTTGATACGACAAATCGACTGGTGTTGTCCATTTTTCGATAAGATAAATGTTTCAAATATTAGGAGAGCATTTACGTTAAAAGAAAACATGCCTTCATATAAAAAATAGTACAGACCAAAATAATAGAAGTATTCATTCCATTTTCTAAGAAAGTATCGTCAAAGGTCCAATCTATGTTATAAAAAATCGGGAGTGCTCTAAAATGATGCGATTCAGAAGTAGAGTGCGTCAAACTTGGAGTATCCAATGAAGAGGGTAAAATCAAATATCCATAGTTATTCAAAAATTGATAGAATTAGGGCATTAACAAAGTCACCTATCGATTTTAGATGAAATTTCATTTAATCGAACATGTTTCGAGAGGATGATAGGCCAAAAATATATTTTTGGAGTATTGCGAAAAATGCAATATTTTCCTTACTATAGTCCAGCTACATATTTGACGAAAAATGTTTTTCCTCTCGAAAAATATTGAAATTATGAGAATAAGGGTTCTTTGATACGACAAATCGACTGGTGTTGTCCATTTTTCGATAAGATAAATGTTTCAAATATTAGGAGAGCATTTAAGTTAAAAGAAAACATGCCTTCATATAAAACATAGTACAGACCAAAATAATGGAAGTATGCATTCAATTTTCTGAAAAAGTATCGTCAAAGGTCCAATCTATGATATAAAAATTCGGGTGCTCCTAAATTATGCGATTCAGAAGTAGAGTGCGTCAAACTTGTAGTATCCAATGAAGAGGGTAAAATCAAATATCCATAGTTATTCAAAAATTGATAGAATTAGGGCATTAACAAAGTCACCTATCGATTTTAGATGAAAGTTCATCTAATCGAACATGTTTCGAGATGATGATAGGCCAAAAATATATTTTTGGAGTATTGCGAAAAATGCAATAAATTCCTTACTATAGTCCATCTACATATTTGACGAAAAATGTTTTTCCTCTCAAAAAATACTGAAATTATGAGAATAAGGGTTCTTTGATACGACAAATCGACAAAAATTGATAGAATTAGGGCATCAACAAAGTCACCTATCGATTTTAGATGAAATTTCATCTAATCGAACATGTTTCGAGAGGATGATAGGCCAAAAATATATTTTTGGAGTATTGCGAAAAATGCAATATTTTCCTTACTATAGTCCAGCTACATATTTGACGAAAAATGTTTTTCCTCTCAAAAAATACTGAAATTATGCGAATAAGGGTTCTTTGATACGACAAATCGACTGGTGTTGTCCATTTTTCGATAAGATGAATGTTTCAAATATTAGGAGAGCATTTACGTTAAAAGAAAACATGCCTTCATATAAAAAATAGTACAGACCAAAATAATGGAAGTATTCATTCAATTTTCCGAGAAAGTATCGTGAAAGGTCCAATCTATGATTTAAAAAATCAGGAGTGCTCTAAAATTATGCGATTCAGAAGTAGAGTGCGTCAAACTTGGAGTATCCAATGAAGAGGGTAAAATCAAATATCCATAGTTATTCAAAAATTTATAGGATTAGGGAATTAACAAAGTCACCTATCGATTTTAGATGAAATTTCATCTAATCGAACATGTTTCGAGATGATGATAGGCCAAAAACATATTTTTGGTGTATTGCGAAAAATGCAATAAATTCCTTACTATAGTCCATCTACATATTTGACGAAAAATGTTTTTCCTCTCAAAAAATACTGAAATTATGAGAATAAGGGTTCTTTGATACGACAAATCGACAAAAATTGATAGAATTAGGGCATCAACAAAGTCACCTATCGATTTTAGATGAAATTTCATCTAATCGAACATGTTTCGAGAGGATGATAGGCCAAAAATATATTTTTGGAGTATTGCGAAAAATGCAATATTTTCCTTACTATAGTCCAGCTACATATTTGACGAAAAATGTTTTTCCTCTCAAAAAATACTGAAATTATGAGAATGAGGATTCTTTGAAACGACAAATCGACTGGTGTTGTCCATTTTTCGATAAGATGAATGTTTCAAATATTAGGAGAGCATTTACGTTAAAAGAAAACATGCCTTCATATAAAAAATAGTACAGACCAAAATAATAGGAGTATTCATTCAATTTTCTGAGAAAGTATCGACAAAGGTCCAATCTATGTTATAAAAAATCGGGAGTGCTCTAAAATGATGCGATTCAGAAGTAGAGTGCGTCAAACTTGGAGTATCCAATGAAGAGGGTAAAATCAAATATCCATAGTTATTCAAAAATTGATAGAATTAGAGCATTAACAAAGTCACCTATCGATTTTAGATGAAATTTCATTTAATCGAACATGTTTCGAGAGGATGATAGGCCAAAAATATATTTTTGGAGTATTGCGAAAAATGCAATATTTTCCTTACTATAGTCCAGCTACATATTTGACGAAAAATGTTTTTCCTCTCAAAAAATACTGAAATTATGAGAATGAGGATTCTTTGAAACGACAAATCGACTGGTGTTGTCCATTTTTCGATAAGATGAATGTTTCAAATATTAGGAGAGCATTTACGTTAAAAGAAAACATGCCTTCATATAAAAAATAGTACAGACCAAAATAATGGAAGTATTCATTCAATTTTCCGAGAAAGTATCGTGAAAGGTCCAATCTATGATTTAAAAAATCAGGAGTGCTCTAAAATTATGCGATTCAGAAGTAGAGTGCATCAAACTTGGAGTATCCAATGAAGAGGGTAAAATCAAATATCCATAGTTATTCAAAAATTTATAGGATTAGGGAATTAACAAAGTCACCTATCGATTTTAGATGAAATTTCATCTAATCGAACATGTTTCGAGATGATGATAGGCCAAAAATATATTTTTGGTGTATTGCGAAAAATGCAATAAATTCCTTACTATAGTCCATCTACATATTTGACGAAAAATGTTTTTCCTCTCAAAAAATACTGAAATTATGAGAATAAGGGTTCTTTGATACGACAAATCGACAAAAATTGATAGAATTAGGGCATCAACAAAGTCACCTATCGATTTTAGATGAAATTTCATCTAATCGAACATGTTTCGAGAGGATGATAGGCCAAAAATATATTTTTGGAGTATTGCGAAAAATGCAATATTTTCCTTACTATAGTCCAGCTACATATTTGACGAAAAATGTTTTTCCTCTCAAAAAATACTGAAATTATGAGAATGAGGATTCTTTGAAACGACAAATCGATTAGGAGAGCATTTACGTTAAAAGAAAACATGCCTTCATATAAAAAATAGTACAGACCAAAATAATGGAAGTATTCATTCAATTTTCCGAGAAAGTATCGTCAAAGGTCCAATCTATGATTTAAAAAATCAGGAGTGCTCTAAAATTATGCGATTCAGAAGTAGAGTGCGTCAAACTTGGAGTATCCAATGAAGAGGGTAAAATCAAATATCCATAGTTATTCAAAAATTGATAGAATTAGGGCATTAACAAAGTCACCTATCGATTTTAGATGAAATTTCATCTAATCGAACATGTTTCGAGAGGATGATAGGCCAAAAATATATTTTTGGAGTATTGCGAAAAATGCAATATTTTCCTTACTATAGTCCAGCTACATATTTGACGAAAAATACTGAAATTATGAGAATGAGGATTCTTTGAAACGACAAATCGACTGGTGTTGTCCATTTTTCGATAAGATGAATGTTTCAAATATTAGGAGAGCATTTACGTTAAAAGAAAACATGCCTTCATATAAAAAATAGTACAGACCAAAATAATAGGAGTATTCATTCAATTTTCTGAGAAAGTATCGACAAAGGTCCAATCTATGTTATAAAAAATCGGGAGTGCTCTAAAATGATGCGATTCAGAAGTAGAGTGCGTCAAACTTGGAGTATCCAATGAAGAGGGTAAAATCAAATATCCATAGTTATTCAAAAATTGATAGAATTAGAGCATTAACAAAGTCACCTATCGATTTTAGATGAAATTTCATTTAATCGAACATGTTTCGAGAGGATGATAGGCCAAAAATATATTTTTGGAGTATTGCGAAAAATGCAATATTTTCCTTACTATAGTCCAGCTACATATTTGACGAAAAATGTTTTTCCTCTCAAAAAATACTGAAATTATGAGAATGAGGATTCTTTGAAACGACAAATCGACTGGTGTTGTCCATTTTTCGATAAGATAAATGTTTCAAATATTAGGAGAGCATTTAAGTTAAGAGAAAACATGCCTTCATTTAAAAAATAGTACAGACCAAAATAATGGAAGTATTCATTCAATTTTCTGAGAAAGTATCGTGAAAGGTCCAATCTATGATATAAAAAATCGGGAGTGCTTTAAAATGATGCGATTCAGAAGTAGAGTGCGTCAAACTTGGAGTATCCAATGAAGAGGGTAAAATCAAATATCCGTAGTTATTCAAAAATTGATAGAATTAGGGCATTAACAAAGTCACCTATCGATTTTAGATGAAATTCCATCTAATCGAACATGTTTCGAGATGATGATAGGCCAAAAATATATTTTTGGAGTATTGCGAAAAATGCAATATTTTCCAGCTACATATTTGACGAAAAATGTTTTTCCTCTCAAAAAATACTAAAATTATGAGGATAAGGGTTCTTTGATACGACAAATCGACTGGTGTTGTCCATTTTTCGATAAGATAAATGTTTCAAATATTAGGAGAGCATTTAAGTTAAAAGAAAACATGCCTTCATATAAAAAATAGTACAGACCAAAATAATGGAAGTATTCATTCAATTTTCTGAGAAAGTATCGTCAAAGGTCCAATCTATGATATAAAAATTCGGGTGCTCTGAAATTATGCGATTCAGAAGTAGAGTGCGTCAAACTTGGAGTATCCAATGAAAAGGGGAAAATCAAATATCCATAGTTATTCAAAAATTGATAGAATTAGGGCATTCACAAAGTCACCTATCGATTTTAGATGAAATTTTATCTAATCGAACATGTTTCGAGATAATGATAGGCCAAAAATATATTTTTGGAGTATTGCGAAAAATGCAATAAATTCCTTACTATATATAGTCCAGCTACACATTTGACGAAAAATGTTTTTCCTCTCAAAAAATAATGAAATTATGAGAATAAGGGTTCTTTGATACGACAAATCGACAAAAATTGATAGAATTAGGGCATCAACAAAGTCACCTATCGATTTTAGATGAAATTTCATCTAATCGAACATGTTTCGAGAGGATGATAGGCCAAAAATATATTTTTGGAGTATTGCGAAAAATGCAATATTTTCCTTACTATAGTCCATCTACATATTTGACGAAAAATGTTTTTCCTCTCAAAAAATACTGAAATTATGAGAATAAGGGTTCTTTGATACGACAAATCGAATGGTGTTGTCCATTTTTAGATAAGATAAATGTTTCAAATATTAGGAGAGCATTTAAGTTAAAAGAAAACATGCCTTCATATAAAAAATAGTACAGACCAAAATAATAGAAGTATTCATTCAATTTTCTGAGAAAGTATCGTCAAAGGTCCAATCTATGTTATAAAAAATCGGGAGTGCTCTAAAATGATGCGATTCAGAAGTAGAGTGCGTCAAACTTGGAGTATCCAATGAAGAGGGTAAAATCAAATATCCATAGTTATTCAAAAATTGATAGAATTAGGGCATTAACAAAGTCACCTATCGATTTTAGATGAAATTTCATTTAATCGAACATGTTTCGAGAGGATGATAGGCCAAAAATATATTTTTGGAGTATTGCGAAAAATGCAACATTTTCCTTACATATTTGACGAAAAATGTTTTTCCTCTCGAAAAATATTGAAATTATGAGAATAAGGGTTCCTTGATACGACAAATCGACTGGTGTTGTCCATTTTTCGATAAGATAAATGTTTCAAATATTAGGAGAGCATTTAAGTTAAGAGAAAACATGCCTTCATTTAAAAAATAGTACAGACCAAAATAATGGAAGTATTCATTCAATTTTCTGAGAAAGTATCGTGAAAGGTCCAATCTATGATATAAAAAATCGGGAGTGCTTTAAAATGATGCGATTCAGAAGTAGAGTGCGTCAAACTTGGAGTATCCAATGAAGAGGGTAAAATCAAATATCCGTAGTTATTCAAAAATTGATAGAATTAGGGCATTAACAAAGTCACCTATCGATTTTAGATGAAATTTCATCTAATCGAACATGTTTCGAGATGATGATAGGCCAAAAATATATTTTTGGAGTATTGCGAAAAATGCAATATTTTCCAGCTACATATTTGACGAAAAAAGTTTTTCCTCTCAAAAAATACTGAAATTATGAGAATAAGGATTCTTTGATACGACTAATCGACAGGTGTGGTCCATTTTTCGATAAGATAAATGTTCCAAATATTAGGAGAGCATTTAAGTTAAAAGAAAACATGCCTTCATTTAAAAAATAGTACAGACCAAATTAATGGAAGTGTCCATTCAATTTTCTGAGAAAGTATCGTCAAAGGTCCAATCTATGATATAAAAAATCGGGAGTGCTCTAATATGATGCGATTCAGAAGTAGAGTGCGTCAAACTTGGAGTATTCAATGAAGAGGGTAAAATCAAATATCCATAGTTATTCAAAAATTGATAGAATTAGGGCATTAACAAAGTCACCTATCGATTTTAGATGAAATTTCATTTAATCGAACATGTTTCGAGAGGATGATAGGCCAAAAATATATTTTTGGAGTATTGCGAAAAATGCAATATTTTCCTTACTATAGTCCAGCTACATATTTGACGAAAAATGTTTTTCCTCTCGAAAAATATTGAAATAATGATAATAAGGGTCCTTTGATACGACAAATCGACTGGTGTTGTCCATTTTTCGATAAGATAAATGTTTCAAATATTGGGAGAGCATTTAAGTTAAAAGAAAACATGCCTTCATATAAAAAATAGTACAGACCAAAGTAATGGAAGTATTCATTCAATTTTCCGAGAAAGTATCGTCGAAGGTCCAATCTATGATATAAAAAATCAGGAGTGCTCTAAAATTATGCGATTCAGAAGTAGAGTGCGTCAAACTTGGAGTATCCAATGAAGAGGGTAAAATAAAATATCCATAGTTATTCAAAAATTGATAGGACTAGGGCATTAACAAAGTCACCTATCGATTTTAGATGAAATTTCATCTAATCGAACATGTTTCGAGATGATGATAGGCCAAAAATATATTTTTGGAGTATTGCGAAAAATGCAATAAATTCCTTACTATAGTCCATCTACATATTTGACGAAAAATGTTTTTCCTCTCAAAAAATACTGAAATTATGAGAATAAGGGTTCTTTGAAACGACAAATCGACTGGTGTTGTCCATTTTTCGATAAGATGAATGTTTCAAATATTAGGAGAGCATTTACGTTAAAAGAAAACATGCCTTCATATAAAAAATAGTACAGACCAAAATAATGGAAGTATTCATTCAATTTTCCGAGAAAGTATCGTCGAAGGTCCAATCTATGATTTGAAAAATCAGGAGTGCTCTAAAATTATGCGATTCAGAAGTAGAGTGCGTCAAACTTGGAGTATCCAATGAAGAGGGTAAAATAAAATATCCATAGTTATTCAAAAATTGATAGGACTAGGGCATTAACAAAGTCACCTATCGATTTTAGATGAAATTTCATCTAATCGAACATGTTTCGAGATGATGATAGGCCAAAAATATATTTTTGGAGTATTGCGAAAAATGCAATAAATTCCTTACTATAGTCCATCTACATATTTGACGAAAAATGTTTTTCCTCTCAAAAAATACTGAAATTATGAGAATAAGGGTTCTTTGATACGACAAATCGAATGGTGTTGTCCATTTTTAGATAAGATAAATGTTTCAAATATTAGGAGAGCATTTAAGTTAAAAGAAAACATGCCTTCATATAAAAAATAGTACAGACCAAAATAATAGAAGTATTCATTCAATTTTCTGAGAAAGTATCGTCAAAGGTCCAATCTATGTTATAAAAAATCGGGAGTGCTCTAAAATGATGCGATTCAGAAGTAGAGTGCGTCAAACTTGGAGTATCCAATGAAGAGGGTAAAATCAAATATCCATAGTTATTCAAAAATTGATAGAATTAGGGCATTAACAAAGTCACCTATCGATTTTAGATGAAATTTAATTTAATCGAACATGTTTCGAGAGGATGATAGGCCAAAAATATATTTTTGGAGTATTGCGAAAAATGCAACATTTTCCTTACATATTTGACGAAAAATGTTTTTCCTCTCGAAAAATATTGAAATTATGAGAATAAGGGTTCCTTGATACGACAAATCGACTGGTGTTGTCCATTTTTCGATAAGATAAATGTTTCAAATATTAGGAGAGCATTTAAGTTAAGAGAAAACATGCCTTCATTTAAAAAATAGTACAGACCAAAATAATGGAAGTATTCATTCAATTTTCTGAGAAAGTATCGTGAAAGGTCCAATCTATGATATAAAAAATCGGGAGTGCTTTAAAATGATGCGATTCAGAAGTAGAGTGCGTCAAACTTGGAGTATCCAATGAAGAGGGTAAAATCAAATATCCGTAGTTATTCAAAAATTGATAGAATTAGGGCATTAACAAAGTCACCTATCGATTTTAGATGAAATTTCATCTAATCGAACATGTTTCGAGATGATGATAGGCCAAAAATATATTTTTGGAGTATTGCGAAAAATGCAATATTTTCCAGCTACATATTTGACGAAAAATGTTTTTCCTCTCAAAAAATACTGAAATTATGAGAATAAGGATTCTTTGATACGACTAATCGACTGGTGTGGTCCATTTTTCGATAAGATAAATGTTCCAAATATTAGGAGAGCATTTAAGTTAAAAGAAAACATGCCTTCATTTAAAAAATAGTACAGACCAAAATAATGGAAGTGTTCATTCAATTTTCTGAGAAAGTATCGTCAAAGGTCCAATCTATGATATAAAAAATCGGGAGTGCTCTAATATGATGCGATTCAGAAGTAGAGTGCGTCAAACTTGGAGTATTCAATGAAGAGGGTAAAATCAAATATCCATAGTTATTCAAAAATTGATAGAATTAGGGCATTAACAAAGTCACCTATCGATTTTAGATGAAATTTCATTTAATCGAACATGTTTCGAGAGGATGATAGGCCAAAAATATATTTTTGGAGTATTGCGAAAAATGCAATATTTTCCTTACTATAGTCCAGCTACATATTTGACGAAAAATGTTTTTCCTCTCGAAAAATATTGAAATAATGATAATAAGGGTTCTTTGATACGACAAATCGACTGGTGTTGTCCATTTTTCGATAAGATAAATGTTTCAAATATTGGGAGAGCATTTAAGTTAAAAGAAAACATGCCTTCATATAAAAAATAGTACAGACCAAAGTAATGGAAGTATTCATTCAATTTTCTGAGAAAGTATCGTCAAAGGTCCAATCTATGATATAAAAAATCAGGAGTGCTCTAAAATTATGCGATTCAAAAGTAGAGTGCGTCAAACTTGGAGTATTCAATGAAGAGGGTAAAATCAAATATCCATAGTTATTCAAAAATTGATAGAATTAGGGCATTAACAAAGTCACCTATCGATTTTAGATGAAATTTCATTTAATCGAACATGTTTCGAGAGGATGATAGGCCAAAAATATATTTTTGGAGTATAGCGAAAAATGCAGTATTTTCCTTACTATAGTCCAGCTACATATTTGACGAAAAATGTTTTTCCTCTCAAAAAATACTGGAATTATGAGAAGAAGGGTTCTTTGATACGACAAATCGACTGGGGTTGTCCATTTTTCGATAAGATAAATGTTTCAAATATTGGGAGAGCATTTAAGTTAAAAGAAAACATGCCTTCATATAAAAAATAGTACAGACCAAAGTAATGGAAGTATTCATTCAATTTTCTGAGAAAGTATCGTCAAAGGTCCAATCTATGATATAAAAAATCAGGAGTGCTCTAAAATTATGCGATTCAAAAGTAGAGTGCGTCAAACTTGGAGTATCCAATGAAGAGGGTAAAATCAAATATCCATAGTTATTCAAAAATTGATAGAATTAGGGCATTAACAAAGTCACCTATCGATTTTAGATGGAATTTCATCTAATCGAACATGTTTCGAGATGATGATAGGCCAAAAATATATTTTTGGAGTATTGCGAAAAATGCAATAAATTCCTTACTATCTACATATTTGACGAAAAATGTTTTTCCTCTCAAAAAATACTGAAATTATGAGAATAAGGGTTTTTTGATACGACAAATCGAATGGTGTTGCCCATTTTTAGATAAGATAAATGTTTCAAATATTAGGAGAGCATTTAAGTTAAAAGAAAACATGCCTTCATATAAAAAATAGTACAGACCAAAATAATAGGAGTATTCATTCCATTTTCTGAGAAAGTATCGTCAAAGGTCCAATCTATGTTATAAAAAATCGGGAGTGCTCTAAAATGATGCGATTCAGAAGTAGAGTGCGTCAAACTTGGAGTATCCAATGAAGAGGGTAAAATCAAATCTCCATAGTTATTCAAAAATTGATAGAATTAGGGCATTAACAAAGTCACCTATCGATTTTAGATGAAATTTCATTCAATCGAACATGTTTCGAGAGGATGATAGGCCAAAAATATATTTTTGGAGTATTGCGAAAAATGCAATATTTTCCTTACTATAGTCCAGCTACATATTTGACGAAAAATGTTTTTCCTCTCGAAAAATATTGAAATTATGAGAATAAGGGTTCTTTGATACGACAAATCGACTGGTGTTGTCCATTTTTCGATAAGATAAATGTTTCAAATATTAGGAGAGCATTTAAGTTAAAAGAAAACATGCCTTCATATAAAAAATAGTACAGACCAAAATAATGGAAGTATTCATTCAATTTTCTGAAAAAGTATCGTCAAAGGTCCAATCTATGATATAAAAATTCGGGTGCTCCTAAATTATGCGATTCAGAAGTAGAGTGCGTCAAACTTGTAGTATCCAATGAAGAGGGTAAAATCAAATATCCATAGTTATTCAAAAATTGATAGAATTAGGGCATTAACAAAGTCACCTATCGATTTTAGATGAAATTTCATCTAATCGAACATGTTTCGAGATGATGATAGGCCAAAAATATATTTTTGGAGTATTGCGAAAAATGCAATAAATTCCTTACTATAGTCCATCTACATATTTGACGAAAAATGTTTTTCCTCTCAAAAAATACTGAAATTATGAGAATAAGGGTTCTTTGATACGACAAATCGACAAAAATTGATAGAATTAGGGCATCAACAAAGTCACCTATCGATTTTAGATGAAATTTCATCTAATCGAACATGTTTCGAGAGGATGATAGGCCAAAAATATATTTTTGGAGTATTGCGAAAAATGCAATATTTTCCTTACTATAGTCCAGCTACATATTTGACGAAAAATGTTTTTCCTCTCAAAAAATACTGAAATTATGAGAATGAGGATTCTTTGAAACGACAATTCGACTGGTGTTGTCCATTTTTCGATAAGATGAATGTTTCAAATATTAGGAGAGCATTTACGTTAAAAGAAAACATGCCTTCATATAAAAAATAGTACAGACCAAAATAATGGAAGTATTCATTCAATTTTCCGAGAAAGTATCGTGAAAGGTCCAATCTATGATTTAAAAAATCAGGAGTGCTCTAAAATTATGCGATTCAGAAGTAGAGTGCGTCAAACTTGGAGTATCCAATGAAGAGGGTAAAATCAAATATCCATAGTTATTCAAAAATTTATAGGATTAGGGAATTAACAAAGTCACCTATCGATTTTAGATGAAATTTCATCTAATCGAACATGTTTCGAGATGATGATAGGCCAAAAATATATTTTTGGTGTATTGCGAAGAATGCAATAAATTCCTTACTATAGTCCATCTACATATTTGACGAAAAATGTTTTTCCTCTCAAAAAATACTGAAATTATGAGAATAAGGGTTCTTTGATACAACAAATCGAATGGTGTTGTCCATTTTTAGATAAGATAAATGTTTCAAATATTAGGAGAGCATTTAAGTTAGAAGAAAACATGCCTTCATATAAAAAATAGTACAGACCAAAGTAATGGAAGTATTCATTCAATTTTCTGAGAAAGTATCGTCAAAGGTCCAATCTATGATATAAAAAATCAGGAGTGCTCTAAAATTATGCGATTCAAAAGTAGAGTGCGTCAAACTTGGAGTATCCAATGAAGAGGGTAAAATCAAATATCCATAGTTATTCAAAAATTGATAGAATTAGGGCATTAACAAAGTCACCTATCGATTTTAGATGGAATTTCATCTAATCGAACATGTTTCGAAATGATGATAGGCCAAAAATATATTTTTGGAGTATTGCGAAAAATGCAATAAATTCCTTACTATCTACATATTTGACGAAAAATGTTTTTCCTCTCAAAAAATACTGAAATTATGAGAATAAGGGTTTTTTGATACGACAAATCGAATGGTGTTGCCCATTTTTAGATAAGATAAATGTTTCAAATATTAGGAGAGCATTTAAGTTGAAAGAAAACATGCCTTCATATAAAAAATAGTACAGACCAAAATAATAGAAGTATTCATTCCATTTTCTGAGAAAGTATCGTCAAAGGTCCAATCTATGTTATAAAAAATCGGGAGTGCTCTAAAATGATGCGATTCAGAAGTAGAGTGCGTCAAACTTGGAGTATCCAATGAAGAGGGTAAAATCAAATATCCATAGTTATTCAAAAATTGATAGAATTAGGGCATTAACAAAGTCACCTATCGATTTTAGATGAAATTTCATTCAATCGAACATGTTTCGAGAGGATGATAGGCCAAAAATATATTTTTGGAGTATTGCGAAAAATGCAATATTTTCCTTACTATAGTCCAGCTACATATTTGACGAAAAATGTTTTTCCTCTCGAAAAATATTGAAATTATGAGAATAAGGGTTCTTTGATACGACAAATCGACTGGTGTTGTCCATTTTTCGATAAGATAAATGTTTCAAATATTAGGAGAGCATTTAAGTTAAAAGAAAACATGCCTTCATATAAAAAATAGTACAGACCAAAATAATGGAAGTATTCATTCAATTTTCTGAAAAAGTATCGTCAAAGGTCCAATCTATGATATAAAAATTCGGGTGCTCCTAAATTATGCGATTCAGAAGTAGAGTGCGTCAAACTTGTAGTATCCAATGAAGAGGGTAAAATCAAATATCCATAGTTATTCAAAAATTGATAGAATTAGGGCATTAACAAAGTCACCTATCGATTTTAGATGAAATTTAATTTAATCGAACATGTTTCGAGAGGATGATAGGCCAAAAATATATTTTTGGAGTATTGCGAAAAATGCAACATTTTCCTTACATATTTGACGAAAAATGTTTTTCCTCTCGAAAAATATTGAAATTATGAGAATAAGGGTTCCTTGATACGACAAATCGACTGGTGTTGTCCATTTTTCGATAAGATAAATGTTTCAAATATTAGGAGAGCATTTAAGTTAAGAGAAAACATGCCTTCATTTAAAAAATAGTACAGACCAAAATAATGGAAGTATTCATTCAATTTTCTGAGAAAGTATCGTGAAAGGTCCAATCTATGATATAAAAAATCGGGAGTGCTTTAAAATGATGCGATTCAGAAGTAGAGTGCGTCAAACTTGGAGTATCCAATGAAGAGGGTAAAATCAAATATCCGTAGTTATTCAAAAATTGATAGAATTAGGGCATTAACAAAGTCACCTATCGATTTTAGATGAAATTTCATCTAATCGAACATGTTTCGAGATGATGATAGGCCAAAAATATATTTTTGGAGTATTGCGAAAAATGCAATATTTTCCAGCTACATATTTGACGAAAAATGTTTTTCCTCTCAAAAAATACTGAAATTATGAGAATAAGGATTCTTTGATACGACTAATCGACTGGTGTGGTCCATTTTTCGATAAGATAAATGTTCCAAATATTAGGAGAGCATTTAAGTTAAAAGAAAACATGCCTTCATTTAAAAAATAGTACAGACCAAAATAATGGAAGTGTTCATTCAATTTTCTGAGAAAGTATCGTCAAAGGTCCAATCTATGATATAAAAAATCGGGAGTGCTCTAATATGATGCGATTCAGAAGTAGAGTGCGTCAAACTTGGAGTATTCAATGAAGAGGGTAAAATCAAATATCCATAGTTATTCAAAAATTGATAGAATTAGGGCATTAACAAAGTCACCTATCGATTTTAGATGAAATTTCATTTAATCGAACATGTTTCGAGAGGATGATAGGCCAAAAATATATTTTTGGAGTATTGCGAAAAATGCAATATTTTCCTTACTATAGTCCAGCTACATATTTGACGAAAAATGTTTTTCCTCTCGAAAAATATTGAAATAATGATAATAAGGGTTCTTTGATACGACAAATCGACTGGTGTTGTCCATTTTTCGATAAGATAAATGTTTCAAATATTGGGAGAGCATTTAAGTTAAAAGAAAACATGCCTTCATATAAAAAATAGTACAGACCAAAGTAATGGAAGTATTCATTCAATTTTCTGAGAAAGTATCGTCAAAGGTCCAATCTATGATATAAAAAATCAGGAGTGCTCTAAAATTATGCGATTCAAAAGTAGAGTGCGTCAAACTTGGAGTATTCAATGAAGAGGGTAAAATCAAATATCCATAGTTATTCAAAAATTGATAGAATTAGGGCATTAACAAAGTCACCTATCGATTTTAGATGAAATTTCATTTAATCGAACATGTTTCGAGAGGATGATAGGCCAAAAATATATTTTTGGAGTATAGCGAAAAATGCAGTATTTTCCTTACTATAGTCCAGCTACATATTTGACGAAAAATGTTTTTCCTCTCAAAAAATACTGGAATTATGAGAAGAAGGGTTCTTTGATACGACAAATCGACTGGGGTTGTCCATTTTTCGATAAGATAAATGTTTCAAATATTGGGAGAGCATTTAAGTTAAAAGAAAACATGCCTTCATATAAAAAATAGTACAGACCAAAGTAATGGAAGTATTCATTCAATTTTCTGAGAAAGTATCGTCAAAGGTCCAATCTATGATATAAAAAATCAGGAGTGCTCTAAAATTATGCGATTCAAAAGTAGAGTGCGTCAAACTTGGAGTATCCAATGAAGAGGGTAAAATCAAATATCCATAGTTATTCAAAAATTGATAGAATTAGGGCATTAACAAAGTCACCTATCGATTTTAGATGGAATTTCATCTAATCGAACATGTTTCGAGATGATGATAGGCCAAAAATATATTTTTGGAGTATTGCGAAAAATGCAATAAATTCCTTACTATCTACATATTTGACGAAAAATGTTTTTCCTCTCAAAAAATACTGAAATTATGAGAATAAGGGTTTTTTGATACGACAAATCGAATGGTGTTGCCCATTTTTAGATAAGATAAATGTTTCAAATATTAGGAGAGCATTTAAGTTAAAAGAAAACATGCCTTCATATAAAAAATAGTACAGACCAAAATAATAGGAGTATTCATTCCATTTTCTGAGAAAGTATCGTCAAAGGTCCAATCTATGTTATAAAAAATCGGGAGTGCTCTAAAATGATGCGATTCAGAAGTAGAGTGCGTCAAACTTGGAGTATCCAATGAAGAGGGTAAAATCAAATCTCCATAGTTATTCAAAAATTGATAGAATTAGGGCATTAACAAAGTCACCTATCGATTTTAGATGAAATTTCATTCAATCGAACATGTTTCGAGAGGATGATAGGCCAAAAATATATTTTTGGAGTATTGCGAAAAATGCAATATTTTCCTTACTATAGTCCAGCTACATATTTGACGAAAAATGTTTTTCCTCTCGAAAAATATTGAAATTATGAGAATAAGGGTTCTTTGATACGACAAATCGACTGGTGTTGTCCATTTTTCGATAAGATAAATGTTTCAAATATTAGGAGAGCATTTAAGTTAAAAGAAAACATGCCTTCATATAAAAAATAGTACAGACCAAAATAATGGAAGTATTCATTCAATTTTCTGAAAAAGTATCGTCAAAGGTCCAATCTATGATATAAAAATTCGGGTGCTCCTAAATTATGCGATTCAGAAGTAGAGTGCGTCAAACTTGTAGTATCCAATGAAGAGGGTAAAATCAAATATCCATAGTTATTCAAAAATTGATAGAATTAGGGCATTAACAAAGTCACCTATCGATTTTAGATGAAATTTCATCTAATCGAACATGTTTCGAGATGATGATAGGCCAAAAATATATTTTTGGAGTATTGCGAAAAATGCAATAAATTCCTTACTATAGTCCATCTACATATTTGACGAAAAATGTTTTTCCTCTCAAAAAATACTGAAATTATGAGAATAAGGGTTCTTTGATACGACAAATCGACAAAAATTGATAGAATTAGGGCATCAACAAAGTCACCTATCGATTTTAGATGAAATTTCATCTAATCGAACATGTTTCGAGAGGATGATAGGCCAAAAATATATTTTTGGAGTATTGCGAAAAATGCAATATTTTCCTTACTATAGTCCAGCTACATATTTGACGAAAAATGTTTTTCCTCTCAAAAAATACTGAAATTATGAGAATGAGGATTCTTTGAAACGACAATTCGACTGGTGTTGTCCATTTTTCGATAAGATGAATGTTTCAAATATTAGGAGAGCATTTACGTTAAAAGAAAACATGCCTTCATATAAAAAATAGTACAGACCAAAATAATGGAAGTATTCATTCAATTTTCCGAGAAAGTATCGTGAAAGGTCCAATCTATGATTTAAAAAATCAGGAGTGCTCTAAAATTATGCGATTCAGAAGTAGAGTGCGTCAAACTTGGAGTATCCAATGAAGAGGGTAAAATCAAATATCCATAGTTATTCAAAAATTTATAGGATTAGGGAATTAACAAAGTCACCTATCGATTTTAGATGAAATTTCATCTAATCGAACATGTTTCGAGATGATGATAGGCCAAAAATATATTTTTGGTGTATTGCGAAGAATGCAATAAATTCCTTACTATAGTCCATCTACATATTTGACGAAAAATGTTTTTCCTCTCAAAAAATACTGAAATTATGAGAATAAGGGTTCTTTGATACAACAAATCGAATGGTGTTGTCCATTTTTAGATAAGATAAATGTTTCAAATATTAGGAGAGCATTTAAGTTAGAAGAAAACATGCCTTCATATAAAAAATAGTACAGACCAAAGTAATGGAAGTATTCATTCAATTTTCTGAGAAAGTATCGTCAAAGGTCCAATCTATGATATAAAAAATCAGGAGTGCTCTAAAATTATGCGATTCAAAAGTAGAGTGCGTCAAACTTGGAGTATCCAATGAAGAGGGTAAAATCAAATATCCATAGTTATTCAAAAATTGATAGAATTAGGGCATTAACAAAGTCACCTATCGATTTTAGATGGAATTTCATCTAATCGAACATGTTTCGAAATGATGATAGGCCAAAAATATATTTTTGGAGTATTGCGAAAAATGCAATAAATTCCTTACTATCTACATATTTGACGAAAAATGTTTTTCCTCTCAAAAAATACTGAAATTATGAGAATAAGGGTTTTTTGATACGACAAATCGAATGGTGTTGCCCATTTTTAGATAAGATAAATGTTTCAAATATTAGGAGAGCATTTAAGTTGAAAGAAAACATGCCTTCATATAAAAAATAGTACAGACCAAAATAATAGAAGTATTCATTCCATTTTCTGAGAAAGTATCGTCAAAGGTCCAATCTATGTTATAAAAAATCGGGAGTGCTCTAAAATGATGCGATTCAGAAGTAGAGTGCGTCAAACTTGGAGTATCCAATGAAGAGGGTAAAATCAAATATCCATAGTTATTCAAAAATTGATAGAATTAGGGCATTAACAAAGTCACCTATCGATTTTAGATGAAATTTCATTCAATCGAACATGTTTCGAGAGGATGATAGGCCAAAAATATATTTTTGGAGTATTGCGAAAAATGCAATATTTTCCTTACTATAGTCCAGCTACATATTTGACGAAAAATGTTTTTCCTCTCGAAAAATATTGAAATTATGAGAATAAGGGTTCTTTGATACGACAAATCGACTGGTGTTGTCCATTTTTCGATAAGATAAATGTTTCAAATATTAGGAGAGCATTTAAGTTAAAAGAAAACATGCCTTCATATAAAAAATAGTACAGACCAAAATAATGGAAGTATTCATTCAATTTTCTGAAAAAGTATCGTCAAAGGTCCAATCTATGATATAAAAATTCGGGTGCTCCTAAATTATGCGATTCAGAAGTAGAGTGCGTCAAACTTGTAGTATCCAATGAAGAGGGTAAAATCAAATATCCATAGTTATTCAAAAATTGATAGAATTAGGGCATTAACAAAGTCACCTATCGATTTTAGATGAAATTTCATCTAATCGAACATGTTTCGAGATGATGATAGGCCAAAAATATATTTTTGGAGTATTGCGAAAAATGCAATAAATTCCTTACTATAGTCCATCTACATATTTGACGAAAAATGTTTTTCCTCTCAAAAAATACTGAAATTATGAGAATAAGGGTTCTTTGATACGACAAATCGACAAAAATTGATAGAATTAGGGCATCAACAAAGTCACCTATCGATTTTAGATGAAATTTCATCTAATCGAACATGTTTCGAGAGGATGATAGGCCAAAAATATATTTTTGGAGTATTGCGAAAAATGCAATATTTTCCTTACTATAGTCCAGCTACATATTTGACGAAAAATGTTTTTCCTCTCAAAAAATACTGAAATTATGAGAATGAGGATTCTTTGAAACGACAATTCGACTGGTGTTGTCCATTTTTCGATAAGATGAATGTTTCAAATATTAGGAGAGCATTTACGTTAAAAGAAAACATGCCTTCATATAAAAAATAGTACAGACCAAAATAATGGAAGTATTCATTCAATTTTCCGAGAAAGTATCGTGAAAGGTCCAATCTATGATTTAAAAAATCAGGAGTGCTCTAAAATTATGCGATTCAGAAGTAGAGTGCGTCAAACTTGGAGTATCCAATGAAGAGGGTAAAATCAAATATCCATAGTTATTCAAAAATTTATAGGATTAGGGAATTAACAAAGTCACCTATCGATTTTAGATGAAATTTCATCTAATCGAACATGTTTCGAGATGATGATAGGCCAAAAATATATTTTTGGTGTATTGCGAAGAATGCAATAAATTCCTTACTATAGTCCATCTACATATTTGACGAAAAATGTTTTTCCTCTCAAAAAATACTGAAATTATGAGAATAAGGGTTCTTTGATACAACAAATCGAATGGTGTTGTCCATTTTTAGATAAGATAAATGTTTCAAATATAAGGAGAGCATTTAAGTTAGAAGAAAACATGCCTTCATATAAAAAATAGTACAGACCAAAATAATAGGAGTATTCATTCAATTTTCTGAGAAAGTATCGACAAAGGTCCAATCTATGTTATAAAAAATCGGGAGTGCTCTAAAATGATGCGATTCAGAAGTAGAGTGCGTCAAACTTGGAGTATCCAATGAAGAGGGTAAAATCAAATATCCATAGTTATTCAAAAATTGATAGAATTAGAGCATTAACAAAGTCACCTATCGATTTTAGATGAAATTTCATTTAATCGAACATGTTTCGAGAGGATTATAGGCCAAAAATATATTTTTGGAGTATTGCGAAAAATGCAATATTTTCCTTACTATAGTCCAGCTACATATTTGACGAAAAATGTTTTTCCTCTCAAAAAATACTGAAATTTTGAGAATACGGGTCCTTTGATACGACAAATCGACTGGTGTTGTCCATTTTTCGATAAGATGAATGTTTGAAATATTAGGAGAGCATTTAAGTTAAAAGAAAACATGCCTTCATATAAAAAATAGTACAGACCAAAATAATGGAAGTATTCATTCAATTTTCTGAGAAAGTATCGTGAAATGTTCAATCTATGATATAAAAAATCGGGAGTGCTCTAAAATGATGCGATTCAGAAGTAGAGTGCGTCAAACTTGGAGTATCCAATGAAGAGGGTAAAATCAAATATCCATAGTTATTCAAAAATTGAGAGAATTAGGGCATTAACAAAGTCACCTATCGATTTTAGATGAAATTTCATCTAATCGAACATGTAGAATTAGGGCATTAACAAAGTCACCTATCGATTTTAGATGAAATTTCCTCTAATCGAACATGTTTCAAGAAGATGATAGGCCAAAAATATATTTTTGTAGTATTGCGAAAAATGCAATATTTTCCTTACTATAGTCCAGCTACATATTTGACGAAAATTGTTTTCCCCTCTCAAAAAATACTGAAACAATGAGAATACGGGTTCTTTGATACGACAAATCGACTGGTGTTGTCCATTTTTCGATAAGATAAATGTTTCAAATATTAGGAGAGCATTTAAGTTAAACGAAAACATGCCTTCATATAAAAAATAGTACAGACCAAAATAATGGAAGTATTCATTCAATTTCCTGTGAAAGTATCGTCAAAGGTCCAATCTATGATATAAAAAATCGGGAGTGCTCCAATCAGATGCGATTCAGAAGTAGAGTGCGTCAAACTTGGAGTATCCAATGAAGAGGGTGAAATCAAATATCCATAGTTATTCAAAAATTGATAGAATTAGGGCATCAACAAAGTCACCTATCGATTTTAGATGAAACTTCATCTAATCGAACATGTTTCGAGAGGATGATAGGCCAAAAATATATTTTTGGAGTATTGCGAAAAATGCAATATTTTTATTATAAGTCCAACTACATATTTGACGAAAAATGTTTTTCCTCTCAAAAAATACTGAAATTATGAGAATAATGGTTCTTTGATACGACAAATCGACTGGTGTTGTCCATTTTTCGATAAGATAAATGTTTGAAATATTAGGATAGCATTTAAGTTAAAAGAAAACATGCCTTCATATAAAAAATAGTACAGACCAAAATAATGGAAGTATTCATTCAATTTTCTGAGAAAGTATCGTGAAATGTCCAATCTATGATATAAAAAATCGGGAGTGCTCTAAAATGATGCGATTCAGAAGTAGAGTGCGTCAAACTTGGAGTATCCAATGAAGAGGGTAAAATCAAATATCCATAGTTATTCAAAAATTGAGAGAATTAGGGCATTAACAAAGTCACCTATCGATTTTAGATGAAACTTCATCTAATCGAACATGTAGAATTAGGGCATTAACAAAGTCACCTATCGATTTTAGATGAAATTTCCTCTAATCGAACATGTTTCAAGAAGATGATAGGCCAAAAATATATTTTTGGAGTATTGCGAAAAATGCAATATTTTCCTTACTATAGTCCAGCTACATATTTGACGAAAAATGTTTTTCCTCTCAAAAAATACTGAAATTATGAGAATAAGGGTTCTTTGATACGACAAATCGACTGGTGTCCATTTTTCGATGAGATAAATGTATCAAATATTAGGAGAGCGTTTAAGTTAAAAGAAAACATGCCTTCATATAAAAAATAGTACAGACCAAAATAATGGAAGTATTCATTCAATTTTCTGAGAAAGTATCGTCAAAGGTCCAATCTATGATATAAAAAATCGGGAGTGCTCTAAAATGATGCGATTCAGAAGTAGAGTGCGTCAAACTTGGAGTATCCAATGAAGAGGGTAAAATCAAATATCCATAGTTATTCAAAAATTGATAGAATTAGGGCATTAACAAAGTCACCTATCGATTTTAGATGGAATTTCAACTAATCGAACATGTTTCGAGAGGATGATAGGTAAAAAATATATTTTTGGAGTATTGCGAAAAATGAAATATTTTCCTTACTATAGTCCAGATACATATTTGACGAAAAATGTTTTCCCTCTCAAAAAATACTGAAACAATGAGAATAATGGTTCTTTGATACGACAAATCGACTGGCGTTGTCCATTTTTCGATAAGATAAATGTTTCAAATATTAGGAGAGCATTTAAGTTAAAAGAAAACATGCCTTCATATAAAAAATAGTACAGACCAAAATAATGGAAGTATTCATTCAATTTTCTGAGAAAGTATCGTCAAAGGTCCAATCTATGATATAAAAAATCGGGAGTGCTCCAATTAGATGCGATTCAGAAGTAGAGTGCGTCAAACTTGGAGTATCCAATGAAGAGGGTGAAATCAAATATCCATAGTTATTCAAAAATTGATAGAATTAGGGCATCAACAAAGTCACCTATCGATTTTAGATGAAACTCCATCTAATCGAACATGTTTCGAGAGGATGATAGGCCAAAAATATATTTTTGGAGTATTGCGAAAAATGCAATATTTTCCTTACTATAAGTCCAGCTACATATTTGACGAAAAATGTTTTTCCTCTCAAAAAATACTGAAATTATGAGAATAATGGTTCTTTGATACGACAAATCGACTGGTGTTGTCCATTTTTCGATAAGATGAATGTTTGAAATATTAGGAGAGCATTTAAGTTAAAAGAAAACATGCCTTCATATAAAAAATAGTACAGACCAAAATAATGGAAGTATTCATTCAATTTTCTGAGAAAGTATCGTGAAATGTTCAATCTATGATATTAAAAATCGGGAGTGCTCTAAAATGATGCGATTCAGAAGTAGAGTGCGTCAAACTTGGAGTATCCAATGAAGAGGGTAAAATCAAATATCCATAGTTATTCAAAAATTGAGAGAATTAGGGCATTAACAAAGTCACCTATCGATTTTAGATGAAATTTCATCTAATCGAACATGTAGAATTAGGGCATTAACAAAGTCACCTATCGATTTTAGATGAAATTTCCTCTAATCGAACATGTTTCAAGAAGATGATAAGCCAAAAATATATATTTGTAGTATTGCGAAAAATGCAATATTTTCCTTACTATAGTCCAGCTACATATTTGACGAAAAATGTTTCTCCTCTCAAAAAAGACTGAAATTATGAGAATACTGGTTCTTTGATACGACAAATCGACTGGTGTTGTCCATTTTTCGATAAGATTAATGTTTCAAATATTAGGAGAGCATTTAAGTTAAAAGAAAACATGCCTTCATATAAAAAATAGTACATACCAAAATAATGGAAGTATTCATTCAATTTTCTGAGAAAGTATCATCAAAGATCCAATCTATGATATAAAAAATCGGGAGTGCTCTAAAATGATGCGATTCAGAAGTAGAGTGCGTCAAACTTGGAGTATCCAATGAAGAGGGTAAAATCAAATATCCATAGTTATTCAAAAATTGAGAGAATTAGGGCATTAACAAAGTCACCTATCGATTTTAGATGAAATTTCATCTAATCCAACATGTTTCGAGAAGATGATAGGCCAAAAATATACTTTTGGAGTATTGCGAAAAATGCAATATTTTCCTTACTATAGTCCAGCTACATATTTGACGAAAAATGTTTCTCCTCTCAAAAAAGACTGAAATTATGAGAATACTGGTTCTTTGATACGACAAATCGACTGGTGTTGTCCATTTTTCGATAAGATTAATGTTTCAAATATTAGGAGAGCATTTAAGTTAAAAGAAAACATGCCTTCATTTAAAAAATAGTACAGACCAAAATAATGGAAGTATTCATTCAATTTTCTGAGAAAGTATCGTCAAAGGTCCAATCTATGATATAAAAAATCGGGAGTGCTCTAATATGATGCGATTCAGAAGTAGAGTGCGTCAAACTTGGAGTATCCAATGAAGAGGGTAAAATCAAATATCCATAGTTATTCAAAGATTGATAGAATTAGGGCATTAACAAAGTCACCTATCGATTTTAGATGGAATTTCATCTAATCGAACATGTTTCGAGTGGATGGTAGGCCAAAAATATATTTTTGGAGTATAGCGAAAAATGCAATATTTTCCTTACTATAGTCCAGCTACATATTTGACGAAAAATGTTTTTCCTCTCAAAAAATACTGAAATTATGAGAATAACGGTTCTTTGATATGACAAATCGACTGGTGTTGTCCATTTTTCGATAAGATGAATGTTTCAAATATTAGGAGAGCATTTACGTTAAAAGAAAACATGCCTTCATATAAAAAATAGTACAGACCAAAATAATGGGAGTCTCCATTCAATTTTCTGAGAAAGTATCGTCAAAGGTCCAATCTATGATATAAAAAATCGGGAGTGCTCTAAAATGATGCGATTCAGAATAAGAGTGCGTCAAACTTGGAGTATCCAATGAAGAGGGTGAAATCAAATATCCATAGTTATTCAAAAATTGATAGAATTAGGGTCTCAACAAAGTCACCTATCGATTTTAGATGAAATTTCATCTAATCGAACATGTTTCGAGAGGATGATAGGCCAAAAATATATTTTTGGAGTATTGCGAAAAATGCAATATTTTCCTTACTATAAGTCCAGCTACATATTTGACGAAAAATGTTTTTCCTCTCAAAAAATACTGAAATTATGAGAATAATGGTTCTTTGATACGACAAATCGACTGGTGTTGTCCATTTTTCGATAGGATGAATGTTTCAAATATTAGGAGAGCATTTAAGTTAAAAGAAAACATGCCTTCATATAAAAAATAGTACAGACCAAAATAATGGAAGTATTCATTCAATTTTCTGAGAAAGTATCGTGAAATGTTCAATCTATGATATTAAAAATCGGGAGTGCTCTAAAATGATGCGATTCAGAAGTAGAGTGCGTCAAACTTGGAGTATCCAATGAAGAGGGTAAAATCAAATATCCATAGTTATTCAAAAATTGAGAGAATTAGGGCATTAACAAAGTCACCTATCGATTTTAGATGAAATTTCATCTAATCGAACATGTAGAATTAGGGCATTAACAAAGTCACCTATCGATTTTAGATGAAATTTCCTCTAATCGAACATGTTTCAAGAAGATGATAGGCCAAAAATATATTTTTGTAGTATTGCGAAAAATGCAATATTTTCCTTACTATAGTCCAGCTACATATTTGACGAAAAATGTTTCTCCTCTCAAAAAAGACTGAAATTATGAGAATACTGGTTCTTTGATACGACAAATCGACTGGTGTTGTCCATTTTTCGATAAGATTAATGTTTCAAATATTAGGAGAGCATTTAAGTTAAAAGAAAACATGCCTTCATATAAAAAATAGTACATACCAAAATAATGGAAGTATTCATTCAATTTTCTGAGAAAGTATCATCAAAGGTCCAATCTATGATATAAAAAATCGGGAGTGCTCTAAAATGATGCGATTCAGAAGTAGAGTGCGTCAAACTTGGAGTATCCAATGAAGAGGGTAAAATCAAATATCCATAGTTATTCAAAAATTGAGAGAATTAGGGCATTAACAAAGTCACCTATCGATTTTAGATGAAATTTCATCTAATCCAACATGTTTCGAGAAGATGATAGGCCAAAAATATACTTTTGGAGTATTGCGAAAAATGCAATATTTTCCTTACTATAGTCCAGCTACATATTTGACGAAAAATGTTTTTCCTCTCAAAAAATACTGAAATTATGAGAATACTGGTTCTTTGATACGACAAATCGACTGGTGTTGTCCATTTTTCGATAAGATTAATGTTTCAAATATTAGGAGAGCATTTAAGTTAAAAGAAAACATGCCTTCATATTAAAAAGAGTACAGACCAAAATAATGGAAGTATTCATTCAATTTTCTGAGAAAGTCACCTATCGATTTTAGATGAAATTTCATCTAATCGAACATGTTTCGAGATGATGATAGGCCAAAAATATATTTTTGGTGTATTGCGAAGAATGCAATAAATTCCTTACTATAGTCCATCTACATATTTGACGAAAAATGTTTTTCCTCTCAAAAAATACTGAAATTATGAGAATAAGGGTTCTTTGATACAACAAATCGAATGGTGTTGTCCATTTTTAGATAAGATAAATGTTTCAAATATTAGGAGAGCATTTAAGTTAGAAGAAAACATGCCTTCATATAAAAAATAGTACAGACCAAAATAATAGGAGTATTCATTCAATTTTCTGAGAAAGTATCGACAAAGGTCCAATCTATGTTATAAAAAATCGGGAGTGCTCTAAAATGATGCGATTCAGAAGTAGAGTGCGTCAAACTTGGAGTATCCAATGAAGAGGGTAAAATCAAATATCCATAGTTATTCAAAAATTGATAGAATTAGAGCATTAACAAAGTCACCTATCGATTTTAGATGAAATTTCATTTAATCGAACATGTTTCGAGAGGATGATAGGCCAAAAATATATTTTTGGAGTATTGCGAAAAATGCAATATTTTCCTTACTATAGTCCAGCTACATATTTGACGAAAAATGTTTTTCCTCTCAAAAAATACTGAAATTTTGAGAATACGGGTCCTTTGATACGACAAATCGACTGGTGTTGTCCATTTTTCGATAAGATAAATGTTTCAAATATTAGGAGAGCATTTAAGTTAAAAGAAAACATGCCTTCATATAAAAAATAGTACAGACCAAAATAATGGAAGTATTCATTCAATTTTCTGAGAAAGTATCGTGAAATGTTCAATCTATGATATAAAAAATCGGGAGTGCTCTAAAATGATGCGATTCAGAAGTAGAGTGCGTCAAACTTGGAGTATCCAATGAAGAGGGTAAAATCAAATATCCATAGTTATTCAAAAATTGAGAGAATTAGGGCATTAACAAAGTCACCTATCGATTTTAGATGAAATTTCATCTAATCGAACATGTAGAATTAGGGCATTAACAAAGTCACCTATCGATTTTAGATGAAATTTCCTCTAATCGAACATGTTTCAAGAAGATGATAGGCCAAAAATATATTTTTGTAGTATTGCGAAAAATGCAATATCTTCCTTACTATAGTCCATCTACATATTTGACGAAAATTGTTTTCCCCTCTCAAAAAATACTGAAACAATGAGAATACGGGTTCTTTGATACGACAAATCGACTGGTGTTGTCCATTTTTCGATAAGATAAATGTTTCAAATATTAGGAGAGCATTTAAGTTAAAAGAAAACATGCCTTCATATAAAAAATAGTACAGACCAAAATAATGGAAGTATTCATTCAATTTTCTGAGAAAGTATCGTCAAAGGTCCAATCTATGATATAAAAAATCGGGAGTGCTCCAATTAGATGCGATTCAGAAGTAGAGTGCGTCAAACTTGGAGTATCCAATGAAGAGGGTGAAATCAAATATCCATAGTTATTCAAAAATTGATAGAATTAGGGCATCAACAAAGTCACCTATCGATTTTAGATGAAACTTCATCTAATCGAACATGTTTCGAGAGGATGATAGGCCAAAAATATATTTTTGGAGTATTGCGAAAAATGCAATATTTTTATTATAAGTCCAACTACATATTTGACGAAAAATGTTTTTCCTCTCAAAAAATACTGAAATTATGAGAATAATGGTTCTTTGATACGACAAATCGACTGGTGTTGTCCATTTTTCGATAAGATAAATGTTTGAAATATTAGGATAGCATTTAAGTTAAAAGAAAACATGCCTTCATATAAAAAATAGTACAGACCAAAATAATGGAAGTATTCATTCAATTTTCTGAGAAAGTATCGTGAAATGTCCAATCTATGATATAAAAAATCGGGAGTGCTCTAAAATGATGCGATTCAGAAGTAGAGTGCGTCAAACTTGGAGTATCCAATGAAGAGGGTAAAATCAAATATCCATAGTTATTCAAAAATTGAGAGAATTAGGGCATTAACAAAGTCACCTATCGATTTTAGATGAAACTTCATCTAATCGAACATGTAGAATTAGGGCATTAACAAAGTCACCTATCGATTTTAGATAAAATTTCCTCTAATCGAACATGTTTCAAGAAGATGATAGGCCAAAAATATATTTTTGGAGTATTGCGAAAAATGCAATATTTTCCTTACTATAGTCCAGCTACATATTTGACGAAAAATGTTTTTCCTCTCAAAAAATACTGAAATTATGAGAATAAGGGTTCTTTGATACGACAAATCGACTGGTGTCCATTTTTCGATGAGATAAATGTATCAAATATTAGGAGAGCGTTTAAGTTAAAAGAAAACATGCCTTCATATAAAAAATAGTACAGACCAAAATAATGGAAGTATTCATTCAATTTTCTGAGAAAGTATCGTCAAAGGTCCAATCTATGATATAAAAAATCGGGAGTGCTCTAAAATGATGCGATTCAGAAGTAGAGTGCGTCAAACTTGGAGTATCCAATGAAGAGGGTAAAATCAAATATCCATAGTTATTAAAAAATTGATAGAATTAGGGCATTAACAAAGTCACCTATCGATTTTAGATGGAATTTCAACTAATCGAACATGTTTCGAGAGGATGATAGGTAAAAAATATATTTTTGGAGTATTGCGAAAAATGAAATATTTTCCTTACTATAGTCCAGATACATATTTGACGAAAAATGTTTTCCCTCTCAAAAAATACTGAAACAATGAGAATAATGGTTCTTTGATACGACAAATCGACTGGTGTTGTCCATTTTTCGATAAGATAAATGTTTCAAATATTAGGAGAGCATTTAAGTTAAAAGAAAACATGCCTTCATATAAAAAATAGTACAGACCAAAATAATGGAAGTATTCATTCAATTTTCTGAGAAAGTATCGTCAAAGGTCCAATCTATGATATAAAAAATCGGGAGTGCTCCAATTAGATGCGATTCAGAAGTAGAGTGCGTCAAACTTGGAGTATCCAATGAAGAGGGTGAAATCAAATATCCATAGTTATTCAAAAATTGATAGAATTAGGGCATCAACAAAGTCACCTATCGATTTTAGATGAAACTCCATCTAATCGAACATGTTTCGAGAGGATGATAGGCCAAAAATATATTTTTGGAGTATTGCGAAAAATGCAATATTTTCCTTACTATAAGTCCAGCTACATATTTGACGAAAAATGTTTTTCCTCTCAAAAAATACTGAAATTATGAGAATAATGGTTCTTTGATACGACAAATCGACTGGTGTTGTCCATTTTTCGATAAGATGAATGTTTGAAATATTAGGAGAGCATTTAAGTTAAAAGAAAACATGCCTTCATATAAAAAATAGTACAGACCAAAATAATGGAAGTATTCATTCAATTTTCTGAGAAAGTATCGTGAAATGTTCAATCTATGATATTATAAATCGAGAGTGCTCTAAAATGATGCGATTCAGAAGTAGAGTGCGTCAAACTTGGAGTATCCAATGAAGAGGGTAAAATCAAATATCCATAGTTATTCAAAAATTGAGAGAATTAGGGCATTAACAAAGTCACCTATCGATTTTAGATGAAATTTCATCTAATCGAACATGTAGAATTAGGGCATTAACAAAGTCACGTATCGATTTTAGATGAAATTTCCTCTAATCGAACATGTTTCAAGAAGATGATAAGCCAAAAATATATTTTTGTAGTATTGCGAAAAATGCAATATTTTCCTTACTATAGTCCAGCTACATATTTGACGAAAAATGTTTCTCCTCTCAAAAAAGACTGAAATTATGAGAATACTGGTTCTTTGATACGACAAATCGACTGGTGTTGTCCATTTTTCGATAAGATTAATGTTTCAAATATTAGGAGAGCATTTAAGTTAAAAGAAAACATGCCTTCATATAAAAAATAGTACATACCAAAATAATGGAAGTATTCATTCAATTTTCTGAGAAAGTATCATCAAAGATCCAATCTATGATATAAAAAATCGGGAGTGCTCTAAAATGATGCGATTCAGAAGTAGAGTGCGTCAAACTTGCAGTATCCAATGAAGAGGGTAAAATCAAATATCCATAGTTATTCAAAAATTGAGAGAATTAGGGCATTAACAAAGTCACCTATCGATTTTAGATGAAATTTCATCTAATCCAACATGTTTCGAGAAGATGATAGGCCAAAAATATACTTTTGGAGTATTGCGAAAAATGCAATATTTTCCTTACTATAGTCCAGCTACATATTTGACGAAAAATGTTTCTCCTCTCAAAAAAGACTGAAATTATGAGAATACTGGTTCTTTGATACGACAAATCGACTGGTGTTGTCCATTTTTCGATAAGATTAATGTTTCAAATATTAGGAGAGCATTTGAGTTAAAAGAAAACATGCCTTCATTTAAAAAATAGTACAGACCAAAATAATGGAAGTATTCATTCAATTTTCTGAGAAAGTATCGTCAAAGGTCCAATCTATGATATAAAAAATCGGGAGTGCTCTAATATGATGCGATTCAGAAGTAGAGTGCGTCAAACTTGGAGTATCCAATGAAGAGGGTAAAATCAAATATCCATAGTTATTCAAAGATTGATAGAATTAGGGCATTAACAAAGTCACCTATCGATTTTAGATGGAATTTCATCTAATCGAACATGTTTCGAGTGGATGGTAGGCCAAAAATATATTTTTGGAGTATAGCGAAAAATGCAATATTTTCCAGCTACATATTTGACGAAAAATGTTTTTCCTCTCAAAAAATACTGAAATTATGAGAATAACGGTTCTTTGATATGACAAATCGACTGGTGTTGTCCATTTTTCGATAAGATGAATGTTTCAAATATTAGGAGAGCATTTACGTTAAAAGAAAACATGCCTTCATATAAAAAATAGTACAGACCAAAATAATGGGAGTCTCCATTCAATTTTCTGAGAAAGTATCGTCAAAGGTCCAATCTATGATATAAAAAATCGGGAGTGCTCTAAAATGATGCGATTCAGAATAAGAGTGCGTCAAACTTGGAGTATCCAATGAAGAGGGTGAAATCAAATATCCATAGTTATTCAAAAATTGATAGAATTAGGGTCTCAACAAAGTCACCTATCGATTTTAGATGAAATTTCATCTAATCGAACATGTTTCGAGAGGATGATAGGCCAAAAATATATTTTTGGAGTATTGCGAAAAATGCAATATTTTCCTTACTATAAGTCCAGCTACATATTTGACGAAAAATGTTTTTCCTCTCAAAAAATACTGAAATTATGAGAATAATGGTTCTTTGATACGACAAATCGACTGGTGTTGTCCATTTTTCGATAGGATGAATGTTTGAAATATTAGGAGAGCATTTAAGTTAAAAGAAAACATGCCTTCATATAAAAAATAGTACAGACCAAAATAATGGAAGTATTCATTCAATTTTCTGAGAAAGTATCGTGAAATGTTCAATCTATGATATTAAAAATCGGGAGTGCTCTAAAATGATGCGATTCAGAAGTAGAGTGCGTCAAACTTGGAGTATCCAATGAAGAGGGTAAAATCAAATATCCATAGTTATTCAAAAATTGAGAGAATTAGGGCATTAACAAAGTCACCTATCGATTTTAGATGAAATTTCATCTAATCGAACATGTAGAATTAGGGCATTAACAAAGTCACCTATCGATTTTAGATGAAATTTCCTCTAATCGAACATGTTTCAAGAAGATGATAGGCCAAAAATATATTTTTGTAGTATTGCGAAAAATGCAATATTTTCCTTACTATAGTCCAGCTACATATTTGACGAAAAATGTTTCTCCTCTCAAAAAAGACTGAAATTATGAGAATACTGGTTCTTTGATACGACAAATCGACTGGTGTTGTCCATTTTTCGATAAGATTAATGTTTCAAATATTAGGAGAGCATTTAAGTTAAAAGAAAACATGCCTTCATATAAAAAATAGTACATACCAAAATAATGGAAGTATTCATTCAATTTTCTGAGAAAGTATCATCAAAGGTCCAATCTATGATATAAAAAATCGGGAGTGCTCTAAAATGATGCGATTCAGAAGTAGAGTGCGTCAAACTTGGAGTATCCAATGAAGAGGGTAAAATCAAATATCCATAGTTATTCAAAAATTGAGAGAATTAGGGCATTAACAAAGTCACCTATCGATTTTAGATGAAATTTCATCTAATCGAACATGTAGAATTAGGGCATTAACAAAGTCACCTATCGATTTTAGATGAAATTTCATCTAATCCAACATGTTTCGAGAAGATGATAGGCCAAAAATATACTTTTGGAGTATTGCGAAAAATGCAATATTTTCCTTACTATAGTCCAGCTACATATTTGACGAAAAATGTTTTTCCTCTCAAAAAATACTGAAATTATGAGAATACTGGTTCTTTGATACGACAAATCGACTGGTGTTGTCCATTTTTCGATAAGATTAATGTTTCAAATATTAGGAGAGCATTTAAGTTAAAAGAAAACATGCCTTCATATTAAAAAGAGTACAGACCAAAATAATGGAAGTATTCATTCAATTTTCTGAGAAAGTATCGTCAAAGGTCCAATCTATGATATAAAAAATCGGGAGTGTTCTATTATGATGCGATTCAGAAGTAGAGTGCGTCAAACTTGGAGTATCCAATGAAGATGGTAAAATCAAATATCCATAGTTATTCAAAAATTGATAGAATTAGGGCATTAACAAAGTCACCTATCGATTTAAGATGGAATTCCATCTAATCGAACATGTTTCGAGAGGATGATAGGCCAAAACAATATTTTTGGGGTATAGCGAAAAATGCAATATTTTCCTTACTACATATTTGACGAAAAATGTTTTTCCTCTAAAAAAATTTTGATATTATGAGAATAAGGGTTCTTTGATACGACAAATCGACTGGTGTTGTCCATTTTTCGATAAGATAAATGTTTCAAATATTAGGAGAGCATTTAAGTTAAAAGAAAACATGCCTTCATATAAAAAATAGTACAGACCAAAATAATGGAAGTATTCATTCAATTTTCTGAGAAAGTATCGTCAAAGGTCCAATCTATGATATAAAAAATCGGGAGTGCTCTAATATGATGCGATTCAGAAGTAGAGTGCGTCAAACTTGGAGTATCCAATGAAGAGGGTAAAATCAAATATCCATAGTTATTCAAAGATTGATAGAATTAGGGCATTAACAAAGTCACCTATCGATTTTAGATGGAATTTCATCTAATCGAACATGTTTCGAGTGGATGGTAGGCCAAAAATATATTTTTGGAGTATAGCGAAAAATGCAATATTTTCCTTACTATAGTCCAGCTACATATTTGACGAAAAATGTTTTTCCTCTCAAAAAATACTGAAATTATGAGAATAACGGTTCTTTGATATGACAAATCGACTGGTGTTGTCCATTTTTCGATAAGATGAATGTTTCAAATATTAGGAGAGCATTTACGTTAAAAGAAAACATGCCTTCATATAAAAAATAGTACAGACCAAAATAATGGGAGTCTCCATTCAATTTTCTGAGAAAGTATCGTCAAAGGTCCAATCTATGATATAAAAAATCGGGAGTGCTCTAAAATGATGCGATTCAGAATAAGAGTGCGTCAAACTTGGAGTATCCAATGAAGAGGGTGAAATCAAATATCCATAGTTATTCAAAAATTGATAGAATTAGGGTCTCAACAAAGTCACCTATCGATTTTAGATGAGATTTCATCTAATCGAACATGTTTCGAGAGGATGATAGGCCAAAAATATATTTTTGGAGTATTGCGAAAAATGCAATATTTTCCTTACTATAGTCCAGCTACATATTTGACGAAAAATGTTTTTCCTCTCAAAAATACTGAAATTATGAGAATAACGGTTCTTTGATACGACAAATCGACTAATGTTGTCCATTTTTCGATAAGATAAATGTTTCAAATATTAGGAGAGCATTTAAGTTAAAAGAAAACATGCCTTCATATAAAAAACAGTACAGACCAAAATAATGGAAGTATTCATTCAATTTTCTGAGAAAGTATCGTCAAAGGTCCAATCTATGATATAAAAAATCGGAAGTGCTCTAGAATGATGCGATTGAGAAGTAGAGTGCGTCAAACTTGGAGTATCCAATGAAGATGGTAAAATCAAATATCCATAGTTAATCAAAAATTGATAGAATTAGGGCATTAACAAAGTCACCTATCGATTTTAGATGAAATTTCATCTAATCGAACATGTTTCGAGAGGATGATAGGCCAAAAATATATTTTTGGAGTATTGCGAAAAATGCAATATTTTCCTTACTATAGTCCAGCTACATATTTGACGAAAAATGTTTTTCCTCTCAAAAAATACTGAAATTATGAGAATAAGGGTTCTTTGATACGACAAATCGACTGGTGTTGTCCATTTTTCGGTGAGATGAATGTTTCAAATATTAGGAGAGCATTTACGTTAAAAGAAAACATGCCTTCATATAAAAAATAGTACAGACCAAAAAATAAAGGGAGTATCCATTCAATTTTCTGAGAAAGTATCGTCAAAGGTCCAATCTATGATATAAAAAATCGGGAGTGCTCTAAAATGATGCGATTCAGAAGTAGAGTGCGTCAAACTTGGAGTATCCAATGAAGAGGGTAAAATCAAATATCCATAGTTATTCAAAAATTGATAGAATTAGGGCATTAACAAAGTCACCTATCGATTTTAGATGAAATTTCATCTAATCGAACATGTTTCGAGAGGATGATAGGTAAAAAATAAATTTTTGGAGTATTGCGAAAAATGCAATATTTTCCTTACTATAGTCCAGCTACATATTTGACGAAAAATGTTTTCCCTCTCAAAAAATACTGAAACAATGAGAATACGGGTTCTTTGATACGACAAATCGACTGGTGTTGTCCATTTTTCGATAAGATAAATGTTTCAAATATTAGGAGAGCATTTAAGTTAAAAGAAAACATGCCTTCATATAAAAAATAGTACATACCAAAATAATGGAAGTATTCATTCAATTTTCTGAGAAAGTATCATCAAAGATCCAATCTATGATATAAAAAATCGGGAGTGCTCTAAAATGATGCGATTCAGAAGTAGAGTGCGTCAAACTTGGAGTATCCAATGAAGAGGGTGAAATCAAATATCCATAGTTATTCAAAAATTGATAGAATTAGGGCATCAACAAAGTCACCTATCGATTTTAGATGAAACTCCATCTAATCGAACATGTTTCGAGAGGATGATAGGCCAAAAATATATTTTTGGAGTATTGCGAAAAATGCAATATTTTCCTTACTATAAGTCCAGCTACATATTTGACGAAAAATGTTTTTCCTCTCAAAAAATACTGAAATTATGAGAATAATGGTTCTTTGATACGACAAATCGACTGGTGTTGTCCATTTTTCGATAAGATGAATGTTTGAAATATTAGGAGAGCATTTAAGTTAAAAGAAAACATGCCTTCATATAAAAAATAGTACAGACCAAAATAATGGAAGTATTCATTCAATTTTCTGAGAAAGTATCGTGAAATGTTCAATCTATGATATTATAAATCGAGAGTGCTCTAAAATGATGCGATTCAGAAGTAGAGTGCGTCAAACTTGGAGTATCCAATGAAGAGGGTAAAATCAAATATCCATAGTTATTCAAAAATTGAGAGAATTAGGGCATTAACAAAGTCACCTATCGATTTTAGATGAAATTTCATCTAATCGAACATGTAGAATTAGGGCATTAACAAAGTCACGTATCGATTTTAGATGAAATTTCCTCTAATCGAACATGTTTCAAGAAGATGATAAGCCAAAAATATATTTTTGTAGTATTGCGAAAAATGCAATATTTTCCTTACTATAGTCCAGCTACATATTTGACGAAAAATGTTTCTCCTCTCAAAAAAGACTGAAATTATGAGAATACTGGTTCTTTGATACGACAAATCGACTGGTGTTGTCCATTTTTCGATAAGATTAATGTTTCAAATATTAGGAGAGCATTTAAGTTAAAAGAAAACATGCCTTCATATAAAAAATAGTACATACCAAAATAATGGAAGTATTCATTCAATTTTCTGAGAAAGTATCATCAAAGATCCAATCTATGATATAAAAAATCGGGAGTGCTCTAAAATGATGCGATTCAGAAGTAGAGTGCGTCAAACTTGCAGTATCCAATGAAGAGGGTAAAATCAAATATCCATAGTTATTCAAAAATTGAGAGAATTAGGGCATTAACAAAGTCACCTATCGATTTTAGATGAAATTTCATCTAATCCAACATGTTTCGAGAAGATGATAGGCCCAAAATATACTTTTGGAGTATTGCGAAAAATGCAATATTTTCCTTACTATAGTCCAGCTACATATTTGACGAAAAATGTTTCTCCTCTCAAAAAAGACTGAAATTATGAGAATACTGGTTCTTTGATACGACAAATCGACTGGTGTTGTCCATTTTTCGATAAGATTAATGTTTCAAATATTAGGAGAGCATTTGAGTTAAAAGAAAACATGCCTTCATTTAAAAAATAGTACAGACCAAAATAATGGAAGTATTCATTCAATTTTCTGAGAAAGTATCGTCAAAGGTCCAATCTATGATATAAAAAATCGGGAGTGCTCTAATATGATGCGATTCAGAAGTAGAGTGCGTCAAACTTGGAGTATCCAATGAAGAGGGTAAAATCAAATATCCATAGTTATTCAAAGATTGATAGAATTAGGGCATTAACAAAGTCACCTATCGATTTTAGATGGAATTTCATCTAATCGAACATGTTTCGAGTGGATGGTAGGCCAAAAATATATTTTTGGAGTATAGCGAAAAATGCAATATTTTCCAGCTACATATTTGACGAAAAATGTTTTTCCTCTCAAAAAATACTGAAATTATGAGAATAACGGTTCTTTGATATGACAAATCGACTGGTGTTGTCCATTTTTCGATAAGATGAATGTTTCAAATATTAGGAGAGCATTTACGTTAAAAGAAAACATGCCTTCATATAAAAAATAGTACAGACCAAAATAATGGGAGTCTCCATTCAATTTTCTGAGAAAGTATCGTCAAAGGTCCAATCTATGATATAAAAAATCGGGAGTGCTCTAAAATGATGCGATTCAGAATAAGAGTGCGTCAAACTTGGAGTATCCAATGAAGAGGGTGAAATCAAATATCCATAGTTATTCAAAAATTGATAGAATTAGGGTCTCAACAAAGTCACCTATCGATTTTAGATGAAATTTCATCTAATCGAACATGTTTCGAGAGGATGATAGGCCAAAAATATATTTTTGGAGTATTGCGAAAAATGCAATATTTTCCTTACTATAAGTCCAGCTACATATTTGACGAAAAATGTTTTTCCTCTCAAAAAATACTGAAATTATGAGAATAATGGTTCTTTGATACGACAAATCGACTGGTGTTGTCCATTTTTCGATAGGATGAATGTTTGAAATATTAGGAGAGCATTTAAGTTAAAAGAAAACATGCCTTCATATAAAAAATAGTACAGACCAAAATAATGGAAGTATTCATTCAATTTTCTGAGAAAGTATCGTGAAATGTTCAATCTATGATATTAAAAATCGGGAGTGCTCTAAAATGATGCGATTCAGAAGTAGAGTGCGTCAAACTTGGAGTATCCAATGAAGAGGGTAAAATCAAATATCCATAGTTATTCAAAAATTGAGAGAATTAGGGCATTAACAAAGTCACCTATCGATTTTAGATGAAATTTCATCTAATCGAACATGTAGAATTAGGGCATTAACAAAGTCACCTATCGATTTTAGATGAAATTTCCTCTAATCGAACATGTTTCAAGAAGATGATAGGCCAAAAATATATTTTTGTAGTATTGCGAAAAATGCAATATTTTCCTTACTATAGTCCAGCTACATATTTGACGAAAAATGTTTCTCCTCTCAAAAAAGACTGAAATTATGAGAATACTGGTTCTTTGATACGACAAATCGACTGGTGTTGTCCATTTTTCGATAAGATTAATGTTTCAAATATTAGGAGAGCATTTAAGTTAAAAGAAAACATGCCTTCATATAAAAAATAGTACATACCAAAATAATGGAAGTATTCATTCAATTTTCTGAGAAAGTATCATCAAAGGTCCAATCTATGATATAAAAAATCGGGAGTGCTCTAAAATGATGCGATTCAGAAGTAGAGTGCGTCAAACTTGGAGTATCCAATGAAGAGGGTAAAATCAAATATCCATAGTTATTCAAAAATTGAGAGAATTAGGGCATTAACAAAGTCACCTATCGATTTTAGATGAAATTTCATCTAATCGAACATGTAGAATTAGGGCATTAACAAAGTCACCTATCGATTTTAGATGAAATTTCATCTAATCCAACATGTTTCGAGAAGATGATAGGCCAAAAATATACTTTTGGAGTATTGCGAAAAATGCAATATTTTCCTTACTATAGTCCAGCTACATATTTGACGAAAAATGTTTTTCCTCTCAAAAAATACTGAAATTATGAGAATACTGGTTCTTTGATACGACAAATCGACTGGTGTTGTCCATTTTTCGATAAGATTAATGTTTCAAATATTAGGAGAGCATTTAAGTTAAAAGAAAACATGCCTTCATATTAAAAAGAGTACAGACCAAAATAATGGAAGTATTCATTCAATTTTCTGAGAAAGTATCGTCAAAGGTCCAATCTATGATATAAAAAATCGGGAGTGCTCTATTATGATGCGATTCAGAAGTAGAGTGCGTCAAACTTGGAGTATCCAATGAAGATGGTAAAATCAAATATCCATAGTTATTCAAAAATTGATAGAATTAGGGCATTAACAAAGTCACCTATCGATTTAAGATGGAATTCCATCTAATCGAACATGTTTCGAGAGGATGATAGGCCAAAACAATATTTTTGGGGTATAGCGAAAAATGCAATATTTTCCTTACTACATATTTGACGAAAAATGTTTTTCCTCTAAAAAAATTTTGATATTATGAGAATAAGGGTTCTTTGATACGACAAATCGACTGGTGTTGTCCATTTTTCGATAAGATAAATGTTTCAAATATTAGGAGAGCATTTAAGTTAAAAGAAAACATGCCTTCATATAAAAAATAGTACAGACCAAAATAATGGAAGTATTCATTCAATTTTCTGAGAAAGTATCGTCAAAGGTCCAATCTATGATATAAAAAATCGGGAGTGCTCTAATATGATGCGATTCAGAAGTAGAGTGCGTCAAACTTGGAGTATCCAATGAAGAGGGTAAAATCAAATATCCATAGTTATTCAAAGATTGATAGAATTAGGGCATTAACAAAGTCACCTATCGATTTTAGATGGAATTTCATCTAATCGAACATGTTTCGAGTGGATGGTAGGCCAAAAATATATTTTTGGAGTATAGCGAAAAATGCAATATTTTCCTTACTATAGTCCAGCTACATATTTGACGAAAAATGTTTTTCCTCTCAAAAAATACTGAAATTATGAGAATAACGGTTCTTTGATATGACAAATCGACTGGTGTTGTCCATTTTTCGATAAGATGAATGTTTCAAATATTAGGAGAGCATTTACGTTAAAAGAAAACATGCCTTCATATAAAAAATAGTACAGACCAAAATAATGGGAGTCTCCATTCAATTTTCTGAGAAAGTATCGTCAAAGGTCCAATCTATGATATAAAAAATCGGGAGTGCTCTAAAATGATGCGATTCAGAATAAGAGTGCGTCAAACTTGGAGTATCCAATGAAGAGGGTGAAATCAAATATCCATAGTTATTCAAAAATTGATAGAATTAGGGTCTCAACAAAGTCACCTATCGATTTTAGATGAGATTTCATCTAATCGAACATGTTTCGAGAGGATGATAGGCCAAAAATATATTTTTGGAGTATTGCGAAAAATGCAATATTTTCCTTACTATAGTCCAGCTACATATTTGACGAAAAATGTTTTTCCTCTCAAAAAATACTGAAATTATGAGAATAACGGTTCTTTGATACGACAAATCGACTGGTGTTGTCCATTTTTCGATAAGATAAATGTTTCAAATATTAGGAGAGCATTTAAGTTAAAAGAAAACATGCCTTCATATAAAAAACAGTACAGACCAAAATAATGGAAGTATTCATTCAATTTTCTGAGAAAGTATCGTCAAAGGTCCAATCTATGATATAAAAAATCGGAAGTGCTCTAGAATGATGCGATTGAGAAGTAGAGTGCGTCAAACTTGGAGTATCCAATGAAGATGGTAAAATCAAATATCCATAGTTAATCAAAAATTGATAGAATTAGGGCATTAACAAAGTCACCTATCGATTTTAGATGAAATTTCATCTAATCGAACATGTTTCGAGAGGATGATAGGCCAAAAATATATTTTTGGAGTATTGCGAAAAATGCAATATTTTCCTTACTATAGTCCAGCTACATATTTGACGAAAAATGTTTTTCCTCTCAAAAAATACTGAAATTATGAGAATAAGGGTTCTTTGATACGACAAATCGACTGGTGTTGTCCATTTTTCGGTGAGATGAATGTTTCAAATATTAGGAGAGCATTTACGTTAAAAGAAAACATGCCTTCATATAAAAAATAGTACAGACCAAAAAATAAAGGGAGTATCCATTCAATTTTCTGAGAAAGTATCGTCAAAGGTCCAATCTATGATATAAAAAATCGGGAGTGCTCTAAAATGATGCGATTCAGAAGTAGAGTGCGTCAAACTTGGAGTATCCAATGAAGAGGGTAAAATCAAATATCCATAGTTATTCAAAAATTGATAGAATTAGGGCATTAACAAAGTCACCTATCGATTTTAGATGAAATTTCATCTAATCGAACATGTTTCGAGAGGATGATAGGTAAAAAATATATTTTTGGAGTATTGCGAAAAATGCAATATTTTCCTTACTATAGTCCAGCTACATATTTGACGAAAAATGTTTTCCCTCTCAAAAAATACTGAAACAATGAGAATACGGGTTCTTTGATACGACAAATCGACTGGTGTTGTCCATTTTTCGATAAGATAAATGTTTCAAATATTAGGAGAGCATTTAAGTTAAAAGAAAACATGCCTTCATATAAAAAATAGTACAGACCAAAATAATGGAAGTATTCATTCAATTTTCTGAGAAAGTATCGTCAAAGGTCCAATCTATGATATAAAAAATCGGGAGTGCTCAAAAATGATGCGATTCAGAAGTAGAGTGCGTCAAACTTGGAGTATACAATGAAGAGGGTGAAATCAAATATCCATAGTTATTCAAAAATTGATAGAATTAGGGCATCAACAAAGTCACCTATCGATTTTAGATGAAACTTCATCTAATCGAACATGTTTCGAGAGGATGATAGGCCAAAAATATATTTTTGGAGTATTGCGAAAAATGCAATATTTTCCTTACTATAAGTCAAGCTACATATTTGACGAAAAATGTTTTTCCTCTCAAAAAATACTGAAATTATGAGAATAATGGTTCTTTGATACGACAAATCGACTGGTGTTGTCCATTTTTCGATAAGATAAATGTTTGAAATATTAGGAGAGCATTTAAGTTAAAAGAAAACATGCCTTCATATAAAAAATAGTACAGACCAAAATAATGGAAGTATTCATTCAATTTTCTGAGAAAGTATCGTGAAATGTCCAATCTATGATATAAAAAATCGGGAGTGCTCTAAAATGATGCGATTCAGAAGTAGAGTGCGTCAAACTTGGAGTATCCAATGAAGAGGGTAAAATCAAATATCCATAGTTATTCGAAAATTGATAGAATTAGGGCATTAACAAAGTCACCTATCGATTTTAGATGAAATTTCATCTAATCGAACATGTTTCGAGAGGATGATAGGCCAAAAATATATTTTTGGAGTATTGCGAAAAATGCAATATTTTCCTTACTATAAGTCCAGCTACATATTTGACGAAAAATGTTTTTCCTCTCAAAAAATACTGAAATTATGAGAATAATGGTTCTTTGATACGACAAATCGACTGGTGTTGTCCATTTTTCGATAGGATGAATGTTTCAAATATTAGGAGAGCATTTAAGTTAAAAGAAAACATGCCTTCATATAAAAAATAGTACAGACCAAAATAATGGAAGTATTCATTCAATTTTCTGAGAAAGTATCGTGAAATGTTCAATCTATGATATTAAAAATCGGGAGTGCTCTAAAATGATGCGATTCAGAAGTAGAGTGCGTCAAACTTGGAGTATCCAATGAAGAGGGTAAAATCAAATATCCATAGTTATTCAAAAATTGAGAGAATTAGGGCATTAACAAAGTCACCTATCGATTTTAGATGAAATTTCATCTAATCGAACATGTAGAATTAGGGCATTAACAAAGTCACCTATCGATTTTAGATGAAATTTCCTCTAATCGAACATGTTTCAAGAAGATGATAGGCCAAAAATATATTTTTGTAGTATTGCGAAAAATGCAATATTTTCCTTACTATAGTCCAGCTACATATTTGACGAAAAATGTTTCTCCTCTCAAAAAAGACTGAAATTATGAGAATACTGGTTCTTTGATACGACAAATCGACTGGTGTTGTCCATTTTTCGATAAGATTAATGTTTCAAATATTAGGAGAGCATTTAAGTTAAAAGAAAACATGCCTTCATATAAAAAATAGTACATACCAAAATAATGGAAGTATTCATTCAATTTTCTGAGAAAGTATCATCAAAGGTCCAATCTATGATATAAAAAATCGGGAGTGCTCTAAAATGATGCGATTCAGAAGTAGAGTGCGTCAAACTTGGAGTATCCAATGAAGAGGGTAAAATCAAATATCCATAGTTATTCAAAAATTGAGAGAATTAGGGCATTAACAAAGTCACCTATCGATTTTAGATGAAATTTCATCTAATCGAACATGTAGAATTAGGGCATTAACAAAGTCACCTATCGATTTTAGATGAAATTTCATCTAATCCAACATGTTTCGAGAAGATGATAGGCCAAAAATATACTTTTGGAGTATTGCGAAAAATGCAATATTTTCCTTACTATAGTCCAGCTACATATTTGACGAAAAATGTTTTTCCTCTCAAAAAATACTGAAATTATGAGAATGCGAGTTCTTTGATACGACAAATCGACTGGTGTTGTCCATTTTTCGATAAGATTAATGTTTCAAATATTAGGAGAGCATTTAAGTTAAAAGAAAACATGCCTTCATATTAAAAAGAGTACAGACCAAAATAATGGAAGTATTCATTCAATTTTCTGAGAAAGTATCGTCAAAGGTCCAATCTATGATATAAAAAATCGGGAGTGCTCTATTATGATGCGATTCAGAAGTAGAGTGCGTCAAACTTGGAGTATCCAATGAAGATGGTAAAATCAAATATCCATAGTTATTCAAAAATTGATAGAATTAGGGCATTAACAAAGTCACCTATCGATTTAAGATGGAATTTCATCTAATCGAACATGTTTCGAGAGGATGATAGGCCAAAAATATATTTTTGGGGTATAGCGAAAAATGCAATATTTTCCTTACTACATATTTGACGAAAAATGTTTTTCCTCTAAAAAAATACTGATATTATGAGATTAAGGGTTCTTTGATACGACAAATCGACTGGTGTTGTCCATTTTTCGATAAGATAAATGTTTCAAATATTAGGAGAGCATTTAAGTTAAAAGAAAACATGCCTTCATATAAAAAATAGTACAGACCAAAATAATGGAAGTATTCATTCAATTTTCTGAGAAAGTATCGTCAAAGGTCCAATCTATGATATAAAAAATCGGGAGTGCTCTAATATGATGCGATTCAGAAGTAGAGTGCGTCAAACTTGGAGTATCCAATGAAGAGGGTAAAATCAAATATCCATAGTTATTCAAAGATTGATAGAATTAGGGCATTAACAAAGTCACCTATCGATTTTAGATGGAATTTCATCTAATCGAACATGTTTCGAGTGGATGGTAGGCCAAAAATATATTTTTGGAGTATAGCGAAAAATGCAATATTTTCCTTACTATAGTCCAGCTACATATTTGACGAAAAATGTTTTTCCTCTCAAAAAATACTGAAATTATGAGAATAACGGTTCTTTGATATGACAAATCGACTGGTGTTGTCCATTTTTCGATAAGATGAATGTTTCAAATATTAGGAGAGCATTTACGTTAAAAGAAAACATGCCTTCATATAAAAAATAGTACAGACCAAAATAATGGGAGTCTCCATTCAATTTTCGGAGAAAGTATCGTCAAAGGTCCAATCTATGATATAAAAAATCGGGAGTGCTCTAAAATGATGCGATTCAGAATAAGAGTGCGTCAAACTTGGAGTATCCAATGAAGAGGGTGAAATCAAATATCCATAGTTATTCAAAAATTGATAGAATTAGGGTCTCAACAAAGTCACCTATCGATTTTAGATGAGATTTCATCTAATCGAACATGTTTCGAGAGGATGATAGGCCAAAAATATATTTTTGGAGTATTGCGAAAAATGCAATATTTTCCTTACTATAGTCCAGCTACATATTTGACGAAAAATGTTTTTCCTCTCAAAAAATACTGAAATTATGAGAATAACGGTTCTTTGATACGACAAATCGACTGGTGTTGTCCATTTTTCGATAAGATAAATGTTTCAAATATTAGGAGAGCATTTAAGTTAAAAGAAAACATGCCTTCATATAAAAAACAGTACAGACCAAAATAATGGAAGTATTCATTCAATTTTCTGAGAAAGTATCGTCAAAGGTCCAATCTATGATATAAAAAATCGGAAGTGCTCTAGAATGATGCGATTGAGAAGTAGAGTGCGTCAAACTTGGAGTATCCAATGAAGATGGTAAAATCAAATATCCATAGTTAATCAAAAATTGATAGAATTAGGGCATTAACAAAGTCACCTATCGATTTTAGATGAAATTTCATCTAATCGAACATGTTTCGAGAGGATGATAGGCCAAAAATATATTTTTGGAGTATTGCGAAAAATGCAATATTTTCCTTACTATAGTCCAGCTACATATTTGACGAAAAATGTTTTTCCTCTCAAAAAATACTGAAATTATGAGAATAAGGGTTCTTTGATACGACAAATCGACTGGTGTTGTCCATTTTTCGATGAGATGAATGTTTCAAATATTAGGAGAGCATTTACGTTAAAAGAAAACATGCCTTCATATAAAAAATAGTACAGACCAAAAAATAATGGGAGTATCCATTCAATTTTCTGAGAAAGTATCGTCAAAGGTCCAATCTATGATATAAAAAATCGGGAGTGCTCTAAAATGATGCGATTCAGAAGTAGAGTGCGTCAAACTTGGAGTATCCAATGAAGAGGGTAAAATCAAATATCCATAGTTATTCAAAAATTGATAGAATTAGGGCATTAACAAAGTCACCTATCGATTTTAGATGAAATTTCATCTAATCGAACATGTTTCGAGAGGATGATAGGTAAAAAATATATTTTTGGAGTATTGCGAAAAATGCAATATTTTCCTTACTATAGTCCAGCTACATATTTGACGAAAAATGTTTTTCCTCTCAAAAAATACTGAAATTATGCGAATAAGGGTTCTTTGATACGACAAATCGACTGGTGTCCATTTTTCGATGAGATAAATGTATCAAATATTAGGAGAGCCTTTAAGTTAAAAGAAAACATGCCTTCATATAAAAAATAGTACAGACCAAAATAATGGAAGTATTCATTCAATTTTCTGAGAAAGTATCGTCAAAGGTCCAATCTATGATATAAAAAATCGGGAGTGCTCAAAAATGATGCGATTCAGAAGTAGAGTGAGTCAAACTTGGAGTATACAATGAAGAGGGTAAAATCAAATATCCATAGTTATTCAAAAATTGATAGAATTAGGGCATTAACAAAGTCACCTATCGATTTTAGATGTAATTTCATCTAATCGAACATGTTTCGAGAGGATGATAGGTAAAAAATATATTTTTGGAGTATTGCGAAAAATGAAATATTTTCCTTACTATAGTCCAGCTACATATTTGACGAAAAATGTTTTCCCTCTCAAAAAATACTGAAACAATGAGAATACGGGTTCTTTGATACGACAAATCGACTGGTGTTGTCCATTTTTCGATAAGATAAATGTTTCAAATATTAGGAGAGCATTTAAGTTAAAAGAAAACATGCCTTCATATAAAAAATAGTACAGACCAAAATAATGGAAGTATTCATTCAATTTTCTGAGAAAGTATCGTCAAAGGTCCAATCTATGATATAAAAAATCGGGAGTGCTCAAAAATGATGCGATTCAGAAGTAGAGTGCGTCAAACTTGGAGTATACAATGAAGAGGGTGAAATCAAATATCCATAGTTATTCAAAAATTGATAGAATTAGGGCATCAACAAAGTCACCTATCGATTTTAGATGAAACTTCATCTAATCGAACATGTTTCGAGAGGATGATAGGCCAAAAATATATTTTTGGAGTATTGCGAAAAATGCAATATTTTCCTTACTATAAGTCAAGCTACATATTTGACGAAAAATGTTTTTCCTCTCAAAAAATACTGAAATTATGAGAATAATGGTTCTTTGATACGACAAATCGACTGGTGTTGTCCATTTTTCGATAAGATAAATGTTTGAAATATTAGGAGAGCATTTAAGTTAAAAGAAAACATGCCTTCATATAAAAAATAGTACAGACCAAAATAATGGAAGTATTCATTCAATTTTCTGAGAAAGTATCGTGAAATGTCCAATCTATGATATAAAAAATCGACAGTGCTCTAAAATGATGCGATTCAGAAGTAGAGTGCGTCAAACTTGGAGTATCCAATGAAGAGGGTGAAATCAAATATCCATAGTTATTCAAAAATTGAGAGAATTGGGGCATTAACAAAGTCACCTATCGATTTTAGATGAAAGTTCATCTAATCGAACATGTAGAATTAGGGCATTACCAAACTCACCTATCGATTTTAGATGAAATTTCATCTAATCGAACATGTTTCGAGAAGATGATAGGCCAAAAATATATTTTTGGAGTATTGCGAAAAATGCAATATTTTCCTTACTATAAGTCCAGCTACATATTTGACGAAAAATGTTTTTCCTCTCAAAAAATACTGAAATTATGAGAATAATGGTTCTTTGATACGACAAATCGACTGGTGTTGTCCATTTTTCGATAAGATAAATGTTTGAAATATTAGGAGAGCATTTAAGTTAAAAGAAAACATGCCTTCATATAAAAAATAGTACAGACCAAAATAATGGAAGTATTCATTCAATTTTCTGAGAAAGTATCGTGAAATGTCCAATCTATGATATAAAAAATCGGGAGTGCTCTAAAATGATGCGATTCAGAAGTAGAGTGCGTCAAACTTGGAGTATCCAATGAAGAGGGTAAAATCAAATATCCATAGTTATTCAAAAATTGAGAGAATTAGGGCATTAACAAAGTCACCTATCGATTTTAGATGAAATTTCATCTAATCGAACATGTAGAATTAGGGCATTAACAAAGTCACCTATCGATTTTAGATGAAATTTCATCTAATCGAACATGTTTCGAGAAGATGATAGGCCAAAAATATATTTTTGGAGTATTGCGAAAAATGCAATATTTTCCTTACTATAGTCCAGCTACATATTTGACGAAAAATGTTTTTCCTCTATAAAATACTGAAATTATGAGAATACGAGTTCTTTGATACGACAAATCGACTGGTGTTGTCCATTTTTCGATAAGATAAATGTTTCAAATATTAGGAGAGCATTTAAGTTAAAAGAAAACATGCCCTCATATAAAAAATAGTACAGACCAAAATAATGGAAGTATTCATTCAATTTTCTGAGAAAGTATCGTCAAAGGTCCAATCTATGAAATAAAAAATCGGGAGTGCTCTAAAATGATGCGATTCAGAGGTGCAGTGCGTCGAACTTGGAATATCCAATGAAGAGGGTAAAATCAAATATCCATAGTTATTCAAAAATTGATAGAATTAGGGCATTAACAAAGTCACCTATCGATTTCAAATGAAATTTCATCTAATCGAACATGTTTCGAGATGATGATAGGCCAAAAATATAATTTTGGAGTATTGCGAAAAATGCAATATTCTCCTTACTATAGTCCAGCTACATATTTGACGAAAAATGTTTTTCCTCTCAAAAAATACTGAAATTATGAGAATACGGGTACATTGATATGACAAATCGACTGGTGTTGTCCATTTTTCGATAAGATATATGTTTCAAATATTAGGAGAGCATTTAAGTTAAAAGAAAACATGCCTTCATATAAAAAATACTACAGACCAAAATAATGGAAGTATTCATTCAATTTTCTGAGAAAGTATCGTCAAAGGTCCAGTCTATGATATAAAAAATCGAGAGTGCTCTAGTATGATGCGATTCAGAAGTAGAGTGCGTCAAACTTGGAGTATCCAATGAAGAGGGTAAAATCAAATATCCATAGTTATTTAAAAATTGATAGAATTAGGGCATTAACAAAGTCACCTATCGATTTAAGATGGAATTTCATCTAATCGAACATGTTTCGAGAGGATGATAGGCCAAAAATATATTTTTGGGGTATAGCGAAAAATGCAATATTTTCCTTACTACATATTTGACGAAAACTGTTTTTCCTCTAAAAAAATACTGATATTATGAGAATAAGGGTTCTTTGATACGACAAATCGACTGGTGTTGTCCATTTTTCGATAAGATAAATGTTTCAAATATTAGGAGAGCATTTAAGTTAAAAGAAAACATGCCTTCATATAAAAAATAGTACAGACCAAAATAATGGAAGTATTCATTCAATTTTCTGAGAAAGTATCGTCAAAGGTCCAATCTATGAAATAAAAAATCGGGAGTGCTCTAAAATGATTGCGATTCAGAGGTGCAGTGCGTCGAACTAGGAATATCCAATGAAGAGGGTAAAATCAAATATCCATAGTTATTCAAAAATTGATAGAATTAGGGCATTAACAAAGTCACCTATCGATTTTAAATGAAATTTCATCTAATCGAACATGTTTCGAGATGATGATAGGCCAAAAATATATTTTTGGAGTATTGCGAAAAATGCAATATTCTCCTTACTATAGTCCAGCTACATATTTGACGAAAAATGTTTTTCCTCTCAAAAAATACTGAAATTATGAGAATACGGGTACTTTGATATGACAAATCGACTGGTGTTGTCCATTTTTCGATAAGATATATGTTTCAAATATTGGGAGAGCATTTAAGTTAAAAGAAAACATGCCTTCATATAAAAAATAGTACAGACCAAAATAATGGAAGTATTCATTCAATTTTCTGAGAAAGTATCGTCAAAGGTCCAATCTATGATATAAAGAATCGGGAGTGCTCTAATATGATGCGATTCAGAAGTAGAGTGCGTCAAACTTGGAGTATCCAATGAAGAGGGTAAAATCAAATATCCATAGTTATTCAAAAATTGATAGAATTAGGGCATCAACAAAGTCACCTATCGATTTTAGATGAAACTTCATCTAATCGAACATGTTTCGAGAAGATGATAGGCTAAAAATAAATTTTTGGAGTATTGCGAAAAATGCAATATTTTCCTTACTATACATATTTGACAAAAATGTTTTTCCTCTCAAAAAATACTGAAATTATGAGAATACGGGTACTTTGATATGACAAATCGACTGGTGTTTTCCATTTTTCGATAAGATGAATGTTCCAAATATTAGGAGAGCATTTAAGTTAAAAGAAAACATGCCTTCATATAAAAAATAGTACAGACCAAAATAATGGAATTATTCATTCAATTTTCCGAGAAAGTATCGTCAAAGGTCCAATCTATGAAATAAAAAATCGGGAGTGCTCTAATATGATGCGATTCAGAAGTAGAGTGCGTCAAACTTGGAGTATCCAATGAAGAGGGTGAAATCAAATATCCATAGTTATTCAAAAATTGATAGAATTAGGGCATCAACAAAGTCACCTATCGATTTTAGATGAAACTTCATCTAATCGAACATGTTTCGAGAGGTTGATAGGCCAAAAATATATTTTTGGAGTATTGCGAAAAATGCAATATTTTCAATACTATAGTCCAGCTACATATTTGACGAAAAATGTTTTTCCTCTCAAAAAATACTGAAATTATGAGAATAATGGTTCTTTGATACGACAAATCGATTGGTGTTGTCCATTTTTCGATAAGATAAATGTTTGAAATATTAGGAGAGCATTTGAGTTGAAAGAAAACATGCCTTCATATAAAAAATAGAGAAAGTATCGTCAAAGGTCCAATCTATGATATAAAAAATCGGGAGTGCTCTAATATGATGCGATTCAGAAGTAGAGTGCGTCAAACTTGGAGAATCCAATGAAGAGGGTGGAATCAAATATCCATAGTTATTCAAAAATTGATAGAATTAGGGCATCAACAAAGTCACCTATCGATTTTAGATGAAACTTCATCTAATCGAACATGTTTCGAGAGGATGATAGGCCAAAAATATATTTTTGGAGTATTGAGAAAAATGCAATATTTTCCTTACTATAGTCCAGCTACATATTTGACTAAAAATGTTTTTCCTCTCAAAAAATACTGAAATTATGAGAATAAGGGTTCTTTGATACGACAAATCGACTGGTGTTGTCCATTTTTCGATAAGGTAAATGTTTCAAATATTAGGAGAGCATTTAAGGCAAAAGAAAACATGGCTTCATATAAAAAATAGTACAGACCAAAATAATGGAAGTATTCATTCAATTTTCTGAGAAAGTATCGTCCAAGGTCCAATCTATGATATAAAAAATCGGAAGTGCTCTAAAATGATGCGATTCAGAAGTGGAGTGCGTCAAACTTGGAGTATCCAATGAAGAGGGTAGAATCAAATATCCATAGTTATTCAAAAATTGATAGAATTAGGGCATTAACAAAGTCACCTAACGATTTTAGATGAATTTTCATCTAATCGAACATGTTTCGAGATGATGATAGGCCAAAAATATATTTTTGGAGTATTGCGAAAAATGCTATATTTTCCTTACTATATATAGTCCAGCTACATATTTGGGAAAAATTGTTTTTCCTCTCAAAAAATACTGAAATTATGAGAAGAAGGGTTCTTTGATACGACAAATCGACTGGTGTTGTCCATTTTTCGATAAGATAAATGTTTCAAATATTAGGAGAGTATTTAAGTTGAAAGAAAACATGCCTTCATATGAAAAATAGTACAGACCAAAATAATGGAAGTATCCATTCAATTTTCTGAGAAAGTATCGTCAAAGGTCCAATCTATGATATAAAAAATCGGGAGTGCTCTAAAATGATGCGATTCAGAAGTAGAGTGCGTCAAACTTGGAGTATCCAATGAAGAGGGTAAAATCAAATATCCATAGTTATTCAAAAATTGAGAGAATTAGAGCATTAACAAAGTCACCTATCGATTTTAGATGAAATTTCATCTAATCGAACATGTAGAATTAGGGCATTAACAGAGTCACCTATCGATTTTAGATGAAATTTCATCTAATCCAACATGTTTCGAGAAGATGATAGGCCAAAAATATATTTTTGGAGTATTGCGAAAAATGCAATATTTTCCTTACTATATATAGTCCAGCTACATATTTGACGAAAAATGTTTTTCCTCTCAAAAAATACTGAAATTATGAGAATAATGGTTCTTTGATACGACAAATCGATTGGTGTTGTCCATTTTTCGATAAGATAAATGTTTGAAATATTAGGAGAGCATTTAAGTTGAAAGAAAACATGCCTTCATATAAAAAATAGAGAAAGTATCGTCAAAGGTCCAATCTATGATATAAAAAATCGGGAGTGCTCTAATATGATGCGATTCAGAAGTAGAGTGCGTCAAACTTGGAGTATCCAATGAAGAGGGTGGAATCAAATATCCATAGTTATTCAAAAATTGATAGAATTAGGGCATCAACAAAGTCACCTATCGATTTTAGATGAAACTTCATCTAATCGAACATGTTTCGAGAGGATGATAGGCCAAAAATATATTTTTGGAGTATTGAGAAAAATGCAATATTTTCCTTACTATAGTCCAGCTACATATTTGACTAAAAATGTTTTTCCTCTCAAAAAATACTGAAATTATGAGAATAAGGGTTCTTTGATACGACAAATCGACTGGTGTTGTCCATTTTTCGATAAGGTAAATGTTTCAAATATTAGGAGAGCATTTAAGGCAAAAGAAAACATGGCTTCATATAAAAAATAGTACAGACCAAAATAATGGAAGTATTCATTCAATTTTCTGAGAAAGTATCGTCCAAGGTCCAATCTATGATATAAAAAATCGGAAGTGCTCTAAAATGATGCGATTCAGAAGTGGAGTGCGTCAAACTTGGAGTATCCAATGAAGAGGGTAGAATCAAATATCCATAGTTATTCAAAAATTGATAGAATTAGGGCATTAACAAAGTCACCTAACGATTTTAGATGAATTTTCATCTAATCGAACATGTTTCGAGATGATGATAGGCCAAAAATATATTTTTGGAGTATTGCGAAAAATGCTATATTTTCCTTACTATATATAGTCCAGCTACATATTTGGGAAAAATTGTTTTTCCTCTCAAAAAATACTGAAATTATGAGAAGAAGGGTTCTTTGATACGACAAATCGACTGGTGTTGTCCATTTTTCGATAAGATAAATGTTTCAAATATTAGGAGAGTATTTAAGTTGAAAGAAAACATGCCTTCATATGAAAAATAGTACAGACCAAAATAATGGAAGTATCCATTCAATTTTCTGAGAAAGTATCGTCAAAGGTCCAATCTATGATATAAAAAATCGGGAGTGCTCTAAAATGATGCGATTCAGAAGTAGAGTGCGTCAAACTTGGAGTATCCAATGAAGAGGGTAAAATCAAATATCCATAGTTATTCAAAAATTGAGAGAATTAGAGCATTAACAAAGTCACCTATCGATTTTAGATGAAATTTCATCTAATCGAACATGTAGAATTAGGGCATTAACAGAGTCACCTATCGATTTTAGATGAAATTTCATCTAATCCAACATGTTTCGAGAAGATGATAGGCCAAAAATATATTTTTGGAGTATTGCGAAAAATGCAATATTTTCCTTACTATATATAGTCCAGCTACATATTTGACGAAAAATGTTTTTCCTCTCAAAAAATACTGAAATTATGAGAATAATGGTTCTTTGATACGACAAATCGATTGGTGTTGTCCATTTTTCGATAAGATAAATGTTTGAAATATTAGGAGAGCATTTAAGTTGAAAGAAAACATGCCTTCATATAAAAAATAGAGAAAGTATCGTCAAAGGTCCAATCTATGATATAAAAAATCGGGAGTGCTCTAATATGATGCGATTCAGAAGTAGAGTGCGTCAAACTTGGAGTATCCAATGAAGAGGGTAAAATCAAATATCCATAGTTATTCAAAAATTGATAGAATTAGGGCATCAACAAAGTCACCTATCGATTTTAGATGAAACTTCATCTAATCGAACATGTTTCGAGAAGATGATAGGCTAAAAATAAATTTTTGGAGTATTGCGAAAAATGCAATATTTTCCTTACTATACATATTTGACAAAAATGTTTTTCCTCTCAAAAAATACTGAAATTATGAGAATACGGGTACTTTGATATGACAAATCGACTGGTGTATTCCATTTTTCGATAAGATGAATGTTCCAAATATTAGGAGAGCATTTAAGTTAAAAGAAAACATGCCTTCATATAAAAAATAGTACAGACCAAAATAATGGAAGTATTCATTCAATTTTCCGAGAAAGTATCGTCAAAGGTCCAATCTATGAAATAAAAAATCGGGAGTGCTCTAATATGATGCGATTCAGAAGTAGAGTGCGTCAAACTTGGAGTATCCAATGAAGAGGGTGAAATCAAATATCCATAGTTATTCAAAAATTGATAGAATTAGGGCATCAACAAAGTCACCTATCGATTTAAGATGAAACTTCATCTAATCGAACATGTTTCGAGAAGATGATAGGCTAAAAATAAATTTTTGGAGTATTGCGAAAAATGCAATATTTTCCTTACTATACATATTTGACAAAAATGTTTTTCCTCTCAAAAAATACTGAAATTATGAGAATACGGGTACTTTGATATGACAAATCGACTGGTGTTTTCCATTTTTCGATAAGATGAATGTTCCAAATATTAGGAGAGCATTTAAGTTAAAAGAAAACATGCCTTCATATGAAAAATAGTACAGACCAAAATAATGGAAGTATTCATTCAATTTTCCGAGAAAGTATCGTCAAAGGTCCAATCTATGAAATAAAAAATCGGGAGTGCTCTAATATGATGCGATTCAGAAGTAGAGTGCGTCAAACTTGGAGTATCCAATGAAGAGGGTGAAATCAAATATCCATAGTTATTCAAAAATTGATAGAATTAGGGCATCAACAAAGTCACCTATCGATTTTAGATGAAACTTCATCTAATCGAACATGTTTCGAGAGGATGATAGGCCAAAAATATATTTTTGGAGTATTGCGAAAAATGCAATATTTTCAATACTATAGTCCAGCTACATATTTGACGAAAAATGTTTTTCCTCTCAAAAAATACTGAAATTATGAGAATAATGGTTCTTTGATACGACAAATCGATTGGTGTTGTCCATTTTTCGATAAGATAAATGTTTGAAATATTAGGAGAGCATTTGAGTTGAAAGAAAACATGCCTTCATATAAAAAATAGAGAAAGTATCGTCAAAGGTCCAATCTATGATATAAAAAATCGGGAGTGCTCTAATATGATGCGATTCAGAAGTAGAGTGCGTCAAACTTGGAGAATCCAATGAAGAGGGTGGAATCAAATATCCATAGTTATTCAAAAATTGATAGAATTAGGGCATCAACAAAGTCACCTATCGATTTTAGATGAAACTTCATCTAATCGAACATGTTTCGAGAGGATGATAGGCCAAAAATATATTTTTGGAGTATTGAGAAAAATGCAATATTTTCCTTACTATAGTCCAGCTACATATTTGACTAAAAATGTTTTTCCTCTCAAAAAATACTGAAATTATGAGAATAAGGGTTCTTTGATACGACAAATCGACTGGTGTTGTCCATTTTTCGATAAGGTAAATGTTTCAAATATTAGGAGAGCATTTAAGGCAAAAGAAAACATGGCTTCATATAAAAAATAGTACAGACCAAAATAATGGATGTATTCATTCAATTTTCTGAGAAAGTATCGTCCAAGGTCCAATCTATGATATAAAAAATCGGAAGTGCTCTAAAATGATGCGATTCAGAAGTGGAGTGCGTCAAACTTGGAGTATCCAATGAAGAGGGTAGAATCAAATATCCATAGTTATTCAAAAATTGATAGAATTAGGGCATTAACAAAGTCACCTAACGATTTTAGATGAATTTTCATCTAATCGAACATGTTTCGAGATGATGATAGGCCAAAAATATATTTTTGGAGTATTGCGAAAAATGCTATATTTTCCTTACTATATATAGTCCAGCTACATATTTGGGAAAAATTGTTTTTCCTCTCAAAAAATACTGAAATTATGAGAAGAAGGGTTCTTTGATACGACAAATCGACTGGTGTTGTCCATTTTTCGATAAGATAAATGTTTCAAATATTAGGAGAGTATTTAAGTTAAAAGAAAACATGCCTTCATATGAAAAATAGTACAGACCAAAATAATGGAAGTATCCATTCAATTTTCTGAGAAAGTATCGTCAAAGGTCCAATCTATGATATAAAAAATCGGGAGTGCTCTAAAATGATGCGATTCAGAAGTAGAGTGAGTCAAACTTGGAGTATCCAATGAAGAGGGTAAAATCAAATATCCATAGTTATTCAAAAATTGAGAGAATTAGGGCATTAACAAAGTCACCTATCGATTTTAGATGAAATTTCATCTAATCGAACATGTAGAATTAGGGCATTAACAGAGTCACCTATCGATTTTAGATGAAATTTCATCTAATCCAACATGTTTCGAGAAGATGATAGGCCAAAAATATATTTTTGGAGTATTGCGAAAAATGCAATATTTTCCTTACTATATATAGTCCAGCTACATATTTGACGAAAAATGTTTTTCCTCTCAAAAAATACTGAAATTATGAGAATAATGGTTCTTTGATACGACAAATCGATTGGTGTTGTCCATTTTTCGATAAGATAAATGTTTGAAATATTAGGAGAGCATTTAAGTTGAAAGAAAACATGCCTTCATATAAAAAATAGAGAAAGTATCGTCAAAGGTCCAATCTATGATATAAAAAATCGGGAGTGCTCTAATATGATGCGATTCAGAAGTAGAGTGCGTCAAACTTGGAGTATCCAATGAAGAGGGTGGAATCAAATATCCATAGTTATTCAAAAATTCATAGAATTAGGGCATTAACAAAGTCACCTATCGATTTTAGATGAAATTTTATCTAATCGAACATGTTTCGAGAGGATGATAGGTCAAAAATATATTTTTGGAGTATTGCGAAAATTGCAATATTTTCCTTACTATAATCCAGCTACATATTTGACGAAAAATGTTTTTCCTCTGAAAAAATACTGAAATTATGAGAATAGAGGTTCTTTGATACGACAAATCGACTGGTGTTGTCCATTTTTCGATAAGATAAATGTTTCAAATATTAGGAGAGCATTTGAGTTAAAAGAAAACATGCCTCCATATAAAAAATAGTACAGACCCAAATAATGAAAGTATTCATTCAATTTTCTGAGAAATTATCGTCAAAGGTCCAATCTATGATATAAAAAATCAGGAGTGCTCTAAAATTATGCGATTCAGAAGTAGAGTGCGTCAAACTTGGAGTATCCAATGAAGAGGGTAAAATCAAATATCCATAGTTATTCAAAAATTGATAGAATTAGGGCATTAACAAAGTCACCTATCGATTCTAGATGAAATTTTATCTAATCGAACATGTTTCGAGAGGATGATAGGCCAAAAATATATTTTTCGAGTATTGCGAAAAATACAATATTTTCCTTACTATAGTCCAGCTACATATTTGACGAAAAATGTTTTTCCTCTCAAAAAATACTGAAATTATGAGAATGCGAGTTCTTTGATACGACAAATCGACTGGTGTTGTCCATTTTTCGATAAGATAAATGTTTCAAATATTAGGAGAGTATTTAAGTTAAAAGGAAACATGCCTTCATATAAAAAATAGTACAGACCAAAATAATGGAAGTATTCGTTCAGTTTTCTGAGAAAGTTTCGTCAAAGGTCCAATCTATGATATACAAAATCGGGAGTGCTCTAATATGATGAGATTCAGAGGTAGAGTGCGTCAAACTTGGAGTATCCAATGAAGAGGGTAAAATCAAATATCCATAGTTATTCAAAAACTCATAGAATTAGGGCATTAACAAAGTCACCTATCGATTTTAGATGAAATTTTATCTAATCGAACATGTTTCGAGAGGATGATAGGTCAAAAATATATTTTTAGAGTATTGCGAAAATTGCAATATTTTCCTTACTATAATCCAGCTACATATTTGACGAAAAATGTTTTTCCTCTAAAAAAATACTGAAATTATGAGAATAGAGGTTCTTTGATACGACAAATCGACTGGTGTTGTCCATTTTTCGATAAGATTAATGTTTCCAATATTAGGAGAGCATTCAAGTTAAAAGAAAACATGCCTTCATATAAAAAATAGTACAGACCAAAATAATGGAAGTATCAATTCAATTTTCTGAGAAAGTATCGTCAAAGGTCCAATCTATGATATAAAAAATCATGAGTGCTCTAATATGATGCGATTCAGAAGTAGAGTGCGTCAAACTTGGAGTATCCAATGAAGAGGGTAAAATCAAATATCCATAGTTATTCCAAAATTGATAGAATTAGGGTATTAACAAAGTCACCTATCGATTTTAGATGGACATTCATCTAATCGAACATGTTTTGAGAGGATGATAGGCCAAAAATATATTTTTGGAGTATTGCGAAAAATGCAATATTTTCCTTACTATAGTCCAGCTACATATTTGACGAAAAATGTTTTCCCTCTCAAAAAATACTGAAATTATGAGAATACGGGTTCTTTGATACGACAAACCGACTGGTGTTGTCCATTTTTCGATAAGATTAATGTTTCCAATATTAGGAGAGCATTCAAGTTAAAAGAAAACATGCCTTCATATAAAAAATAGTACAGACCAAAATAATGGAAGTATCAATTCAATTTTCTGAGAAAGTATCGTCAAAGGTCCAATCTATGATATAAAAAATCATGAGTGCTCTAATATGATGCGATTCAGAAGTAGAGTGCGTCAAACTTGGAGTATCCAATGAAGAGGGTGAAATCAAATATCCATAGTTATTCAAAAATTGATAGAATTAGAGCATCAACAAAGTCACCTATCGATTTTAGATGAAATTTCATCTAATCGAACATGTTTCGAGAGGATGATAAGCCAAAAATATATTTTTGGAGTATTGTGAAAAATGCAATATTTTCCTTACTGTCCAGCTACATATTTAACGAAAAATGTTTTTCCTCTCAAAAAATACTGAAATTATGAGAATAAGGGTTCTTTGATACGACAAATCGACTGGTGTTGTCCATTTTTCGATAAGATGAATGTTTCAAATATTAGGAGAGCATTTAAGTTAAAAGAAAAAATGCCTTCATATAAAAAATAGTACAGACCAAAATAATGGGAGTATCCATTCAATTTTCTGAGAAAGTATCGTCAAAGGTCCAATCTATGATATAAAAAATCGGGAGTGCTCTAAAATGATGCGATTCAGAAGTAGAGTGCGTCAAACTTGGAGTATCCAATGAAGAGGGGGAAATCAAATATCCATAGTTATTCAAAAATTGATAGAATTAGGGCATCAACAAAGTCACCTATAGATTTTAGATGAAACTTCATCTAATCGAACATGTTTCGAGAGGATGATAGGCCAAAAATATATTTTTGGAGTATTGCGAAAAATGCAATATTTTCCTTACTATAGTCCAGCTAATTATTTGACGCAAAATGTTTTTCCTCTCTAAAGTACTGAAATTATGACAATAAGGGTTCTTTGATACGACAAATCGACTAGTGTTGTCCATTTTCCGATAAGATAAATGTTTCATATATTAGGAGAGCATTTAAGTTAAAAGAAAACATGCCTTCATATAAAAAATAGTACAGACCAAAATAATGGAAGTATTCATTCAATTTTCTGAGAAAGTATCGTCAAAGGTCCAATCTATGATATAAAAAATCGGGAGTGCTCTAATATGATGCGATTCAGAAGTAGAGTGCGTCAAACTTGGAGTATCCAATGAAGAGGGTAAAATCAAATATCCATAGTAATTCAAAAATTATTGAATTAGGGCATTAACAAAGTCACCTATCGATTTAAGATGAAATTTCATCTAATCGAACATGTTTTGAGAGGATGATAGGACAAAAATATATTTTTGGAGTATTGCGAAAAATGCAATATTTTCCAGCTACATATTTGACGAAAAATGTTTTCCCTCTCAAAAAATACTGAAATTATGAGAATAAGGGTTCTCTGATACGACAAATCGACTGGTGTTGTCCATTTTTCTATAAGATAAATGTTTCCAATATTAGGAGAGCATTTAAGTTAAAAGAAAACATGCCTTCATATGAAAAATAGTACAGACCAAAATAATGGAAGTATTCATTCAATTTTCTGAGAAAGTATCGTCAAAGGTCCAATCTATGATATAAAAAATCAGGAGTGCTCTAATATGATGCGATTCAGAAGTAGAGTGCGTCAAACTTGGAGTATCCAATGAAGAGGGTGAAATCAAATATCCATAGTTATTCAAAACATGATAGAATTAGGGCATCAACAAAGTCACCTATCGATTTTAGATGAAACTTCATCTAATCGAACATGTTTCGAGAGGATGATATGCCAAAAATATATTTTTGGAGTATTGCGAAAAATGCAATATTTTCCTTACTATTATAGTCCAGCTACATATTTGACGAAAAATGTTTCTCCTCTCAAAAAATACTGAAATTATGAGAATAAGGGTTCTTTGATACGACAAATCGACTGGTGTTGTCCATTTTTCGATAACATAAATGTTTCAAATATTAGAAGAGCATTTAAGTTAAAAGAAAACATGCCTTCATATAAAAAATAGTACAGACCAAAATAATGGAAGTATTCATTCAATTTTCTGAGAAAGTATCGTCAAAGGTCCAATCTATGATATAAAAAATCGGGAGTGCTCTAAAATGATGCGATTCAGAAGTAGAGTCCGTCAAACTTGGAGTATTCGATGAAGAGGGTAAAATCAAATATCCATAGTTATTCAAAAATTGATAGAATTAGGGCATTAACAAAGTCACCTATCGATTTTAGATGAAATTTCATCTAATCGAACATGTTTCGAGAAGATGATAGGCCAAAAATATATTTTTGGAGTATTGCGAAGAATGCAACATTTTCCTTACTATACATATTTGACGAAAAATGTTTTTCCTCTCAAAAAATATTGAAATTATGAGAATACGGGTACTTTGATATGACAAATCCACTGGTGTTGTCCATTTTTCGATAAGATGAATGTTTCAAATATTAGGAGAGCATTTAAGTTAAAAGAAAACATGCCTTCATATAAAAAATAGTACAGACCAAAATAATGGAAGTATTCATTCAATTTTCTGAGGAAGTATCGTCAAAGGTCCAATCTATGATATAAAAAATCGGGAGTGCTCTAATATGACGCGATTCAGAAGTAGAGTGCGTCAAACTTGGAGTATCCAATGAAGAGGGTGAAATCAAATATCCATAGTTATTCAAAAATTGATAGAATTAGGGCATCAACAAAGTCACCTATCGATTTTAAATAAAACTTCATCTAATCGAACATGTTTCGAGAGGATGGTAGGCCAAAATTATATTTTTGGAGTATTGCGAAAAATGCAATATTTTCCTTACTATATAGTCCAGCAACATATTTGACGAAAAATGTTTTTCCTCTCAAAAAATACTGAAATTATGAGAATAATGGTTCTTTGATACGACAAATCGACTGGAGTTGTCCATTTTTCGATAAGATAAATGTTTGAAATATTAGGAGAGCATTTAAGTTAAAAGAAAACATGCCTTCATATAAAAAATAGAGAAAGTATCGTCAAAGGTCCAATCTATGATATAAAAAATCGGGAGTGCTCTAAAATGATGCGATTCAAAAGTAGAGTGCGTCAAACTTGGAGTATCCAATGAAGAGGGTGAAATCAAATATCCATAGTTATTCAAAAATTGATAGAGTTAGGGCATCAACAAAGTCACCTATCGATTTTAGATGAAACTTCATCTAATCGAACATGTTTCGAGAGGATGATAGGCCAAAAATATATTTTTGGAGTATTGCGAAAAATGCAATATTTTCCTTACTATAGTCCAGCTACATATTTGACGAAAAATGTTTTTCCTCTCAAAAAATACTGAAATTATGAGAATAATGGTTCTTTGATACGACAAATCGACTGGTGTTGTCCATTTTTCGATAAGATAAATGTTTGAAATATTAGGAGAGCATTTAAGTTAAAAGAAAACATGCCTTCATATAAAAAATAGTACAGACCAAAATAATGGAAGTATTCATTCAATTTTCTGAGAAAGTATCGTCAAAGGTCCAATCTATGATATAAAAAATCGGGAGTTCTCTAAAATGATGCGATTCAGAAGTAGAGTGCGTCAAACTTGGAGTATCCAATGAAGAGGGTAAAATCAAATATCCATAGGTATTCAAAAATTGATAGAATTAGGGCATTAACAAAGTCACCTATCGATTTAAGATGAAATTCCATTTAATTGAACATGTTTCGAGAGGATGATAGGCCAAAAATATATTTTTGGAGTATTGCGAAAAATGCAATATTTTCCTTACTATAGTCCAGCTACATATTTGACGAAAAATGTTTTCCATCTCAAAAAATACTGAAATCATGAGAATAAGGGTTATTTGATACGACAAATCGACTGGTGTTGTCCATTTTTCGATAAGATAAATGTTTCATATATTAGGAGAGCATTTAAGTTAAAAGAAAACATGCCTTCATATAAAAAATAGTACAGACCAAAATAATGGAAGTATTCATTCAATTTTCTGAGAAAGTATCGTCAAAGGTCCAATCTATGATATAAAAAATCGGGAGTGCTCTAATATGATGCGATTCAGAAGTAGAGTGCGTCAAACTTGGAGTATCCAATGAAGAGGGTAAAATCAAATATCCATAGTAATTCAAAAATTATTGAATTAGGGCATTAACAAAGTCACCTATCGATTTAAGATGAAATTTCATCTAATCGAACATGTTTTGAGAGGATGATAGGACAAAAATATATTTTTGGAGTATTGCGAAAAATGCAATATTTTCCAGCTACATATTTGACGAAAAATGTTTTCCCTCTCAAAAAATACTGAAATTATGAGAATAAGGGTTCTCTGATACGACAAATCGACTGGTGTTGTCCATTTTTCTATAAGATAAATGTTTCCAATATTAGGAGAGCATTTAAGTTAAAAGAAAACATGCCTTCATATGAAAAATAGTACAGACCAAAATAATGGAAGTATTCATTCAATTTTCTGAGAAAGTATCGTCAAAGGTCCAATCTATGATATAAAAAATCAGGAGTGCTCTAATATGATGCGATTCAGAAGTAGAGTGCGTCAAACTTGGAGTATCCAATGAAGAGGGTGAAATCAAATATCCATAGTTATTCAAAAATTGATAGAATTAGGGCATCAACAAAGTCACCTATCGATTTTAGATGAAACTTCATCTAATCGAACATGTTTCGAGAGGATGATATGCCAAAAATATATTTTTGGAGTATTGCGAAAAATGCAATATTTTCCTTACTATTATAGTCCAGCTACATATTTGACGAAAAATGTTTTTCCTCTCAAAAAATATTGAAATTATGAGAATACGGGTACTTTGATATGACAAATCCACTGGTGTTGTCCATTTTTCGGTGAGATGAATGTTTCAAATATTAGGAGAGCATTTACGTTAAAAGAAAACATGCCTTCATATAAAAAATAGTACAGACCAAAAAATAAAGGGAGTATCCATTCAATTTTCTGAGAAAGTATCGTCAAAGGTCCAATCTATGAAATAAAAAATCGGGAGTGCTCTAAAATGATTGCGATTCAGAGGTGCAGTGCGTCGAACTAGGAATATCCAATGAAGAGGGTAAAATCAAATATCCATAGTTATTCAAAAATTGATAGAATTAGGGCATTAACAAAGTCACCTATCGATTTTAAATGAAATTTCATCTAATCGAACATGTTTCGAGATGATGATAGGCCAAAAATATATTTTTGGAGTATTGCGAAAAATGCAATATTCTCCTTACTATAGTCCAGCTACATATTTGACGAAAAATGTTTTTCCTCTCAAAAAATACTGAAATTATGAGAATACGGGTACTTTGATATGACAAATCGACTGGTGTTGTCCATTTTTCGATAAGATATATGTTTCAAATATTGGGAGAGCATTTAAGTTAAAAGAAAACATGCCTTCATATAAAAAATAGTACAGACCAAAATAATGGAAGTATTCATTCAATTTTCTGAGAAAGTATCGTCAAAGGTCCAATCTATGATATAAAGAATCGGGAGTGCTCTAATATGATGCGATTCAGAAGTAGAGTGCGTCAAACTTGGAGTATCCAATGAAGAGGGTAAAATCAAATATCCATAGTTATTCAAAAATTGATAGAATTAGGGCATCAACAAAGTCACCTATCGATTTTAGATGAAACTTCATCTAATCGAACATGTTTCGAGAAGATGATAGGCTAAAAATAAATTTTTGGAGTATTGCGAAAAATGCAATATTTTCCTTACTATACATATTTGACAAAAATGTTTTTCCTCTCAAAAAATACTGAAATTATGAGAATACGGGTACTTTGATATGACAAATCGACTGGTGTTTTCCATTTTTCGATAAGATGAATGTTCCAAATATTAGGAGAGCATTTAAGTTAAAAGAAAACATGCCTTCATATAAAAAATAGTACAGACCAAAATAATGGAATTATTCATTCAATTTTCCGAGAAAGTATCGTCAAAGGTCCAATCTATGAAATAAAAAATCGGGAGTGCTCTAATATGATGCGATTCAGAAGTAGAGTGCGTCAAACTTGGAGTATCCAATGAAGAGGGTGAAATCAAATATCCATAGTTATTCAAAAATTGATAGAATTAGGGCATCAACAAAGTCACCTATCGATTTTAGATGAAACTTCATCTAATCGAACATGTTTCGAGAGGTTGATAGGCCAAAAATATATTTTTGGAGTATTGCGAAAAATGCAATATTTTCAATACTATAGTCCAGCTACATATTTGACGAAAAATGTTTTTCCTCTCAAAAAATACTGAAATTATGAGAATAATGGTTCTTTGATACGACAAATCGATTGGTGTTGTCCATTTTTCGATAAGATAAATGTTTGAAATATTAGGAGAGCATTTGAGTTGAAAGAAAACATGCCTTCATATAAAAAATAGAGAAAGTATCGTCAAAGGTCCAATCTATGATATAAAAAATCGGGAGTGCTCTAATATGATGCGATTCAGAAGTAGAGTGCGTCAAACTTGGAGAATCCAATGAAGAGGGTGGAATCAAATATCCATAGTTATTCAAAAATTGATAGAATTAGGGCATCAACAAAGTCACCTATCGATTTTAGATGAAACTTCATCTAATCGAACATGTTTCGAGAGGATGATAGGCCAAAAATATATTTTTGGAGTATTGAGAAAAATGCAATATTTTCCTTACTATAGTCCAGCTACATATTTGACTAAAAATGTTTTTCCTCTCAAAAAATACTGAAATTATGAGAATAAGGGTTCTTTGATACGACAAATCGACTGGTGTTGTCCATTTTTCGATAAGGTAAATGTTTCAAATATTAGGAGAGCATTTAAGGCAAAAGAAAACATGGCTTCATATAAAAAATAGTACAGACCAAAATAATGGAAGTATTCATTCAATTTTCTGAGAAAGTATCGTCCAAGGTCCAATCTATGATATAAAAAATCGGAAGTGCTCTAAAATGATGCGATTCAGAAGTGGAGTGCGTCAAACTTGGAGTATCCAATGAAGAGGGTAGAATCAAATATCCATAGTTATTCAAAAATTGATAGAATTAGGGCATTAACAAAGTCACCTAACGATTTTAGATGAATTTTCATCTAATCGAACATGTTTCGAGATGATGATAGGCCAAAAATATATTTTTGGAGTATTGCGAAAAATGCTATATTTTCCTTACTATATATAGTCCAGCTACATATTTGGGAAAAATTGTTTTTCCTCTCAAAAAATACTGAAATTATGAGAAGAAGGGTTCTTTGATACGACAAATCGACTGGTGTTGTCCATTTTTCGATAAGATAAATGTTTCAAATATTAGGAGAGTATTTAAGTTGAAAGAAAACATGCCTTCATATGAAAAATAGTACAGACCAAAATAATGGAAGTATCCATTCAATTTTCTGAGAAAGTATCGTCAAAGGTCCAATCTATGATATAAAAAATCGGGAGTGCTCTAAAATGATGCGATTCAGAAGTAGAGTGCGTCAAACTTGGAGTATCCAATGAAGAGGGTAAAATCAAATATCCATAGTTATTCAAAAATTGAGAGAATTAGAGCATTAACAAAGTCACCTATCGATTTTAGATGAAATTTCATCTAATCGAACATGTAGAATTAGGGCATTAACAGAGTCACCTATCGATTTTAGATGAAATTTCATCTAATCCAACATGTTTCGAGAAGATGATAGGCCAAAAATATATTTTTGGAGTATTGCGAAAAATGCAATATTTTCCTTACTATATATAGTCCAGCTACATATTTGACGAAAAATGTTTTTCCTCTCAAAAAATACTGAAATTATGAGAATAATGGTTCTTTGATACGACAAATCGATTGGTGTTGTCCATTTTTCGATAAGATAAATGTTTGAAATATTAGGAGAGCATTTAAGTTGAAAGAAAACATGCCTTCATATAAAAAATAGAGAAAGTATCGTCAAAGGTCCAATCTATGATATAAAAAATCGGGAGTGCTCTAATATGATGCGATTCAGAAGTAGAGTGCGTCAAACTTGGAGTATCCAATGAAGAGGGTGGAATCAAATATCCATAGTTATTCAAAAATTGATAGAATTAGGGCATCAACAAAGTCACCTATCGATTTTAGATGAAACTTCATCTAATCGAACATGTTTCGAGAGGATGATAGGCCAAAAATATATTTTTGGAGTATTGAGAAAAATGCAATATTTTCCTTACTATAGTCCAGCTACATATTTGACTAAAAATGTTTTTCCTCTCAAAAAATACTGAAATTATGAGAATAAGGGTTCTTTGATACGACAAATCGACTGGTGTTGTCCATTTTTCGATAAGGTAAATGTTTCAAATATTAGGAGAGCATTTAAGGCAAAAGAAAACATGGCTTCATATAAAAAATAGTACAGACCAAAATAATGGAAGTATTCATTCAATTTTCTGAGAAAGTATCGTCCAAGGTCCAATCTATGATATAAAAAATCGGAAGTGCTCTAAAATGATGCGATTCAGAAGTGGAGTGCGTCAAACTTGGAGTATCCAATGAAGAGGGTAGAATCAAATATCCATAGTTATTCAAAAATTGATAGAATTAGGGCATTAACAAAGTCACCTAACGATTTTAGATGAATTTTCATCTAATCGAACATGTTTCGAGATGATGATAGGCCAAAAATATATTTTTGGAGTATTGCGAAAAATGCTATATTTTCCTTACTATATATAGTCCAGCTACATATTTGGGAAAAATTGTTTTTCCTCTCAAAAAATACTGAAATTATGAGAAGAAGGGTTCTTTGATACGACAAATCGACTGGTGTTGTCCATTTTTCGATAAGATAAATGTTTCAAATATTAGGAGAGTATTTAAGTTGAAAGAAAACATGCCTTCATATGAAAAATAGTACAGACCAAAATAATGGAAGTATCCATTCAATTTTCTGAGAAAGTATCGTCAAAGGTCCAATCTATGATATAAAAAATCGGGAGTGCTCTAAAATGATGCGATTCAGAAGTAGAGTGCGTCAAACTTGGAGTATCCAATGAAGAGGGTAAAATCAAATATCCATAGTTATTCAAAAATTGAGAGAATTAGAGCATTAACAAAGTCACCTATCGATTTTAGATGAAATTTCATCTAATCGAACATGTAGAATTAGGGCATTAACAGAGTCACCTATCGATTTTAGATGAAATTTCATCTAATCCAACATGTTTCGAGAAGATGATAGGCCAAAAATATATTTTTGGAGTATTGCGAAAAATGCAATATTTTCCTTACTATATATAGTCCAGCTACATATTTGACGAAAAATGTTTTTCCTCTCAAAAAATACTGAAATTATGAGAATAATGGTTCTTTGATACGACAAATCGATTGGTGTTGTCCATTTTTCGATAAGATAAATGTTTGAAATATTAGGAGAGCATTTAAGTTGAAAGAAAACATGCCTTCATATAAAAAATAGAGAAAGTATCGTCAAAGGTCCAATCTATGATATAAAAAATCGGGAGTGCTCTAATATGATGCGATTCAGAAGTAGAGTGCGTCAAACTTGGAGTATCCAATGAAGAGGGTAAAATCAAATATCCATAGTTATTCAAAAATTGATAGAATTAGGGCATCAACAAAGTCACCTATCGATTTTAGATGAAACTTCATCTAATCGAACATGTTTCGAGAAGATGATAGGCTAAAAATAAATTTTTGGAGTATTGCGAAAAATGCAATATTTTCCTTACTATACATATTTGACAAAAATGTTTTTCCTCTCAAAAAATACTGAAATTATGAGAATACGGGTACTTTGATATGACAAATCGACTGGTGTATTCCATTTTTCGATAAGATGAATGTTCCAAATATTAGGAGAGCATTTAAGTTAAAAGAAAACATGCCTTCATATAAAAAATAGTACAGACCAAAATAATGGAAGTATTCATTCAATTTTCCGAGAAAGTATCGTCAAAGGTCCAATCTATGAAATAAAAAATCGGGAGTGCTCTAATATGATGCGATTCAGAAGTAGAGTGCGTCAAACTTGGAGTATCCAATGAAGAGGGTGAAATCAAATATCCATAGTTATTCAAAAATTGATAGAATTAGGGCATCAACAAAGTCACCTATCGATTTAAGATGAAACTTCATCTAATCGAACATGTTTCGAGAAGATGATAGGCTAAAAATAAATTTTTGGAGTATTGCGAAAAATGCAATATTTTCCTTACTATACATATTTGACAAAAATGTTTTTCCTCTCAAAAAATACTGAAATTATGAGAATACGGGTACTTTGATATGACAAATCGACTGGTGTTTTCCATTTTTCGATAAGATGAATGTTCCAAATATTAGGAGAGCATTTAAGTTAAAAGAAAACATGCCTTCATATGAAAAATAGTACAGACCAAAATAATGGAAGTATTCATTCAATTTTCCGAGAAAGTATCGTCAAAGGTCCAATCTATGAAATAAAAAATCGGGAGTGCTCTAATATGATGCGATTCAGAAGTAGAGTGCGTCAAACTTGGAGTATCCAATGAAGAGGGTGAAATCAAATATCCATAGTTATTCAAAAATTGATAGAATTAGGGCATCAACAAAGTCACCTATCGATTTTAGATGAAACTTCATCTAATCGAACATGTTTCGAGAGGATGATAGGCCAAAAATATATTTTTGGAGTATTGCGAAAAATGCAATATTTTCAATACTATAGTCCAGCTACATATTTGACGAAAAATGTTTTTCCTCTCAAAAAATACTGAAATTATGAGAATAATGGTTCTTTGATACGACAAATCGATTGGTGTTGTCCATTTTTCGATAAGATAAATGTTTGAAATATTAGGAGAGCATTTGAGTTGAAAGAAAACATGCCTTCATATAAAAAATAGAGAAAGTATCGTCAAAGGTCCAATCTATGATATAAAAAATCGGGAGTGCTCTAATATGATGCGATTCAGAAGTAGAGTGCGTCAAACTTGGAGAATCCAATGAAGAGGGTGGAATCAAATATCCATAGTTATTCAAAAATTGATAGAATTAGGGCATCAACAAAGTCACCTATCGATTTTAGATGAAACTTCATCTAATCGAACATGTTTCGAGAGGATGATAGGCCAAAAATATATTTTTGGAGTATTGAGAAAAATGCAATATTTTCCTTACTATAGTCCAGCTACATATTTGACTAAAAATGTTTTTCCTCTCAAAAAATACTGAAATTATGAGAATAAGGGTTCTTTGATACGACAAATCGACTGGTGTTGTCCATTTTTCGATAAGGTAAATGTTTCAAATATTAGGAGAGCATTTAAGGCAAAAGAAAACATGGCTTCATATAAAAAATAGTACAGACCAAAATAATGGATGTATTCATTCAATTTTCTGAGAAAGTATCGTCCAAGGTCCAATCTATGATATAAAAAATCGGAAGTGCTCTAAAATGATGCGATTCAGAAGTGGAGTGCGTCAAACTTGGAGTATCCAATGAAGAGGGTAGAATCAAATATCCATAGTTATTCAAAAATTGATAGAATTAGGGCATTAACAAAGTCACCTAACGATTTTAGATGAATTTTCATCTAATCGAACATGTTTCGAGATGATGATAGGCCAAAAATATATTTTTGGAGTATTGCGAAAAATGCTATATTTTCCTTACTATATATAGTCCAGCTACATATTTGGGAAAAATTGTTTTTCCTCTCAAAAAATACTGAAATTATGAGAAGAAGGGTTCTTTGATACGACAAATCGACTGGTGTTGTCCATTTTTCGATAAGATAAATGTTTCAAATATTAGGAGAGTATTTAAGTTAAAAGAAAACATGCCTTCATATGAAAAATAGTACAGACCAAAATAATGGAAGTATCCATTCAATTTTCTGAGAAAGTATCGTCAAAGGTCCAATCTATGATATAAAAAATCGGGAGTGCTCTAAAATGATGCGATTCAGAAGTAGAGTGAGTCAAACTTGGAGTATCCAATGAAGAGGGTAAAATCAAATATCCATAGTTATTCAAAAATTGAGAGAATTAGGGCATTAACAAAGTCACCTATCGATTTTAGATGAAATTTCATCTAATCGAACATGTAGAATTAGGGCATTAACAGAGTCACCTATCGATTTTAGATGAAATTTCATCTAATCCAACATGTTTCGAGAAGATGATAGGCCAAAAATATATTTTTGGAGTATTGCGAAAAATGCAATATTTTCCTTACTATATATAGTCCAGCTACATATTTGACGAAAAATGTTTTTCCTCTCAAAAAATACTGAAATTATGAGAATAATGGTTCTTTGATACGACAAATCGATTGGTGTTGTCCATTTTTCGATAAGATAAATGTTTGAAATATTAGGAGAGCATTTAAGTTGAAAGAAAACATGCCTTCATATAAAAAATAGAGAAAGTATCGTCAAAGGTCCAATCTATGATATAAAAAATCGGGAGTGCTCTAATATGATGCGATTCAGAAGTAGAGTGCGTCAAACTTGGAGTATCCAATGAAGAGGGTGGAATCAAATATCCATAGTTATTCAAAAATTCATAGAATTAGGGCATTAACAAAGTCACCTATCGATTTTAGATGAAATTTTATCTAATCGAACATGTTTCGAGAGGATGATAGGTCAAAAATATATTTTTGGAGTATTGCGAAAATTGCAATATTTTCCTTACTATAATCCAGCTACATATTTGACGAAAAATGTTTTTCCTCTGAAAAAATACTGAAATTATGAGAATAGAGGTTCTTTGATACGACAAATCGACTGGTGTTGTCCATTTTTCGATAAGATAAATGTTTCAAATATTAGGAGAGCATTTGAGTTAAAAGAAAACATGCCTCCATATAAAAAATAGTACAGACCCAAATAATGAAAGTATTCATTCAATTTTCTGAGAAATTATCGTCAAAGGTCCAATCTATGATATAAAAAATCAGGAGTGCTCTAAAATTATGCGATTCAGAAGTAGAGTGCGTCAAACTTGGAGTATCCAATGAAGAGGGTAAAATCAAATATCCATAGTTATTCAAAAATTGATAGAATTAGGGCATTAACAAAGTCACCTATCGATTCTAGATGAAATTTTATCTAATCGAACATGTTTCGAGAGGATGATAGGCCAAAAATATATTTTTCGAGTATTGCGAAAAATACAATATTTTCCTTACTATAGTCCAGCTACATATTTGACGAAAAATGTTTTTCCTCTCAAAAAATACTGAAATTATGAGAATGCGAGTTCTTTGATACGACAAATCGACTGGTGTTGTCCATTTTTCGATAAGATAAATGTTTCAAATATTAGGAGAGTATTTAAGTTAAAAGGAAACATGCCTTCATATAAAAAATAGTACAGACCAAAATAATGGAAGTATTCGTTCAGTTTTCTGAGAAAGTTTCGTCAAAGGTCCAATCTATGATATACAAAATCGGGAGTGCTCTAATATGATGAGATTCAGAGGTAGAGTGCGTCAAACTTGGAGTATCCAATGAAGAGGGTAAAATCAAATATCCATAGTTATTCAAAAACTCATAGAATTAGGGCATTAACAAAGTCACCTATCGATTTTAGATGAAATTTTATCTAATCGAACATGTTTCGAGAGGATGATAGGTCAAAAATATATTTTTAGAGTATTGCGAAAATTGCAATATTTTCCTTACTATAATCCAGCTACATATTTGACGAAAAATGTTTTTCCTCTAAAAAAATACTGAAATTATGAGAATAGAGGTTCTTTGATACGACAAATCGACTGGTGTTGTCCATTTTTCGATAAGATTAATGTTTCCAATATTAGGAGAGCATTCAAGTTAAAAGAAAACATGCCTTCATATAAAAAATAGTACAGACCAAAATAATGGAAGTATCAATTCAATTTTCTGAGAAAGTATCGTCAAAGGTCCAATCTATGATATAAAAAATCATGAGTGCTCTAATATGATGCGATTCAGAAGTAGAGTGCGTCAAACTTGGAGTATCCAATGAAGAGGGTAAAATCAAATATCCATAGTTATTCCAAAATTGATAGAATTAGGGTATTAACAAAGTCACCTATCGATTTTAGATGGACATTCATCTAATCGAACATGTTTTGAGAGGATGATAGGCCAAAAATATATTTTTGGAGTATTGCGAAAAATGCAATATTTTCCTTACTATAGTCCAGCTACATATTTGACGAAAAATGTTTTCCCTCTCAAAAAATACTGAAATTATGAGAATACGGGTTCTTTGATACGACAAACCGACTGGTGTTGTCCATTTTTCGATAAGATTAATGTTTCCAATATTAGGAGAGCATTCAAGTTAAAAGAAAACATGCCTTCATATAAAAAATAGTACAGACCAAAATAATGGAAGTATCAATTCAATTTTCTGAGAAAGTATCGTCAAAGGTCCAATCTATGATATAAAAAATCATGAGTGCTCTAATATGATGCGATTCAGAAGTAGAGTGCGTCAAACTTGGAGTATCCAATGAAGAGGGTGAAATCAAATATCCATAGTTATTCAAAAATTGATAGAATTAGAGCATCAACAAAGTCACCTATCGATTTTAGATGAAATTTCATCTAATCGAACATGTTTCGAGAGGATGATAAGCCAAAAATATATTTTTGGAGTATTGTGAAAAATGCAATATTTTCCTTACTGTCCAGCTACATATTTAACGAAAAATGTTTTTCCTCTCAAAAAATACTGAAATTATGAGAATAAGGGTTCTTTGATACGACAAATCGACTGGTGTTGTCCATTTTTCGATAAGATGAATGTTTCAAATATTAGGAGAGCATTTAAGTTAAAAGAAAAAATGCCTTCATATAAAAAATAGTACAGACCAAAATAATGGGAGTATCCATTCAATTTTCTGAGAAAGTATCGTCAAAGGTCCAATCTATGATATAAAAAATCGGGAGTGCTCTAAAATGATGCGATTCAGAAGTAGAGTGCGTCAAACTTGGAGTATCCAATGAAGAGGGGGAAATCAAATATCCATAGTTATTCAAAAATTGATAGAATTAGGGCATCAACAAAGTCACCTATAGATTTTAGATGAAACTTCATCTAATCGAACATGTTTCGAGAGGATGATAGGCCAAAAATATATTTTTGGAGTATTGCGAAAAATGCAATATTTTCCTTACTATAGTCCAGCTAATTATTTGACGCAAAATGTTTTTCCTCTCTAAAGTACTGAAATTATGACAATAAGGGTTCTTTGATACGACAAATCGACTAGTGTTGTCCATTTTCCGATAAGATAAATGTTTCATATATTAGGAGAGCATTTAAGTTAAAAGAAAACATGCCTTCATATAAAAAATAGTACAGACCAAAATAATGGAAGTATTCATTCAATTTTCTGAGAAAGTATCGTCAAAGGTCCAATCTATGATATAAAAAATCGGGAGTGCTCTAATATGATGCGATTCAGAAGTAGAGTGCGTCAAACTTGGAGTATCCAATGAAGAGGGTAAAATCAAATATCCATAGTAATTCAAAAATTATTGAATTAGGGCATTAACAAAGTCACCTATCGATTTAAGATGAAATTTCATCTAATCGAACATGTTTTGAGAGGATGATAGGACAAAAATATATTTTTGGAGTATTGCGAAAAATGCAATATTTTCCAGCTACATATTTGACGAAAAATGTTTTCCCTCTCAAAAAATACTGAAATTATGAGAATAAGGGTTCTCTGATACGACAAATCGACTGGTGTTGTCCATTTTTCTATAAGATAAATGTTTCCAATATTAGGAGAGCATTTAAGTTAAAAGAAAACATGCCTTCATATGAAAAATAGTACAGACCAAAATAATGGAAGTATTCATTCAATTTTCTGAGAAAGTATCGTCAAAGGTCCAATCTATGATATAAAAAATCAGGAGTGCTCTAATATGATGCGATTCAGAAGTAGAGTGCGTCAAACTTGGAGTATCCAATGAAGAGGGTGAAATCAAATATCCATAGTTATTCAAAACATGATAGAATTAGGGCATCAACAAAGTCACCTATCGATTTTAGATGAAACTTCATCTAATCGAACATGTTTCGAGAGGATGATATGCCAAAAATATATTTTTGGAGTATTGCGAAAAATGCAATATTTTCCTTACTATTATAGTCCAGCTACATATTTGACGAAAAATGTTTCTCCTCTCAAAAAATACTGAAATTATGAGAATAAGGGTTCTTTGATACGACAAATCGACTGGTGTTGTCCATTTTTCGATAACATAAATGTTTCAAATATTAGAAGAGCATTTAAGTTAAAAGAAAACATGCCTTCATATAAAAAATAGTACAGACCAAAATAATGGAAGTATTCATTCAATTTTCTGAGAAAGTATCGTCAAAGGTCCAATCTATGATATAAAAAATCGGGAGTGCTCTAAAATGATGCGATTCAGAAGTAGAGTCCGTCAAACTTGGAGTATTCGATGAAGAGGGTAAAATCAAATATCCATAGTTATTCAAAAATTGATAGAATTAGGGCATTAACAAAGTCACCTATCGATTTTAGATGAAATTTCATCTAATCGAACATGTTTCGAGAAGATGATAGGCCAAAAATATATTTTTGGAGTATTGCGAAGAATGCAACATTTTCCTTACTATACATATTTGACGAAAAATGTTTTTCCTCTCAAAAAATATTGAAATTATGAGAATACGGGTACTTTGATATGACAAATCCACTGGTGTTGTCCATTTTTCGATAAGATGAATGTTTCAAATATTAGGAGAGCATTTAAGTTAAAAGAAAACATGCCTTCATATAAAAAATAGTACAGACCAAAATAATGGAAGTATTCATTCAATTTTCTGAGGAAGTATCGTCAAAGGTCCAATCTATGATATAAAAAATCGGGAGTGCTCTAATATGACGCGATTCAGAAGTAGAGTGCGTCAAACTTGGAGTATCCAATGAAGAGGGTGAAATCAAATATCCATAGTTATTCAAAAATTGATAGAATTAGGGCATCAACAAAGTCACCTATCGATTTTAAATAAAACTTCATCTAATCGAACATGTTTCGAGAGGATGGTAGGCCAAAATTATATTTTTGGAGTATTGCGAAAAATGCAATATTTTCCTTACTATATAGTCCAGCAACATATTTGACGAAAAATGTTTTTCCTCTCAAAAAATACTGAAATTATGAGAATAATGGTTCTTTGATACGACAAATCGACTGGAGTTGTCCATTTTTCGATAAGATAAATGTTTGAAATATTAGGAGAGCATTTAAGTTAAAAGAAAACATGCCTTCATATAAAAAATAGAGAAAGTATCGTCAAAGGTCCAATCTATGATATAAAAAATCGGGAGTGCTCTAAAATGATGCGATTCAAAAGTAGAGTGCGTCAAACTTGGAGTATCCAATGAAGAGGGTGAAATCAAATATCCATAGTTATTCAAAAATTGATAGAGTTAGGGCATCAACAAAGTCACCTATCGATTTTAGATGAAACTTCATCTAATCGAACATGTTTCGAGAGGATGATAGGCCAAAAATATATTTTTGGAGTATTGCGAAAAATGCAATATTTTCCTTACTATAGTCCAGCTACATATTTGACGAAAAATGTTTTTCCTCTCAAAAAATACTGAAATTATGAGAATAATGGTTCTTTGATACGACAAATCGACTGGTGTTGTCCATTTTTCGATAAGATAAATGTTTGAAATATTAGGAGAGCATTTAAGTTAAAAGAAAACATGCCTTCATATAAAAAATAGTACAGACCAAAATAATGGAAGTATTCATTCAATTTTCTGAGAAAGTATCGTCAAAGGTCCAATCTATGATATAAAAAATCGGGAGTTCTCTAAAATGATGCGATTCAGAAGTAGAGTGCGTCAAACTTGGAGTATCCAATGAAGAGGGTAAAATCAAATATCCATAGGTATTCAAAAATTGATAGAATTAGGGCATTAACAAAGTCACCTATCGATTTAAGATGAAATTCCATTTAATTGAACATGTTTCGAGAGGATGATAGGCCAAAAATATATTTTTGGAGTATTGCGAAAAATGCAATATTTTCCTTACTATAGTCCAGCTACATATTTGACGAAAAATGTTTTCCATCTCAAAAAATACTGAAATCATGAGAATAAGGGTTATTTGATACGACAAATCGACTGGTGTTGTCCATTTTTCGATAAGATAAATGTTTCATATATTAGGAGAGCATTTAAGTTAAAAGAAAACATGCCTTCATATAAAAAATAGTACAGACCAAAATAATGGAAGTATTCATTCAATTTTCTGAGAAAGTATCGTCAAAGGTCCAATCTATGATATAAAAAATCGGGAGTGCTCTAATATGATGCGATTCAGAAGTAGAGTGCGTCAAACTTGGAGTATCCAATGAAGAGGGTAAAATCAAATATCCATAGTAATTCAAAAATTATTGAATTAGGGCATTAACAAAGTCACCTATCGATTTAAGATGAAATTTCATCTAATCGAACATGTTTTGAGAGGATGATAGGACAAAAATATATTTTTGGAGTATTGCGAAAAATGCAATATTTTCCAGCTACATATTTGACGAAAAATGTTTTCCCTCTCAAAAAATACTGAAATTATGAGAATAAGGGTTCTCTGATACGACAAATCGACTGGTGTTGTCCATTTTTCTATAAGATAAATGTTTCCAATATTAGGAGAGCATTTAAGTTAAAAGAAAACATGCCTTCATATGAAAAATAGTACAGACCAAAATAATGGAAGTATTCATTCAATTTTCTGAGAAAGTATCGTCAAAGGTCCAATCTATGATATAAAAAATCAGGAGTGCTCTAATATGATGCGATTCAGAAGTAGAGTGCGTCAAACTTGGAGTATCCAATGAAGAGGGTGAAATCAAATATCCATAGTTATTCAAAAATTGATAGAATTAGGGCATCAACAAAGTCACCTATCGATTTTAGATGAAACTTCATCTAATCGAACATGTTTCGAGAGGATGATATGCCAAAAATATATTTTTGGAGTATTGCGAAAAATGCAATATTTTCCTTACTATTATAGTCCAGCTACATATTTGACGAAAAATGTTTTTCCTCTCAAAAAATATTGAAATTATGAGAATACGGGTACTTTGATATGACAAATCCACTGGTGTTGTCCATTTTTCGATAAGATGAATGTTTCAAATATTAGGAGAGCATTTAAGTTAAAAGAAAACATGCCTTCATATAAAAAATAGTACAGACCAAAATAATGGAAGTATTCATTCAATTTTCTGAGGAAGTATCGTCAAAGGTCCAATCTATGATATAAAAAATCGGGAGTGCTCTAATATGACGCGATTCAGAAGTAGAGTGCGTCAAACTTGGAGTATCCAATGAAGAGGGTGAAATCAAATATCCATAGTTATTCAAAAATTGATAGAATTAGGGTATCAACAAAGTCACCTATCGATTTTAAATAAAACTTCATCTAATCGAACATGTTTCGAGAGGATGGTAGGCCAAAATTATATTTTTGGAGTATTGCGAAAAATGCAATATTTTCCTTACTATATAGTCCAGCAACATATTTGACGAAAAATGTTTTTCCTCTCAAAAAATACTGAAATTATGAGAATAATGGTTCTTTGATACGACAAATCGACTGGAGTTGTCCATTTTTCGATAAGATAAATGTTTGAAATATTAGGAGAGCATTTAAGTTAAAAGAAAACATGCCTTCATATAAAAAATAGAGAAAGTATCGTCAAAGGTCCAATCTATGATATAAAAAATCGGGAGTGCTCTAAAATGATGCGATTCAAAAGTAGAGTGCGTCAAACTTGGAGTATCCAATGAAGAGGGTGAAATCAAATATCCATAGTTATTCAAAAATTGATAGAGTTAGGGCATCAACAAAGTCACCTATCGATTTTAGATGATACTTCATCTAATCGAACATGTTTCGAGAGGATGATAGGCCAAAAATATATTTTTGGAGTATTGCGAAAAATGCAATATTTTCCTTACTATAGTCCAGCTACATATTTGACGAAAAATGTTTTTCCTCTCAAAAAATACTGAAATTATGAGAATAATGGTTCTTTGATACGACAAATCGACTGGTGTTGTCCATTTTTCGATAAGATAAATGTTTGAAATATTAGGAGAGCATTTAAGTTAAAAGAAAACATGCCTTCATATAAAAAATAGTACAGACCAAAATAATGGAAGTATTCATTCAATTTTCTGAGAAAGTATCGTCAAAGGTCCAATCTATGATATAAAAAATCGGGAGTTCTCTAAAATGATGCGATTCAGAAGTAGAGTGCGTCAAACTTGGAGTATCCAATGAAGAGGGTAAAATCAAATATCCATAGGTATTCAAAAATTGATAGAATTAGGGCATTAACAAAGTCACCTATCGATTTAAGATGAAATTCCATTTAATTGAACATGTTTCGAGAGGATGATAGGCCAAAAATATATTTTTGGAGTATTGCGAAAAATGCAATATTTTCCTTACTATAGTCCAGCTACATATTTGACGAAAAATGTTTTCCATCTCAAAAAGTACTGAAATCATGAGAATAAGGGTTATTTGATACGACAAATCGACTGGTGTTGTCCATTTTTCGATAAGATAAATGTTTCAAATATTAGAAGAGCATTTAAGTTAAGTGAAAACATGCCTTCATATAAAAAATAGTACAGACCAAAATAATGGAAGTATTCATTCAATTTTTTGAGAAAGTATCGTCAAAGGTCCAATCTATGATATAAAAAATCAGGAGTGCTCTAAAATTATGCGATTCAGAAGTAGAGTGCGTCAAACTTGGAGTATCCAATGAAGAGGGTGAAATCAAATATCCATAGTTATTCAAAAATTGATAGAATTAGGGCATTAACAAAGTCACCTGTCCATTTTAGATGAAATTTCATCTAATCGAACATGTTTCGAGAAGATGATAGGCCAAAAATATATTTTTGGAGTATTGCGAAAAATGCAATATTTTCCAGCTACATATTTGACGAAAAATGTTTTTCCTCTCAAAAAATACTGAAATTATGAGAATAAGGGTTCTTTGATACGACAAATCGACTGGTGTTGTCCATTTTTCGATAAAATAAATGTTTCAAATATTAGAAGAGCATTTAAGTTAAAAGAAAACATGCCATCATATAAAAAATAGTACAGACCAAAATAATGGAAGTATTCATTCAATTTTCTGAGAAAGTATCGTCAAAGGTCCAATCTATGATATAAGAATCGGGAGTGCTCTAAAATGATGCGATTCAGAAGTAGAGTGCGTCAAACTTGGAGTATTCGATGAAGAGGGTAAAATCAAATATCCATAGTTATTCAAAAATTGATAGAATTAGGGCATTAACAAAGTCACCTATCGATTTTAGATGAAATTTCATCTAATCGAACATGTTTCGAGAAGATGATAGGCCAAAAATATATTTTTGGAGTATTGCGAAAAATGCAATATTTTCCTTACTATAGTCCAGCTTCATATTTGACGAAAAATGTTTTCCATCTCAAAAAATACTGACATCATGAGAATAAGGGTTATTTGATACGACAAATCGACTGGTGTTGTCCATTTTTCGATAAGATAAATGTTTCAAATATTAGAAGAGCATTTAAGTTAAGTGAAAACATGCCTTCATATAAAAAATAGTACAGACCAAAATAATGGAAGTATTCATTCAATTTTTTGAGAAAGTATCGTCAAAGGTCCAATCTATGATATAAAAAATCAGGAGTGCTCTAAAATTATGCGATTCAGAAGTAGAGTGCGTCAAACTTGGAGTATCCAATGAAGAGGGTGAAATCAAATATCCATAGTTATTCAAAAATTGATAGAATTAGGGCATTAACAAAGTCACCTGTCCATTTTAGATGAAATTTCATCTAATCGAACATGTTTCGAGAAGATGATAGGCCAAAAATATATTTTTGGAGTATTGCGAAAAATGCAATATTTTCCAGCTACATATTTGACGAAAAATGTTTTTCCTCTCAAAAAATACTGAAATTATGAGAATAAGGGTTCTTTGATACGACAAATCGACTGGTGTTGTCCATTTTTCGATAAAATAAATGTTTCAAATATTAGAAGAGCATTTAAGTTAAAAGAAAACATGCCTTCATATAAAAAATAGTACAGACCAAAATAATGGAAGTATTCATTCAATTTTCTGAGAAAGTATCGTCAAAGGTCCAATCTATGATATAAGAATCGGGAGTGCTCTAAAATGATGCGATTCAGAAGTAGAGTGCGTCAAACTTGGAGTATTCGATGAAGAGGGTAAAATCAAATATCCATAGTTATTCAAAAATTGATAGAATTAGGGCATTAACAAAGTCACCTATCGATTTTAGATGAAATTTCATCTAATCGAACATGTTTCGAGAAGATGATAGGCCAAAAATATATTTTTGGAGTATTGCGAAAAATGCAATATTTTCCTTACTATACAGATTTGACGAAAAATGTTTTTCCTCTCAAAAAATATTGAAATTATGAGAATACGGGTACTTTGATATGACAAATCCACTGGTGTTGTCCATTTTTCGATAAGATAAATGTTCCAAATATTAGGAGAGCATTTAAGTTAAAAGAAAACATGCCTTCATATAAAAAATAGTACAGACCAAAATAATGGAAGTATTCATTCAATTTTCTGAGGAAGTATCGTCGAAGGTCCAATCTATGATATAAAAAATCGGGAGTGCTCTAATATGATGCGATTCAGAAGTAGAGTGCGTCAAATTTGGAGTATCCAATGAAGAGGGTGAAATAAAATATCCATAGTTATTCAAAAATTGATAGAATTAGGGCATCAACAAAGTCACCTATCGATTTTAAATGAAACTTCATCTAATCGAACATGTTTCGAGAGGATGATAGGCCAAAATTATATTTTTGGAGTATTGCGAAAAATGCAATAATTTCCTTACTATATAGTCCAGCAACATATTTGACGAAAAATGTTTTTCCTCTCAAAAAATACTGAAATTATGAGAATAATGGTTCTTTGATACGACAAATCGACTGGTGTTGTCCATTTTTCGATAAGATAAATGTTTGAAATATTAGGAGAGCATTTAAGTTAAAAGAAAACATGCCTTCATATAAAAAATAGAGAAAGTATCGTCAAAGGTCCAATCTATGATATAAAAAATCGGGAGTGCTCTAATATGATGCGATTCAAAAGTAGAGTGCGTCAAACTTGGAGTATCCAATGAAGAGGGTGAAATCAAATATCCATAGTTATTCAAAAATTGATAGAGTTAGGGCATCAACAAAGTCATCTATCGATTTTAGATGAAACTTCATCTAATCGAACATGTTTCGACAGGATGATAGGCCAAAAATATATTTTTGGAGTATTGCGAAAAATGCAATATTTTCCTTACTATAGTCCAGCTTCATATTTGACGAAAAATATTTTTCCTCTCAAAAAATACTGAAATTATGAAAATAAGGGTTCTTTGATACGACAAATCGACTGGTGTTGTTCATTTTTCGATAAGATAAATGTTTCAAATATTAGGAGAGCATTTAGGTTAAAAGAAAACATGCCTTCATATGAAAAATAGTACAGACCAAAATAATGGAAGTATTCATTCAATTTTCTGAGAAAGTATCGTCAAAGGTCCAATCTTTGATATAAAAAATCGGGAGTGCTCTAAAATGATGCGATTCAGAAGTAGAGTGCGTCAAACTTGGAGTATCCAATGAAGAGGGTAAAATCAAATATCCATTGTTATTCAAAAATTGATAGAATTAGGGCATTAACAAAGTCACCTGTCCATTTTAGATTAAATTTCATCTAATCGAACATGTTTCGAGAAGATGATAGGCCAAAAATATATTTTTGGAGTATTGCGAAAAATGCAATATTTTCCAGCTACATATTTGACGAAAAATGTTTTCCCTCTCAAAAAATACTGAAATTATGAGAAAACGGGTTCTTTGATACGACAAATCGACTGGTGTTGTCCATTTTTCGATGAGATAAATGTTTCCAATATTAGGAGAGCATTTAAGTTAAAAGAAAACATGCCTTCATATAAAAACTAGTACAAACCAAAATAATGGAAGTATTCATTCAATTTTCTGAGAAAGTATCGTTAAAGGTCCAATCTATGATATACAAAATCGGGAGTGCTCTAATATGATGCGATTCAGAAGTAGAGTGCGTCAAACTTGGAGTATCCAATGAAGAGGGTGAAATCAAATATCCATAGTTATTCAAAAATTGATAGAATTAGGGCATCAACAAAGTCACCTATCGATTTTAAATAAAACTTCATCTAATCGAACATGTTTCGAGAGGATGGTAGGCCAAAATTATATTTTTGGAGTATTGCGAAAAATGCAATATTTTCCTTACTATATAGTCCAGCAACATATTTGACGAAAAATGTTTTTCCTCTCAAAAAATACTGAAATTATGAGAATAATGGTTCTTTGATACGACAAATCGACTGGAGTTGTCCATTTTTCGATAAGATAAATGTTTGAAATATTAGGAGAGCATTTAAGTTAAAAGAAAACATGCCTTCCTATAAAAAATAGAGAAAGTATCGTCAAAGGTCCAATCTATGATATAAAAAATCGGGAGTGCTCTAAAATGATGCGATTCAAAAGTAGAGTGCGTCAAACTTGGAGTATCCAATGAAGAGGGTGAAATCAAATATCCATAGTTATTCAAAAATTGATAGAGTTAGGGCATCAACAAAGTCACCTATCGATTTCAGATGAAACTTCATCTAATCGAACATGTTTCGAGAGGATGATAGGCCAAAAATATATTTTTGGAGTATTGCGAAAAATGCAATATTTTCCTTACTATAGTCCAGCTACATATTTGACGAAAAATGTTTTTCCTCTCAAAAAATACTGAAATTATGAGAATAATGGTTCTTTGATACGACAAATCGACTGGTGTTGTCCATTTTTCGATAAGATAAATGTTTGAAATATTAGGAGAGCATTTAAGTTAAAAGAAAACATGCCTTCATATAAAAAATAGTACAGACCAAAATAATGGAAGTATTCATTCAATTTTCTGAGAAAGTATCGTCAAAGGTCCAATCTATGATATAAAAAATCGGGAGTTCTCTAAAATGATGCGATTCAGAAGTAGAGTGCGTCAAACTTGGAGTATCCAATGAAGAGGGTAAAATCAAATATCCATAGTTATTCAAAAATTGATAGAATTAGGGCATCAACAAAGTCACCTATCGATTTTAAATAAAACTTCATCTAATCGAACATGTTTCGAGAGGATGGTAGGCCAAAATTATATTTTTGGAGTATTGCGAAAAATGCAATATTTTCCTTACTATATAGTCCAGCAACATATTTGACGAAAAATGTTTTTCCTCTCAAAAAATACTGAAATTATGAGAATAATGGTTCTTTGATACGACAAATCGACTGGAGTTCAGAAGTAGAGTGCGTCAAACTTGGAGTATCCAATGAAGAGGGTAAAATCAAATATCCATAGGTACTCAAAAATTGATAGAATTAGGGCATTAACAAAGTCACCTATCGATTTAAGATGAAATTCCATTTAATTGAACATGTTTCGAGAGGATGATAGGCCAAAAATATATTTTTGGAGTATTGCGAAAAATGCAATATTTTCCTTACTATAGTCCAGCTACATATTTGACGAAAAATGTTTTCCATCTCAAAAAATACTGAAATCATGAGAATAAGGGTTATTTGATACGACAAATCGACTGGTGTTGTCCATTTTTCGATAAGATAAATGTTTCAAATATTAGAAGAGCATTTAAGTTAAGTGAAAACATGCCTTCATATAAAAAATAGTACAGACCAAAATAATGGAAGTATTCATTCAATTTTCTGAGGAAGTATCGTCGAAGGTCCAATCTATGATATAAAAAATCAGGAGTGCTCTAAAATTATGCGATTCAGAAGTAGAGTGCGTCAAACTTGGAGTATCCAATGAAGAGGGTGAAATCAAATATCCATAGTTATTCAAAAATTGATAGAATTAGGGCATCAACAAAGTCACCTATCGATTTTAAATGAAACTTCATCTAATCGAACATGTTTCGAGAGGATGATAGGCCAAAATTATATTTTTGGAGTATTGCGAAAAATGCAATAATTTCCTTACTATATAGTCCAGCAACATATTTGACGAAAAATGTTTTTCCTCTCAAAAAATACTGAAATTATGAGAATAATGGTTCTTTGATACGACAAATCGACTGGTGTTGTCCATTTTTCGATAAGATAAATGTTTGAAATATTAGGAGAGCATTTAAGTTAAAAGAAAACATGCCTTCATATAAAAAATAGAGAAAGTATCGTCAAAGGTCTAATCTATGATATAAAAAATCGGGAGTGCTCTAATATGATGCGATTCAAAAGTAGAGTGCGTCAAACTTGGAGTATCCAATGAAGAGGGTGAAATCAAATATCCATAGTTATTCAAAAATTGATAGAGTTAGGGCATCAACAAAGTCATCTATCGATTTTAGATGAAACTTAATCTAATCGAACATGTTTCGACAGGATGATAGGCCAAAAATATATTTTTGGAGTATTGCGAAAAATGCAATATTTTCCTTACTATAGTCTAGCTACATATTTGACGAAAAATGTTTTTCCTCTCAAAAAATACTGAAATTATGAGAATAATGGTTCTTTGATATGACAAATCGACTGGTGTTGTCCATTTTTCGATAAGATAAATGTTTGAAATATTAGGAGAGCATTTAAGTTAAAAGAAAACATGCCTTCATATAAAAAATAGTACAGACCAAAATAATGGAAGTATTCATTCAATTTTCTGAGAAAGTATCGTCAAAGGTCCAATCTATGATATAAAAAATCGGGAGTGCTCTAAAATGATGCGATTCAGAAGTAGAGTGCGTCAAACTTGGAGTATCCAATGAAGAGGGTGAAATCAAATATCCATAGGTATTCAAAAATTGATAGAATTAGGGCATTAACAAAGTCACCTATCGATTTAAGATGAAATTCCATTTAATCGAACATGTTTCGAGAGGATGATAGGCCAAAAATATATTTTTGGAGTATTGCGAAAAATGCAATATTTTCCTTACTATAATAGTCCAGCTACATATTTGATGAAAAATGTTTTCCATCTCCAAAAATTCTGAAATCATGAGAATAAGGGTTCTTTGATACGACAAATCGACTGGTGTTGCCCATTTTTCGATAAGATAAATGTTTCAAATATTAGGAGAGCATTTAAGTTAAGTGAAAACATGCCTTCATATAAAAAATAGTACAGACCAAAATAATGGAAGTATTCATTCAATTTTCTGAGAAAGTATCCTCAAAGGTCCAATCTATGATATGAAAAATCAGGAGTGCTCTAAAATTATGCGATTCAGAAGTAGAGTGCGTCAAACTTGGAGTATCCAATGAAGAGGGTGAAATCAAATATCCATAGTTATTCAAAAATTGATAGAACTAGGGCATTAACAAAGTCACCTGTCCATTTTAGATGAAATTTCATCTAATCGAAAATGTTTCGAGAAGATGATAGGCAAAAAATATATTTTTGGAGTATTGCGAAAAATGCAATATTTTCCAGCTACATATTTGACGAAAAATATTTTTCCTCTCAAAAAATACTGAAATTATGAAAATAAGGGTTCTTTGATACGACAAATCGACTGGTGTTGTCCATTTTTCGATAAGATAAATGTTTCAAATATTAGGAGAGCATTTAGGTTAAAAGAAAACATGCCTTCATATGAAAAATAGTACAGACCAAAATAATGGAAGTATTCATTCAATTTTCTGAGAAAGTATCGTCAAAGGTCCAATCTTTGATATAAAAAATCGGGAGTGCTCTAAAATGATGCGATTCAGAAGTAGAGTGCGTCAAACTTGGAGTATCCAATGAAGAGGGTAAAATCAAATATCCATTGTTATTCAAAAATTGATAGAATTAGGGCATTAACAAAGTCACCTGTCCATTTTAGATTAAATTTCATCTAATCGAACATGTTTCGAGAAGATGATAGGCCAAAAATATATTTTTGGAGTATTGCGAAAAATGCAATATTTTCCAGCTACATATTTGACGAAAAATGTTTTCCCTCTCAAAAAATACTGAAATTATGAGAAAACGGGTTCTTTGATACGGCAAATCGACTGGTGTTGTCCATTTTTCGATGAGATAAATGTTTCCAATATTAGGAGAGCATTTAAGTTAAAAGAAAACATGCCTTCATATAAAAACTAGTACAAACCAAAATAATGGAAGTATTCATTCAATTTTCTGAGAAAGTATCGTTAAAGGTCCAATCTATGATATACAAAATCGGGAGTGCTCTAATATGATGCGATTCAGAAGTAGAGTGCGTCAAACTTGGAGTATCCAATGAAGAGGGTGAAATCAAATATCCATAGTTATTCAAAAATTGATAGAATTAGGGCATCAACAAAGTCACCTATCGATTTTAGATGAAACTTCATCTAATCGAACATGTTTCGTGAGAATGATAGGCCAAAAATATATTTTTGGAGTATTGCGAAAAATTCAATATTTTCCTTACTATAGTCCAGCTACATATTTGACAAAAAATGTTTTTCCTCTCAAAAGTACTGAAATTATTAGAATAAGGGTTCTTTGATACGACAAATCGACTGGTGTTGTCCATTTTTCGATAACATAAATGTTTCAAATATTAGAAGAGCATTTAAGTTAAAAGAAAACATGCCTTCATATAAAAAATAGTACAGACCAAAATAATGGAAGTATTCATTCAATTTTCTGAGAAAGTATCGTCAAAGGTCCAATCTATGATATAAGAATCGGGAGTGCTCTAAAATGATGCGATTCAGAAGTAGAGTCCGTCAAACTTGGAGTATTCGATGAAGAGGGTAAAATCAAATATCCATAGTTATTCAAAAATTGATAGAATTAGGGCATTAACAAAGTCACCTATCGATTTTAGATGAAATTTCATCTAATCGAACATGTTTCGAGAAGATGATAGGCCAAAAATATATTTTTGGAGTATTGCGAAAAATGCAACATTTTCCTTACTATACATATTTGACGAAAAATGTTTTTCCTCTCAAAAAATATTGAAATTATGAGAATACGGGTACTTTGATATGACAAATCCACTGGTGTTGTCCATTTTTCGATAAGATGAATGTTTCAAATATTAGGAGAGCATTTAAGTTAAAAGAAAACATGCCTTCATATGAAAAATAGTACAGACCAAAATAATGGAAGTATTCATTCAATTTTCTGAGGAAGTATCGTCAAAGGTCCAATCTATGATATAAAAAATCGGGAGTGCTCTAATATGACGCGATTCAGAAGTAGAGTGCGTCAAACTTGGAGTATCCAATGAAGAGGGTGAAATCAAATATCCATAGTTATTCAAAAATTGATAGAATTAGGGCATCAACAAAGTCACCTATCGATTTTAAATAAAACTTCATCTAATCGAACATGTTTCGAGAGGATGGTAGGCCAAAATTATATTTTTGGAGTATTGCGAAAAATGCAATATTTTCCTTACTATATAGTCCAGCAACATATTTGACGAAAAATGTTTTTCCTCTCAAAAAATACTGAAATTATGAGAATAATGGTTCTTTGATACGACAAATCGACTGGAGTTGTCCATTTTTCGATAAGATAAATGTTTGAAATATTAGGAGAGCATTTAAGTTAAAAGAAAACATGCCTTCATATAAAAAATAGAGAAAGTATCGTCAAAGGTCCAATCTATGATATAAAAAATCGGGAGTGCTCTAAAATGATGCGATTCAGAAGTAGAGTGCGTCAAACTTGGAGTATCCAATGAAGAGGGTGAAATCAAATATCCATAGTTATTCAAAAATTGATAGAGTTAGGGCATCAACAAAGTCACCTATCGATTTTAGATGAAACTTCATCTAATCGAACATGTTTCGACAGGATGATAGGCCAAAAATATATTTTTGGAGTATTGCGGAAAATGCAATATTTTCCTTACTATAGTCCAGCTACATATTTGACGAAAAATGTTTTTCCTCTCAAAAAATACTGAAATTATGAGAATAATGGTTCTTTGATACGACAAATCGACTGGTGTTGTCCATTTTTCGATAAGATAAATGTTTGAAATATTAGGAGAGCATTTAAGTTAAAAGAAAACATGCCTTCATATAAAAAATAGTACAGACCAAAATAATGGAAGTATTCATTCAATTTTCTGAGAAAGTATCGTCAAAGGTCCAATCTATGATATAAAAAATCGGGAGTTCTCTAAAATGATGCGATTCAGAAGTAGAGTGCGTCAAACTTGGAGTATCCAATGAAGAGGGTAAAATCAAATATCCATAGGTATTCAAAAATTGATAGAATTAGGGCATTAACAAAGTCACCTATCGATTTAAGATGAAATTCCATTTAATTGAACATGTTTCGAGAGGATGATAGGCCAAAAATATATTTTTGGAGTATTGCGAAAAATGCAATATTTTCCTTACTATAGTCCAGCTACATATTTGACGAAAAATGTTTTCCATCTCAAAAAATACTGAAATCATGAGAATAAGGGTTATTTGATACGACAAATCGACTGGTGTTGTCCATTTTTCGATAAGATAAATGTTTCAAATATTAGAAGAGCATTTAAGTTAAGTGAAAACATGCCTTCATATAAAAAATAGTACAGACCAAAATAATGGAAGTATTCATTCAATTTTTTGAGAAAGTATCGTCAAAGGTCCAATCTATGATATAAAAAATCAGGAGTGCTCTAAAATTATGCGATTCAGAAGTAGAGTGCGTCAAACTTGGAGTATCCAATGAAGAGGGTGAAATCAAATATCCATAGTTATTCAAAAATTGATAGAATTAGGGCATTAACAAAGTCACCTGTCCATTTTAGATGAAATTTCATCTAATCGAACATGTTTCGAGAAGATGATAGGCCAAAAATATATTTTTGGAGTATTGCGAAAAATGCAATATTTTCCAGCTACATATTTGACGAAAAATGTTTTTCCTCTCAAAAAATACTGAATTTATGAGAATAAGGGTTCTTTGATACGACAAATCGACTGGTGTTGTCCATTTTTCGATAAAATAAATGTTTCAAATATTAGAAGAGCATTTAAGTTAAAAGAAAACATGCCTTCATATAAAAAATAGTAAGGACCAAAATAATGGAAGTATTCATTCAATTTTCTGAGAAAGTATCGTCAAAGGTCCAATCTATGATATAAGAATCGGGAGTGCTCTAAAATGATGCGATTCAGAAGTAGAGTGCGTCAAACTTGGAGTATTCGATGAAGAGGGTAAAATCAAATATCCATAGTTATTCAAAAATTGATAGAATTAGGGCATTAACAAAGTCACCTATCGATTTTAGATGAAATTTCATCTAATCGAACATGTTTCGAGAAGATGATAGGCCAAAAATATATTTTTGGAGTATTGCGAAAAATGCAATATTTTCCTTACTATAGTCCAGCTTCATATTTGACGAAAAATGTTTTCCATCTCAAAAAATACTGAAATCATGAGAATAAGGGTTATTTGATACGACAAATCGACTGGTGTTGTTCATTTTTCGATAAGATAAATGTTTCAAATATTAGAAGAGCATTTAAGTTAAGTGAAAACATGCCTTCATATAAAAAATAGTACAGACCAAAATAATGGAAGTATTCATTCAATTTTTTGAGAAAGTATCGTCAAAGGTCCAATCTATGATATAAAAAATCAGGAGTGCTCTAAAATTATGCGATTCAGAAGTAGAGTGCGTCAAACTTGGAGTATCCAATGAAGAGGGTGAAATCAAATATCCATAGTTATTCAAAAATTGATAGAATTAGGGCATTAACAAAGTCACCTGTCCATTTTAGATGAAATTTCATCTAATCGAAAATGTTTCGAGAAGATGATAGGCCAAAAATATATTTTTGGAGTATTGCGAAAAATGCAATATTTTCCAGCTACATATTTGACGAAAAATGTTTTTCCTCTCAAAAAATACTGAAATTATGAGAATAAGGGTTCTTTGATACGACAAATCGACTGGTGTTGTCCATTTTTCGATAAAATAAATGTTTCAAATATTAGAAGAGCATTTAAGTTAAAAGAAAACATGCCTTCATATAAAAAATAGTACAGACCAAAATAATGGAAGTATTCATTCAATTTTCTGAGAAAGTATCGTCAAAGGTCCAATCTATGATATAAGAATCGGGAGTGCTCTAAAATGATGCGATTCAGAAGTAGAGTGCGTCAAACTTGGAGTATTCGATGAAGAGGGTAAAATCAAATATCCATAGTTATTCAAAAATTGATAGAATTAGGGCATTAACAAAGCCACCTATCGATTTTAGATGAAATTTCATCTAATCGAACATGTTTCGAGAAGATGATAGGCCAAAAATATATTTTTGGAGTATTGCGAAAAATGCAATATTTTCCTTACTATACAGATTTGACGAAAAATGTTTTTCCTCTCAAAAAATATTGAAATTATGAGAATACGGGTACTTTGATATGACAAATCCACTGGTGTTGTCCATTTTTCGATAAGATAAATGTTCCAAATATTAGGAGAGCATTTAAGTTAAAAGAAAACATGCCTTCATATAAAAAATAGTACAGACCAAAATAATGGAAGTATTCATTCAATTTTCTGAGGAAGTATCGTCGAAGGTCCAATCTATGATATAAAAAATCGGGAGTGCTCTAATATGATGCGATTCAGAAGTAGAGTGCGTCAAATTTGGAGTATCCAATGAAGAGGGTGAAATAAAATATCCATAGTTATTCAAAAATTGATAGAATTAGGGCATCAACAAAGTCACCTATCGATTTTAAATGAAACTTCATCTAATCGAACATGTTTCGAGAGGATGATAGGCCAAAATTATATTTTTGAAGTATTGCGAAAAATGCAATATTTTCCTTACTATATAGTCCAGCAACATATTTGACGAAAAATGTTTTTCCTCTCAAAAAATACTGAAATTATGAGAATAATGGTTCTTTGATACGACAAATCGACTGGTGTTGTCCATTTTTCGATAAGATAAATGTTTGAAATATTAGGAGAGCATTTAAGTTAAAAGAAAACATGCCTTCATATAAAAAATAGAGAAAGTATCGTCAAAGGTCCAATCTATGATATAAAAAATCGGGAGTGCTCTAATATGATGCGATTCAAAAGTAGAGTGCGTCAAACTTGGAGTATACAATGAAGAGGGTGAAATCAAATATCCATAGTTATTCAAAAATTGATAGAGTTAGGGCATCAACAAAGTCACCTATCGATTTAAGATGAAATTCCATTTAATCGAACATGTTTCGAGAGGATGATAGGCCAAAAATATATTTTTGGAGTATTGCGAAAAATGCAATATTTTCCTTACTATAATAGTCCAGCTACATATTTGACGAAAAATGTTTTCCATCTCCAAAAATTCTGAAATCATGAGAATAAGGGTTCTTTGATACGACAAATCGACTGGTGTTGCCCATTTTTCGATAAGATAAATGTTTCAAATATTAGGAGAGCATTTAAGTTAAGTGAAAACATGCCTTCATATAAAAAATAGTACAGACCAAAATAATGGAAGTATTCATTCAATTTTCTGAGAAAGTATCCTCAAAGGTCCAATCTATGATATAAAAAATCAGGAGTGCTCTAAAATTATGCGATTCAGAAGTAGAGTGCGTCAAACTTGGAGTATCCAATGAAGAGGGTGAAATCAAATATCCATAGTTATTCAAAAATTGATAGAATTAGGGCATTAACAAAGTCACATGTCCATTTTAGATGAAATTTCATCTAATCGAAAATGTTTCGAGAAGATGATAGGCAAAAAATATATTTTTGGAGTATTGCGAAAAATGCAATATTTTCCAGCTACATATTTGACGAAAAATGTATTTCCTCTCAAAAAATACTGAAATTATGAGAATAAGGGTTCTTTGATACGACAAATCGACTGGTGTTGTCCATTTTTCGATAAGATAAATGTTTCAAATATTAGGAGAGCATTTAGGTTAAAAGAAAACATGCCTTCATATGAAAAGTAGTACAGACCAAAATAATGGAAGTATTCATTCAATTTTCTGAGAAAGTATCGTCAAAGGTCCAATCTTTGATATAAAAAATCGGGAGTGCTCTTAAATGATGCGATTCAGAAGTAGAGTGCGTCAAACTTGGAGTATCCAATGAAGAGGGTAAAATCAAATATCCATTGTTATTCAAAAATTGATAGAATTAGGGCATTAACAAAGTCACCTGTCCATTTTAGATTAAATTTCATCTAATCGAACATGTTTCGAGAAGATGATAGGCCAAAAATATATTTTTGGAGTATTGCGAAAAATGCAATATTTTCCAGCTACATATTTGACGAAAAATGTTTTCCCTCTCAAAAAATACTGAAATTATGAGAAAACGGGTTCTTTGATACGACAAATCGACTGGTGTTGTCCATTTTTCGATAAGATAAATGTTTCCAATATTAGGAGAGCATTTAAGTTAAAAGAAAACATGCCTTCATATAAAAACTAGTACAAACCAAAATAATGGAAGTATTCATTCAATTTTCTGAGAAAGTATCGTTAAAGGTCCAATCTATGATATACAAAATCGGGAGTGCTCTAATATGATGCGATTCAGAAGTAGAGTGCGTCAAACTTGGAGTATCCAATGAAGAGGGTGAAATCAAATATCCATAGTTATTCAAAAATTGATAGAATTAGGGCATCAACAAAGTCACCTATCGATTTTAGATGAAACTTCATCTAATCGAACATGTTTCGTGAGAATGATAGGCCAAAAATATATTTTAGGAGTATTGCGAAAAATTCAATATTTTCCTTACTATAGTCCAGCTACATATTTGACAAAAAATGTTTTTCCTCTCAAAAGTACTGAAATTATGAGAATAAGGGTTCTTTGATACGACAAATCGACTGGTGTTGTCCATTTTTCGATGAGATAAATGTTTCAAATATTAGGAGAGCATTTAAGTTAAAAGAAAACATGCCTTCATATAAAAAATAGTACAGACCAAAATAATGGAAGTATTAATTCAATTTTCTGAGAAAGTATCGTCAAAGGTCCAATCTATGATATAAAAAATCGGGAGTGCTTTAATATGATGCGATTCAGAAGTAGAGTGCGTCAAACTTGGAGTATCCAATGAAGAGGGTGAAATCAAATATCCATAGTTATTCAAAAATTGATAGAATTAGGGCATCAACAAAGTCACCTATCGATTTTAGATGAAACTTCATCTAATCGAACATGTTTCGAGAGAATGATAGGCCAAAAATATATTTTAGGAGTATTGCGAAAAATTCAATATTTTCCTTACTATAGTCCAGCTACATATTTGACAAAAAATGTTTTTCCTCTCAAAAGTACTGAAATTATGAGAATAAGGGTTCTTTGATACGACAAATCGACTGGTGTTGTCCATTTTTCGATGAGATAAATGTTTCAAATATTAGGAGAGCATTTAAGTTAAAAGAAAACATGCCTTCATATAAAAAATAGTACAGACCAAAATAATGGAAGTATTCATTCAATTTTCTGAGAAAGTATCGTTAAAGGTCCAATCTATGATATACAAAATCAAGAGTGCTCTAATATGATGCGATTCAGAAGTAGAGTGCGTCAAACTTGGAGTATCCATTGAAGAGGGTAAAATCAAATATCCATAGTTATTCAAAAATTGATAGAATTAGGGCATCAACAAAGTCACCTATCGATTTTAGATGAAACTTCATCTAATCGAACATGTTTTGAGAGGATGATAGGACAAAAATATATTTTTGGAGTATTGCGAAAAATGCAATATTTTCCAGCTACATATTTGACGAAAAATGTTTTCCCTCTCAAAAAATACTGAAATTATGAGAAAACGGGTTCTTTGATATGACAAATCGACTGGTGTTGTCCATTTTTCTATAAGATAAATGTTTCCAATATTAGGAGAGCATTTAAGTTAAAAGAAAACATGCCTTCATATAAAAAATAGTACAGACCAAAATAATGGAAGTATTCATTCAATTTTCTGAGAAAGTATCGTCAAAGGTCCAGTCTATGATATAAAAAACCGGGAGTGCTCTAATATGATGCGATTCAGAAGTAGAGTGCGTCAAACTTGGAGTATCCAATGAAGAGGGTGAAATCAAATATCCATAGTTATTCAAAAATCGATAGAATTAGGGCATCAACAAAGTCACCTATCGATTTTAGATGAAACTTCATCTAATCGAACATGTTTCGAGAGGATGATAGGCCAAAAATATATTTTTGGAGTATTGCGAAAAATGCAATATTTGACGAAAAATGTTTTTCCTCTCAAAAAATACTGGAATTATGAGAATACGGGTTCTTTGATACGACAAGTCGACTGGTGTTGTCCATTTTTCGATAAGATAAATGTTTCAAATATTGGGAGAGCTTTTAAGTTGAAAGAAAACATGCCTTCATATAAAAAATAGTACAGACCAAAATAATGGAAGTATTCATTCAATTTTCTGAGGAAGTATCGTCAAAGGTCCAATCCATGATATAAAAAATCAGGAGTGCTCTAAAATTATGCGATTCAAAAGTAGAGTGCGTCAAACTTGGAGTATCCAATGAAAAGGGTAAAATCAAATATCCATAGGTATTCAAAAATTGATAGAATTAGGGCATTAACAAAGTCACCTATCGATTTTAGATGATATTTCATCTAATCGAACATGTTTCAAGGTAATGATAGGCCAAAAATATATTTTTGGAGTATTGCGAAAAATGCAATATTTTCCTTAATATAGTCCAGCTACATATTTGACGAAAAATCTTTTTCCTCTCAAAAAATACTGAAATTATGAGAATAAAGGTTCTTTGAAATGACAAATCGACTGGTGTTGTCCATTTTTCGATAAGATGGATGTTTCAAATATTAGGAGAGCATTTACGTTAAAAGAAAACATGCCTTCATATAATAAATAGTACAGACCAAATTAATGGAAGTATTCATTCAATTTTCTGAGAAAGTATCGTCAAAGGTCCAATCTATGATATAAAAAATCAGAAGTGCTCTAAAATTATGCGATTCAGAAGTAGAGTGCGTCAAACTTGGAGTATCCAATGAAGAGGGTAAAATCAAATATCCATAGTTATTCAAAAATTGATAGAATTAGGGCATTAACAAAGTCACCTATCGATTTCAGATGAAATTTCATCTAATCGAACATGTTTCGAGATAATGATAGGCCAAGAATACATTTTTGGAGTATTGCGAGAAATGCAATATTTTCCTTACTATATAAAGTCCAGCTACATATTTGACGAAAAATGTTTTTCCTCTCAAAAAATACTGAAATCATGAGAATAAGGATTCTTTGAAACGACAAATCGACTGGTGTTGTCCATTTTTCGATAAGATGAATGTTTCAAATATTAGGAGAGCATTTACGTTAAAAGAAAACATGCCTTCATATAAAAAATAGTACAGACCAAAATAATGGAAGTATTCATTCAATTTTCTGAGAAAGTATCGTCAAAGGTCCAATCTATGATATATAAAATCGGGAGTGCTCTAAAATGATGCGATTCAGAAGTAGAGTGCGTCAAACTTGGAGTATCCAATGAAGAGGGTAAAATCAAATATCCATAGTTATTCAAAAATTGATAGAATTAGGGCATTAACAAAGTCACCTATCGATTTTAGATGAAATTTCATCTAATCGAACATGTTTCGAGATAATGATAGGCCAAAAATATATTTTTGGAGTATTGCGAAAAATGCAATAAATTCCTTACTATATATAGTCCAACTACACATTTGACGAAAAATGTTTTTCCTCTCAAAAAATAATGAAATTATGAGAATAAGGGTTCTTTGATACGACAAATCGACAAAAATTGATAGAATTAGGGCATCAACAAAGTCACCTATCGATTTTAGATGAAATTTCATCTAATCGAACATGTTTCGAGAGGATGATAGGCCAAAAATATATTTTTGGAGTATTGCGAAAAATGCAATATTTTCCTTACTATAGTCCAGCTACATATTTGACGAAAAATGTTTTTCCTCTCAAAAAATACTGAAATTATGAGAATGAGGATTCTTTGAAACGACAATCGACTGGTGTTGTCCATTTTTCGATAAGATGAATGTTTCAAATATTAGGAGAGCATTTACGTTAAAAGAAAACATGCCTTCATATAAAAAATAGTACAGACCAAAATAATGGAAGTATTCATTCAATTTTCCGAGAAAGTATCGTCAAATGTCCAATCTATGATTTAAAAAATCAGGAGTGCTCTAAAATTATGCGATTCAGAAGTAGAGTGCGTCAAACTTGGAGTATCCAATGAAGAGGGTAAAATAAAATATCCATAGTTATTCAAAAATTGATAGAATTAGGGCATTAACAAAGTCACCTATCGATTTTAGATGAAATTTCATCTAATCGAACATGTTTCGAGATGATGATAGGCCAAAAATATATTTTTGGAGTATTGCGAAAAATGCAATATTTTCCTTACTATAGTCCAGCTACATATTTGACGAAAAATTTTTTTCCTCTCAAAAAATACTGAAATTATGAGAATAAGGGTTCTTTGATACGACAAATCGAATGGTGTTGTCCATTTTTAGATAAGATAAATGTTTCAAATATTAGGAGAGCATTTAAGTTAAAAGAAAACATGCCTTCATATAAAAAATAGTACAGACCAAAATAATAGAAGTATTCATTCAATTTTCTGAGAAAGTATCGTCAAAGGTCCAATCTATGTTATAAAAAATCGGGAGTGCTCTAAAATGATGCGATTCAGAAGTAGAGTGCGTCAAACTTGGAGTATCCAATGAAGAGGGTAAAATCAAATATCCATAGTTATTCAAAAATTGATAGAATTAGGGCATTAACAAAGTCACCTATCGATTTTAGATGAAATTTCATTTAATCGAACATGTTTCGAGAGGATGATAGGCCAAAAATATATTTTTGGAGTATTGCGAAAAATTCAATATTTTCCTTACTATAGTCCAGCTACATATTTGCGAAAAATGTTTTTCCTCTCGAAAAATATTGAAATTATGAGAATGAGGGTTCTTTGATACGACAAATCGACTGGTGTTGTCCATTTTTCGATAAGATAAATGTTTCAAATATTAGGAGAGCATTCAAGTTAAAAGAAAACATGCCTTCATATAAAAAATAGTACAGACCAAAATAATGGAAGTATTCATTCAATTTTCTGAGAAAGTATCGTCAAAGGTCCAATCTATGATATAAAAAATCGGGAGTGCTCTAATATGATGCGATTCAGAAGTAGAGTGCGTCAAACTTGGAGTATCCAATGAAGAGGGTAAAATCAAATATCCATAGTTATTCAAAAATTGATAGAATTAGGGCATTAACAAAGTCACCTATCGATTTAAGATGGAATTTCATCTAATCGAACATGTTTCGAGAGGATGATAGGCCAAAAATATATTTTTGGAGTATAGCGAAAAATGCAGTATTTTCCTTACTATAGTCCAGCTACATATTTGACGAAAAATGTTTTTCCTCTCAAAAAATACTGGAATTATGAGAAGAAGGGTTCTTTGATACGACAAATCGACTGGGGTTGTCCATTTTTCGATAAGATAAATGTTTCAAATATTAGGAGAGCATTTAGGTTAAAAGAAAACATGCCTTCATATGAAAAATAGTACAGACCAAAATAATGGAAGTATTCATTCAATTTTCTGAGAAAGTATCGTCAAAGGTCCAATCTATGATATAAAAAATCAGGAGTGCTCTAAAATTATGCGATTCAAAAGTAGAGTACGTCAAACTTGGAGTATCCAATGAAGAGGGTAAAAACAAATATCCATAGTTATTCAAAAATTGATAGAATTAGGGCATTAACAAAGTCACCTATCGATTTTAGATGAAATTTCATCTAATCGAACATGTTTCGAGATGATGATAGGCCAAAAATATATTTTTGGAGTATTGCGAAAAATGCAATAAATTCCTTACTATCTACATATTTGACGAAAAATGTTTTTCCTCTCAAAAAATACTGAAATTATGAGAATGAGGGTTCTTTGATACGACAAATCGAATGGTGTTGTCCATTTTTAGATAAGATAAATGTTTCAAATATTAGGAGAGCATTTAAGTTAAAAGAAAACAGGCCTTCATATAAAAAATAGTACAGACCAAAATAATAGATGTATTCATTCAATTTTCTGAGAAAGTATCGTCAAAGGTCCAATCTATGTTATAAAAAATCGGGAGTGCTCTAAAATGATGCGATTCAGAAGTAGAGTGCGTCAAACTTGGAATATCCAATGAAGAGGGTAAAATCAAATATCCATAGTTATTTAAAAATTGATAGAATTAGGGCATTAACAAAGTCGCCTATCGATTTTAGATGAAATTTCATTTAATCGAACATGTTTCGAGAGGATGATAGGCCAAAAATATATTTTTGGAGTATTGCGAAAAATGCAATAAATTCCTTACTATAGTCCATCTACATATTTGACGAAAAATGTTTTTCCTCTCAAAAAATACTGAAATTATGAGAATAAGGGTTCTTTGATACGACAAATCGAATGGTGTTGTCCATTTTTAGATAAGATAAATGTTTCAAATATTAGGAGAGCATTTGAGTTAAAAGAAAACATGCCTTCATATAAAAAATAGTACAGACCAAAATAATAGAAGTATTCATTCAATTTTCTGAGAAAGTATCGTCAAAGGTCCAATCTATGTTATAAAAAATCGGGAATGCTCTAAAATGATGCGATTCAGAAGTAGAGTGCGTCGAACTTGGAGTATCCAATGAAGAGGGTGGAATCAAATATCCATAGTTATTCAAAAATTGATAGAATTAGGGCATTTACAAAGTCACCTATCGATTTTAGATGAAATTTCATTTAATCGAACATGTTTCGAGAGGATGATAGAACGAAAATATATTTTTGGAGTATTGCGAAAAATGCAATATTTTCCTTACTATAGTCCAGCTACATATTTGACGAAAAATGTTTTTCCTCTCAAAAAATACTTAAATTATGAGAATAAGGGTTCTTTGATACGACAAATCGAATGGTGTTGTCCATTTTTAGATAAGATAAATGTTTCAAATATTAGGAGAGCATTTAAGTTAAAAGAAAACATGCCTTCATATAAAAAATAGTACAGACCAAAATAATAGAAGTATTCATCCAATTTCCTGAGAAAGTATCGTCATAGGTCCAATCTATGTTATAAAAAATCGGGAGTGCTCTAAAATGATGCAATTCAGAAGTAGAGTGCGTCAAACTTGGAGTATCCAATGAAGAGGGTAAAATCAAATATCCATAGTTATTCAAAAATTGATAGAATTAGGGCATTAACAAAGTCACCTATCGATTTTAGATGAAATTTCATTTAATCGAACATGTTTCGAGAGGATGATAGGCCAAAAATATATTTTTGGAGTATTGCGAAAAATGCAATATTTTCCTTACATATTTGACGAAAAATGTTTTTCCTCTCGAAAAATATTGAAATTATGAGAATAAGGGTTCCTTGATACGACAAATCGACTGGTGTTGTCCATTTTTCGATAAGATAAATGTTTCAAATATTAGGAGAGCATTTAAGTTAAAAGAAAACATGCCTTCATATAAAAAATATTACAGACCAAAATAATGGAAGTATTCATTCAATTTTCTGAGAAAGTATCGTCAAAGGTCCAATCTATGATATAAAAAATCGGGAGTGCTCTAATATGATGCGATTCAGAAGTAGAGTGCGTCAAACTTGGAGTATCCAATGAAGAGGGTAAAATCAAATATCCATAGTTATTCAAAAATTGATAGAATTAGGGCATTAACAAAGTCACCTATCGATTTAAGATGGAATTTCATCTAATCGAACATGTTTCGAGAGGATGATAGGCCAAAAATATATTTTTGGAGTATAGCGAAAAATGCAGTTTTTTCCTTACTATAGTCCAGCTACATATTTGACGAAAAATGTTTTTCCTCTCGAAAAATACTGGAATTATGAGAAGAAGGGTTCTTTGATACGACAAATCGACTGGGGTTGTCCATTTTTCGATAAGATAAATGTTTCAAATATTGGGAGAGCATTTAAGTTAAAAGAAAACATGCCTTCATATAAAAAATAGTACAGACCAAAGTAATGGAAGTATTCATTCAATTTTCTGAGAAAGTATCGTCAAAGGTCCAATCTATGATATAAAAAATCACGAGTGCTCTAAAATTATGCGATTCAAAAGTAGGGTGCGTCAAACTTGGAGTATCCAATGAAGAGGGTAAAATCAAATATCCATAGTTAATCAAAAATTGATAGAATTAGGGCATTAACAAAGTCACCTATCGATTTTAGATGAAATTTCATCTAATCGAACATGTTTCGAGATGATGATAGGCCAAAAATATATTTTTGGAGTATTGCGAAAAATGCAATAAATTCCTTACTACTACATTTAAGTTAAAAGAAAACATGCCTTCATATAAAAAATAGTACAGACCAAAATAATAGAAGTATTCATTCAATTTTCTGAGAAAGTATCGTCAAAGGTCCAATCTATGTTATAAAAAATCGGGAGTGCTCTAAAATGATGCGATTCAGAAGTAGAGTGCGTCAAACTTGGAGTATCCAATGGAGAGGGTAAAATCAAATATCCATAGTTATTCAAAAATTGATAGAATTAGGGCATTAACAAAGTCACCTATCGATTTTAGATGAAATTTCATTTAATCGAACATGTTTCGAGAGGATGATAGGCCAAAAATATATTTTTGGAGTATTGCGAAAAATGCAATATTTTCCTTACATATTTGACGAAAAATGTTTTTCCTCTCGAAAAATATTGAAATTATGAGAATAAGGGTTCCTTGATACGACAAATCGACTGGTGTTGTCCATTTTTCGATAAGATAAATGTTTCAAATATTAGGAGAGCATTTAAGTTAAAAGAAAACATGCCTTCATTTAAAAAATAGTACAGACCAAAATAATGGAAGTATTCATTCAATTTTCTGAGAAAGTATCGTGAAAGGTCCAATCTATGATATAAAAAATCGGGAGTGCTTTAAAATGATGCGATTCAGAAGTAGAGTGCGTCAAACTTGGAGTATCCAATGAAGAGGGTAAAACCAAATATCCGTAGTTATTCAAAAATTGATAGAATTAGGGCATTAACAAAGTCACCTATCGATTTTAGATGAAATTTCATCTAATCGAACATGTTTCGAGATGATGATAGGCCAAAAATATATTTTAGGAGTATTGCGAAAAATGCAGTATTTTCCTTACTATAGTCCAGCTACATATTTGACGAAAAATGTTTTTCCTCTCAAAAAATACTGGAATTATGAGAAGAAGGGTTCTTTGATACGACAAATCGACTGGGGTTGTCCATTTTTCGATAAGATAAATGTTTCAAATATTAGGAGAGCATTTAGGTTAAAAGAAAACATGCCTTCATATGAAAAATAGTACAGACCAAAATAATGGAAGTATTCATTCAATTTTCTGAGAAAGTATCGTCAAAGTTCCAATCTATGATATAAAAAATCAGGAGTGCTCTAAAATTATGCGATTCAAAAGTAGAGTACGTCAAACTTGGAGTATCCAATGAAGAGGGTAAAAACAAATATCCATAGTTATTCAAAAATTGATAGAATTAGGGCATTAACAAAGTCACCTATCGATTTTAGATGAAATTTCATCTAATCGAACATGTTTCGAGATGATGATAGGCCAAAAATATATTTTTGGAGTATTGCGAAAAATGCAATAAATTCCTTACTATCTACATATTTGACGAAAAATGTTTTTCCTCTCAAAAAATACTGAAATTATGAGAATGAGGGTTCTTTGATACGACAAATCGAATGGTGTTGTCCATTTTTAGATAAGATAAATGTTTCAAATATTAGGAGAGCATTTAAGTTAAAAGAAAACAGGCCTTCATATAAAAAATAGTACAGACCAAAATAATAGATGTATTCATTCAATTTTCTGAGAAAGTATCGTCAAAGGTCCAATCTATGTTATAAAAAATCGGGAGTGCTCTAAAATGATGCGATTCAGAAGTAGAGTGCGTCAAACTTGGAATATCCAATGAAGAGGGTAAAATCAAATATCCATAGTTATTTAAAAATTGATAGAATTAGGGCATTAACAAAGTCGCCTATCGATTTTAGATGAAATTTCATTTAATCGAACATGTTTCGAGAGGATGATAGGCCAAAAATATATTTTTGGAGTATTGCGAAAAATGCAATAAATTCCTTACTATAGTCCATCTACATATTTGACGAAAAATGTTTTTCCTCTCAAAAAATACTGAAATTATGAGAATAAGGGTTCTTTGATACGACAAATCGAATGGTGTTGTCCATTTTTAGATAAGATAAATGTTTCAAATATTAGGAGAGCATTTGAGTTAAAAGAAAACATGCCTTCATATAAAAAATAGTACAGACCAAAATAATAGAAGTATTCATTCAATTTTCTGAGAAAGTATCGTCAAAGGTCCAATCTATGTTATAAAAAATCGGGAATGCTCTAAAATGATGCGATTCAGAAGTAGAGTGCGTCGAACTTGGAGTATCCAATGAAGAGGGTGGAATCAAATATCCATAGTTATTCAAAAATTGATAGAATTAGGGCATTTACAAAGTCACCTATCGATTTTAGATGAAATTTCATTTAATCGAACATGTTTCGAGAGGATGATAGAACGAAAATATATTTTTGGAGTATTGCGAAAAATGCAATATTTTCCTTACTATAGTCCAGCTACATATTTGACGAAAAATGTTTTTCCTCTCAAAAAATACTTAAATTATGAGAATAAGGGTTCTTTGATACGACAAATCGAATGGTGTTGTCCATTTTTAGATAAGATAAATGTTTCAAATATTAGGAGAGCATTTAAGTTAAAAGAAAACATGCCTTCATATAAAAAATAGTACAGACCAAAATAATAGAAGTATTCATTCAATTTTCTGAGAAAGTATCGTCATAGGTCCAATCTATGTTATAAAAAATCGGGAGTGCTCTAAAATGATGCAATTCAGAAGTAGAGTGCGTCAAACTTGGAGTATCCAATGAAGAGGGTAAAATCAAATATCCATAGTTATTCAAAAATTGATAGAATTAGGGCATTAACAAAGTCACCTATCGATTTTAGATGAAATTTCATTTAATCGAACATGTTTCGAGAGGATGATAGGCCAAAAATATATTTTTGGAGTATTGCGAAAAATGCAATATTTTCCTTACATATTTGACGAAAAATGTTTTTCCTCTCGAAAAATATTGAAATTATGAGAATAAGGGTTCCTTGATACGACAAATCGACTGGTGTTGTCCATTTTTCGATAAGATAAATGTTTCAAATATTAGGAGAGCATTTAAGTTAAAAGAAAACATGCCTTCATATAAAAAATATTACAGACCAAAATAATGGAAGTATTCATTCAATTTTCTGAGAAAGTATCGTCAAAGGTCCAATCTATGATATAAAAAATCGGGAGTGCTCTAATATGATGCGATTCAGAAGTAGAGTGCGTCAAACTTGGAGTATCCAATGAAGAGGGTAAAATCAAATATCCATAGTTATTCAAAAATTGATAGAATTAGGGCATTAACAAAGTCACCTATCGATTTAAGATGGAATTTCATCTAATCGAACATGTTTCGAGAGGATGATAGGCCAAAAATATATTTTTGGAGTATAGCGAAAAATGCAGTTTTTTCCTTACTATAGTCCAGCTACATATTTGACGAAAAATGTTTTTCCTCTCGAAAAATACTGGAATTATGAGAAGAAGGGTTCTTTGATACGACAAATCGACTGGGGTTGTCCATTTTTCGATAAGATAAATGTTTCAAATATTGGGAGAGCATTTAAGTTAAAAGAAAACATGCCTTCATATAAAAAATAGTACAGACCAAAGTAATGGAAGTATTCATTCAATTTTCTGAGAAAGTATCGTCAAAGGTCCAATCTATGATATAAAAAATCACGAGTGCTCTAAAATTATGCGATTCAAAAGTAGGGTGCGTCAAACTTGGAGTATCCAATGAAGAGGGTAAAATCAAATATCCATAGTTAATCAAAAATTGATAGAATTAGGGCATTAACAAAGTCACCTATCGATTTTAGATGAAATTTCATCTAATCGAACATGTTTCGAGATGATGATAGGCCAAAAATATATTTTTGGAGTATTGCGAAAAATGCAATAAATTCCTTACTACTACATTTAAGTTAAAAGAAAACATGCCTTCATATAAAAAATAGTACAGACCAAAATAATAGAAGTATTCATTCAATTTTCTGAGAAAGTATCGTCAAAGGTCCAATCTATGTTATAAAAAATCGGGAGTGCTCTAAAATGATGCGATTCAGAAGTAGAGTGCGTCAAACTTGGAGTATCCAATGGAGAGGGTAAAATCAAATATCCATAGTTATTCAAAAATTGATAGAATTAGGGCATTAACAAAGTCACCTATCGATTTTAGATGAAATTTCATTTAATCGAACATGTTTCGAGAGGATGATAGGCCAAAAATATATTTTTGGAGTATTGCGAAAAATGCAATATTTTCCTTACATATTTGACGAAAAATGTTTTTCCTCTCGAAAAATATTGAAATTATGAGAATAAGGGTTCCTTGATACGACAAATCGACTGGTGTTGTCCATTTTTCGATAAGATAAATGTTTCAAATATTAGGAGAGCATTTAAGTTAAAAGAAAACATGCCTTCATTTAAAAAATAGTACAGACCAAAATAATGGAAGTATTCATTCAATTTTCTGAGAAAGTATCGTGAAAGGTCCAATCTATGATATAAAAAATCGGGAGTGCTTTAAAATGATGCGATTCAGAAGTAGAGTGCGTCAAACTTGGAGTATCCAATGAAGAGGGTAAAACCAAATATCCGTAGTTATTCAAAAATTGATAGAATTAGGGCATTAACAAAGTCACCTATCGATTTTAGATGAAATTTCATCTAATCGAACATGTTTCGAGATGATGATAGGCCAAAAATATATTTTAGGAGTATTGCGAAAAATGCAGTATTTTCCTTACTATAGTCCAGCTACATATTTGACGAAAAATGTTTTTCCTCTCAAAAAATACTGGAATTATGAGAATAAGGATTCTTTGATACGACTAATCGACTGGTGTGGTCCATTTTTCGATAAGATAAATGTTCCAAATATTAGGAGAGCATTTAAGTTAAAAGAAAACATGCCTTCATTTAAAAAATAGTACAGACCAAAATAATGGAAGTATTCATTCAATTTTCTGAGAAAGTATCGTCAAAGGTCCAATCTATGATATAAAAAATCGGGAGTGCTCTAATATGATGCGATTCAGAAGTAGAGTGCGTCAAACTTGGAGTATCCAATGAAGAGGGTAAAATCAAATATCCATAGTTATTCAAAAATTGATCGAATTAGGGCATTAACAAAGTCACCTATCGATTTAAGATGGAATTTCATCTAATCGAACATGTTTCGAGAGGATGATAGGCCAAAAATATATTTTTGGAGTATAGCGAAAAATGCAGTATTTTCCTTACTATAGTCCAGCTACATATTTGACGAAAAATGTTTTTCCTCTCAAAAAATACTGGAATTATGAGAAGAAGGGTTCTTTGATACGACAAATCGACTGGGGTTGTCCATTTTTCGATAAGATAAATGTTTCAAATATTGGGAGAGCATTTAAGTTAAAAGAAAACATGCCTTCATATAAAAAATAGTACAGACCAAAGTAATGGAAGTATTCATTCAATTTTCTGAGAAAGTATCGTCAAAGGTCCAATCTATGATATAAAAAATCAGGAGTGCTCTAAAATTATGCGATTCAAAAGTAGAGTGCGTCAAACTTGGAGTATCCAATGAAGAGGGTAAAATCAAATATCCATAGTTATTCAAAAATTGATAGAATTAGGGCATTAACAAAGTCACCTATCGATTTTAGATGAAATTTCATCTAATCGAACATGTTTCGAGATGATGATAGGCCAAAAATATATTTTTGGAGTATTGCGAAAAATGCAATAAATTCCTTACTATCTTTATATTTGACGAAAAATGTTTTTCCTCTCAAAAAATACTGAAATTATGAGAATAAGGGTTCTTTGATACGACAAATCGAATGGTGTTGTCCATTTTTAGATAAGATAAATGTTTCAAATATTAGGAGAGCATTTAAGTTAAAAGAAAACATGCCTTCATATAAAAAATAGTACAGACCAAAATAATAGAAGTATTCATTCAATTTTCTGAGAAAGTATCGTCAAAGGTCCAATCTATGTTATAAAAAATCGGGAGTGCTCTAAAATGATGCGATTCAGAAGTAGAGTGCGTCAAACTTGGAGTATCCAATGAAGAGGGTAAAATCAAATATCCATAGTTATTCAAAAATTGATAGAGTTAGGGCATTAACAAAGTCACCTATCGATTTTAGATGAAATTTCATTTAATCGAACATGTTTCGAGAGGATGATAGGCCAAAAATATATTTTTGGAGTATTGCGAAAAATGCAATATTTTCCTTACTATAGTCCAGCTACATATTTGACGAAAAATGTTTTTCCTCTCGAAAAATATTGAAATTATGAGAATAAGGGTTCTTTGATACGACAAATCGACTGGTGTTGTCCATTTTTCGATAAGATAAATGTTTCAAATATTAGGAGAGCATTTAAGTTAAAAGAAAACATTCCTTCATATAAAAAATAGTATAGACCAAAATAATGGAAGTATCCATCCAATTTTCTGAGAAAGTATCGTCAAAGGTCCAATATATGATATAAAAAATCAGGAGTGCTCTAAAATTATGCGATTCAAAAGTAGAGTGCGTCAAACTTGGAGTATCCAATGAAGAGGGTAAAATCAAATATCCATAGTTATTCAAAAATTGATAGAATTAGGGCATTAACAAAGTCACCTATCGATTTTAGATGAAATTTCATCTAATCGAACATGTGTCGAGATGATGATAGGCCAAAAATATATTTTTGGAGTATTGCGAAAAATGCAATAAATTCCTTACTATCTACATATTGGACGAAAAATGTTTTTCCTCTCAAAAAACACTGAAATTATGAGAATAAGGGTTCTTTGATACGACAAATCGAATGGTGTTGTCCATTTTTAGATAAGATAAATATTTCAAATATTAGGAGAGCATTTAAGTTAAAAGAAAACATGCCTTCATATAAAAAATAGTACAGACCAAAATAATAGAAGTATTCATTCAATTTTCTGAGAAAGTATCGTCAAAGGTCCAATCTATGTTATAAAAAATCGGGAGTGCTCTAAAATGATGCGATTCAGAAGTAGAGTGCGTCAAACTTGGAGTATCCAATGAAGAGGGTAAAATCAAATATCCATAGTTATCCAAAAATTGATAGAATTAGGGCATTAACAAAGTCACCTATCGATTTTAGATGAAATTTCATTTAATAGAACATGTTTCGAGAGGATGATAGGCCAAAAATATATTTTTGGAGTATTGCGAAAAATGCAATATTTTCCAGCTACATATTTGACGATAAATGTTTTTTCTCTCGAAAAATATTGAAATTATGAGAATAAAGGGTTCTTTGATACGACAAATCGAATGGTGTTGTCCATTTTTAGATAAGATAAATGTTTCAAATATTAGGAGAGGATTTGAGTTAAAAGAAAACATGCCTTCATATAAAAAATAGTACAGACCAAAATAATAGAAGTATTCATTCAATTTTCTAAGAAAGTATCGTCAAAGGTCCAATCTATGATATAAAAAATCGGGAGTGCTCTAAAATGATGCGATTCAGGAGTAGAGTGCGTCAAACTTGGAGTATCCAATGAAGAGGGTAAAATCAGATATCCATAGGTATCCAAAAATCGATAGAATTAGGGCATTAACAAAGTCACCTATCGATTTTAGATGAAATTTCATTGATTCGAACATGTTTCGAGAGGATGATAGGCCGAAAATATATTTTTGGAGTATTGCGAAAAATGCAATATTTTCCTTACTATAGTCCAGCTACATATTTGACGAAAAATGTTTTTCCTCTCGAAAAATATTGAAATTATGAGAATAAGGGTTCTTTGATACGACAAATCGACTGGTGTTGTCCATTTTTCGATAAGATAAATGTTTCAAATATTAGGAGAGCATTTAAGTTAAAAGAAAACATGCCTTCATATAAAAAATAGTACAGACCAAAATAATGGAAGTATTCATTCAATTTTCTGAGGAAGTATCGTCAAAGGTCCAATCTATGATATAAAAATTCGGGTGCTCTAAAATTATGCGATTCAGAAGTAGAGTGGGTCAAACTTGGAGTATCCAATGAAGAGGGTAAAATCAAATATCCATAGTAATTCAAAAATTGATAGAATTAGGGCATTAACAAAGTCACCTATCGATTTTAGATGAAATTTCATCTGATCGAACATGTTTCGAGATGATGATAGGCCAAAAATATATTTTTGGAGTATTGCGAAAAATGCAATAAATTCCATCTACATATTTGACGAAAAATGTTTTTCCTCTCAAAAAATACTGAAATTATGAGAATAAGGGTTCTTTGATACGACAAATCGAATGGTGTTGTCCATTTTTAGATAAGATAAATGTTTCAAATATTAGGAGAGCATTTGAGTTAAAAGAAAACATGCCTTCATATAAAAAATAGTACAGACCAAAATAATAGAAGTATTCATTCAATTTTCTGAGAAAGTATCGTCAAAGGTCCAATCTATGTTATAAAAAATCGGGAGTGCTCTAAAATGATGCGATTCAGAAGTAGAGTGCGTCGAACTTGGAGTATCCAATGAAGAGGGTAAAATCAAATATCCATAGTTATTCAAAAATTGATAGAATTAGGGCATTAACAAAGTCACCTATCGATTTTAGATGAAATTTCATTGATTCGAACATGTTTCGAGAGGATGATAGGCCGAAAATATATTTTTGGAGTATTGCGAAAAATGCAATATTTTCCCTACTATAGTCCAGCTACATATTTGACGAAAAATGTTTTTCCTCTCGAAAAATATTGAAATTATGAGAATAAGGGTTCTTTGATACGACAAATCGAATGGTGTTGTCCATTTTTAGATAAGATAAATGTTTCAAATATTAGGAGAGCATTTAAGTTAAAAGAAAACATGCCTTCATATAAAAAATAGTACAGACCAAAATAATAGAAGTATTCATTCAATTTTCTGAGAAAGTATCGTCAAAGGTCCAATCTATGTTATAAAAAATCGGGAGTGCTCTAAAATGATGCGATTCAGAAGTAGAGTGCGTCAAACTTGGAGTATCCAATGAAGAGGGTAAAGTCAAATATCCATAGTTATTCAAAAATTGATAGAATTAGGGCATTAACAAAGTCACCTATCGATTTTAGATGAAATTTCATTTAATCGAACATGTTTCGAGAGGATGATAGGCCAAAAATATATTTTTGGAGTATTGAGGAAAATGCAATATTTTCCTTACATATTTGACGAAAAATTTATTTCCTCTCAAAAAATACTGAAATTATGAGAATAAGGATTTTTTGATACGACAAATCGACTGGTGTTGTCCATTTTTCGATAAGATAAATGTTTCAAATATTAGGAGAGCATTTAAGTTAAAACAAAACATGCCTTCATATAAAAAATAGTACAGACCAAAATAATGGAAGTGATCATTCAATTTTATGAGAAAGTATCGTCAAAGGTCCAATCTATGATATAAAAAATCAGGAGTGCTCTAAAATTATGCGATTCAGAAGTAGAGTGCGTCAAACTTGGAGTATCCAATGAAGAGGGTAATTTCAAATATCCATAGTTATTCAAAAATTTATAGAATTAGGGCATTAACAAAGTCACCTATCGATTTTAGATGAAATTTCATCTAATCGAACATGTTTCGAGATGATGATAGGCCCAAAATATATTTTTGGAGTATTGCGAAAAATGCAATATTTTCCGTACTATAGTCCAGCTACATATTTGACGAAAAATGTTTTTCCTCTCAAAAAATACTGAAATTATGAGAATAAGGGTTCTTTGATACGACAAATCGACTGGTGTTGTCCATTTTTCGATAAGATAAATGTTTCAAATATTAGGAGAGCATTTAAGTTAAAAGAAAACATGCCTTCATATAAAAAATAGTACAGACCAAAATAATGGAAGTATTAATTCAATTTTCTGAGAAAGTATCGTCAAAGGTCCAATCTATGATATAAAAAATCAGGAGTGTTCTAAAATTATGCGATTCAGAAGTAGAGTGCATCAAACTTGGAGTATCCAATGAAGAGGGTAAAATCAAATATCCATAGCTATTCAAAAATTGATAGAATTAGGGCATTAACAAAGTCACCTATCGATTTCAGGTGAAATTTCATCTAATCGAACATGTTTCGAGAGGATGATAGGCCCAAAATATATTTTTGGAGTATTGCGAAAAATGCAATATTTTCCTACATATTTGACGGAAAATGTTTTTCCTTTCCTCTCAAAAAATACTGAAATTATGAGAATAGGGTTCTTTGATACGACAATTCGACTGGTGATGTCCATTTTTCGATAAGATAAATGTTTCAAATATTAGGAGAGCATTTAAATTAAAAGAAAACATGCCTTCATATAAAAAATAGTACAGACCAAAATAATGGAAGTATTCATTCAATTTTCTGAGAAAGTATCGTCAAAGGTCCAATCTATGATATAAAGAATCGGGAGTGCTCTAAAATGATGCGATTCAGAAGTAGAGTGCGTCAAACTTGGAGTATCCAATGAAGAGGGTAAAATCAAATATCCATAGTTATTCAAAAATTGATAGAATTAGGGCATTAACAAAGTCACCTATCGACTTTAGATGAAATTTCATTGATTCGAACATGTTTCGAGAGGATGATAGGCCGAAAATATATTTTTGGAGTATTGCGAAAAATGCAATATTTTCCTTACTATAGTCCAGCTACATATTTGACGAAAAATGTTTTTCCTCTCGAAAAATATTGAAATTATGAGAATAAGGGTTCTTTGATACGACAAATCGACTGGTGTTGTCCATTTTTCGATAAGATAAATGTTTCAAATATTAGGAGAGCATTTAAGTTAAAAGAAAACATGCCTTCATATAAAAAATAGTACAGACCAAAATAATGGAAGTATTCATTCAATTTTCCGAGAAAGTATCGTGAAAGGTCCAATCTATGATTTAAAAAATCAGGAGTGCTCTAAAATTATGCGATTCAGAAGTAGAGTGCGTCAAACTTGGAGTATCCAATGAAGAGGGTAAAATCAAATATCCATAGTTATTCAAAAATTGATAGAATTAGGGCATTAACAAAGTCACCTATCGATTTTAGATGAAATTTCATCTAATCGAACACGTTTCGAGATGATGATAGGCCAAAAATATATTTTTGGAGTATTGCGAAAAATGCAATAAATTCCTTACTATAGTCCATCTACATATTTGACGAAAAATGTTTTTCCTCTCAAAAAATACTGAAATTATGAGAATAGGGGTTCTTTGATACGACAAATCGAATGGTGTTGTCCATTTTTAGATAAGATAAATGTTTCAAATATTAGGAGAGCATTTGAGTTAAAAGAAAACATGCCTTCATATAAAAAATAGTACAGACCAAAATAATAGAAGTATTCATTCAATTTTCTGAGAAAGTATCGTCAAAGGTCCAATCTATGTTATAAAAAATCGGGAGTGCTCTAAAATGATGCGATTCAGAAGTAGAGTGCGTCGAACTTGGAGTATCCAATGAAGAGGGTAAAATCAAATATCCATAGTTATTCAAAAATTGATAGAATTAGGGCATTAACAAAGTCACCTATCGATTTTAGATGAAATTTCATTTAATCGAACATGTTTCGAGAGGATGATAGGCCAAAAATATATTTTTGGAGTATTGAGGAAAATGCAATATTTTCCTTACATATTTGACGAAAAATTTATTTCCTCTCAAAAAATACTGAAATTATGAGAATAAGGATTTTTTGATACGACAAATCGACTGGTGTTGTCCATTTTTCGATAAGATAAATGTTTCGAATATTAGGAGAGCATTTAAGTTAAAACAAAACATGCCTTCATATAAAAAATAGTACAGACCAAATTAATGGAAGTGATCATTCAATTTTCTGAGAAAGTATCGTCAAAGGTCCAATCTATGATATAAAAAATCAGGAGTGCTCTAAAATTATGCGATTCAGAAGTAGAGTGCGTCAAACTTGGAGTATCCAATGAAGAGGGTAATTTCAAATATCCATAGTTATTCAAAAATTGATAGAATTAGGGCATTAACAAAGTCATCTATCGATTTTAGATGAAATTTCATCTAATCGAACATGTTTCGAGATGATGATAGGCCAAAAATATATTTTTGGAGTATTGCGAAAAATGCAAGATTTTCCGTACTATAGTCCAGCTACATATTTGACGAAAAATGTTTTTCCTCCCAAAAAATACTGAAATTATGAGAATAAGGGTTCTTTGATACGACAAATCGACTGGTGTTGTCCATTTTTCGATAAGATAAATGTTTCAAATATTAGGAGAGCATTTAAGTTAAAAGAAAACATGCCTTCATATAAAAAAATAGTACAGACCAAAATAATGGAAGTATTAATTCAATTTTCTGAGAAAGTATCGTCAAAGGTCCAATCTATGATATAAAAAATCAGGAGTGTTCTAAAATTATGCGATTAAGAAGTAGAGTGCGTCAAACTTGGAGTATCCAATGAAGAGGGTAAAATCAAATATCCATAGTTATTCAAAAATTGATAGAATTAGGGCATTAACAAAGTCACCTATCGATTTTAGGTGAAATTTCATCTAATCGAACATGTTCCGAGAGGATGATAGGCCCAAAATATATTTTTGGAGTATTGCGAAAAATGCAATATTTTCCTTACTATAGTCCAGCTACATATTTGACGGAAAATGTTTTTCCTCTCAAAAAATACTGAAATTATGAGAATAGGGTTCTTTGATACGACAATTCGACTGGTGATGTCCATTTTTCGATAAGATAAATGTTTCAAATATTAGGAGAGCATTTAAGTTAAAAGAAAACATGCCTTCATATAAAAAATAGTACAGACCAAAATAATGGAAGTATTTATTCAATTTTCTGAGAAAGTATCGTCAAAGGTCCAATCTATGATATAAAGAATCGGGAGTGCTCTGAAATGATGCGATTCAGAAGTAGAGTGCGTCAAACTTGGAGTATCCAATGAAGAGGGTAAAATCAAATATCCATAGTTATTCAAAAATTGATAGAATTAGGGCATTAACAAAGTCACCTATCGACTTTAGATGAAATTTCATCTAATCGAACATGTTTCGAGACGATGATAGGCCAAAAATATATTTTTGGAGTATTGCGAAAAATGCAATAAATTCCTTACTATATATAGTCCAGCTACATATTTGACGAAAAATGTTTTTTCTCTCAAAAAATACTGAAATTATGAGAATGAGGGTTCTTTGATACGACAAATCGACTGGTGTTGTCCATTTTTCGATAAGATAAATGTTTCAAATATTAGGAGAGCATTTAAGTTAAAAGAAAACATGCCTTCATATAAAAAATAGTACAGACCAAAGTAATGGAAGTATTTATTTAATTTTCTGAGAAAGTATCGTCAAAGGTCCAATCTATGATATAAAGAATCAGGAGTGCTCTAAAATTATGCGATTCAGAAGTAGAGTGCGTCAAACTTGGAGTATCAAATGAAGAGGGTAAAATCAAATATCCATAGTTATTCAAAAATTGATAGAATTAGGGCATTAACAAAGTCACCTATCGATTTTAGATGAAATTTCATCTAATCGAACATGTTTCGAGAGGATGATAGGCCAAAAATATATTTTTGTAGTATTGAGGAAAATGCAATATTTTCCTTACATATTTGACGAAAAATTTATTTCCTCTCAAAAAATACTGAAATTATGAGAATAAGGATTTTTTGATACGACAAATCGACTGGTGTTGTCTATTTTTCGATAAGATAAATGTTTCAAATATTAGGAGAGCATATAAGTTAAAACAAAACATGCCTTCATATAAAAAATAGTACAGACCAAAATAATGGAAGTGATCATTCAATTTTCTGAGAAAGTATCGTCAAAGGTCCAATCTATGATATAAAAAATCAGGAGTGCTCTGAAATTATGCGATTCAGAAGTAGAGTGCGTCAAACTTGGAGTATCCAATGAAGAGGGTAAAATCAAATATCCATAGTTATTCAAAAATTGATAGAATTAGGGCATTAACAAAGTCACCTATCGATTTTAGATGAAATTTCATCTAATCGAACATGTTTCGAGAGGATGATAGGCCAAAAATATATTTTTGGAGTATTGAGGAAAATGCAATATTTTCCTTACATATTTGACGAAAAATTTATTTCCTCTCAAAAAATACTGAAATTATGAGAATAAGGATTTTTTGATACGACAAATCGACTGGTGTTGTCCATTTTTCGATAAGATAAATGTTTCAAATATTAGGAGAGCATATAAGTTAAAACAAAACATGCCTTCATATAAAAAATAGTACAGACCAAAATAATGGAAGTGATCATTCAATTTTCTGAGAAAGTATCGTCAAAGGTCCAATCTATGATATAAAAAATCAGGAGTGCTCTGAAATTATGCGATTCAGAAGTAGAGTGCGTCAAACTTGGAGTATCCAATGAAGAGGGTAATTTCAAATATCCATAGTTATTCAAAAATTGATAGAATTAGGGCATTAACAAAGTCACCTATCGATTTTAGATGAAATTTCATCTAATCGAACATGTTTCGAGATGATGATAGGCCAAAAATATATTTTTGGAGTATTGCGGAAAATGCAATATTTTCCTTACTATAGTCCAGCTACATATTTGACGAAAAATGTTTTTCCTCTCAAAATATTACTGAAATTATGAGAATAGGGGTTCTTTGATACGACAAATCGACTGGTGTTGTCCATTTTTCGATAAGATAAATATTTCAAATATTAGGAGAGCATTTAAATTAAAAGAAAACATGGCTTCATATAAAAAATAGTACAGACCAAAATAATGGAAGTATTCATTCAATTTTCTGAGAAAGTATCCTGAAAGGTCCAATCTATGATATAAAAAATCGGGAGTGCTCTAAAATGATGCGATTCAGAAGTAGAGTGCGTCAAACTTGGAGTATCCAATGAAGAGGGTAAAATCAAATATCCATAGTTATTCAAAAATTGATAGAATTAGGGCATTAACAAAGTCACCTATCGATTTTAGATGAAATTTCATCTAATCGAACATGTTTCGAGAGGATGATAGGCCAAAAATATATTTTTGGAGTTTTGTGAAAAATGCAATATTTTCCTTCCAGCTACATATTTGACGAAAAATGTTTTTCCTCTCAAAAAATATTAAAATTATGAGAATAAGGGTTCTTTGATACGACAAATTGACTGGTGTTGTCCATTTTTCGATAAGATAAATGTTTCAAATATTATGAGAGCATTTAAGTTAAAAGAAAACATGCCTTCATATAAAAAATAGTACAGGCCAAAATAATGGAAGTATTCATTCAATTTTCAGAGAAAGTATCGTCAAAGGTCCAATCTATGATATAAAAAATCGGGAGTGCTCTAAAATGATGCGATTCAGAAGTAGAGTGCGTCAAACTTGGAGTATCCAATGAAGAGGGTAAAATCAAATATCCATAGTTATTCAAAAATTGATAGAATTAGGGCATCAACAAAGTCAACTATCGATTTTAGATGAAATTTCATTTAATCGAACATGTTTCGAGAGGATGATAGGCCAAAAATATATTTTTGGAGTTTTGCGAAAAATGCAATATTTTCCTTACTATAGTCCAGCTACATATTTGACGAAAAATGTTTTTCCATATCAAAAAATACTGAAATTATGAGAATAAGGGTTCTTTGATACGACAAATCGACTGGTGTTGTCCATTTTTCGATAAGATAAATGTTTCAAATATTAGGAGAGCATTTAAGTTAAAAGAAAACATGCGTTCATAAAAAAATAGTAAAGACCAAAATAATGGAAGTATTCATTCAATTTTCTGAGAAAGTATCGTCAAAGGTCCAATCTATGATATAAAAAATCGGGAGTGCTCTAAAATGATGCGATTCAGAAGTAGAGTGCGTCAAACTTGGAGTATCCAATGAAGAGGGTAAAATCAAATATCCATAGTTATTCAAAAATTGATAGAATTAGGGGATTAACAAAGTCACCTATCAATTTCAGATGAAATTTAATCTAATCGAACATGTTTCGAGAGGATGATAGGCCAAAAATATATTTTTGGAGTTTTGCGAAAAATGCAATATTTTCCTTACTATAGTCCAGCTACATATTTGACGAAAAATGTTTTTCCATATCAAAAAATACTGAAATTTTGAGAATAAGGGTTCTTTGATACGACAAATCGACTGGTGTTGTCCATTTTTCGATAAGATAAATGTTTCAAATATTAGGAGAGCATATAAGTTAAAAGAAAACATGCGTTCATAAAAAAATAGTAAAGACCAAAATAATGGAAGTATTCATTCAATTTTCTGAGAAAGTATCGTCAAAGGTCCAATCTATGATATAAAAAATCGGGAGTGCTCTAAAATGATGCGATTCAGAAGTAGAGTGCGTCAAACTTGGAGTATCCAATGAAGAGGGTAAAATCAAATATCCATAGTTATTCAAAAATTGATAGAATTAGGGCATCAACAAAGTCAACTATCGATTTTAGATGAAATTTCATTTAATCGAACATGTTTCGAGAGGATGATAGGCCAAAAATATATTTTTGGGAGTATTGCGAAAAATGCAATATTTTCCTTACTGTCCAGCTACATATTTGACGAAAAATGTTTTTCCTCTCAAAACATACTGAAATTATGAGAATAAAGGTTCTTTGATACGACAAAGCGACTGGTGTTGTCCATTCTTCTATAAGATAAATGATTCAAATATTAGGAGAGCATTTAAATTAAAAGAAAACATGCCTTCATATAAAAAATAGTACAGACCAAAATAATGGAAGTATTCATTCAATTTTCTGAGAAAGTATCGTCAAAGGTCCAATCTATGATATAAAAAATCGGGAGTGCTCTAAAATGATGCGATTCAGAAGTAGAGTGCGTCAAACTTGGAGTATCCAATGAAGAGGGTAAAATCAAATATCCATAGGTATTCAAAAATTGATAGAATTAGGGCATTAACAAAGTCACCTATCAATTTCAGATGAAATTTAATCTAATCGAACATGTTTCGAGAGGATGATAGGCCAAAAATATATTTTTGGAGTTTTGCGAAAAATGCAATATTTTCCTTACTATAGTCCAGCTACATATTTGACGAAAAATGTTTTTCCTCTCAAAAAATATCGAAATTATGAGAATGAGTGTTCTTTGATACGACAAATCGACTGGTGTTGTCCATTTTTCGATAAGATAAATGTTTCAAATATTAGGAGAGCATTTAAGTTAAAAGAAAACATGCCTTCATATAAAAAATAGTACAGACCAAAATAATGGAAGTATTCATTCAATTTTCTTAGAAAGTATCGTCAAAGGTCCAATCTATGATATAAAAAATCGGGAGTGCTCTAAAATGATGCGATTCAGAAGTAGAGTGCGTCAAACTTGGAGTATCCAATGAAGAGGGTAAAATCAAATTTCCATAGTTATTCAAAAATTGATAGAATTAGGGCATTAACAAAGTCACCTATCGATTTTAGATGAAATTTCATCTAATTGAACATGTTTCGAGAGGATGATAGGCCAAAAATATATTTTTGGAGTATTGCGGAAAATGCAATATCTTCCTTACATATTTGACGAAAAATGTTTTTCCTCTCAGAAAATACTGAAATTATGAGAATAAGGGTTCTTTGATACGACAAATCGACTGGTGTTGTCCATTTTTCGATAAGATAGATGTTTCAAATATTAGGAGAGCATTTAGGTTAAAAGAAAACATGCCTTCATATAAAAAATAGTACAGACCAAAATAAGGGAAGTGATCATTCAATTTTCTTAGAAAGTATCGTCAAAGGTCCAATCTATGATATAAAAAATCAGGAGTGCTCTAAAATTATGCGATTCAGAAGTAGAGTGCGTCAAACTTGGAGTAGCCAATGAAGAGGGTAATATCAAATATCCATAGTTATTAAAAAATTGATAGAATTAGGGCATTAACAAAGTCACCTATCGATTTTAGATGAAATTTCATCTAATAGAACATGTTTCGAGATGATGATAGGCCAAAAATATATTTTTGGAGTATTGCGGAAAATGCAATATTTTCCCTACTATAGTCCAGCTACATATTTGACGAAAAATGTTTTTCCTCTCAAAATATTACTGAAATTATGAGAATAAGGGTTCTTTGATACGACAAATCGACTGGTGTTGTCCATTTTTCGATAAGATAAATGTTTCAAATATTAGGAGAGCATTTAAGTTAAAAGAAAACATGCCTTCATATAAAAAATAGTACAGACCAAAATAATGGAAGTATTCATTCAATTTTCTGAGAAAGTATCGTCAAAGGTCCAATCAATGGTATAAAAAATCGGGAGTGCTCTAAAATGATGCGATTCAGAAGTAGAGTGCGTCAAACTTGGAGTATCCAATGAAGAGGGTAAAATCAAATATCCATAGTTATTCAAAAATTGATAGAATTAGGGCATCAACAAAGTCAACTATCGATTTTAGATGAAATTTCATCTAATCGAACATGTTTCGAGAGGATGATAGGCCAAAAATATATTTTTGGAGTTTTGCGAAAAATGCAATATTTTCCTTACTATAGTCCAGCTACATATTTGACGAAAAATGTTTTTCCATATCAAAAAATACTGAAATTATGAGAATAAGGGTTCTTTGATACGACAAATCGACTGGTGTTGTCCATTTTTCGATAAGATAATTGTTTCAAATATTAGGAGAGCATTTAAGTTAAAAGAAAACATGCGTTCATAAAAAAATAGTACAGACCAAAATAATGGAAGTATTCATTCAATTTTCTGAGAAAGTATCGTCAAAGGTCCAATCTATGATATAAAAAATCGGGAGTGCTCTAAAATGATGCGATTCAGAAGTAGAGTGCGTCAAACTTGGAGTATCCAATGGAGAGGGTAATATCAAATATCCAGTTATTCAAAAATTGATAGAATTAGGGCATTAATAAAGTCACCTATCGATTTAAGATGAAATTTCATCTAATCGAACATGTTTCGAGAGGATGATAGGCCAAAAATATATTTTTGGAGTTTTGCGAAAAATGCAATATTTTCCTTACTATAGTCCAGCTACATATTTGACGAAAAATGTTTTTTCTCTCAAAATATTACTGGAATTATGAGAATAAGGGTTCTTTGATACGACAAATCGACTGGTGTTGTCCATTTTTCGATAAGATAAATGTTTCAAATATTAGGAGAGCATTTAAATTAAAAGAAAACATGCCTTCATATAAAAAATAGTACAGACCAAAATAATGGAAGTATTCATTAAATTTTCTGAGAAAGTATCGTGAAAGGTCCAATCTATAATATAAAAAATCGGGAGTGCTCTAAAATGATGCGATTCAGAAGTAGAGTGCGTCAAACTTGGAGTATCCAATGAAGAGGGTAAAATCAAATATCCATAGTTATTCCAAAATTGATAGAATTAGGGCATTAACAAAGTCACATATCGATTTTAGATGAAATTTCATCTAATCGAACATGTTTCGAGGGGATGATAGGCCAAAAATATATTTTTGGAGTTTTGCGAAAAATGCAATATTTTCCTTACTATAGTCCAGCTACATATTTGACGAAAAATGTTTTTCCTCTCAAAAAATATTGAAATTATGAGAATAAGAGTTCTTTGATACGACAAATCGACTGGTGTGTCCATTTTTCGATAAGATAAATGTTTCAAATATTAGGAGAGCATTTAAGTTAAAAGAAAACATGCCTTCATATAAAAAATAGTACAGATCAAAATAATGGAAGTATTCATTCAATTTCCTGAAAAAGTATCGTCAAAGGTCCAATCTATGATATAAAGAATCGGGAGTGCTCTAAAATGATGCGATTCAGAAGTAGAGTGCGTCAAACTTGGAGTATCCAATGAAGAGGGTAAAATCAAATATCCATAGTTATTCAAAAATTGATAGAATTAGGGCATCAACAAAGTCACCTATCGATTTCAGATGAAATTTAATCTAATCGAACATGTTTCGAGAGGATGATAGGCCAAAAATATATTTTTGGAGTTTTGCGAAAAATGCAATATTTTCCTTACTATAGTCCAGCTACATATTTGACGAAAAATGTTTTTCCTCTCAAAAAATATCGAAATTATGAGAATGAGGGTTCTTTGATACGACAAATCGACTGGTGTTGTCCATTTTTCGATAAGATAAATGTTTCAAATATTAGGAGAGCATTTAAGTTAAAAGAAAACATGCCTTCATATAAAAAATAGTAGAGACCAAAATAATGGAAGTATTCATTCAATTTTCTTAGAAAGTATCGTCAAAGGTCCAATCTATGATATAAAAAATCGGGAGTGCTCTAAAATGATGCGATTCAGAAGTAGAGTGCGTCAAACTTGGAGTATCCAATGAAGAGGGTAAAATCAAATATCCATAGTTATTCAAAAATTGATAGAATTAGGGCATTAACAAAGTCACCTATCGATTTTAGATGAAATTTCATCTAATTGAACATGTTTCGAGAGGATGATAGGCCAAAAATATATTTTTGGAGTATTGCGGAAAATGCAATATCTTCCTTACATATTTGACGAAAAATGTTTTTCCTCTCAGAAAATACTGAAATTATGAGAATAAGGGTTCTTTGATACGACAAATCGACTGGTGTTGTCCATTTTTCGATAAGATAGATGTTTCAAATATTAGGAGAGCATTTAGGGTAAAAGAAAACATGCCTTCATATAAAAAATAGTACAGACCAAAATAATGGAAGTGATCATTCAATTTTCTGAGAAAGTATCGTCAAAGGTCCAATCTATGATATAAAAAATCAGGAGTGCTCTGAAATTATGCGATTCAGAAGTAGAGTGCGTCAAACTTGGAGTATCCAATGAAGAGGGTCATATCAAATATCCATAGTTATTAAAAAATTGATAGAATTAGGGCATTAACAAAGTCACCTATCGATTTTAGATGAAATTTCATCTAATAGAACATGTTTCGAGATGATGATAGGCCAAAAATATATTTTTGGAGTATTGCGGAAAATGCAATATTTTCCTTACTATATATAGTCCAGCTACATATTTGACGAAAAATGTTTTTCCTCTCAAAATATTACTGAAATTATGAGAATAAGGGTTCTTTGATACGACAAATCGACTGGTGTTGTCCATTTTTCGATAAGATAAATGTTTCAAATATTAGGAGAGCATTTAAGTTAAAAGAAAACATGCCTTCATATAAAAAATAGTACAGACCAAAATAATGGAAGTATTCATTCAATTTTCTGAGAAAGTATCGTCAAAGGTCCAATCTATGATATAAAAAATCGGGAGTGCTCTAAAATGATGCGATTCAGAAGTAGAGTGCGTCAAACTTGGAGTATCCAATGAAGAGGGTAAAATCAAATATCAATAGGTATTCAAAAATTGATAGAATTAGGGCATTAACAAAGTCACCTATCGATTTAAGATGAAATTCCATTTAATCGAACATGTTTCGAGAGGATGATAGGCCAAAAATATATTTTTGGAGTATTGCGAAAAATGCAATATTTTCCTTGCTATAGTCCAGCTACATATTTGACGAAAAATGTTTTCCATCTCAAAAAATACTGAAATCATGAGAATAAGGGTTCTTTGATACGACAAATCGACTGGTGTTGTCCATTTTTCGATAAGATAAATGTTTCAAATATTAGGAGAGCATTTAAGTTAAGTGAAAACATGCCTTCATATAAAAAATAGTGCAGACCAAAATAATGGAAGTATTCATTCAATTTTCTGAGAAAGTATCGTCAAAGGTCCAATCTATGATATAAAAAATCAGGAGTGCTCTAAAATCATGCGATTCAGAAGTAGAGTGCGTCAAACTTGGAGTATCCAATGAAGAGGGTAAAATCAAATATCCAAAGTTATTCAAAAATTGATAGAATTAGGGCATTAACAAAGTCACCTATCGATTTTAGATGAAATTTCATCTAATCGAATATGTTTCGAGATGATGATAGGCCAAAAATATATTTGAATAGATGAGGCTTTTACTTGATGAAGATCCATACTGAACGATGAAATAAAACAATATAGTTTGTTTAAATCTTCATATATTTGAACTAATGTTCAATTTAAACTTGTTGACGCGTTTCACTAACACAGTAGCTTTGTCAAAACGAATGAAGGTAAAATATAAAAATGTCCTAATATATACAGTGCTAAATCTATTTACTAAGGTTAACAATGGTATTAAAAGATATTACCTGGAAATTCATTCACTACAAACATTCCTAAGCTATCTTCTAGGTAAAGAGGTTCAATAAAGGAGACTGATTTATATCTATTGGGTCGTTAAAGAGATTACCTGAATATTTATTTCTGTTAATCTCTAGGGCTTCTAATAAATTTAAACTAAAGGATTTACCGACTACATGGAGAATTTCAAAATTTGGGTCGAAAATGTGTTGGTTTTCTAATAAATGATTTGAATAGTTAGAATCTAATTTTTTGTTGTCATAGCTACGTTTGTGTTCCGAAATTCTAGTTTTAAAATTTCTAAAAGTTCTACCGATATAAATTTTATCACAATTGTCATTACCACATTTTAATTTATAAACTCCTGATTTGTTAAATTTTGAAGATTTAGATTTATTATTTTCAATGAATTTGGATAAATTGTGATCAGTTTTAAAGGAAATATTCATGTCTAAAGTTTCTAAAAATGATTTAATTTTTAAGGATGGTGTTTCAAAGTATGTTGAGCTTTTAAATTGCTTATTATTTTTATCTGAAGGGAATACTTGTTCTAAAGTCTGTTTTTTTATCTTTTTATTTATGATATTGTCAATTAAATTTGGATCGTAATTATTATTAACTGCTATTTGTTTTATGATATTCAATTCTTTAGTATAATTATTAATATTTAATGGGACTGTCAAGAGTCTGTGTATCATACTAATGAAAGCTACTAGTTTATGACTGAATGGGTGGACCGATTTATTATGAATTGTAATATCTGTATGTGATGGTTCATGAAATATAGAAAAATCATGTTTATTATTTATATTTGAAATTGTTAATTTGATATTATTGTGAATCGAGTTTATGTAAGTAATGAAGCTCTCTAATTGTCTATTTGTACCGATGAAGCTAGCTAAATTGTCGTCCACATATCGGTGCCAGTATATACATTTTTTACTAAGGAGGTGTTCATGAAATATTTTTTCTATATTTCATAAACCATTACATACAGATATTACAATTCATAATAGTTCGGTCCACCCATTCAGTCATAAACTAGCAGCTTTCAATAGTATGATACACAGACTCTTAACAGTCCCATTAAATATTAATAATTATACCAAAGAATTAAATATCACAAAACAAATAGCAGTTAATGATAATTACGATACAAATTTGATTGACAATATCATAAATAAAAAGATAAAAAAACAGACTTTAGAACAAGTCTTTCCTTCAGATAAAAATAATAAACAATTTAAAAGCTTAACATACTTTGGAACACCATCCTTAAAAATTAAATCATCTTTAGAAACTGTAGACATGAATATTTCCTTTAAAACTGATCACAATTTATCCAAATTCATTGAAAATAATAGATCTAAATCTTCAAAATTAAACAAATCAGGAGTTTATAAATTAAAATGTGGTAATGACAATTGTTTAGTGAGAATGGCAACATGGAATATCAGGACAATGCTGACAATGGGAAAAATTGAGGAAATTGCAAAAGAGATGTTGGAATATAAAATAGAGATATTGGCACTTCAAGAAATACGCTGGAAAGGTGAAGGACAAATAAACAAAGGAGAATATATATTGTTTTATGGAGGGGAAGGCAGTCGAGGAAAGAACGGCACAGGATTTATAATAAGCAAAAGAATAAGAAATAATATACTAGATTACACAGTTATAAGCGGTAGAATATCAAAATTAAGATTAAAAAACCACATGGCAAATATTGCAATAATTAATTGTTACGCACCGACGGAAGAAGCAAAAGATGAAGACAAAGATGAATTTTACGAGAAATTGGTAAAGGTATGTGAGGAAACCGCAAGACATGATACATTAATAATTATTGGAGATATGAATGCGAAAATAGGAAAAGAAGACTACTTAAATAATGTTGCAGGGAAGTACACTATACATGAAACATCTAACGATAATGGACGGCGACTATGTAATTTAGCTGAGGAGCTCAACATGTATATTAGCAGCACTAGTTTTAAGCATAAAAAAGAACATAAAATTAGATGGATTATACCTGGGACTACTACGGGGAACCAGATAGATCATGTTCTGATAGCAAAAAGAAGATCAAAGATGATACAGGATGTAAGGTCATACAGAGGAACAAGTGTTGATACTGATCATCAATTAGTAATTGTCAAAATGCAAATGAGAATTGTGAATATAGTAAATAGGACAACAAAATGTAGGAAATGGAACGTGCAGAAATTGAAAAGTAGTAAAAATGAATATGGGGAAGAAGTAAAGAAGCAACTACAAAAGAGCAAAGAACAATATAATATCGATGAACAATGGAAGGAAATAAAAAGAAGTATAATAACGGCAGCAGAGGAAGTGGTTGGTACAAAAGATACAAGAGAGAATAATAAATGGTTTGATCAAGAATGTAAAATAAAGATAAAAGAGAAAAAAGAAGCCAGACTAAAATGGCTGCGAACTAAGCAACCAAATTTTCATGATGAATACAGAAAAATAAGAAAAGAGAGCGCCAAGTTGATAAAAGCAAAAAAAATAAAATGGTCAAATGAAAGCATGGACATATTAGAGAATGATAATAAAAATAATGTAAAATTATATCAATATATAAAGAGACAAAGCAGAAAATCAACTGCAATAAATATCAAGGAAAAAGAGTGGAGTCAATATTTCAAGAATTTATTAACGGAAGAAGATGGGGAGTATGAAGAAGATGATATGACTGATAATGATACAGGGATAGAATACGAAGAAAAACCGACCGAAGAGGAATGCAACGACATAATTAATAAATTGAAACACAACAAGGCAGGAGGATCAGACGAAATAATAAATGAGCTGATAAAATATGGAGGAGATGATCTAAGACATAAAATATTTAAAATCATGGAAAGAATATGGGAATAAGAAACAATGCCAAAAGAATGGTCTACTGGTATGATTATACCAATAATGAAGAAAGGAAATCGTAATATTTGTAGCAATTATAGAGGAATTAGTTTACTCAATACCATATATAAAATACTAACAACGATAATAAATGAAAGGCTAAAAAAGGTAATGGAATCAAATATAGGGGAGTATCAAAAAGGTTTTCGGAAAGGAATATCAACAGAAGATGCCCTACATACTATGAATCAAGTAATTGAAAAATGTTATGAACACAATGTTGGAGTCCAAATGCTATTTATTGACTTCAAGCAAGCTTTCGACAGCTTGAAACGGAGGACAATCATAAAGGATATGGAACAACTAAATGTACCACAAAAGATCATACGGTTGGTGAAAATGACGATGAAAGATTCTAGGGCAAAAGTAATGACAAGGGAAGGTCCATCAGAGGTATTTGAGATAAATGCTGGAGTAAGGCAAGGAGATGGGCTGTCAGCGGTATTGTTTAACATAGCAGTTGATGGCATAATTAAGACTTGTGATATCAATGGAAGCATAATTAATAAATCAAAACAAATAATGGCATATGCTGATGATTTAACCATAATAACGAGAGACCGAAAGAGCCTTGAAGAAACATTAGAGAAAATTGTAAAGGAAGCGGGAAAAAGAGGATTAAAAATAAATCAGGAGAAAACAAAATATATGGAAATGAAAAGAAAGGAGGAAGTCTACCAACCAGAAGCAGTAAAGTTAAATGAATTCACTTTTGAAGTTGTTAACAACTTTAAGTATCTGGGAACAATTATTAGTAACAATAACGACACAAAAATCGAGATAAGGCAAAGAATTCAAGCAGGGTATAGAGCATATAATAAATTTAAAAACATCATGCAGAGTAAGAGAATAAGCCGAGCAACAAAATTAAAAGTCTACAGGACGGCGATAAAACCGGTAGTTACATATGCGGCAGAAACTATGAGACTGACAAATGAGGACGAAGAGCAACTAAGGATATATGAAAGAAGAATAATTAGAAATATTTATGGACCGGTCAAACTAGGGTATAACGAGTACCGAAGACTTATGAATTATGAAATTAGAAATATATTAGAAAATGAGGACATAGTAAACACAATTAGGTCAAAAAGTATTCGTTGGTACGGACATGTTAAAAGAATGGAGAAAGGACAGGAGGTGAGGAGAATTACAGAATGGAGACCGAATGAGGAAAGATTACCAGGAAGACCAAAAATTAGATGGGAAGATCAGGTTGTGAAAGATATAAAAAATTTGGGAGCACAAGGCGGGGAGAGACAGATGCAGGACAGAAAGGAGTGGAGAGCAATTGTCAAAACTGCAAAAACCTCTAATAAATTGTAGATAAACAACAAGAAAAACGTGGGCTGACCCCCCACAAGATACAGGGTCAAAAGAGCTCAATCTGAGCGGCTACAACTCCAACTGGAGTGTATAGCCTTGTATATATTGACAATTGTGATAAAATTTATATCGGTAGAACTTTTAGAAATTTTAAAACTAGAATTTCGGAACACAAACGTAGCTATGACAACAAAAAATTAGATTCTAACTATTCAAATCATTTATTAGAAAACCAACACATTTTCGACCCAAATTTTGAAATTCTTCATGTAGTCGGTAAATCCTTTAGTTTAAATTTATTAGAGGCCCTAGAGATTAACAAAAATAAATATTCATGTAATCTCCTTAACGACCAAATAGATATCAATCAGTCTCCTTTATTGAACCTCTTTACCTAGAAGATAGCTTAGGAATGTTTGTAGTGAATGAATTTCCAGGTAATTTCTTTCAAAACCATTGTTAACCTTAGTAAATAGATTTAGCACTGTATATATTAAGACATTTTTATAGTTTACCTTCATTCGTTTTGACAAAGCTACTGTGTTAGTGAAACGCGTCAACAAGTTTAAATTGAACATTACTTCAAATATATGAAGATTTAAACAAACTATATTGTTTTATTTCATCGTTCAGTATGGATCTTCATCAAGTAAAAGCCTCATCTATTCAATGTATTTTATTTCACATTTTTCAACTCCCCGTACAGACCAACTATTTTTTACTGCTTGACCTTCAATTTCAGATAAAATACTAGACATTAAATACTCATTCTGAAAGTCTACTAAATCTAATGTGTTATGAAACTTACTAATTTTCCTGAAATTTTAATGAATCTAGGCAATTTTTACCGTGTAATTTTGAAATAATGTTGATCTGAGGAACTACTTGATCTGCATTTTGTACAACATGGCTATTTTAAATCGCGGATAATCGCAGTTGTTGCTAAACACTACAATTTATTTGTTTTGTAACTAATGTATTTTATTTCACATTTTTCAACTCCCCGTACAGACCACTTTTCATTCCACCAAATTCCAACAATTCTGAAACATTTTAATCTGAATATTTGAAATTCTGGACGGCATCGAATTCTTTGAGTGTGCGGACTAACCAGATTTTTTCTATCGTGCTTTTGATTAACAATTCTAGCCCAAATATCCTACAATTATTGGAGTGAAACTTTTCATGCTACAGTATAGGAGTTTTGGCATGAGAGTAAACTCGTAAAGCTAACAAAACTGTTGAACTCTTTGACCTTTTCTAATTATTATTGAAAGCATGTTATGAAGTATGAACAAAACACGATCATATTCATTCATATGTAAACATTTTCCGCGAATTTTTATTACTATAAAACATTCTAGCATAGCTATTCTACATATACGAGAAATCTCTCTACCTAGTTGTTTCTAAATTGCAAGTTGAATTATCTGGGTCAATAATATAAAACTTAAACACATACAAACGAATGTATTTCCGTTAGTCCGTAATCAGTTAATCTTGTTTTTTGAACAAATAGCTTTTGATTAATTTAAACATCAAATTTATTGTTCTCTTTGTTAAATTAGACAAGTTAACAACATTGTTACGATAGAAACCAAAATGGTTATTTTGTGAAGATTTCATAGTTATCACTTACATTGTTCCAGAAATTACACTTGACAATCACATTGCTCGTTAAAATGTTAATCAAATACATGATAATCCTCAAATACCTTCAGACGAAAGTGAAGTTAAGTTTTATATCCACATAATACCTATTATTTTTTCTACTACCACTTTGAAAAATAGGGCTTCACAACTTACTTTTGAGAGACGAATGTAGCCAAAAGCATTCCTCTAGCCTGCAAAATACTATTTCAATCAATAAACGTTAGCAAAACACAAGTCCAATGGGACTTGGTTTTTCAACGATTTGATTGGTTTTAACTCGCCTGCAAAGTAAAAGCTATGTTCGTATAAAATATTCGTAGTGTACACCGAACCGTACGGTTCTAAAATGCTACTTTAAAAATATACGCAGATAATTGTAATATTACTTAAAACGATTTTAAATAAGTAATAGACACTGTTTTTGTTACTATTTATAATTTAAAAGTAAAACACAATAAAAATGTTAGTTTTAAACTATTTAGACAACAAACAAAAATGTCAACTGTAAAATTTTAAAATGTAAAAGATTGTAAAAATCAAAAAATGAGTGGTTCCAATTCCGAGTTGGACAATACTCCACCAGAATGCCGCAAAACGGCAGGTGAAAATAAAAAGATTCTGCTTCCTAATAAATCTCAACATCGATATATAAAGGAATGTGAATGTTGTATGAAATACGTGAAAATACAATGTTCGCACACTCCACAGAAAAAGCAAAAGTCTTAAAAGCTTCATCTTTATTGTCCATATATAGTATGATGAAAACTACAAATCAACTAAATCGTAATATATGTTGTGATATGACATGCTGTATATATCACGATGACTAATCAATCGCAAGAATTTCCCCCTTCCTATGAATTCTCGGACAAGTTTGAATGCGCATTGTAACTGTAAACCCTTAGTCTTTACTTTAATGGTCGTAAGCGCCCAGTAATGAAAGAAAATTTAGCTTCTAAGTGCCTTCTCAACACGAGACCAAGCAATTGAATTTTAAATCATTCAAACTATCCTTATGATCTTTTTATAAAGTAGAGATTATAGAACTTTCCAAAACCATTAATATGTTACAACAAATAACTTTGAGTGATCTACGATCCTTCAATTAGCACTGTGAACAATATTTCAAACCCTTACACAATGATTAGAGAAATCTCAACTATTTGAAATGAATGTTTTATGAATTGATATAAATTAACTAAAAAGATTATTTATCGGTTCACGGTAAGTGGGTAATTAACTTTATCTCAAAAACATCACCATTCAACTGAAAGAGTGATAGTCAGTACCAGGAAGTTCTACCCCCAATATTTGCGATCCAATATATCTATTGAAATTTCCAATTAGAATCAGAATTAAACAACTTAGATATTTTTGATCTGGAAATTCTACAGCCTGACCTATACGATATTTTGTGCAGGTTCAGAACCTTCAAATACACGTTAATTGTTGATTTCGAGAAAATGTTTGGAAAAATTCGAATTAACGCAAAGGACGTGTTCCTTCAAAACATGTTGTGAAGAGACTCATCTAAAGAACCGCCATAATGTATTGAATTACAAACAACTAATGGTTTGAATTGTAGTATATTCCTCTCAATGAGAGTTTTGAACGAGATTGCAAGTACCAATGAGAATATTCCTCTAGCCTCGGACGCGTTTCTCACACAGATGTACGTTGACGATATTTTAGCAGGGAACGATTCAATCGAATCCCTAGAAACACTCTATTTCGAACTGAAATCATTGCTTGAACCGGCTGGTTTCCATTTGCATAAATGGGGTTCTAACTCTCAAACCTTTCTAAAAAAGATATCGCAAACACAAATAACTGAATTTGACATAAAACTAGATCAATCTCCGTCTAAAGTTTTAGGCGTAAAATGGAATCCCATAAGTGATGACTTCCAAATATTCGTACCCACTGAACTCGTCAGTGAGGACAATATCACTAAGAGAAATATTCTGTCACATATTTCACAGTATTATGACCCCCTGAGTTTTGTAATCATCGCGGTCGTTAATGGAAAGATGCGAATGCAGAAAATCTGGAAATTAAAGTGTAACTGGGATGATAAAATCACCGATAAGGAAATCTTACAAAAACACCATCTGTCAAATGAAGCATTTAAAAATTAATCGTATCATCTTCAATCGCAAAGATATAAACAGAACTGAACTTCACACCTTTTCAGATGCGACTACCGAAGCGTACGGCGCATGTGGCTACATCAGAACCATCTACACCGATAAAACAGTTTCATGTATTCTGGTATCAGCAAAATCGCGTGGTGCACCAATGAAAACTATCACAATTCCCAGACTTGAACTCTGTGGAATGCTATTATCCTAGAATCTGACTCAAAGAGTCAAACATGTTTCGGAAACCGGAATCAACATAAATTCTGTTAACTTCCAGCTGACATGCTGTCACGCGGAAAATTCACTCCTGAAATCCACCCCATGTGGTTTAATGGACCTAAATTCCTCAGTGAATTTAGTTCGGATTTCCCCCAATTCGAGATTAATAAAAATCTTGTCAACCTACCTGAGGAAATAAATGTAGCCCTAACAATCAATTCTGACTAATACAATATTTGGCAAAACACTTTTCTCAAACTTCTCTTCGTTTTCCAAACTACAACGCACAGTGGCGTTCGTTCTAAGATTTACTAACAATTCGAGAAACGAAGAAAATCGATTCAAAAGACCTCTGTCAGTCAGTGAATTGAATTCATCATTAAACTTCATTATTGAACAAGTTAAAAATCGGTCCTTTCCAACAGAAATGGTGGAACTTCCAAGAAAGTTTCAAACAACTGATACCTTTAAAACCATTTCTATATACATCCGGCTATATCCGTGTCGGAAGTAGCTGGGAAAACGCCGAAATATCTTTCGATCAAAAGCGCCCAATCTTATTATCTCCAAAAAATCATATAACTTCCCTTATCCTCAAGCAACAGCATGTGCGCTTAGGCCGTGCTGGCGGACAAAATGTCCTATCAAATATACTATTGCGCTACTGGCCTCTAAATGGTCTAAGGCAAATAATTAGAAATTGTAAGATTTGTTATCCAATAAATGCACAGACGGCTCAATAGATAATGGCCGACCTTCCGAAAGACAGGGTCACATACTCGCGTCCTTTTCAAAAAGTTAGTGTCGATTCGGAGGCCCTTTTTTTCATAAAATCTTCCACCTTACGCAAAGCTCCCGTAACAAAATGTTACCTATCAATTATTTTCGTATGCATGGTGACTAAAGCCGCGTATATAGAACTAGTATCCAACCTCACTACGGACTCATTTGTAGACACTTTAAAACGTTTCATTGCTAGACGGGGTAACCCCACTGTCATTTACTCAGACATTGCGACAAACTTTCTTGGAGCTAGAAATCAGTTCATAGAACTTTATAATCACTTTCAGAAGAACGAATTTACGGATACTATACAAAATTTTCTGACTCAAAACGAGACACAGTGGAAATTTATTCCATCAAGATCCCCACATTGGGGAGGAATTTGGGAGGCTGCTATTAAAAGCGCCAAGTATCATATCTCAAGACTCATCGGCTTATCAAAATTAACATTCGAACAATTCTCAACTGTTCTTACTCAAATCGAAGCAATATACTGACGGCCTTTGAGTACCTTATCTAACGATTCGTCTGATTTTCAATATCTCACTCCTGGGCATTTCCTGATGGGATCCAGTCTGACGACTTATCCGGAGAATGACTTATTCCAAGCACCAGAAAACAAAATTTTGGCAACAATGTGTTCTGGAAAATGTGATCGGTAGGCTAACTAAATAGACTGCAGAATAGACCAAAATGGCTAGAAGCATATGAAAATCTACAAATAAACGATCTTGTCATCTTAAAGAAATAAAATATTCCACCTCTTAATTGGCCTATGGCCAGAGTCATAGAAACCATAAGCGGACCTGACGGCTGACGTCTAAAACCCAAAACAGGCGAAACTACTAGGGCTATAACGAAACTGTGCCCACTTCACAAACAAGACACCATGTCTTGTGAAGAATAAAATTAACCATTAAAATATGTTAATCGGTCAGCGACTTGCCTAATCAACATCAATTAGCAGTCGCGACCTTCTTAGTTGTAAGTTATATCTAAGCTGTAACAAAACTTGCACATTTACTTTATCCTTATCTATATTTAAACTTATTTATCTTTCTCGTGCTTTCTCTCCTAAATGATGAACATACTTCATTTCTGGCGGGAGAATGTTGTGATATGACATGCTGTATATATCACGATGACAAATCAATCGCAAGAACTTTCACATTCCTATGAATTCTCGGACAAGTTCGAATGTCCATTGTAACTGTAAACCCTTAGTCTTTACTTTAATGGTCGTAAACGCCCCGTAATACAAGAAAATTCAGCTTCTAAGTACCTTCTCAACACGAGACCAAACAATTGAATTTAAATGGTTGAAAAGATCCTTACGATCTTTTTATAAAATAGAGAATATAAAACTTTCCAAAAGCACTAATATGTTTCAACAAATAACTTTGAGTGATCTACGATCCTTCAATTGGGTCTGTGAACAATATTTCAAACCCATACACAATGATTGGAGGAATCTCAACTATTCGAAATAAATGTTTTATGTATTGATATAAATGAACTAAAATACTACTCATCGGTTCACGGTGAGTGGGTAATTAACTTTATGTCAAAAATATCACCATTCAACTGAAATAGTTATAGTCAGTATCAGGAAGTTTTACCCCTAAGATTTGCTACCCAATATATCTATTGAAATTAACATTCATTAAAAGCGCAGTCAGTTTTTCAGCATCAAGCAGTACAGAACTAAACCCACTCTCAATCGGTCGACATAAAAAAGTGTGACAATTCCTCGCGTTCGAAGCAGTGAACACTATATCTATATCAACGAATCTCTCTCAACTAGTATCAAATTATATCAAATTTAAACTTGAAGACGCGAAGAATTACGATTTATCTGAAGTACTAAAACGTACCCACTATGCAAATGAATATTACAGTTATGTTAATTCAACATCACATTGTGATAATGTTCTTCCTTTTTTTCCTCTTGTTTTCATTACATGCACATCTATATAACCGCTAATGCCCAGCTTGTGGCTGTTAACTTTTGTGATGTTTCCACTTAACTTCCCAGCGATGTTAAAGCGCTGCCTTTTTACATTACTGAGATGTTACTAGAACTTCCTCAAAAGGAAGTCTTTATAACGAACTATAAACAACATTTCTGTTACATTCTGAAATGCCTTTTAACATCTTGTCGATGATAATGCAATGACTAAAAAATAACATCTCATCAATGATCTAAATGCGACATTTCAAAAACAATACAATGTATTCTCTTAGATGATGTATGGACATTACTTAAACCTCTAAATAATATTCCTCAAACATTCTAGGTGACATCCTATAGATGTTTCTGTGCCTAATCAGAAAATACAGGGTGAACAACTAAGAACGCCGGCGGTCGGCCATATTTCAAAAAATAGTGATAGTACCACTTTAAAAAAATACCTTCCGGAAAATGACCCTGAAAACTCGCTGGAAAATATTTTTGAGTTTCTAAAATATGTATGGGTTGGAATTAACACTTAAAAACATAATACTGTGATTATCTCCAAACAAAGACACACTAAAGGTATCCTAGAAATACAATGTTTGATATATTGATGAGATTATGAAAAAATGTAGTTAGGGATTTTTTGTCCGTATTCTTCAAGTTAGGGGTGGGGAAGGTTCAACCTAAAAACAAATACAACACTTTTTTGTTTTTTATCGATATCAATGTTTTTAGCGTCATTTAAAAGAGTTTTTCCTCTTTAATAAGATTTGCTTAACAAAAATAACAAAATTCAGCAATTTTGTCAACGCTTTGTGAAAAATTCTACAACTTACCTATTTTTCTCGGAAATTTCAAATGTGATGAGGCATTTTTTAAATTCTGATGAGAAAGGATTAAAAAGAGGAAACTATTCACGATATCAGATATAAAAATTAAAGAAATGCTTCAATTCACATTTGAAATTTCCGAGTGGATACAAAATTATGTAATTTTGTTATCAATCTTATTAAACAGTAAAACTCTTTAAATGCAGCTAAAATCATTAATATCGGTTAAAAAACGAAAAAGTTATACATTTGTTCACAAGTTTGAACCTTCCCCACCCATTATTTGTAGAATAATGGCAAAAAATCTCCCTAATTATATTTTATCATAATCTCATCAAGATTTCAAAAATTGTATTTTAAGACTGCAAGATATTTTCCACCAATGTTTCAGGATCATGTACCTAAAGGTAATTTTTTTGAAAGTTGTACCATGATTCTTTTCTGAGATGTGACCTACAGTCGTTCTTAATTGTTCACCCTGTACATTTAAAATAAAATAGCAAAAAAAGAAATAAATGATATAAAACGTTTATTTACTATTAATGGACAGTACCATAAATTTTAAAAAAACAGGTACAAAATTACAAAAAAAACTATCTTGTCCAGGAATCCAAACTAAAAAAATAGAATTGTGTGAGCATATTACATAACAAATGTGGAAAGTGGAAAGTATTGAACGCATTCAGTGAAATCAAGAAATAAAAAAGGGTATATTAATCTGTAGTTGCCATAAAGTAACGACTTTGAAACTGAATTAATAAAGTTTTACACATACACATACATTACAGCTAGTTTACAGAAAATTTATTAGAATGATTTTTTAATAATATTAAAACTAATAAAAATTTAACACTATAAAGATTTTATGAACCATAAAGTTAAATCAACAGAAATCCAATGTGATTAAAGAAAATTCTATCGTTTACTTGAGGTTACTTTTTCTGACGCAAGAGTCGCTGTTTCGAGTGCCTCAACCATTCCATAACGTACACTCCAAAAATCCTTATCTGTGAAACATTTAAAGGTGCTCTGAACAGCAGCTAATAAAACGATTACTTCAGATCAAATTGTGCCCATTGAGACCTTTGAACGATCATCGTAAACTACATCAAACTTGATTTTCAGCCAATTGACTGGGACCCATTTTCCATAAGATACATGCGGGGTTCTTCAAAGGAATAGTAACATATTTTATTTCGAGAAGTGACTTCATGATTTCTCTTCTATTACATGCCTCACTCCGTTTGGCAGGTAAACTCAGGTGTGCCATGAAAATTCATACTTCTTTTCTGTATAAAATAATATACTATTCTCATCTTGTTATTATCATCCTGGAACATATTGTAAATTAACATCGTGGGATTGTAACTTAATGAAAACTGAGCATTATTAATACACTGTATACAAAAAAACTACTTATGAAGAAGAGATATGAACACATTATCAAGTTAAATGAGTTTATAATTAATTGTATCCAATTGAGTATCTAATAGCTGTGTTTCTACAATAATAAATAATTAAATTCTGTTTGTTGACTGGAGCATTCAGTGCCATAAGTTACATATTCTTCAACTAGATTAATATAGGTACCATTGTAAGGGACACCTACAGTTTATTAATGGATTCAGTGTATTTTCAAATGGAAATGAGCTTTTTCACAGAAATTTATGTTTTTAAAGTCTTAAACAGTCTCTAATTGTTCACAAGAATTGTAAATATTAATGTTAAAATTTTCTAAACCTGCAAAACTATATTGATGGCTATGACTACTACTACAAAAACTAGAACTAGAGATACTTGATTTAATATTTTTTGTACTTTTTAATACAATATTTGTATCAGAATATCTGGAATAGTTACTCTCCTTTCTTTACATAATTACCAACTATTTGTTTTTCATTTTATTCATGTAAGTAGCTTCTGAAACATCTTGAACATTGAAAATATTTTCTTCTAGATTCAAAACTCTGCCAACATATGAGCATGTTTTATTATTATATTATTAATAATATTATCTACCCTCTTGCATTATAACGTTTTTTGTAGGGTATAATGCATATCTAGGATTTGAAATATTGTGAATCGTTTTTAAAATATACTTACTAACTGAAATATTTTAATAGTTGAAAAAACCCTTATTTTGTAAACTCTATTATATAATGTTAGTATACAATTCCGCCACCTTGAATTTTAATGTACAATAGCCGATTAAAGTATTGAATGAGTGTTAAGTTTTAATAATTATGATTTTGGAATAGGTACTTACCGATGACAACTGTTGTTCGTCCATTAAAACAAGAATTATAACTAAGTATAGAAACTGTAGCTGAGTAGGAACTAACGAAAACGAAGACCACTTCATTCAAGTACTTCTTGCAAAAAATGTGCTTCCTGCAAATAAAATATAACACAAAACTGAAAACCATCCGCCATTTCATGCTTGTCATTTGTTTCCACAGATAAACTACTGTTTGTTTCGTTCGTCAGATCCTCTTCTGTGTTCTTCTTTTTTTATGTTACTGTGATGTTTAATATGAGATATTACTGAGAGTTTTGTGAACTAACATCGTACAGACGTAATCGCAGGAAGTTACTAAAAATTATTTCGGAAGATGTAAAAGTAACTGCAACATATGATCATCTTAGAAACATGTCAATTTATAATATTACAGTAACGTTCTGTATGTGACATTAGTGAGAAGTATACAAATTAACATCGTATGAACGTTTTCTATAGGAAGTTGTTGAAAAGAAGCTCATAGGATGTGTATGTAACTGCGAATTCAAGTATTATTGTGTACATCAAAAATATGTTTTATTTACATAACATGGATGTTAATAGAGTTTGTAATGAAATTAAGACATCTAGGAGATATCTTATTACCGTTTTAAATAAACATCACGGAAAGTTACTAAAAAGAACATCACAAAAAAGACTTGTTATGTTTCTTGTTTAGTGGGTAACGTGCAAATTTCTGTGACTTCGTTCGAGAATTGGCGTAAAAATATACCTCACGAGCATTTAGTATCTTTTAGAAAACTGTAACCAACTATCAACTCGCTGTGGACATTCTTGGTGCTCCTATCTTGTTACTATTTATTTGTAATGTGATTTACGTGTTTAACATTGTCGTATTTAAATGTTTTATTAAACGTTACTTAAAATTACGACTGGTCCTGCTTCCCACAACCTTATCGAAGAAAAACAAACAACACATCTATTCAGGTGCAGTAGTGAACAATTAACTCAACAGTCCACTCCACTTATCTAGTTCATTACAAACCCTAACATTGGTCCTTCGAGCCGGATATAAACCAGTGCAACTCTAAACTAAACATAAATCATACACGTAAATCGAAGTGAACTTTCTGGCAAAACAAAGTGCAAGCAAAAAAAAGATAAGTACAGATCAACAAGTGTACCATCAGAAAAATTCAACCGATCGAATCATAAACTTACACCTGTAAGCAAGAAACTGCAAGTTTGGAAAAGGTCATTTTATTCCAATTTATTGTACGTCACTATCCCACTGAAGAAAAATTGAAAAATACATTTATTTTTGAACTCTTTAAATTGCTTAATATATTATTTAAGTTCTATGTAGAATCAAATATTCAATATAAGTACAGTAGCTCGTATAAAACATTATCTCAAAAATTCGCAGCATCTGATAAAAAATATAAGAACCATTTTTGCACTTGTTATAAACTTAAACTAAAAATCTCAACAATGGATCTAAAAACTTTAATCAATAAATGCGAGTCAATCAAAAGTACATTCACTAGAATAAATATTCAATTAGAATCAGAAAAAATCACTTTAGATATCTTTGATCTAGAAATTCTCATAAACTAAACCCATATGAACTTACACAAAATAAAATAGAAATTTACCCACCTAAGAAGAATGAAAAAGAAATCCCAGATCAGGAAGATACGAACAAAATAGAAATTGATTATCGTAAAACTAGGCCTCAATTAGCTAGAGCGATTAAAAAATTAACTATACCTGAAAGTAGCCGTGATGAGTCAGTTAGAGAAACCCCAATAGAATCAAGGCCTTCAAACAATAACTATTTTAATCCAAATTCCCAGCTCTGACAATTCTTGCTCCCAAAATTCAAGTTTTTAGCATAACACTCAAACTTTCAACAATCATTCAGAGAATCCTACTCATACTCAGGACAGACCGTCCACATCTCAAAGCATCCAAAAAAATCAAACACTTCCAAATTTCTCCAGTATATCAGTTCTCTCAACAAAAAATAACTTAGTGTTATTAGCAACTGCGCAAGCAACAATTTACAATCGACAAAATCAACCTGTTATAGTAAGAATTCTTCTGGATAACGGAAATCAAAATTCTTTCATCAGTAAACAACTTGTACAAAAACTCAACTATACCCCGTACAATATAGTCTTGGACATTTCAGGCATATCTGAAACTAATACTCTATCTAACGAAATGTTGGACATTGTGCTACATTCAAATGTTGACCCCTCGAAGAAGTTCGGAATCTCTTGCGCTCGGCTTGAAAATATTACTACAACTATCCCCCAAGTGAAGTTGAATGTAGATCACGTAACAATACCTTCGCGGATTGTAAACAAGTTAGCAGGCAAAACTTTTGCCACACCCGGTAAAATCGATCTATAGATAGAAGCAGATGCTTATTATGATCTGTTAACCTATGGTCCCATGAAACTAGGGGACGGCCTACCTACTCTTTTTAATATCCATTTGGGTAACATTATCTCGGGAAAACTGAACTCCCAACAAAAATTAAAAAAAAACACACTCGCTATATCGTATCATGTAGCCAGTGAACCCGGATACTGAAGTACAAAGCACTCTCTCTAAATTCTGTGAAATCGAAGAACTCAAATCTCTTTCAACCGAAGATGATCTTGCATAGTGTACCTCCAAAACTACAGCTAAAATTCTCTAAAACGGACATTTCCAAGTTGATATTCCCTTAACGTCTGTCACAGAACACAAAAAGTTAGGTGACTCCCTCACAGTTGCTGAAAATAGATTTTTTTCTTTGGAAAAACGATTGCAACAAAATCACGATCTCTATTCGGAATATAAGAAATTTATTCATGAATACATATCTCTAGAACATGCGAAATATGTACCGTTATCGTCGCAAAATTCACGTTCAGAAAACAAATATTTTATCCCTCATTTGCCAGTTTATCGACAAGATCGAATTATGACCAAGCTGCGAGTCGTATCTAATATATATATATATATATATATATATATATATATATATATATATATATATATTATTATATTGTTATTTTAGTTATTTTTATTTATAATTTATCTATGTTTTTAACTTTGAGAAAGTAAAGCTCAGGGTGAGTTTAGTTATATTTTTATTTATAATTTAATGATTTGATGGAGAGCATGAGAACACTTACTCTCGTTGGGTTCAGGATAAAATTAGACAAGAAAATATATGAAATCTGTATCCCACAAACAACCTGCGAAAATCATCTCCATCAACGCTGTGAATCGATTCTATGAAACACAGTAATTCAACCTATGTGTTATGAAACCTTGCCCTGTGTTTGGCAAATGACATGTAAATGAAAATCAACAACTCAAATTTAGTTCCTATAATTATCAAACAAACGTAAAATTGTAAAGCATCATAAGCAGTAAATAAAACTTATGTTAAAACAAATATAATACAGTGCAAATTACAAATACCAACTATTATTATATACCTAAAATTATTATTGTGTAATTTGGCCAAATTTATGAATTACGTTTGAGTTTAATATGGTTAACCAAATAAATCGTTAAAAACACTAACCTGACCACAACACTGGGAAGTCTCTAGTAAATTCTATTGATGTGGAATCTTCTGTACCAAAGCTGGATCTCCTTCAATCTAGTAATTACAAACTCTATAGTTTGTATGGCAGGTAAGTTCGTAAATTCTTGTTAAATCACTTAGATATTTTTGCTTATAATGTTTATGTTACGATGATAATGGTTTAGGAAACGTATTTTCTCATTATAAAGTGATTACTTTTTGAAAATTCGGGTAGCGTCCCCTCTCAAATTTAAAATGTTTATATTTCCCACAAATTCTTATTATTTCCAAGTATTTTCTTTCCAAAATGTTCAATGTATATTGATTAAATGTTTGCAATGTCTTTTGACTTTAATTTCTAATAATTTCCCAAATATCTTTACAAAATTTATAAAATTTTCTTACATGCGTCCTTCTCCATTAGCTTCGCTTCACCAACCTTTTGTTTTTCAAATCAACAAACTTTTTGTTGTCCGCTTTATTATTTGTAAAACAAAAAACTTACTACATACTAGATAGAATATGCTTTGTCTTATCTAATGTTTTATATGTCGATAAATGTCTTTATATTTTTCTATGATTATGGATTGTTGATGTAAGATTTCAAACTAATTTACCATTCCTATTTACATACTTATTCTTTCAAAAATCTACCTTATTTTAATTAACAAAATTATATCTATTTGACTTTAAATTTCAATATCAATCCATATACAATCTAGAATGTTCAAATATCTGTCATAATGCCTTTCAATTAAATCTTTACTCATCATTACATATTTATCTATTACAAACTTGGCTCTTTATTTATTTCAGTCATCATATTTTTCTATTGTCAATAGTTCACAAACATAAATAATTCTATGGTAGAATCTACCTCTGCACTAAGTGTACTTCATTAACAGACATGAAATTTTTAGTTGTCAATCCAGTTAACTCCTTTTTAATATAAACATTACACTTTTGTTGGTAGATATCGTGATCTAACATTCTATTTATTATTGTCTGATAATAATTCATTTTATTTTCAGATTCATTGTTAGATGTTCGAAATACTGGATACACATTATCATTTGCTATAGACAAGAAAATGAGTTTATGATTTGTTAAGATATAATTAAAATTTTATGAAAATAATGCAGTTTATAATCTGAAATCCTAAGGTAAATAATTTTACTATTACTTATGTATCTCTTTCGTTTTGAAGCATAACTAATATAATAAATGTTCAATTCAATAGAAAATATATATTCTTCTTATATTATCATCATTAGAAAAGATAATTCCCGCTGTGTGAAACAATTAATTTCCATCTGTTATTCTGCAAGGTTGCATATTTCATACTTTTGTGTTCCATTCTTTTTACTGTTTCTTACGATAAGTTCAATATATATATATATATATATATATATATATATATATATATTTATATATATATATATATATATATATATATATATATATATATATATATATATCAGTTTATAACGTTCTTCGCCGTTTTCTGATTCCCAGCTTCCATCTATCTCGATCGGTACATAGATTCTCCTCTATTTCTCTTGCTTGTATGTCCTTTTCTACTCCTTCTCTCCAACTCAACCTAGGTCTCCCTCTCTTCCTTCTGCCGTATGGCCAGCTTCGATTTTCCAGCAGCACGCCTCCAGTAATCCATTTCGGTGGCTTCTATCATTTTAAGTGCATTTTCATTTAACGGCCATACCTCACTTCCATAGGAGACGATACTTTTAACTATACTGTTATAAATTTTATGTTTGTTATCCTTTGATATCGTTTTATCCCACAGTATATTGTTAAGTTTTCTAATCGCCTGTCTTCCCAGGTTATTTCGGTATCTAATTTCTTCGTCCATGCTACCTTCGCAGGTGATGTGAACTCCTAGGTATTTGTATTTTCTTGTGTGTTTAATCTGTTCTTGTTGTTCAAGAAGTAAATTCCTTTGTTCTCCCCCAACGCACATATACTCGGTTTTTTTTGACGTTCACCTGCAGTCCCCACTTGTCATATTCCTCCGTTAATTTTCGTGTCATATATTCTAGGTCTTCATAATCTTGTGCTAGGACAACTTGATCATCTGCAAAGCACAACGTGTATAGTGTGTAGCCATCATTTATTGGTATTCCCATATTTATACACTTCCCTTTCCACAACTTCAAAGCTTGTTCTAAATAGATTTTGAATAGAGGCGGCGATAAGCAGCATCCCTGCTTAAGTCCTTTGTTGATGTTGAAACCTTTTGACATTGCATGTCCCTGCTTTATTTTACTGGTATTGTTTTTATATAAGTCTTGGACAGCCTTTATAAGCGTTACGTTGACGTTGGTTTTCTCAAGTGCTTCCCAAAGTTTTATTTGTGGGATGCTGTCGTAGGCTTTCTTGAGGTCGACAAACAGTAGGTGAACTTCTTGATTTCGTGCCAGTACCAGTGGCACGTATCTAATGCTTCTTGTAAAACCAACTCCGGTTTTTCATCAAACGACATTTGTCTTAAAGGTCATCAAATTCAGCCTAACCTATACGATACCTTGTGCAGGTTCAGAACCTTCCAATACACTTTAATTGTTGATTTCGAGAAAATGTCTGGACAAATTCGAATTAACTCCAAAGACGTGTTCCTTCAAAACATTTTGTGGAAAGACTCATCTAAAGAACCGCTAAAATGTATTGAAATACAAACAATAACTTACGGTATGAATTGTGGTCCATTCCTCTCAACGAGAGTTTTCAACGAGATTGCTAGTACCAATAAAAATATTATAACAGTTATCATCGGCAAAGGATTTTGATTTGAATCGATGGTTAAAATAATATTGGCTTTCGCACAGCTGTCCTTGGAGATGCATTTTCTCTCCAAAATCAGGATTTTCTCGACCGTAAACGCCCAATCTTCATAATTTTCTCTGCCTCTCAGCTGAGAAAAATTGCATCAATTTAAAAAAATCTTAGGCGTAATTCTCCAAGAATAAGATACATTATAAATAAGCTACATAGGTAACAGCAGCTTTCAAATGTTCTTTGAAAAAGATTTTGATATCTCATGTTCAATCTTCCAATTTCACGAAGATTTTTTAGTAGTTTTTTTTAATGTATAATTATATACTAAATATTGTAACGAGCACGCACATGTGTTTTTAGACAGCTAATCTCCATCTAATATGCTATATCAGTATTCACTTGACGGAATAATCTATTCTTAAATTAAATAGCGTTTTAAAATTCTATTATTTTATGCTTCTCAGGTAAGAGATTTCACTGCCCACTTGTTTTTATACTGCGTTCTCTAAACTGGGTCGATCATCATTAAAAACTTGTCTGTGTAAAATAACACATTCTCTGAGTTTCTCGCATCGACCAGAATCGAGCAAAGTAACCAGTTACCGTGAATCAAAACCATGGTTGCCTGCCACTTTAATCAGTAAACCAAGCCATATGTCACCAATAATAGTGAGATAAAGAAAAATACAGCTAAAGTTCCGGAGTAACGAATACAATTGTCAAATTCATAAGTGAGACGTGCACGTTCTTCAATTGTGTCAGCTTTTCCTACTACCAATAAACATCCGCTTAGCAGATACGTGAGAGTTATGTTCGAGACGATATTTTGAGAAATTCTGGTAAACTGATATTTTATTGTAACGTTGATTACACTGATAATAGTGATAAGTTCAAATTTCTTATTTGAAGTGATGTGATATATAGTTGTGGCTAGACGATTTGTGGAATTTATGGTGTAAAGAGGTAAGTAGACGTGAACTATAACATGTAACATATAAAATATATCCAAATAATCAATGGGGAAAATAAAGGTTCCACTCAGTTTTCACTTTCTGTAATCAAAATAATTCTAAGCAAGCTTCATAGCGATTTTATGAATCAATAAACAAACTCACAGATAATCGTAAATTAAACGGTATAAAGAGTTATTGCATCAATAATAGTCTGGTAAATCCTCACAAAATTGGTAGCAAAGATAAATAATACATATAAAATAAAATCCAATTTTTCAGTGAATCAAGAATTTATGAAAATTACCTGAAATGTAGAGGGAAACTTTAACTTCCACGTGAATACGTAGAAAAATCATTGCAACCAAAATGTCTTTTGAATTTGTTATATATGAATCCTTACTCTTTTTCCAAAAATACTTATACATACTAGCAAGGATGCATACCCTTTAAGAGTAAACCTGACGAAAAATACGGCACAATATGCTAACTTAAACAAATAGGAATATTAAGTTATTCTTTGTTTTATAATTATTATAAATGCAGATATTCTGATTATAAGTATGTATTGGAATGTTGGAAATAAATCTGAATTATTGATCATAATCAAATAATGAGTGATAGTAGTGGAAACATTGATAAGAGTGCTTGCTTTATTTGAAGGAATAAGAATGAAGTATTCTTAGGAACGTTAGCTGTTAAAGTGGAAGTCAAATTGATTCTTGATATTACCCAAAATTATATTTTATAAGAGAACTAACAGATATTGTTTGTGATTTGAGTATTTAGTATGCATGTATATGAAAATATGTTTTTTTTAGATTATGAATTTTGCCTCGTAGAATAATTAACTATGAAAAGGCTCCATCCAAACGAATAAGTCCTTTTATTTAAAATTATTATAAATTTTGAAAGTTTATTTTATTATGAGACTGATACAGAAATACTTGTACATATATTCCACAAGATATTTGTGCTGGCTCTGTAGCAACTTATTTCTCATTTTTGAGCAAAAAAATCATTTTTTAACGTACTAGAAAGCGTTTGAATAGTTAATTATCTAACGAAATTTACTGTTACGACCCTTACTGTGTGGTATCTACTCATGTTACTTTTTTTAAATGGAACGAACAGTTTCTAAATAATTCCACAAGATAATGAAAAACTGATAAAAGTTCTAAAAAATTGGCAATTGTTTCGATATTACTAAATATCATCGTCAGAGTGACAGAAGTTACATTTCATGTAGTGCCTAGCTGATGTTTAATAATTATTTTTAGCTAGAGAAAGGAAAGATCTACCTTGTGACTTACTTAATATATTATGAATAGAGAAAAGAAGAAGATATGATTTTACAAATATTAAAGCCTAGATATTATTAGCCCTATGGGGATATGCTGGATATCTGTTCCCATTTAAGATCAGTATTACTGTGCACTGATAAAGGAACCTAGGAAAACTGTATCTGCTGATATTTACAATTAATATTAAGGAATACAGTTTAATAGTGGAGAACTGCCCCCAAACCAGTAGAACATATACAAGAAGTGGTGGTAATGACGATGCAAAAAGACATATAACGACCTTAAGAAAATGCTAGGAAATGTAATAAAGAAATCGAAAATGCAAAGGTGGCAGACAATATGTGATGCTCTGGAGAAGGATATGCGCGAAGCATACAAAATAATGCGTAATGGGATTTCTCTGGTTGTTCTAATCTGTATGCTCGTAAGTGTTCTATGTTCTTATTTCAAAATTTCAAAGGGTACTCAAATAGACAGCATTACATACTGAACATTTATGTTTATATATACCAGAATTTTTTAACTGGGATATGTTCGTTTTTACATTTAATAAATTTGAACTTATATTACTTTTTATATTAAAAGAAATTGTTGTATTTGTAAAAAAGTAACTGTCTCGACCCTTACTTCGTGGAATCTACTCATATTACTGACGATGATATTTAATATCGAAGCAATCATCATATTTCTTAGAATTTTTAAATTTTTATTCAATATATTTGTAATGTTGTATTTGTTGCTAAAGATACTATCGTTGAAGTGTTATTAGAAATATTACCAGCATACGAGTATGTGATGGTTTTGTATTTCTTTACTTTGTCTAGGAAATATTAGTTGAAATGCCACATTTTCATCTTTTTTATTAAGACATTCATGTGTTGCCTCGCAATTACTAAACCTGACATAGGTAATGTCACTGCCATATTGAAAACTGAAGATTATAAAACCACTGTAAAAATCTTTATAGAATCTAGTGATGTCCAAATTCTAAGAGCAGACCCAACAAAAAAGTTTTCTTATAATGTAAGAGATATTGGTAATAATTCCAACTATGTTTCAAAGGAATATTGAAAGAAATGCATCATAAATAAAAATACTCAATCTCCACAATTATATGGAACCGTTAAATTACATTAAGTATTTAAAACAATTAGTCTTGTGGTTTCTTATATTACTACCCCTAATAATAAATTAGCTAAAAAAATAGAGACTATATTTAATAACTACGGATATATATCTAAATACTCAAATCAACATACAATAGAATTAATCAAAAAATTAAAAACATTCAACTCATTTTGTTTTATGTTACCAATGTTCTAAAATTCCTCCAAAAGAATGCATAACACTTATAAGGAAATTACTGGGAGATAGAAATATTAATCTAGGAATAATATCAGATAAAGTTAATTTATTTGATGTATGTATTAATAAGAATTATTCCACTTCAGAAAATAAGGTATATATTAATAATGAATGTTTTCCAATGAGAAGCCGTATATCATCAATTTTGGCAAAAAAGTTTATGGACTGTTGAGAAAGAAAAATCTGTGAATGTAACATTTCAAGAAACATCTTATTATGATATAGATATGTACATGACATATTTGCTTGTTTTATATGTAGTGAACGACAATTAGATGTATTTTTCAACCAAATTGATAATTTACACCCAAAAGTTAAATTTACATTATAAGTAGGAAAAAATAACTTTATCAATTTTCTTAAATTAAAAGAGTTAATCATGTACTTAATCAATTTATCGAAAACCAACAGAAACTGATATGGCAATACCATATAATTCCAATCATCTCATGTCACATAAATTAGCAGCATACAATTCGATGATACATTTTCAGTTCCTATGAACAAATATAATTATGATAAAGGAATTAATAGAATTAAACAAGTAGCAACATCCAACGGTTACGCATTGCATATAACAAATAAGTTATTTAATTAAAAAGAGACAAAAGTGACAGTACAATTAATATTTCCTTAAAGAACTAAGTAATTACAAAACCATCACTTTAGCAACAAATGCAACACTTTCTTTTAAAACAAACATAATGTGAGTACTAGTTTTTTAATCGTAAGAACGAAAATATCCCCATTAAATAAGTCTGGTATATATAAACTTAAATGTCCATAATGTAATGCTATCTATTTTGGTCAAACCCTTAGATATTTTGAAATTAGAAACAAAGAGCACTTACCAGCATACAGATTAAAACAACCAGGTAAATCCCATTACGCAAAACATTTACTTGATACCAAACATTCATTAACACCTAGCACAGAACTAGAAATACTACATATTTGTGACAAGAAACAAGAACTTTATTTACTTGAGGAATTAGAAATAAGAAGACACTAGAAGACTCTGAACTCTGAACTAGAAGGCATTACGGCACTCTTGAAGAGACCCAAGAAGGTCGAAACCGGTCAGAGTTCTATGCTCTTCTCTTTTCGGTTGCGAAACCACAGATACATGTTTCGACAAAAGGGTCGATCGACGTCACGTTCTTCCAAGGGGATGTAATTCAATATTCTGCGTGGTATTAGCCAGGAAAGTAGTTGTTTTCCTTTTCGAAGAACGGTCAGGCTAATATGTCATAATTATTGGAATTTTGATTAAAACGTAGGTGCAGTAGAAAACCGAAATTAATTTTTCATATATACACACCTTGCATTATATGAAATTTTAAATCATTTTATATACATATATATATATATATATATATATATATATATATATATATATATATATATTATTACAGTTCTATTATTTAAAATTTTAAAGAATTTCATACAGTTTTTTTTGCAATACTTTTGGCAAACCCTGTATTGTCTATAAAATCAATATGGTTGAAAAATGTTGTATATGTTGTAAATGAATTATTAAAGACGTATGAGAGAATATTGTTGAAGGAACCAGGAACCGAGGGTTGCTTAATAAAAAATATGGATATAATAGGAAAGTGAAGAATATTGAGAAATGTTGCAGCAAAATCATATACAGTTCCATATAAATTGAAAAACAGACTAAGAAAAGAGTTGGAAATACTACAAAAGGACGGGATCATAGAAGAAATTATAAACATGTAAATAGGACATTTAGAATGAAAAATGATATAATGTTACGTGAAATTTTTAATTTAGATATAGTAGAATTGATAAGTTTTATGGGATTTAGGATAATCATTTTAATGGTATTAAAAACAGGATATTATGAACAAATTGGATGCTTAACGAAGGTAGAGTAATATTGGTAATGTTGAAAGATGAATTTATAGTATGAAGAATCGATTTGTCATTCTTTTATTAGGGGGATTCAATACAGTTCTATTATTTAAAATTTTAAAGAATTTCATTCAATTTTTTTGCAATACTTTTGGCAAACTCTGTATTGTCTATAAAATCAATATGGTCGAAAAACACACACAAAACACACAATATGTAAGATTAGGCAGATTATTTGATTTCTGATGACATTTACATGTCACAGTCGAAAAAGATATATGAAGGTTAAAGAAAACAGAATTCATTATAAGGTATTTAGATAATAAAACAATTCCAAATCTGTGTTGCAGGAAAATAACAAATAGAGTTTTTTTTTAAAGAAGAAAGTGTGTAACGACAGTGTAATGTGGTTATTTATTTGATAACAAATAGTGAGTTGAATTTGAGATCCCGAACGGAGAACATGTAATTTGATAGTTCTCCAAAATTTTGCCAAGGAATAGTTAGTTGAATAGTATAATAATTAATAATAGAAATTGTTATCCGGTGCCCATAATTGTAAATTCTGTGCGTGTTTCTTTTATTGGAAAATTTAGTCATCAATTCGGAAAAGTAAACGATCCTGAATTCTAAATTAGCTTTAGAAATGTACGAGTTTGGAAGAGTCCAGATTTGGTGAGTCTGTTCCAGATTATTGGTGATTTAAAATAATGCATTATTTCGACGAAAAATATCAGGCCTTAATCAATATTATCAAAATTAACAATCGATACATCTAAATAATAAATTACAAAATTTTTATTCAGAATAAATACAGAAATTTAATATTGAACAATCATATTGGAAAAGTATATTAAAAGAAGTTGGGACTGTGAATGGGTATTTGACATTCGCGAATTAAAAGTGACAATTCGAAAATCATTTGGACAATTCGAGAAATTTATCAATTTAGTTCGTAATTGATTTAATTTGTATTCATTATAGATAAGATTTTTCTATTTGATAATTCATAAGCTTCATTCGTAATTCACTTAAATTTTGTTCATTGTAGATAAGATTTTTGTTATTCGATAAAAAAAAGGAAAACTAGTACTTGTATATTTTCTGTGAGATTAAGTAATTGTATATAACTTTTAAATTCGACTCACTTTAGATATAGTTTTGTAGTAAATTTGAACAGTTTATAGAAATTAAATTTACTTAATTTGATAACAAATTTTATTTGTGACAGTGACATTTGTGGATTATTGGTGACAGAATGTTTATTGGAATATATTGAATATCAGAAAGAAATTGAATAACCTTTATAATCTTGAACAAACAGTCACATTATATTACTAGGTAGATCAAACAGAACAAAATTAATAATCAATATTTAATTTGGACAATACTTTGAAATCTTATAAAAATTTCTATTTTTATGGCGCATTGAACCCACCCTGAGATAAGAGTGATTCGAATATTTTACATTAGATTTATCTTTCAATAAATTACAATTTTTGATAGCCGGGAATTTTTGATAACTATCAGATTGAAATAAATATCATACACCGCTAAAGGCGTGTGTACAATATATATATATATATATATATATATATATATATATATATATATATATATATAAATATATATATATATGTATATATTGAAATAGTTTGATTATTACTGTAATTGTACCTTATGATTTATTTTCAATAGTTACATACTTATTTGATGATTATTAAATTTTTTATTATATATATTGACTCTTCTCAGGGTAGGGTTCCAAATAATTTTCCAATTTATAATGTTTAATAATATTTTAACCTTATATAAATCAATTGATAAAGAAATTATTATATTAACCAATTACTCCTAATTTTTATTTTAATTATTATTAAAGAACTGACAAAAAATGTTTCAACCAAATATGAAACTTTTCATTAGGAATATGACAATTTTAATTATTAAGTGACAATTAGAATTTTTTTTAAACTACTGTTCATGAATGCATTCATATATTTTGAAATAAATGCCAAATGAATTTTGTAGATCTCTAATAAAAATTTTTTACGGTACATTTCAAATTTTCTAAACGTCTTCAATACCGAACTCGATATTCAATGTAAATTTCTTTCTGCAGTTCAAAAAAATTATTGACAGGCTCTACCCAAAACTTGTAATCAATGTCTCGATTTCTCCACCAAATGTATCCTTTAAATGGAGAAACTATTATCTTCTATCTTCAGAAACACCTTCTTCATAAATTCTAACGATTGCACTTTTTATATAAAGTTTTTCTTTTTTATTGACCAAGTTTCTAATTTACTTTGCTGATATCTCATTTCATTAAACTTTCAAACTGACAACCTTCTTCCTAATTCCCAAATCAATAGGTTCTCCCATCAAATTTTTATATTGTTATGAGAACCAAATATTCTACTTGATTACTATTAAAATCATATCATTTATCCTAAATTTCACCTGAAAACTCAATTTTCAGATTTACTTATTTTACAAAAAACTACGAATAATTTATTTATTTATTATAACCAAGATAAATCTAAATAGCTGCTCCCGGATCTTGATACCTCTTTTTCATTTTCCACGCAAGTGAATTCATGTTGAAGAAATCAAATCCTTTCGATGATACCGATTTTACCCTTGCAAAATTCATATTGTTGTTGAAAATGAATAAAGTCTTGAATGTAGTTGTAATAGTAATTCACGTTACAAGACCGGAAAGTAGTGTTTTTCAGGTCGAGACAAGCAGATTCCAGAGCGAGCCGTATGCGAGTCCTGGAAGCTTGGAGAGACACTTCGATATATATTTAATTGTATACTTTATTTTTTATCACAAAGTGATTGACAAAACTAAAACCAGGTAAAATAATAAAGATACTGGATACACCTGCATGAATTCCTTACTTTTGAATATTTATGTTAAATGTACAATTGTGAACGTTAAATATCTGAAGGAAAGATGTGTCTAAAATGCTGGAAATTGTTATATTTTTTGTAGTGGTAGTAACAAAATTAGTTTCCTGTATATTGTCTTTGGAACATCCCGCATGGATTTTGTTTGTTATATCAATTTTGTTTTTACTGAATCTTCTATGTAACCTTCTGCTACAGTGGAGGATGTCCATCCTCCGTGCTGTTTTAAATTTATAATGTCCACCTCCTTCATCTACTATTAAAGTTACTGAACTTCGACGGAAGCAGTGGCAGGTAAATTCGCTTGGATTTTCTAATTTAAGATAAGATGCGATTTTTCTAGGGGATTTTCCCACAGAATGCAATCCTACTACTTGGGTTGAGCAATTCCCATCTTAAAAATAAAACTCGTTTATGGTTAGTATGCGGTGGTCTCAATTGCAAATAATTCCTATAAATTTGTAAATCTCTTTCGGAATTTACAATGAATGTCCTGGTGGTATTTGTCTTGGTTATGGGAATTTCAACTATCAACATTGTTTCCTTATCATCGATATCATCGAGTGTCATATTAACGAGTTCTTCGCGGCGACATGCGCCTGCGGAACCTATAATCAAAAGCTCCTAGAACAGAATTAAGGTTTTCTATTTTAACTTACCTTAAGCATAGGATATTCGCTATTGGAGCATTGTTCAGAAACGTTCCAATTTGTTCTCTTGACAGAATTTTAGATTTCTTCGGTGTATGACCAATAGACTTATTTTTAATGAAAGCTATTAGTTTGAAGCAATTATTAATGTTCACATTATCTTATATGGCCAAAGTAGATTTTAGCATTCAATATAAGCTCCATAATGTTGAACAAGCCAGTTTTTGGGACTTTTCAGCAAAATATGCTAAAAGGACTTCTTCATTTATATTTTTCACTTTTTTCTCTCGACACCAATTTTTAAATGCGTCGTACGACTTCTCGTAACGGACTTCTGATTTTACTAGTAATATATCGTAAGTCTCTTTCCTCGCTGCTTCCAAAATTTCTTCTGGAATCTCATTTTCCGTGTCGGATAATTCAAAAACTGAATTCATATTATTGTTAAATTTGCGCACTCACGAAATAAGTTTGACATAAACGACAAATTAAAAATCAACGAACTGTCATCACTCGACAATATATAGAAACGTTGTTATCAGTAGTAATACCACAAGTGATTGAATTTTCGCGATAAGTCTGTCGATTCATTTTTGAACGAAACTGAATTGTTTCGAGAAAACACCACTCGTCCTGCGGACTCGTGGTGTTTTCTCGAATCAATTCTGTTGAGATCATAAATGAAAGACAGACTTATGAGATAAATTCAATCACGAGTGGAATTTTATTAGACTATTTCACAAACAGAGTGAAAGATAAAAAATCTGTGGGTGTATCTTCATCCCATTGTGTACATATTGCTTGATGTTCTTCATGGGTCAACGGTGCCGAACTGATCTTTCGTTTCTGTACGTTACCTTGAAGCAACTTGCGTTTTGTATCTCGCGCATTTCTGGCCGATTGAAAAATAATATCTTTGAATGGGTAGAAACTTCGCCCATATTCATTATAGAATTTTTCTTGCAATAATCTAGCACTCACATTCCAAATCGTCTTCACAACACATTCCTTGTAATCAGAACCATCGATTTTCCTCATGTTGAAGCCCCAGTCCTTCAAAATAATAGCTAGTCTCTCGACAGGCGTTGCTTCATCTAATAGGTATTTTCGTTCATCGCAAAATCTGGTAAATTGCTTCCAAATGTACTCCTTCGATTTCCTCGTATTTTTCGGTACATTTTCATCGATTTTTTCGTTGATTGATTCGATAGAATTCATCCCAAATCTACTCATTTTTGAATGCGTGCACAGCGTAATCACTTATATTTGACGTTTAACTGTCACATGCACTGTAAACAAATCTGAAAACACCGAACTTGGTATTATCGGTAAGCCGAACTTGACTAGAGCTTCTGATTGTTTCATTTCGTAGGTGAGTGAAATAGTCATAGTAAAGAAATCAAGGTAGATTGTATTATAAAAGTGCGATTGGAAAAATGGAAAATCAGGGACCGGAAAAAGCTTTTGCCAGTACCTCACGTCCATTTCCGGTCTTGATCGGAAAACCACCGTTATTTTCTGGACGAAAAATTGTCCAGAATGTGTATATTTTCTGGCCGGTCTTGAAAAAAGTATTTGCTATGTACACATGACTTGACACTATCTTTTATTTATTATTTATGAACTTCTATATCATAATTTTTTTTATAATTAACAGTCTCACTTATCCCTTCTACCTTTTAAGATGAATGATGTGATAAATAATGATTAAGGACACAGAGAGGCCGATGCAGCGCATGAGTCAGAGGGAGACGGCGATACTTCGACTCATACTTGAGCGCGAAAAATTAACAATTAAAAAACGGGTATAAGCAATGAATTTTTTCAAATCTCTATTAAGAATACTATTAACTATTGTATAAAAAATTGAAAAAATTTTTATTTATTTTGTATTTTTCATGGGCCAAATTTGAGATTTTTCGAAGCATTAAAAATTTATATCTCTACAAATATTAACTTTATCGTGAAACGTCATAGGACCTTTATTATTTGTAATTCAACAGAATATAAAAAAAGTTGTCCTGTTGAAAAATAACGATTGCTTCCAATTGTTTAAACAATTTCGGATTAAACAATATGGCACGGGGTTGCCCCATGGCAACATGCATTTATATCATTAGTAGGACAATTTGAACAGGATCGCATGAAACAATTGAGGTGTAAAAGTTTTTGGTACTCTTGCGCCGATTGTAGTGCATTTATTGTTTCGATAATGTTCAAAGAATCGTGTGTGTTTTGTATGCTGTGGTCTCAGTGTTACATATTGTCTGATAAATATTAAGAACGCATTTTGATAATTATCCACAACCGTAAAAATTCTTTTCTCCTTTGTTTTTGATCCTAGACTTGTTATTAGAAATTTTGACTTTAGCTGAGCTCTAGCTATTGCAAAAATTAGTGCGACCTATAGAGTGGTTAGCTATTACAACTTCAAATTTAAACCCTCTGCTCTCCTAAGTCATTAAGTATTTTTTTGAACCTGTTTTTTTCTAGATCTCTAGATTTTTTTGAGGACGTGTCCTTCTGTCTGTTTTTAAACAGACATAATAAATATATTGAATTTTTCAATGTCAATATTTTTCTTCACTTATAAAAGTTAATTTCTACATGGAGAATTTTGGCCAGAGGCTCGCTATTAAGCCTCTTTGAGCAATGTTTAATAAGTATGCCTGGAAGACAGGCTCCATGTAATGGTTATATGTTTTTCAGTACACTCGCTATCACTAGTTCGTGATTTAAACAGTTTTGATTTATGAATAGCCTCCATTAACAAACTAGTTTATTAAATAACTATTATATACCTTTTAATAAGCCGTTTTATAAGTTTAAATAGAAAAATCTCATATTACTACTAAAAACAGCAACTGCGAACTTAAAAATATGTGTAATTGGACAGTTAATACTTGCTCATAGGAACAAAACGAGTTTGATATGCGCAGAATTGATGATCCAACAATATATATAACCTAAAAAGCATTCACAATTTTGATGATTCATAGAGTTCATAGAAAGTTTCATAAAAAACATCCGCCGACAAATTTTACTTGGCCTGAAATATCTACATACCTGTTTGCAAACGTCATAGAGGTTAGGTAGATTTTTTAAATGTTATTCGTTCAAATCTATTCTATTCCTGTTGAAAAAGTACCTACCGAAGGTACCTACTACATATTTTTTAAAGATCTCAACTTTATTTTATATGTTATAGAATATTGTTTTCAGTTGTGATTCTCTAATTTAAATATTCTACATTGAAGTATGTATAGTTGTAAGCATTTAATAAACTAATAATAGTTATTGCGCATTAAATAAAACTTAATTGACAAGTGATGTGATAAAAATTATAATTTTGCTATAGCCTGAAATTATAGTCTCAATAAAAAGTAATGAGGGTGATTGAAATTCTCCATGACATTATGTCTTGTGTTCTGATATTTGATACTTCTGAAATTTTTGTAATTAATTCTTAGAAAATATTCAACATTTCCAATAAACAAATTACTCACTACTATGAGTTCACCAGGTTATAGGGAAACCACTGAAAACCTGCAACATCCACGTGCAGTAACAGAGAAGTGGATACAAAGCTGGTATAATCATTACTTTTGACATTTCGTTAAACTTTTTTCTATATCGAATGTATTCCTTTGTTTTTTTTATCAAAACTTTTTCGATAGAAATAAGGTTTTAATAAAGCATTTTTGAAAGTTCTTTAGGAAGAGGGCACAAGCTTGGTCATGAGTTTTCGGTATTATGAATTCTCCAGTGACATTGACGGGGTAATTGGAAGAGGTATTTTTAATAAAAATATGGCTAATTTTAATTATGAAATTTTTTTATTATCACTTTTGATAAACAATGTGAAAATAGAAATGTCGTTGTATGCTGAATATGACGAGTATTCTACGATTCCAGCTAGCTGTGAAATTGCGAAATATTTTACTCATTCCGAAGAATACATCGCTTTGGCGGAAGACATTTTTGAAGGAGTTTTGACCGCTAGTACAATAATAAAACCAATTCAGAAATAAAATTCTAATACGCATTTTAAATGCGAATGATACGGAAATAAAATTGAAGAATTTCAAAACAATAATAGAACGATGAATTTTATCACAATATACACTTTTTTAGTTAGGTACCTAGGTATAACTGTAGAAAAAGTAGTACGTTATTAAACACAATTAATAACAAATCACTTAACAATAGATAAAATGTATGCATGTGCAGATACATTTTATATTGAAAACGATCCGATTACAGTTTCTTCATATGTAAATCCCTATATTACTTTATTCACAAAAGAATGAGATTTATAATCAGTTGGATAGGATGTTCAGAGTCCACATCACTATATATATATATATATATATATATATATATATATATATATATATGTGTGTGTGTGTGTGTGTGTGTGTGTGTGTGTGTGTGTGCTTCGTCGGAATATTTATTGAAGTGTATGGGGGGGGGGGTGAAGCACTAACCCAGCGCGTCTCCAGGTGACGGATAGGTTGGGCCTCTGATATGATTTTATATGAGGAAGAGGTCTGCAAGGAAATACCTGGGGGCTCGTTGTGTGTAACAACTCAACTGGCAGCCCTCAAATACCTCGCCGTAGACCAAATTTACCAGTCCCAGCTGTAGTATTGGGGGTAAAGGATTGCACACATGCTTACGGTTCCGGGGGAACCAGATAAATAACCAGGAGTTTATGGTATATTTCCAGCACTCCTGCAGTAAGAGATAGAGAAGACTCTTCATCCCCTGCTGAATATTACAAGAAGCAGTCTCGCAGTGGGTCTGATATCTAGAAAATAGAGAAGGGCAAGGGTAACCTGCATACCAAAAATAGGGAAAAATATGGGACTAATCCCCGATCTTTTAGACCCATCTATCTAACATCGTTTCTACTCAAAACGATGGAGAAAGTAGTGGATAATTACATAAGAAAGGAGAACCTGGAGAATATACCACTTCATAAATGTCATCATGCCTACAGATCGGGTCGATCAACTAAGACGGCTCTGTATCAGCTGTACAAAGTCATCCAGAGAACTATGAACAATAAAGAAATCGCAATGTGCGCATTCCTGGATACATCTCGGGCCTTCAAGAACATAACTCATGTGTCTATCAAAGAAGCACTAAAAAGGCGAGGAGTAAATAAAACCACTGTAAAATGGATGTATGAGTTGTTGACGACAAGGATAGCTGAGAAAAAGATGGGGAATCAAACCACCTGAGTTAAAGCCACTCGCGGGACACCTCAAGGGGGAGTGGTATCTTCACTTCTATGGAGACTCGTAGTAGATCAGTTGCTCTACATGCTTACGGAGCTTTGCTTCGAATGTATGGGCTATGCTGATGACATAGTTCTAATGGTCAGAGAGAAGTTCGAGAGAACCATGTGTGATTTATTAAAAAGGGCCTCAGAATTATTGCGCAATGGTGCTTGTCAGTGGGACTAAACATTAACCCAAACAAGACCACAGTAATTTCATTTACCCGAAAAAGAACACTTCTACCCATGAAACCCTTTAAACTCTTTAAACGCGGAAATCATCGAATGGAAATATTAATTTAAACATCTAGGAATAACCCTAGACAGTAAGCTTCTGTGGAAAAGCATGTTGAAATTTATTTATTTATTTATTTATCAAAGTCCTAATAGGTATTACAACCTAATTATAAGGACATCAGCTATATAATACAAAATATAAAATACAGAATACAGAATCCAAAATACGAAATACAAAGTACAAAATACAAAGAACCAAACCGAATATCTTATACTCCCATAATTTTTAAAGATTTACATATTTCATGCCTAAATTGCGACAACGGGATTAAAAAATTTCTTTCCGTCAATTGATATACATTTTTCGCTAGTTTCAACAAGGAATTAAGAAGTGTGTAGGAGATGGAAGATTCTAGTATTCCAAAAGGAATTTTGCATCTTGTTACCCTTTGGAATACCTACTTTAAGGGCTATTAAAAAGAGTATAGCACTAGAATTTGTGATAGTGTTTACCAATTTATACAAGAAGGACATTGCTAATAACTGACGGTTAGACTGTAAAGGAATAACATTAAATTCTATACGTAATCTTGGTGATCTCACTGTTTCATAGTCAGGCCATTTTCGGTATTTCTTGAAAAGAAGATATCTCAGGAATCTATTTTGTAAAAATTGAATAGATGAGGCTTTTACTTGATGAAGATCCATACTGAACTATGAAATAAAACAATATATTTTGTTTAAATCTTCATATATTTGAACTAATGGTTACGGTAATAGCATTACCTAAAGAATATTATTTATTAAAAACCAACAATTTTATTCAGGCAAGCAATTTTGAGACCCTTAAAAAAGACCCAACTAATACATTTCAGAGAGAAATAAAATTAGCAGTAGATAACGTTAAGTCAATAATTAACGATAAAGGGAAATATAAATTATTTTTACCCAATCCGCAACACCCTGAACTTTATTCATTAATTAAACTCCATAAAGAGGGGTACCCTATCAGGCCAGTTGTTTCTTATTTCACAGCACCTTCATTCAAAATTTCAAAGATTCTCATAGATGTCATTTCTAAATATTGTTCATTCATACCTCGATTTTCAGTTAAAAACTCAACGGAATTAATTAATAATATTCAAGATATAATACTACCCCATAATTCTAAATTCATATCGTTCGATGTAACAAATCTATTCCCTAGTATACCTCCTAAAGAAACTATAACTCTTGTTGATAACTTGCTCACATACAATAATGTTAATCCTATAATTCACTCTGATATCATTACTTTATTAAAAGTGTGTTTGAATCAAAATTATTTTCATTTCAATGGAGAGGTTTATAGCAGTAAAGATGGTTTGATTATGGGCAACCCTCTCAGCCCCCTACTAGCAGAAATATTCATGGATAATATAGAAAAAATAATTCATGAACACCCCCTTTGTAAAAAATTTATGTACTGGCACCAATATGTGGACGATATTTTAGCTAGCTTCATCGGTACAAATAGACAATTAGAGAGCTTCATTACTTACATAAACTCGATTCACAATAATATCAAATTTACCGTAGAACTTGAACAAAATAAGTCTATAAACTTTCTAGACCTTACAATTTCAAATATAAATAATAAACATGATTTTTCTATATTTCATGAACCATCACATACAGATATTACAATTCATAATAGTTCGGTCCACCCATTCAGTCATAAACTAGCAGCTTTCAATAGTATGATACACAGACTCTTAACAGTCCCATTAAATATTAATAATTATACCAAAGAATTAAATATCATAAAACAAATAGCAGTTAATAATAATTACGATCCAAATTTAATTGACAATATCATAAATAAAAAGATAAAAAAACAGACTTTAGAACAAGTATTCCCTTCAGATAAAAATAATAGACAATTTAAAAGCTTAACATACTTTGGAACACCATCCTTAAAAATTAAATCATTTTTAGAAACTTTAGACATGAATATTTCCTTCAAAACTGATCACAATTTATCCAAATTCATTAATAATAATAAATCTAAATCTTCAAAATTAAACAAATCAGGAGTTTATAAATTAAAATGTGGTAATGACAATTGTGATGAAATTTATATCGGGAGAACTTTTAGAAATTTTAGAACTAGAATTTCGGAACACAAACGTAGCTATGACAACAAAAAATTAGATTCTAACTATTCAAATCATTTATTAGAAAACCAACACATTTTCGACCCAAATTTTGAAATTCTCCATGTAGTCGGTAAATCCTTTAGTTTAAATTTATTAGAAGCCCTAGAGATTAACAAAAATAAATATTCAGGTAATCTCCTTAACGACCAAATAGATATCAATCAGTCTCCTTTATTGAACCTCTTTACCTAGAAGATAGCTTAAGAATGTTTGTAGTGGATGAATTTCCAGGTAATATCTTTTAATACCATTGTTAACCTTAGTAAATAGATTTAGCACTGTAGATATTAAGACATTTTTATATTTTATCTTCATTCGTTTTGACAAAGCTACTGTGTTAGTGAAACGCGTCAACAAGTTTAAATTGAACATTAGATCAAATATATGAAGATTTAAACAAAATATATTGTTTTATTTCATCGATCTATTTTGTACTCTCTCAACAGCTTCCAAATGTACTTTTGCTTGCTCACAGCAAATGAGAGATGCAAAGTCTAACTTAGGTCTAACCAAAGTGTTATATAAGATAGATATTGTATTATTATCAGAAAAAAAGTACGTTTTCCTCAAAATAAAGCCTAACGATTTGCACTAGCATCAGATTTACTAATATATAAAGCATATGATAGTTCATTATTATATCAGTTACACCCAAATCTTTCATTTCTTGTAATTTATATAAAGTATTCTTTCCAATTTGGTAATTAAAAATAATATACTCTTTTTTACGAGACACGGACATAATAAACCATTTATTAATATTGAACTTTAATTGGTTATCAATACTCCATTTATGAATATTATTTATATCTCTCTATAATAAAACGCAGTCTCGAACTGTTTGTCTTTTTTTAAACATTTTAAAATCATCAGAAAATAATAAAAAGTCAGAAAAACTAACACATTGTGACAAATCATTAGTAATGGTCCTAAGTTAGAACCCTGGGGAACTGAGATATTTCACAATAAAGTACCTATCTTGTACTTAACTTTTAAGTAACATCAATAAATTGACAGGCAATATGTAGTTATTAAGTTTTTTTAACAATATTTTACTTCATCAAACGCTTTCTGGAAGTCCGTGTAAATGCGATACATCTAACTGGTGCTGTCCTTTAAAAACCTGATTGGCAACTTCTGTGAATAGAAAATATTAGTATTAATAGATCGACCCACCATAAATCTGTGTTGTTCGTGAACTATAATATGTTTTACATGATTATTAATATAGATATGCAATATTTGTTCGAAAAGTTTAGCAGGAGCACACATTAACGAAACTCCTCTATACTTCTCAATGTCACTCTAACTAACCGATTTGTGGATAGGTGTGTAAGTAGCGATTTTCCAAATAGACGGATAAGTAGAGGTAATGATGACTCTATTAAAAATATGTAACAAATGCACACTCATCCACTCATTACAACCCTCAAGTATATACGGGGACATTCCATCAACACCCGCAGCTCTTTTTGGTTTTAATTTTTTATAGCCGTATTATAGTCTTCCACCGTTACATTAGATATTTGTAGGATGTCATGCATGCTAAACGTACAGGAACTCTCATCTTCATTATAATTAGACTTTACATCTCCATACACGCTTGCAAAATATTCCGTAAATTTCTCAGCAGTTTCTCCTTCAGGAATTTTGTTACAATTATAATTAAATTCTATTACTTGAAACGCACTACATTTATTTTTGTTAACATGTGAGCAAAAAGTATGAATATTTCCCTTAATTTTTTCTTGAATTTGCGCTCACCTGTTCAGTAAATCCATCACAGTTATCATCTCTTGTATCCCCTGTTTTATTTTGCTCAGTTGGAACTTCCATCGTATGGTCGGGAGAGACAATTGTTTCTCGATTGGCTTCGTTTTCAGGTTCTATGTTAAAGGATTCTTTTCCTCCTTTGCGATTCTAATGATTACTTTATGAAACTCCGTTGAGTTTCAAAACAGAGTATTTTCCGAAATGCAATATTTTATTCATTATGGTTGGTAACACTAGCACCGAAACGTCAACGTTCGTCGTCTAAAAAATCAAGCACACAAATAAAATAGCTCAACTTTAATTCAAGCACCGCTTCAATCGTAACATAGTGCATGATTGAACATTACATATTACAACAAGCAGTTCACGTGGGGTACACCTTCCATAATTCTCCATTTTTTTTTCTACTGCCACTATACAAAACTAGCCAGAGGCGTCTCTAGCCCTTGTAGCGCTCGTGTGCAACCAGCATCCTGGCGCCCTCTAGTATAGTAGGAGCGGGGTCAAAATGGAATAAGTAACAGTTATACAGGGTGTTCACAAAGGTATGCAGTTTTTTTAAACTGTGACACCTACTCATAATAATACTGAACAACATTCCCCAAGCAACCCATGGTCAATTCTCAAAAAAATTTGGACTTAGTATGGAGATCGATCAGCTGATTGACCAAGTCTCCATACAAAGTCCAAATTTTTTTTGAGAATTGACCATGCATTCCTTGGGGAAAGTTGTTCAGTATCATGAGTAGAAGCCACAGTTTAAGAAAGTGCACACCTTTGTTGAGACCCTATATTTTCAATCGGAAATTCGCATGCAAATGGTGTAATTTAAAATTATGTCGGGATGCAAAATTTTTTTATGGGAAAGAAGGGGTTTCAAGAATGAAAAAAATCACAACTTTGTAGTTCTTTCAAAAATATTTATTTTAAAAACTACTTATAGTAACATAACAGGACACTTGTCACACAAGTATATATCTTAAACATAAATGTATTTACAAAAACACGAAAAAACGGTTTTTAGAAAAAAAATCCTCTCTGTATGTCGTCGTCGTTGTCGTCGGCCACAATGGTCTTGTTAGCACGAAACAGCCTCCGGAGTGTAACAAGTCACCAATTTTATGTTTGAATTTTGTTCAGGACATCTCACAGATAAACCCTATTGATTTTCAGCTCACCAGATCCAGTACAACGGTTGCTATGGTACTTGAAGTACGACATTTTTGGTGAAATTTCAGTTTATTAACACGAAACCGCCTCCGGAGTGTATACAACTGACCAATTTTATGATTGGATGTTATTTAGGGCACCTCACAGATAAACTATATTTATTTTCAGCTCACCAGATCCAGTACAACGCATGCTATGGTACTAGATGTAGGACAATTTTGTCATTTTTGAAGAAATTCAAGTTTGTTAGCACGGTACAGCATCCGGAGTGCAATAAGTCACCAATTTTAGGATTGCTTATTGTTAAGGGCATCTTACAGATGAACTGTATTGACTTTGAGCTCACTACAGACAGTACAACGGGTGCTATAGTACTTGAAGTACGATATTTTTGTCATTTTTGGAAAAATTTCATGTTATTAGCACGATACAGCCTCCGAAGTGTATATAAGTGACACTTTTATGATAGGATATTGTTCAGGGTATCTCAGAGATGCGGAAAACTTAGTTTTGATCTTTAAAACTGTTTATTTTCTAATACTTTACTTGAAAAAAACTTGTCATTGCATTATTAACAAAAATTTCATAAAACTAAAAAAAAATGGATACCACGTATGAAAATACATGGTACAACATCATTTTTTTCATATATTCACTGTAAACCCAAATTTTTGGGTCAGAACCGCAACGTTTTTGAAAAAATTTGTAATACGCTTCCATAATTACATGTTATATATCGATTTACTCTCTTACACTATTCGATAGAGAAAATATGCATCTCAAATTCTTAGCATATTTGAATTTTTTCATTTTATATTTGTAGGCATCATACGGGATTAAAGCTGAAGTAGAAATTTTTGTAAAAAATTACCTTAAAAAAATTGTAATAACTACGTCTATGCAAAGGAAATACTAAAATTGGTGAAAATCGAAATAGGAGTATCTATACTAATATAAAAACCAATAACTTCCCATCGATCATGTAAACCGACGTATAAAACATCAATGTTCAACTTGTTTTAAAAAAATGGATTTAAAATTTCCAACAAAAATTTGATTCCGATTTCGATGGCATTTTTCATAGGGGGGTTTTTGATATAAAAATTCCAATAAATCTGTGACTTGTTTTAAAAAAATATTTGGGATGTATATTTGAGAAAAATTTATGAAAATGGGATTTTTCGGACAACTGTACATCAGATTTTGCGCATTTACGAACTTAACATCTGGTTTTACGTTCTGAACCTGCATTTAAAATTTAATTCAAAAATTCTGTCGCATTTTTGAGTTATCGTGTTGACAGACAGACCGACCGATCGACCAACATTTTTTTAAAATAGGTTTTTTGGACTCTGAAATATATGAAAGGCGTCGATCTACTCGAATTTCGAAACGTCAAAATCACTACATTATAATACTTCCCTCAGATGTATACATATATTACATATACTATACATAAGGGGAAGGAAAAACCTTATTTTTAGTATACCGTGACATACGCTTTTTTGTCGTGCTGTATTTTATTATTTTTTTTAATGAAAACATAACTCTTTTTTTTCCATTTTAACAGCTGGCTTGCAAAACACATTCGGTAAAATATTTTGTTTTAACGATAAGTACAAGTTGACAGCGCTCGGCTGACACTGTTGTCTTTTTTTAATACAACAAAAAAACCGAGATTACTACGAACTTAACACAAAATATGTCCATTAAGTTTTCTTCTTCGACCCTTTTTGTTTTCAAATGGTAAGGTTGTAAGGCTCTTAGACGCTACTTGTCTATTTGACGCCTAGAGTCCAGGTATAGAGTTGCTCGGGCAGTTTTTTATCGTGGTATGCTCCACTTGCTCCGAGAAGCGTCAGTGAAGGAATACATACTTCAGGGGTCACCATTGTGATGACGAAAAGCGATGCAGCCAAAAGGGCGGATTTTACTTGCCTTCCTGGGTTCATATGATTTGTATTTACAGACTACTACAATAAAGGTTCATTTTTTTTTGAAAACCTAAATTTTCTTCTCTTCTCTTAAGAGCAAGAAAGTTTTATGCGGTGATTTTAATATTGACTTTACTAATAATTGTGTCACTCAATGGTCTTTGGTAAATATTTTGGAGTCGTTTGATCAAAATATGCACGTGGATTCATCAACTCGTACTACTAAAACAACTTCTTCAATTTCAGATTACATAGTTTCTACCCCATGATGTGAATCACTCAGAAATTAACTCAGGTCTCTCTGACCATTAAGCAGTTTTCGCCGAATCTGCATTACCTTGTAAATCTCAGTTGGAGAGGATCTTCTCTTAACAAAATTTCACCAAATTTCATAACTTATGTTTAGCAAATAATTGGATTGATCTTTCTGAAGATATCGACTATAAATTTTTAGACTTTATTAATAAAATTATCAGGTGCTTCAATACATCACTTCCTCTTCGCTCTCATAAAACTAAACATCATAAATCATGGTCTACGAAAGGAAAACGTACTTCATCTAAGAATACGAGATCACTCATCTAGATTAAAAAATTCACTGGCAATCCTTACACACTCAATTATATCAATAACTATAAAATATTGTACCGGAAAACTATCAAATCTATTTAACAAAACTATTATAACAATCGCATCACTAGAGCTAAAAATTCCTCGAGTGAAACCTTGTCTGTTATCAATGATTCAAGAAGCAAAAGTCGTTCCTTAAACTTTATTGGACTGGACCCAGATGAACTGAACAATTATTTCATAAACGTTAGCAAGAATAGAATATTAGCTCTTAAATATTTCCAAGTCGTGATGTTATTTCTTTCCTCTTTCCTTCTACAATAATCACTGATAGTTTCTTCCTTAGACCAATAAGTAGATAAGTTTGAGCTAGTGCAAAACATAATCAGCATTCAAAATAAAACTTCTTGTGGCATTGATGGGTTATCAATGCAAGTTATTTCCAAATATTCCAGATGCGGTGATTAACGTTTTATGTTCTCTAATAAATGAATCCTTTGAAAAAGGTCTCTTTCCTAACTGTCTAAAAACAGCTATAATTGTTCCTCTCCACAAGGGTGACGAGAAACATAATACTAGTAACTATCGTCCTATTGCCTTATTACCAATCTTATCGAGGATAATCGAAAGACTAATGAAGAACCATCTACTGCCTTCTCTTTTCAAATATAAAATCTTGAAATTCCAACAATTCGGTCTCCTACCCAATAAATGTACTAATGACGCATTGTTTTCTGTTCTTGATGAAATATATACCTCACTTAATAATAAACTTTTCATGGCTTCGGTTTTTTGTGAGTTCGCAAAGGCCTTCGATTGTGTTGATCATGACATTCTGATAAACAAACTAGAATATTATGGTATCCGTGGTATTCCTTTAAAATGGTTTGAATCTTAGTTCGAATGTAGAAAACAAGTGGATCAAGCGAATGGAAAAATTTCGAAAAATTTACCAGTTAGCAGTGGTGTACCCCAGGGTTAAGTTTAAGGTCCAATTGTTGTTTGATATTCATTAACGATATCACTGACTTACAAATTAATGGTAAATTCACTTTATTTGCTGATGACACTAGTGTAATCTGGAGCAGTTCAGATATACTAACTTTACATTCTGCCATATGCAAAGATCTCCTGGGCCAAACTAGTTTATCCTAACGCACTTAGGATGAACTAGTTTTGCCGAATTTTAATATTTAATATTTCAGGCCAAACTAGTTTAACCTAAGACAAACTAGTATATCCTAGGACAAACTAGTTCATTCTAGAAAAAACTGATTTCATAGTGCTGCATGCAATTGATGCACACTTGCCGGTACCTCATCTCTCTTGTCTGGCAGTTATTTTTTTAGGTGTGTACGGTTTTACCGGATATTAATATTTCATATTTCAGGCCAAACTGGTTTTCCTAGGGTAGGATATAAAAAAAAATACTGAAAATTCCATTTATGACTGAACTAATCAAATAAAAAGTTATCACTATAGTAATACATAGTACCAGAAGAAGCCTACTTGTTGTTACAAGATGTGCTCTTGTGACATTTTGAGTTGCAGAAGATCTTTTTCTTGCATAGGAATCTATTAGATTAACAATTTTTCACACAGCTACACCTGATGAATCCTTGCCCTGACCCCACAGAATGTTTAATTGCTGCCGTTCGTAATGAAATTTCTATTTCATTGTTGACATCTTCTTGCAAGATTAATTTTTGCGGGCAAATGTCAAATTGAGATCTGTAAAAAGATAAAAGACAAACTTACTAGTAATTATTTTATGTTCAAATATTTAATATCTTAAAAAACATCAAAGGATGCTAGCGGCTGTGTATTGAATATCGAAGAAATTGAAAATTTTAGTATTATTTCAAAAATTTAAATTTATTTAGGCATAACGCGTTTTCGATTCTATATTACGCAGAATCATCATGAGTGCATTACTTGTCAGAAAGTAGGAAACGTCAAAAGCAACATTGCTCACAAAAATTAGTAGACCAAACACATTTAAAAATACAAGATACAAAATTTTATGATTGGATATTATTCAGGGCGTCTCAAAGATAAACCCTATTGAGATTCAGCTCACTAAAGCCAGTACAACGAGTGCTATGGTACTTGAGGTACCAAATTTTTGGAGAAATTTCACTTTGTTAGCACGATACAGCCTCCAGCGTGTATACAAGTGACTCATTTTATGATTGAATATTGTTCAGGGTATTTTATAGATGAATCTTATTGATTTTTAGCTCACCAGAGCTAGTACAACTGGTGCTATGCTATCTGAAGTGCCACATTTTTGTCCTTTTTGGAGAAATTTTGGGTTTAGTACGATACAGCCTCTGGTGTGTATACAAGTGGCCAATTTTATAAATGTATATTTTTCAAGGTGTCTCACAGATGTACCCTATTGATTTTTAGCTGACTATAGTGAGTACAGCGGGTCCTATAAATCCAGATATACTGCATTTTCAGTTACTTTTGGAGAAATTTCGGTTTGTTAACAAGATACATCCCCCGAAGTATGTACAAGTGACAAATATTATGATAGAATATTAATCAGGGCATCTCACAGATGCTGAAAAGTTAGTTTTAATCTTTAAAACCGTTTATTTTTATCTAGGTTTCTAGGTTTGTTCTAGTGAAAGAGAATTCACTGATAATTGTAGTAGAAGTAAATCTGACGCCGGGCATGATTCAATGAAATGAAATGATTTGAGTAAATCACTGTTAGACTCATATGCCGAATTCGCCCATTCGCCGAAATAAACACTTCGCGAAATGATCGATTACATAGATCTTATTTCGAAATCTGTTTAAACTGAATTGAACATTTCGCGAACTGATCTATCAAGTTGCCCAAATGTCGAATATAAATGTATTTTGGCGAATCATAATTTTTAGTTCAACACTTCGCCGATCGTGCAATTTAGAAACAAGCAATTACCGATGTGTTGCATGTATTCGCCGTCCCTGCACTTTTCAACTTGTTATTTCAGTTATTTGTAGTAAAACAAGGAAGCAAATGGTGTGCTTATGTGTCTTGGGTGTGTTTAGCAGTACACGAGTGCCTTTATTATTCGTTTCGTATTGAGATTTGTATCTTAAGTGTGAATTTAATGAACGGACAAGAACGAAGCCGTGAATAAATTTGAATTCTGAGAAAGTGTCATTGTATATCGATAAGCCGAACAATAAGTTAACTTCGCCTCTTCGCGTCGCCACAAAAATATGATGAGATTATACGTGAAGTGAAGGAGAGTCATTCGAAAAAGATTAATAATAAAAATCTAATTGCGTTGGATTATCGTAGATTAAACAGATTTCAGATCCTTAGCATTGGGGTAATGAGTAAATTAGTACAGAAGATAAATGATTAAACAGATAATATACAATATAACATTATAATGTCAGAATAATACAATATTCTTGAAAAAGCAGATCAAGACACCGGACACAAACGAACTAACACTTTGAATGGAAAAGGAGATAAATAGAAGGTATTGTATTGTTGAAAAATATCTGAATTTATGCTTACAATGCCAACTAAAGAAAAAATTTAAGAAAAGGGAACTGGCTGCACAGCCTTTACTATCCAAAGACGGTGAATTTAAATTTATATTAAATGATCAATATCACCTTGTAACGAAGTTACTTTTGTTTCGCCAGGCGCATCCTTATAATAAATTAATGGCAAATTGGGTTTCACTCTGACAGACTGCGTTAGTACTTATTAAAATTGATACACCGATATATTTTCAACTTTAATTACCTAGTAGAATTAGATTTGAAAAGCAATCATTTCAAAAATAACCGTCATTAGTGAAGTAGCTCAGACACGACCGATCCAATCGCCACCCTCCAACCAAATCGTCCGAACCGGGATCCGTGGTGAGTTAATAAATAAGCTTATGGGTATACCGGTCTCAGCAGCCTGATGGAGTTAAGTCAGTCCGAAGGGGGGAGAACTGCTATTGAAGGATCTGCCTCGCACGCGTCAGTAATAGTCGTGATGGGGCTTTAAGCCAATACTATGTACCGAGTAAGGGGAGAACTGCTACTATGGCTGCTGCGTCGGTATGTTTTTGTGGTAGTCGCGTATGGGCATTAATTCTTTCAAGTAAAACCGATTGGGGAGAAAATGTCATTTGGGGTGCAGATTTTACAGTTGCGCATACGCGGATTTGATACCGCGAGATCTGGAGCCATAGCCCCTAAAGTAGAGCATTGACCGACCTCGCCTCGATTGCATTCCGCTTTTTACATGCTTGCACCTCGCTTCCGTAGTTATCCTAAAAATTCCGCTGTAGCCCACTTTTGCTTGACTAAGTATTGTTATTCCGTTTGTTGATTTCGCATAATAATATATTTGATTTCTTTGTTTCTACCGAATAGAAGCTCATTATGTATAATTGTTGTATGACTACTATTTTACAAAGTCCATATGATGATAAGCTTTATGGTTATGAAAATTTCAACAATTTTTGGACAAAGCGACATAATTTCAAAATAGATAAAATTATAAAAAAATATATTGAAAATAATATAAAAAATACTGACTATACTAACGTAAGAAACATAATATATGAAATTAACTGTCTTGTCAATAATTTTTGCAATTCCGAGACTAAAGTGGTCACTTTAGTCTCACATGTTAGAGTCCGTCCTCAATGCTCAGCCAATATTCAAAAAAGTCCATCTTCGATGCCCAGCCAAGTATTTTTGAAGTCCATCCTCGATGCCCAGCCAAGTTTCGTAAAATAAGTAGTTTTTATTAATTTTGTTTGTTAGATTCATAAATAAATTATTGAAAATGTCTTGTTATTTGAGGAAGGCGGAAAAATCATATGTATAACATGGGTGTAAAGTGCCTTTTCCTCCCTCGAATGATTATTGCTCTCCGCTACGCGTCGGGCAGTGAACTTCATCCTCGGGAGGAAAAGTAGCACTTTCCTCCCTTGTTATACAAATAGCTATTGTCGCATATTAGATAGGTAGAGCGGAAAAGTAATATGAGAATAATGGAACAATATAATTTTGCCAAATAAATGTCGTTGGAAATATTTGAATATTTACCCCTTAAGTTCTTTTTGATCATATTTCTGATATTGAATACTATCACTCTTTTTAAAAATTGTTCGAACTATAGATATATTTGAAGTCATACGTTCAGCGCCAAGCATACCTATATTTTATTTATAATAACTGGTTATTTCTTCCGCTGCAAAGTGGCTTACTATGCCTACACATTTATTTACACTGCCTGAGCTTTGTAGCAAACTATTTCCACATTTACAACATACAAAACTATTAATTATACAAAATTAAGATGGCAACCTCTTGATCCCAAATAATTGAACTAAATTTGAGTGTACAAAGTGATATAATGAGAATAATTTCATAAATTAATAAACTTAAGCTCAATTAGTAAGTGTTCAGAGACCACTACACCATCTCTCAACAGCTCAAAGTTGGTATTATGAGCTCAATTCTAAAATGAAAATACAATTCGATAAATAATTGTGATTGGTGCAAATCTGCATAATGAATTTATATCGCCGGAAATGAAAATATTCTATCATTAATTCTTACAACCGTTTGTATTTGTATCAGAAACACTGTAGTAATCAAACGTTTTAAATAAAATCAGTGATTTGGCTGTGGACGAAGATATTTCTAATTGGCCATCATAAATACTATGAGAGGCTGCGTAAGCTAATTCGTGACGTAATAATGACTACTTCCACTGAACTGTTGGTCGATGAACTTAATATGCGTGTGTAAAAAATAAACTGTTAACTGTTTCCTATATAAATCCATAAAACGAGTAGCGGTAATTGTACTTAGATATTTATTAATTTCACTTATTTCATATACATCCATAAATATCAGGAAGATATTTGCTAAAATTTGGATAACTATATAGAAAGGACAAGGAGTAATAAATCATTCATTTAAGTAGATTTCATAGACGTACCAAAATATATTTTAAGAGGGTATACCGTAAGGTATATTTTGTATTGAACGAATGAGTTGCAGCTATGCTAAAGAATATACGATTTAGGTCAGAGGTAACGGGATGTACTAATTTTAATAAAAAAAAGTGATAGAGGTAGAGGACATTCGGAAGCAAAAAATGTAGTTCATTATAAAAAAATTCTACAACTTCCTCAGGACTAAGATACATAATACCGAAATGTACTTTTAAGTATTCGCCAATTACAGATCCTTTCTGTCTGTACTCTTGCACCAAATGAAACTCCTGAATCTTACGAAACCAAGCTTGACAGAGATGAAATTTACAACCATAAAGAATTTGATCTCTGCCAAAACGTTCATATATAGCGTTATGAATGCTTAGTTCAAAATCTACTACGACTTCTTTAGGTTGAAAATTTAAGCCTACTTCTTTACATTTTTGTCTTAAAATTAAATACAAATTTGAATATGTTTGACTTGATTTGTCCAGCAGCAAACAAAAAACAAGAGGTACGTAATATCCGTTTTTAAAATCATGAATGGTAAACATTTGGTAAAAAAAGTTGAACAGTATTTAAAAGTCCCATCCATCAAAATACAATCCGAATTACATAAAAAATTAAGGTTGGAAAAACAGGAGAACACAATAATTTTAAATACCTGGTCTGCTGTTAATAGAAATTCCTCTTCTCGGTTCGTTCGTAATTGTAATTCACGAACACTATTAAAAACTTTTTCCTGATTTTTAGGCAATAGTGTAAGTGCATCAACATCCTTCCCCTAATCCCCTAAATATCGATCAAAACAATCAAGATTTCTTCAAAATATTTAATTCAAGAAATCTTTGAAAGAAATATACATAATTCTATGGGCCTCCGATTTTATCTATTATAAACCCTAATGACTCTAATAGGATTAAACTAAATGATTGCGGCACAGTTCGAACATTTCAGTAATCCTCAAATTGATACAAGTCAGGTAAAATTTTATTTTGTGGCAGAGTTCGGATATGCCCGTTTATTCATCATATTTTTTATTTGTATTACTCCTATATGTAGTGTTTGGGGAATTTTTCTCAGAAATTTTAAATGGCAAGTGGCCTACTGTAATCGGCTTAATACGATTACACCTATTTACAGATTATTCGATTATTGAGAGGGATTTTCCAAACAACCCAGTTTTCTTAGAAACATTATCGGGAATATTATTTTAAAAGAAAGTAGGTACATTAAATCAGTACTTAGTATTAGTTCTTTAAGTAAAGTTGTATGAAGTTGTATGGTTGTCATAATATTGTAAACAGTTGGAATATATTTAAAACATTTGTTGAATGTTAATTGTGCAAGTACCAAACAATGTCGATAAGCCAAGGACCATCTAAACGAATAAAAACAGGTCCATTATCTTTAAATGAAAAAACTCTGATATTGAATTGTTATATATCATTGAAAAACAAGGATCCAAGTGCAAGTGTTGATGATATTGTGGAATTAACGGCTGCTATGTTGTGTGTTGCTAAATCAACAATTTATAGTTTACTAAAAGAAAGCAAGAATGGAACTCTTCAACCTCCTAAAACTCCTTCAGGCCGAAAACCAATTGAGATCGATGATGAGTCATTAAAACAAAGACTAAGGCGTAAAGTCCATGTATTTAACTTACGAAAGGAAATTCCAACACTTGACAAAATTATGACATCAGTGCAAGAAGATACGGACTATCCAAAATTCTCCAGAATGACAATATGCAAACTTTTGAAAGATGTGGGTTTCAGATATACAAAACATAATAGAAAATCTCTCTTGATAGATAAACCGGAAATAGTTTTTTGGAAAAGAGACTATTTAAGAAGCATTCGACATGCCAGAGAACAAAATTTGAAAATCTTCTACTTAGACGAAACATGGATAAATGCTGGATATACAGTTTCCAAATCTTGGCAAGATGAAAACATTAAAAGCGGAAGGCAGGCATTCGTGGAAGGTTTGTCGTTAGGTTTGCAGCCACCATCTGGAAAAGGAAAAAGACTTATCATTGTCCATGTTGGAAGTTCTGAAGGTTTTGTTGATGGTGGATTATTAACTTTTATTTAAAAACGCACGGGGGACTATCACGAAGATATGAATGGGGATGTCTTCGAGGAATGGTTTGTTCAAATGTTGGATCTGATTCCAAAAGGGGCTGTTATTGTTATGGACAACGCAAGTTACCATTCACGGTTACGAGAAGCATTGCCCACAAGTCGTTGGCGTAAATCAGAGCTTTTGGAGTGGCTTATTTCGAAAAATATTAAGTTTCCAAAAGATCCACTAAGGAAAGAACTTTACAGAATTGCAATAATGAACAAGAATAAATACAAAACCTACATTGTAGGAGAAATGGCTTCTTCTCGTGGTATATCAGTTCTTCGACTTCCCCCTTATCATTGTGAACTTAATCCCATAGAATTAATATGGGCTCAGGTAAAGGGGAAAGTTGGAAAAAAAAATACTACTTTTAAAATAAACGATGTTGTGAAATTGTTTGAGAGTGCTGTAAGTCATGTGAGTAAGGAAAATTGGACAAACTGTATCGAGCATGTTATCAAAGTAGAGGCAAATATGTGGAAAATTGACAATATTTGTGATGATTCAATCGACCCTATTATCATTAATGTCAACAACGATTCTTCCTCTTCCGAGTCGGATATAGAATAAAATGTAAGTAATAAATGTATTCCAATAATTATTTCTTTTCATTTTTTATTATATTATAATTTAAAACGTATTTTTTTCCCAAAATACACACCACTGCATTGCGTTATTGCTTATCTGCTAATCCTTTAACAATGAATAAACCCTAAACTTTGCTACAACTGAAACAAATACGGGGTCGATTTACCTGGTTTTTAGATTTACGGAAGGAATGTAATTTAAAGTAAGAGATTTATCAAAAATTTCATGGTGCTCCCTGTAAAGGTTTTGCATACTTAATTAGGGTTTATTACTCCTCGTACTTTATTATTACTCCATCAACATCAGATACTACACAAAAGTTACACTATGCAAAACTCTTATCAACACATAAGCGAACACCTAAAAGATTACTAAATGAAGAATTGTTTGTACTATATAACTAACGATGTCTTTGTTCTTTAATATACCATTAGAGTATTTTAACGTCATTCACAAGGAAAAGTGTGGTGTTCTTCCTTCAATGGCAAAACGACGGTCTCTAATGTTTTTTTTAATTTAGAAAATCCGGAATTGTTTCATTTTGGTTCCTCTCCCTATTTTCAAGGGATTTTTGCTTTTGCAAAATATTTTTTTCAAATTGATTTGTTTGAGTAAGCAAGTTTTCGTTGTTCAAAGTTTATAGACACCAATAAGAATTTGACATGGAGGTAATGAAACTAAGCACTATAACTTTATAGCTTTCCATTGAAACAAATATGAATCCAAGAATTTCAGTAACAATACCTCCGGCAGAGATAACATCTTGTAAACGAATACATTCTGCGAAAGATAGTTCTATTCCAGTACCACATTGTACGGAGCTCTTTAGAATATCTAGTGGCCGAGACATGTCTCCGAAAATGTTTCCAATCTTATACAACACACGTTCGTTCGGATTCAAATCTGGACTCCAAACAGGCCATGCAAATATGGTGATTTGAACTTTATCAGTGTGGAGACATGCATGAAGGTGTATTGCTTCAAGAATAATCTAATAAAATACTGTCACCAGTGTAATTATCTTTAACACCAAATATTCACGATAACTTGATCAAAATACCAAAAGAGCATCCCTACCTTTCCCTTGGTCACTCTGTATTGATCCCGTCCTTCGATTCCACCAAATTCTACTTCCAGTGCGCGGCTGAGCGTATAAGGCAATCCAGTCCGATTGATTTTTTGCTAGGTTCGCCTGGTCTTAAAACGGATGAATCTTCCTTTGCCAGGACAGGGTTTGTCCTCCTCGTCTCGGTCACACGTCCACGATTGTTACACTTCCAGAGGGGGAAATTTTTGGGAGTAGGGGTGATAGGAAAAATAATGTAGAACCTCCACGTTATACAAAAAATATATATAATAAAATAATCTCTCCAAATCCTCCTATACAGCTATACATATATATTTAAAATTAAACTACAATCCCGTATGATTAAATTAATCGCAATTCCCTGGTTTAACTCTACCTATACATATTTATCTAAAATTGGTTTATTATCAAACCTACTACTACAATTATAAAAAACAAAATCAAATTTATGAACAGAATTCTCGTTTGTTCGGTGGTGCGGCAAAACTAGCCCTCTTATCGGCTTGGTCTTTTTATTAAAAAAAATGCGTGAAAGGCGTATGTTTTATATATTCGTTTCTCAATCCTTCTATTCTCCGGTGTCGAGAAAAATAAACAACTATCACGTGTAAATACCTTTATATGCAACAATGATTCATTTTACATCTATCGGTCATCATTGACCTTCAGGGAACGAAAGTGAAATTTTTGTTCTATAAAGCAATATTCTGATGAGCTAAGTAAAACAATTCAAATTATTTATCGACACTGGCGTTACAAGTTGCGAAAGTCCCCAGTAATATAATCACCTACGATAAATTTATGCGTTTACGCTGGCAAAATAAGAAAGAGTTTTAATTTATAATTTACGGCTGAACAAAAGACTGATAACAATATTTCTCTATAATAGATTGACTTATCAGCGCAATTCCGCTGAAACCCGCGAAAATATGGAAAACATACGCTCCGGCCTCTCGGCAAAATCTTAATTATTCCAGTACGCACGGTAAATTATATATTTGTCAGGACGATAAACTTAATCTGAGAGTGAACAGCTATGTCCCGTCTCTTTGAAATAATCAACAATCAACAAAAAAAAATCTAATAAATATATTTGCTATCGCTACACCTTGTATATAGCAATTGACCTATACACCCAAGTTCAGAATCCAGCTCGACCAATAACGAGTAAATATATCACTAGTAAAAAGTATCCCAATCTGAATTTAATTCAAAAACTTACTGCTTGACAAACGTCCTCCGTCTCGCCGGGAATTTTCTTGATTTTTTTACTATCTGCTTGTTCACCGCGAGTCGTGCCAATAAACGGAATCGTGCTATGTCGAAAGGCAATTAGCGTAGATGGTAAGTTTTCACCACTCGTACCGCTAACACTAAAAAAAACACTAGTACCGTTCACCGTGGCAGGGGAAAATCCTTTCTCTTCGCGTGATCGACCCCCGGTACACACTCACTGCCGCTGCTGGTCTGTGTACACTACTTTTTTTGTTTTCCCCCGACTTCGGTTTTGGGGTTTTCGTCGAGTTGCAAAGAACAGCTTTTGTTTTTTGAATCGTGTTAGTTTTTGTTATTGAATTAATTGTATTCAAAACAATTATTTCGCTTTGACCCAGTAAGATTTTTTTTATTTCTCTATTCTGTTTTGGCTTCGTATTTGTTTTAATAAACATTATGTGTGTCGCGTTCCAGTTGTTATGAAACGGAAAATAAAATATGTTTTACCGTGTGTTCTGAAATTTTCTACCATAAAATTATCTTTTAGGTATTCGTATTTATTACAATAACAATGAATGGTACAACGTATTGTTGAGTTTCTGTCTAGCATCTATGTGCAATCAATGTCACAATCTTGATGAAAATTAGCTTCTTGTGAGCGTCAAAACGTATGCCTTTCCATGCAATAACTGATCCTTCTCTAACTGTAACTTACTTATTAATATAGATGTTCAAATTCCTCACTTCTTGGAGATGGTTTTCAGGAGAAACTGCACTACCTGCTTGGTTTCTCAGGATGTTAGAGTCAGTAGTCCAATATTTTAGTTACAAGTTTTTTACTCATTGGAATTGGTACACTGATATTAACAACACAACTTTTACGTATTTCAAGCTCTTCGGAAAGTGAGGAATCGCTGACAACCTTGATCAACGCCACAGTGAAAACCACCATGTTTCGATCAAATCAAACGATTGTCGAGGAGGTCCAGAAGTAGTGGGTTCCAATTTAATTAATTCCAATTTAAACTTTTTATAGATTGATGGGTATCAAAACTATCTGTTGCTATATTCGGAATATGTAAATAAATATTTATTGATGTTCTCATTGAAACTACAATACGAATCATGATGATGTAAAACATATGTTGAAATCTTATTTCTCATTTTCTCCAGTGCTAGAACTCTCTACCAATGGAATCATTTCTTTATTTTCAGGATTGAGTTATTCTTTCCAATTGGTTATCAATAGGAAACTGGCGTGTTTTGCCATATCATCAGCATTTCTCCAAGTGAAGAAAATTGGATCAAAGAATACAACGGTTCTCTGTAAGAGTATTGTGGGACCTGAGTTGAGTAACTTCCATAGCATGTAGTGAGATAAGGTGAGTTTTTAAGGAGTAAATTTATTCAAAACAATAAGTTCGATATATTAGTTGTGCTGTATTTAACACTTTTTATAACATTGAAATTCTTGACTTTTTTGTTATGTTTGTTTTATTTATTACATTTACTTGCAAACATCTGAACATAAAGTCCTTAAAAGTAATAATGAATCATGACTGACAAGTGGTAATACTTATCCACAAACATAAAACAAAACTTATACCATGCAACATTAAATTAACAAAATTGAATAAACTTATTGATTATTTGATAATGAAATTTATAAATAACTGCTAATTTAATTTGTACACTTCTATTGGCGCGAAATGAGCTATTATAACAATGAATAAACTCAAAAGATGATGATACTATTGTTTTTCCAGTATCACCCATATTTTTTTAATCAATTATGGAAATACAACTTGAGATAGCCAGCGTTTTGAATTAAATGATGGTCCCAAACTTCTCGATTCCCTTTCTTGACACTTTGATTATAAGACGCAACAACAACATCGTGATTGATTGATATAGGAAACTTATTAGCTCTCGTTGATATATCAACTACTGGTCCTACCACAATCACAATATGAAAATAAATTTAGTCAAACAAACGGATAGGAGAGTCTTGACCATCACTGGGCTTGTAAGCTGGGTTTTGATTAATACTCAACAAATCGTTATGCAACGTTCCCTCTACACAGAAAACTTGCAACAAATTTTAACCGGCTGATTCACGACAATACAAACTTGAAGTTAGCATTTCAATATGCACTCACTATTGGTAACATGTTCTCTCAAGTAAAAGATAAAATTCCAGCTACACTTAAGTCAGATGTAATCTACAGCATTGATTGTTCTAATTGCAATGCCAAATACATTGGGCAAACGTCCAGATACATAAAAGATAGAATCACTAGTTATAAAAGTTACTGTAGATTGCACCCTGAATAACGTGTCTTAGCCGAGCATGTTAGCAAAACAGGTCATAGAATGAATTATGACTCGGTCAGGGTTCTAGACACAGAACGTACCAGATCGAAGAGAAATTTTCTAGAAATGGTACATATCATTGAAAGTGTTTAATAACTTCTATCTTAGAACTGATACTAAACATTTAAGTGGCATTTTACCGAAGTCCCATTAGCTGAAGACCAGTCAATAACAACGTGTTTAAATCGTACTGAAAACCAAAAGCTGGACAATCGTTTTAGTCTATGCCATGATGTGACGTACAACACAAAATGTAAGTTTGTTAATTGTCTAAACAATCAATGTCAATTTTATTTCAAGATTTTAAGCACGTTGGCGGTAACCTATATATATATATATATATATATATATATATATATATATATATATATATTATATATATATATATATATATATATATATATATATATATATTATAACGTATAAATAAAGATAGAAACACTGGTGTAAAACTGATTACTTGGAAACTGATTAGAAATTAAAACATTAGACTATATTTTATTAGAATCATAAATACGAGACATTAAAATTGCTCATATTAACTAAAAAATAATACAACTCATGTATATAATTAATAATTTGAGAAGACTCACATAGAATTGACAAAAGAAACATTACCTTGATCATATATCCAAAAGCCATAGAGTAAATATCGTCCATCGTATTAAATACCTCATGTCAGAAAAAACGATGAACATATAATCTAGAAAAGAAACATGAATTAATAAATATTCGAAATAAAAAGGATATTGTCCAATATTATAACGCATTTTTACTAGAAACATATGGGTTAGAATATTTAACGCTGTAATACCAATACGCTTAGCGACATACGCTAGCGACAAAATATAGATGTCAATATGTATCAGCGACAAACGTTGAAAGTAGAGTAATTTCATAGATGAAATGAATAGAAATTAATTAATGTGTTTAATCGAATATAATGAACATAAATAATTAGATTAAGGAATATTAATAAATGTTTTAAAAGAATTTATGTTGATGGCTAAACACAATTGCTAATTATAATAAGAAAATTGAACTGAACATTGATATTAAAGACTATTGTATATCGCCTAAGAAAAACTATTCGTCCCATAATAACAAGATGAACTCCAATATTGAATAAACAATTTTTAGTGAGACTAATTTTTTGTATGTAGGTAAAGATATTAGAATGTAAAGTGAAATCATAATTTTGAGTGCGTTAAAAAAGAAAACGGTGATTGGTTTATGTGACATGACAGAAGGAACTTTCAAACAACAACAAGTGTAACAAACATTTTTGAATATAGTGAGCTGAATTAAACAAAAGACTGATTGTTGATTGTTGAAAAGAGTTGAAGAAAAAGAGTCGGTAGCTTGGCTTCGTTTCTAGAAGGTTGGGTTTTGAAGTGCTCCAGAAATTTTAAGAAATTATCCTCAAAATGAGGATAAAAACATAGCAAACTATTGATAAAACATGCACATGTACTTACCCAATGATTGTAGCTGATTTTCCAGAGTGAAAATCATATTTTCACATATTTATTCAACTGTAAACTTCGGAAGCTGCTTTCCAGAGTCCCGAGAAGCAGATCCTGGTTCCTGAACACAAGGTCAGTGTATTGTTGTACAACAAGAGTTATAAAAAAACTCATTAACGTCAATCAAATGTTTTCTTTAAAATCTCATGAGTGAAATAAACTTTGAAATAATGATCGATCTGAAAAAGAATTAAAATTAGAGACTCAATATAGCTATATTATTAAATAATTCTAAATGATAAATGGCCAATCTAAAGAAATAAAATTTAATACTTACGCATTTCTCAAATAAGAAACTTAAGAAAGATACATCCAACTCTTTTATGTAACATTTAAACTCTATGTATATAAATTTCATAACTATTTCTTGTACCATATTATTTGTATTTCTGTATGTATAAATCTCCCAGCATAAATTCTTTTAACTTGTATATAATTTGAAACATGTTCTATGACACAGCATAGAAGCTCGCTGTGAAACTGAACAGACCCGACGCGTCTATCAAATGTTTACTCTAGCGCATCGTTACCTCATGTTCTTGAGCATGCGCACAGAACGCCACACATAAGAATAAAATCAATAATTTCATTTGACCCATACATGGGCGTCGCATAAAATTTTTATGAATAAAATTAAAATATTTTTTTTCAAGTAAAATGTTTCTTTATTTATTTATCAACTGAATTTATTCACAACCGTAAGAACCCAGATAACAGAAATAATCTCATACTCTATACATACATAAAATTCATTACAATAATTTCGTCCCAACGTAGTGGGCTATTCAAATATCCTATTAATTATATCATTATTATAACATAAATAATATTAAATGTTATAATATATACATATATATATATATATATATATATATATATATATATAGGGAACTTTTTTATTGGGGAATGCGGCAATGTGATAAAGAAAACTCTGTTTAGTTAATCCTAAGCTTTCGATAATTTATTATTATCATTATCAAAGAATCTACAAAATAAATATTATATAAATTTAAAATAATTTTTTAGAGTAAAAATATTTTTACTTACACTAATTGAGGTTGTTCACAATAATATAATATCTATTTATATGAAGAAACATCATTGTACAATTTAATCGTTAAAATATTTGAATTGGCATGTTATATTCAGTACATCAGTATAGGATATAATAAAATGTTTACTATACTCTTATTATATTTAAATGAAATATGAGTAAATCAATAAACAGAATTATCCTCTATAACGCCTTGATCTTCATCATTATCTTTTTTGTCGAATGATAATAAATAACTATAAATGGAATTTAGATTCTGAATATCAGTTCTTTTATTTAAACAATTATTCTCTTGAGCAATGAATGTCATTTCCAGGAAAATCCTTTTAGAGTAATTGTCTTCTTTACACAAAATTTTGAAGTTCTTATAATCAATTATAAAAACAAAAATACTTTTTTAGAAATTATTACTTATTTATTTAATAATACTTTTTTCACTTTTGATAATAAGTATTATAAACAAACTTTGGTACACCAATGGGAGCAAATATATCTCCAATTTTAGCTACATATGTTATGGATGAATTGTTAAATAGTGTTATTCCTTTACTATCTTTTCGTCTTCCTTTTATAAAAAAATATGTGGACGATATAATATTGGCATTACCTAGTACAGGCATCAATGGAATATTAGAAAAATTCAATAATTATAATCACTACATCCAGTTTACTATTGAAACAGAAGATAATGAACAATCTGTTCCATTTCTAGACACCAGACTTATAAGAAGTAATGATATAATTACAGTAGACTGGTATAGAAAACCTTGTAGCTCAGGAAGATATATAAACTATTTTTCATATCATAAATTTTCAACGAAAATTAATTTGATAAAGCAAATGAAAAATAGAGTAATCAATATTTCAGATAATACGATGCACAATAAAAATTTAGATATATTATCGAATCGATTTATAAATAATGGATATCCAAAAACATTAGTAAGAAAAATACTATTTAACAATCCTCATCCAATACAATTATCTAATGAACCAAATTTATCAACTGATAACGTAGAAAATATAACGAATACAAATTCAACCAATACCTTTTTTGCATCTTTACCATATTTTAGAGATCTTACACCTAAAACTTCCAAAATTTTAAAGGAAGTAACTAACATAAAACTTGCAAATAAAAATGTTCTGACAATTAATCGTGTTTTTAGTAAATTGAAAGAAATTGATCCTTATACTGAACGTTCTAATGTTGTATATAGACTAACATGTTCTACATGCGAATCTGTATATGTGGGTCAGATTTCTCAAAAAATTACTAAGCGCTTAGCTCTACATAAGAGTGATTCAAGACTATACCCAGAACGTTCAGCATTAGCAGAACACGTTTTCTCAACAAAACATATAATTGATTATAAGAACTTCAAAATTTTGTGTGAAGAAGACAATATAACTCTAAAAGGATTTTCCTGGAAATGACATTCATTGCTCAAGAGAATAATTGTTTAAAGAAAAGAACTGATATTCAGAATCTAAATTCAATTTATAGTTATTTATTATCATTCGACAAAAAAGATAAAAATGATGATCAAGGCGTTATAGAGGATAATTCTGTTTATTGATTTACTTATATTTCATTTAAATATAGTAAGAGTATAGTAAACATTTTATTATATACTATACTAATGTACTGAATATATATATATATATCTATATATATATACATATATATATATATATATATATATATATATATATATATATAAATATATATATACAGTGTGACCCATTTTTAATGGAAACACCCCCCTAAAATTTGAAGTTGTGAACCGATTTTAATAATTTTTTTTTTGAAATGTCAAGTACTAAAAGGTCTACCTTGGGACAAAATTTGAAATGTTTATTCCAATTTTCAGGGCATACTACGATATTTTTTATTAGTCGAAAATCGGGATTTCTTATTAGCAATTTTTTTATTGAAAAAATCACTACGCCACTGGATTCGGAGTGCCTCTAAACAGGTGTAACCAAAATTTCATGAAAAGATATCTATTAATAACAAAGTTATGGCAACTCAAAAATTCGAAAACTCTCACAGCTAATAGTCACAAAAACACCCTATATCTACAGATATAGCCATGAGAATACTTTTTTATGATTTCAACAATAAAGTGCCACCAGATGAAAAAAAATTTTTAATGAAAATAACGGGATTACATTCACACAATTCAACTAATTATGAAGCAAAAAATTTTTATAAACGTAACTATGATAATTAATCATTGAAATGTTTCGAGTCAGTGCAACAATTAATTCTAACTCATATTCTAGTAGCCTCTACTAACCCACCATCTATTTCGATTCACTTGTCGTAGCGCTTACGAATGTTTCTGATCACGTTCCTTAGTTCTTGAGGGGTAATATCTGCACATACCTGTCGAATTCTTGCACAAAGTTCATTTCTATCTCTTGAGCGGTGTTTGTAAACTTTTTCTGTGATAAGTCCCCAGAGAAAAAAGTCCAAAACTGTGAGGTCTGGAGATCTGGGGGGCCAATCTAGAAACGGACTACCACGGCCTATCCATCGGTTTGGAAAATGCTCGTTAAGCCATTGCCTCACAGCTCTGGCATAATGAACTGAACACCCATCTAACTGAACAATTAAATTTAATCGTTCATTGATTGGCAGCTCGTGAATAGCATCCCAAAACTCTGTGTTTAAAAATTCTAGCAGCCTCTGCGCATTGATGTTTTCCTCAAAAAAGAAAGGACCAATAATTCGTTCGTTCAATATCCCACACCAGACGTTGATTTTTTGGGAATACTGGCTTTTACAATTTATTACCCAGTTAGGATTATCCGCTGCCCAATAGCGACAATTCTGTGATGACACTACTCCATTTGTAGTGAAACTGGCTTCGTCGGTATATAAAATATTTTGTAGGAAATTTCTATTGTTTAAATATTCCCCTTGGGCCCATAAACAATATTCCATACGTCTTGCTTCGTCGCCTTCTTGCAGTGTGTGTAAAAATGTTGGCTTGAAAGGTTTAATATTCTTCGCCTTGAGACATCTCCGGATAGTTTCTCGTGGAATATTCAAATCTAAAGTGGCATTCCTTATACTGGCATTAGGATTATTTCCGAAATAATCTAAAATGATTTGATCATTCCTGTCATTTCTGTTTCGTCTTTGTACAGGATTACTCTTTAACATCATTTTTGATACTGCACCAGTTTCATTGAATATTTTATTCATTTTATTTACCGTACCGCAGCTAATACGAGGACGATCTGGATGTCTTTCATTAAATACTCTACAAACCTCTCTAGCACTTCTAACGTCATCTCCCGAAAGGCGAACAATTTCAATTTTCTCTCTTACGCTCAATCTTGCAGCCATGACAAAAAATAATCCGAAGAACTGTAATGTGAATATTGTTGACAATAGTACACTTAAATCTTTCACAAGTGTCAAACTGTAATATCATTTCCATGGCAACTAAGATTTAAATTGAAAATTCTATTAGGTCTTAGTTTTAGTTAATTTGCGTGAAAATTTGAATGAATGTAATTCCGTTATTCTCATTAAAAATATTTACGCTATTTGTTTTTTTTCATCTGGTGGCACTTTATTGTTGAAATCATAAAAAAAATATTCTGATGGCTATATTTATAGGGTGTTTTTGTGACTGTTAGCTGTGAGAGTTTTCGAATTTTTGAGTTGCCATAACTTTGTTATTGATAGATATCTTATCATAAAATTTTGGTTACACCTGTTTAGAGGCACTCCGAATCCAGTGGCGTAGTGATTTTTTCAATAAAAAAATTGCTAATAAAAAATCCCGATTTTCGACTAATAAAAAATATCGTAGTGTGCCCTGAAAATTGGAATAAACATTTCAAATTTTGTCCCAAGGTAGACCTTTTAGTACTTGACATTTCAAAAAAAAATTATTAAAATCGGTTTACAACTTCAAATTTTAGGGGGGTGTTTCCATTAAAAATGGGTCACACTGTATATATATATATAAATGTTTTCTATGACAACATCAACTTGTCACAAATTGTCATCAATTTGATAACATGCCAATTTAAATATTTTAACGATTAAATTGTACAATGATGTTTCTTCATATAAATAGATATTATATTATTGTGAACAACCTCAATTAGTGTAATAAAAAATAAAACAATATTTTCACTTTAAAAAAATATTTTAAATTTATATAATATTTATTTTGTAGATTCTTTGATAATGATAATAATGAATTATCGAAAGCTTAGGATTAACTAAACAGAGTTTTCTTTATCACATTGCCGCATTCTCCAATAGAAAAGTTACCCTAACTAGTTTCGGCAACGAACTACTTTCGTCTATATATATATATATATATATATATATATATATATATATATATATATACATAATATATTGTTGTTGTTAGCACTTTGATATTCACAAGCACAAACTAACCACAAAACCATTTGACATTGACAAACAATAGGAAAAGAGGAATTACATTAACCTAACTAAGAGCAAATTGAAAGCAGCACGTGTCGGGTCCTTGTCATCAATTTTAATCTGTTGTTATGTGTGTTTTATACAATCTTTGACTGTATATCATTTTACTTTTTTAATTTCTAACGAAAGTTCAAGCATCTAAGTGATAAGCGTTGATTTAGTATGTACATTACTAAAATTAAAACATCATTGGTTTTATCTCACAAGGATGTAAGTAGAACTTAAAATTTAATTCAAATAAGTATTGTTAACAGTTGCTTCATTCACTTGTAGCGTCCCTGAAGATGAATATAATAAATAATATTCGAAAGCTTGAATAATCCTACAGAGTTTTCTTACCCTTTTGCTGCTGTTTTATATATATATATATATATATATATATATATATATATATATATAGATAGATATTTATATATTTACATATATATATATATATATATATATATATATACAGATATATACTCGTATAATTTTTTTGAAGTATTTTTCTTGGGAAAGGTTCAGATTAAAACTCTTGTAAGTTAACTTGACGTTTCGCCTTAAATATAAGGCTTTTTCAAAAGTTTTTATTATAAATTCAAAATATAAAATACATAATTTGTAAAATAGTGACAATACTAAATTGACATTAGAGGTGACAAATAGAATAAACGTGGTTATGAATTTTCAAAGGAGTACGTACCTTGACAACTATCTTTAATGCAATGTGTCTTACTTTATTTCTAATATTTTAATTTAGAGAGTGTTTGAAAATGTTAATGGATAAATAATAATTATATTATTGGTTTATTTTATTTTTTATAGTTATGAGGATATATGTAAAATATTATGATAAATTTTGCTTAATTTTTCTATGTCTTTCTTATCATTCAGTGCTTCAGGTTCATTTTTTATTGCAATCATTTCTTTAATTTTGAGTTTACTGATGTTTTGGTCTTTGTAAATAATTTTTGTGTTTTGAAAATCAAATTCATGTTTCTCATTTGTTTCATGTTTATGAAGTGCAGTTGAAGCATTTTTTGTGTATTTATGACCATTTAATCGATTGTCTAAGTATTGGGTGGTCATTCCGACATATTTTTTTGGACAATTAAGACAAGAAATAGAGTATATTAAATTAGATCGTTTTTTAATTGGGTTTCTGCTTTTTAAAGGTATGAAGGCAGTTGATGTACGGTAGTGAGACTTATGACATACTTGAATATTTAGTTTTTTAAGTATATATTTTAATTTTTCTGATAATTAATTTGTATAAGGTAATGCTACATATTTTTGTGGGGTATTTATCTTGGTTTTAAATTTCGAGGCATTGTAATATTTTAATGTTCGTTGTTTTTGAATGTTTCTTATAAACTTTTGAGGATAACCATTTTCTATGAGTATTTCTTCTATTTTCTTTAAAATTTCTGGACGATAATCAGAAGAAGTTAGTTTTATGGCTCGATCTATTAATCCAATGACTACGCTTCTCCTTTGATTTTTAGAGTGATATGAATTAAAATTTAAACATCTACCTGATCATGTATGTTTGTTGTAAAGTTTCGTTTTGAGATTGTTATTATTATTGTTTCTAATTAGTGTTAAATCTAAAAAAATAATGCAACCATTTATCTCTATTTCATGTGTGAACTGAAGTTTGGAATTAAAGTTATTGAATTCATGTAATATTTTGGGTATTTGATTTTCTGGTATAGCTAATATACAGTCATCTACGTAACGTTTAAAGAAAATTAAATTTGTAGAAGTATTTTGTAAAACACGTTCTTCTAAAAATTCCATAACTAATTGTGCTATACATGAGGAAATTGGTGAGCCCATTGCACAACCATCAATTTGCTGGTAAAAATTGTCTTTATATTGAAAATAGTTGTTATTTAATATCATTTTTATTCCATTAATAAATTCTTCACAAGAAAGAGACGTATGTGATCTTAGAAGATTCCATTTTTCTTTAATTACTTCTAAAGCAAATTCTACAGGTATATTTGTGTATAACGATATAACATCTAATGATACTAATTAATAATTGTTTGGTATTTTTATATTGTCAATTAATTGTTTAAAACTAAAAGAATCTTTGATGTAATATTCATTTTTACCAGTGATATTAGAAATACAGTTGGCTAGATATTTAGATAATTTATAAAAAGGAGATTGTATGCATGAGACAATAGGTCTTAGAGGCATGTTAGGTTTGTGTGTTTTTGGTAGTCCGTATATTTTAGGCGCTGTTGCATTGTGTATAGTTAAACTTTTATATTCTGTGTTAGTGATGAAATTGTTTGATTAAAGTTTTTGTATAAATGAGTTGTTTTTATTTTGATTCGTTTTGGTTAAATCATATTTAATTGTTTTGTATAATTTTTTATCTTTAAGAAGTTCTATCATTTTATTATCATATTCTGCGGTATTCATTACAACAGTTTTGTTACTTTTATCTGGTTTCAAAATTGTTATTTGGGGATTATTACGGACAAACTTTTTTGTCTTTTGCCAAAGTTTATTTGAGTATTTGTCTTTTTTGTTTTGATGATTCTTATGTTTGAGTTTTTCTTTAAAATTTGTTATAGCATTAACTACGTCAGCACGTATACCGTCTTTTATGTCTTCGGGTTTATCATTTATAGCTACTTCAATTCGAGAAATGAATTCTTCAATTGATAAGTCTTTTCAATTTAATATTGGTAGTGAGAAGTTTGGTCCTAGTGATAACATTTCACTTATATCCTCAGGAATTTGTGTGTCTGAAAAATCATCTAACCATTTTGAATTTCCTATATGTTCATTGGTAGTAGGTATATTATTTAATAATCTATTAAATTTTGCAATATTTTCTTCTTTTATCTTTAGAAATAATTTTTCATTTTTAATTTTTTCACATTCTAAAAATCTTGTTATAATATGATTGGGTAGTTGATGTTTCGTCGATCTAATATTATTATGTAAATCAAAATTTAGTTTATTTATTATTTTAGTTGTATCAGTGATTAGTAAGTTAAGTATTTTTTGTTTAGTTTCATTCATAATGTTATTAAATTTATTGTTAAGGTACGTACCTGAGAACTTCATATGATACATATTAAAATTTAAAAAGGTTGGTGAAACATTCATGTTTTTACATCGTAATAAAAATATTCTTCTATTTTTTTGCTTCGTTAGTTTTTCATAAATTTTAGATATCAGTCTCAATGAATCGGCGATTGGTTTTCCATAAGATTGTTATATACTATTAAAAAATGTCATCCTCCATTTTTATGCAATTTTTTTCACCCTTGCAGTTTATATATTGGAGGAATGTTCTTGAACCATTATTATATTATTTTTTTGAAGTATTTTTCTTGGGAAAGGTTCAGATTAAAACTCTTGTAAGTTAACTTGACGTTTCGCCTTAAATATAAGGCTTTTCCAAAAGTTTTTATCATAAATTCAAAATATAAAATACATAATTTGTAAAACAGTGACAATACTAAATTGACATTAAAGGTGACAAATAGAATAAACGTGGTTATGAATTTTCAAAGGAGTACGTACCTTGACAACTATCTTTAATGCAATGTGCCTTACTTTAATTCTAATATTTCAATTTAGAGAGTGTTTGAAAATGTTTTGAGTTTACTGATGTTTTGGTCTTTGTAAATAATTTTTGTGTTTCGAAAATCAAATTCATGTTTCTCATTTGTTTCATGTTTATGAAGTGCAGTTGAAGCATTTTTTGTGTATTTATGACCATTTAATCGATTGTCTAAGTATTGGGTGGTCATTCCGACATATTTTTTTGGACAATTAAGACAAGAAATAGAGTATATTAAATTAGATTGTTTTTTAATTGGGTTTCGGCTTTTTAAAGGTGTGAAGGCAGTTGATGTACGGTAGTGTGACTTATGACATACTTGAATATTTTGTTTTTTAAGTATATATTCTAATTTTTCTGTTAATTCATTTGTATAAGGTAATGCTACATATTTTTGTGGGGTATTTATCTTGGTTTTAAATTTCGAGGCATTGTAATATTTTAATGTTCGTTGTTTTTGAATGTTTCTTATAAACTTTTGAGGATAACCATTTACTATGAGTATTTCTTCTATTTTCTTTAAAATTTCTGGACGATAATCAGAAGAAGTTAGTTTTATGGCTCGTAGATGACTGTATATTAGCTATACCAGAAAATCAAATACCCAAAATATTACATGAATTCAATAACTTTAATTCCAAACTTCAGTTCACACATGAAATAGAGATAAATGGTTGCATTAATTTTTTAGGTTCAACACTAATTAGGAACAATAATAATAACAATATCAAAACAAAACTTTACAACAAACATACATGGTCAGGTAGATATTTAAATTTTAATTCATATCACTCTAAAAATCAAAGGAGAAGCGTTGTCATTGGATTAATAGATCGAGCCATAAAACTAACTTCTTCTGATTATCGTCCAGAAATTTTAAAGAAAATAGAAGAAATACTCATAGAAAATGGTTATCCTCAAAAGTTTATAAGAAACATTCAAAAACAACGAACATTAAAATATTACAATGCCTCGAAATTTAAAACCAAGATAAATACCCCACAAAAATATGTAGCATTACCTTATACAAATTAATTATCAGAAAAATTAAAATATATACTTAAAAAACTAAATATTCAAGTATGTCATAAGTCTCACTACCGTACATCAACTGCCTTCATACCTTTAAAAAGCAGAAACCCAATTAAAAAACGATCTAATTTAATATACTCTATTTCTTGTCTTAATTGTCCAAAAAAATATGTCGGAATGACCACCCAATACTTAGACAATCGATTAAATGGTCATAAATACACAAAAAATGCTTCAACTGCACTTCATAAACATGAAACAAATGAGAAACATGAATTTGATTTTCAAAACACAAAAATTATTTACAAACACCAAAACATCAGTAAACTCAAAATTAAAGAAATGATTGCAATAAAAAATGAACCTGAAGCACTGAATGATAAGAAAGACATAGAAAAATTAAGCAAAATTTATCATAACCTTTTACATATATCCTCATAACTATAAAAAATAAAATAAACCAATAATATAATTATTATTTATCCAATATAATTATTATTTATCCATTAACATTTTCAAACACTCTCTAAATTGAAATATTAGAAATAAAGTAAGACACATTGCATTAAAGGTAGTTGTCAAGGTACGTACTCCTTTGAAAATTCATAACCACGTTTATTCTATTTGTCACCTTTAATGTCAATTTAGTATTGTCACTGTTTTACAAATTATGTATTTTATATTTTGAATTTATAATAAAAACTTTTGAAAAAGCCTTATATTTAAGGCGAAACGTCAAGTTAACTTACAAGAGTTTTAATCTGAACCTTTCCCAAGAAAAATACTTCAAAAAAATAATATAATATTGGTTCAAGAACATTCCTCCAATATATATGTATATATATATATATATATATATATATATATATATATATATATATATATATATATAGATATGTATATGTATATATACAAGAAGTTAGTCTCGACTGACTAAGTTCAGACGAAAACTCCTAAATAGCTTTCGAAACAATTCGTTTCTTTTTCAAGGCAACTGAAATAATATACAAATTAATTCACAACTAATATATATATATATATATATATATATATATATAACAACAAAGTGATTCATGGGCAGTTAACGCAAAATAAGGGCTACTGAAATAGAGTGGTAACCGTGGACATGCATGTTTCTGGCTCATTTTACCTCTTCAGCACGGCATAACCAAATAAGGATTTGAAATTTGGGAGCAAAGATGTTAATCGAAACATGGGAAAACACAAAATAACGGATTTCAGCAGGGAAACCAAACGCTCATTTGTGTCTTCAATTGGAAGATCCCGAGTTTTCAGGACAACAACCAACATCGACACGGAGGCGCATATAGCCCCCCCCGCCATGAACGTTGCGACCCATAGTAAATAACAAAGAAGATGTAGGAATATCGCGTGATATGTTAACAACAACAACAAAGTGATTCATGGGCAATTCAAACGCTCATTTGTGTCTTCAATTTATTACGATTTTTAATTCTTTGTAAACGATTGAGCCTTTCCTTTGTTGTTAAATTTGTACTTTTATACGCCATATTCTGGTTTGGAACCCAGTCTACATTTTCTCGATAAGATAATTTGCTAGGTTTTCCTACAATGGTTATCAAAATTAGTGAAAAGAAGAAGCAGAAAAACAAACAATTCTACCTCCAACAAAGTGTTTGGAATAAACATATCCATATTTTTTTTTCAGTCAGGTCACTTCTTCTGAGTGATTCTATCCATTTTTCTCTCCTCTCTTGAGCCAAGAGATCAACCCTACCATTGTTGTCATAAATGAAAGGAAATTTATGATAGGATATTTTTCCCTGGAGTTATTACTACCACAATTAACTACCGAACAAAATCTAGGCATAATTAAAATACTATTATTGTTTAAAAAACGTAATTTCCTGTCTTATTGATTGAATACACTAAAAACCACATATACCACAATGAAACTAACCACAAATGTTTTACCCTAGGGCGTCTGTCATTACTGTCAAGTGTCAGATCGTGCACTTGCCCTATATGAATATTTTCAAATAATTGGTGTAATTGTATCGAAAACGGTGTAAGGATTCTCCCTTATCCCATCTTTAAACATGATCAATACGTCCTGTCACTGTATATATGTCACGTTCTGGGTTTCCAAAATCTACTATTATTTTATCTCTTAGTCTTCGAGTTCCTCGAAATCATTAAAAATGTCCATTTAAAAATTATTAAACTGACAGTTTAAATTTAAACTAGGCTAGAATCGGCAGTACTGGAAACAATTAATTAAAGAGAGAAAAAAATCAATTCGTAGTTAGTCGGCTTCAGTCGCTTGTTATTCACAATCCCAACAAGTTTATTACTTATAGCTCCTAATAACTGAACTGTAGAATAATGCTAGAGATTCTGCGAACATAAATTATCCATTAACACATTGCGCGCCATGTCTTTCATTTATGAAATACAACTACATTTCCGCAGGGGCCACGTCGCTCATATTTGAAAGACATACATATCTCTCTATCTGACAGTGTCGTTCATAAATGAAATACACTGCCGTATATTTTTAATGGGGAATCACTACCGTGGCCCCTGGGGATCGTACTGTGAAACTTGGTTTGAGGAAAATCAGAAAGATAAAGAATCAGTAGTACAAAGTATAAAAACTATTTATTTTTTGAAATAGTTACCTAGCAAACCATTAGATATACAAAGTATTGTAGTAAAATATCCATATCACTTATTTTTTATTATTCATAACTTACAAAATAGTCAAAAAATGCTACAGTAGCAATAAAATAAAAATCATCCTATTTTATTAAACTCATAATACAAAAAGCAATCGTTTTTGAAGAAGAACTGGTAAAACAAAGTCAGGAAATAATTCTCTATGCTACATTAGATTAGAAAATGATAAAAATCAATGTTTTTCATTGAAACATAAACGACACATTTGTGGTTGTCCGGTACACTGCGCGCAATAATCGTAGGTCATTTTTGCCCGATCTTTTGCCACTTTACGAACATGTTCTTTCTGTAATTTTGAGTAGCACACACAACACTTTCGGCGAATTTTCTTTCCGTTTTCACCAATTCGTGGAGCCAAATGGTGATAAGTGGATACCTTTGGCGTTTCAGGAAGCTGCTTCTCGATGCCAAGTAGATCTGCTGCCAAAATATCACGAAATGCACGGATTTGAATTTTCTTTTTAGTTGCCCGTTTGTATAGCACACAAGCATTTACTACTGCTACCCCTAGAAGCAATTCCATCCCTAGTTTTTTGTACCACTTCACACCCTTCCGTAGAGTGGTTGCGTATGAGGCAATCTGGTCAGACAAATCGATGCCAGCTTTTCCTTTGTTGTAAGCCAAATTTCCCATTGGTTTCTCTGTTGCTCTTCGAGCTGTTTTGCGAGATTTCTTTCTTCCTGTTGTCGCCATTGGCCCTTCTCTGTTATTGGAAGCATGTGGTAGACTTTGGGAGTTGTCAGATTCCTGGCTCTCTCTACTAGTCGAAGCTTGAACGTTGATGGTACTGGAGGTACTAGCTATAGGTGGGTCATTTTCAGCAATTCTATTGCGTACTGGGACAAGAGTTGGAGCATGTCTTGTAGATAGCAATCTGACTTCTCGCGTATCCTTCCACTTCAAAATTACAATTCCGTTTTCATCTTCACGCGACACTACTTCTCCTCTTTTTAATTTTGCTTGCATAACTTCTTTTGGAATATTTTTCCTGTTGGCTCTCAGGGTTCCGACAACATGTGTTTCCTTCCCGAGCATTGCTTTAGCCAAATCATAGCTTGTGTAGAAGTTATCTACGTATAGTGTCCTTCCTTGATTTAGAAGTTTCTCGCATAACCTCAACAAACTTTTTCTGCTAATCCGACTTCTCGTTGTCCAGTCGCTGACTTTCCCGCATATATTTCAAGTGCCCATGTGTAACCATCGGTTGAACAAAGTTTGGAAAGCTTAATGCCATATTTGTGAGCCTTGTTTGGAATATATTGCCTAAATATTAGACGGCCTCTCCATGGTACCAAAGTTTCATCTATTACGATGTCTTCGTCAGGATAGAATAGCGATTGAAATTTATTTTGCAGGATGTCAATCAGAGGACTGATTTTTCCTAGACGTTGACCTTCTTGAATTGTCGCGTTGTCATTGAAATGCAGAACACTTAGTAGTAATTGATATCTGTTACGGGACATAGTTGCTTTAGGAATATCTAGACGATAAATTCCCTTGGTCGCCCAATAATCAGGTAATGCGCTTAGTCGAACCAACCCCATCCACAGTGTCAATCCCAAGAACTTCTTCATTTCTTCTGGATTGGTAGGTTTCCATTTGTTTATGCGGGAATATTTCTTTGGTCTCGTTGATGTTATAGTTCGCGCCGCAAATCTGTTGGTTTCGGTAACAAGAAGGTTTATGAATTCATCATCAACAAGAAGAAAAAATGCCTCGAGTGGGGTCATTGTGGCCGATAGTTCTCGTTGCACACCACTAAGACCATGGAACTGGAAGGTCTTGTGGCGTTCTACATATTCGCTCCAATTAGGTAAATCTGGCAATTCGCAATCTTCCTCCATTTGGTCATCATTTTCATTCAGAGCTTCTTCCATGGCCAGATCTTGAAGGACACCTTAAATTTCCGGGGCTTCTTCGTCATCATCTTCATCAGATGACTCGAATCGATTTGTTGGAGCAGAGGTGTCAAGAGCGAAATCCGGATCGTTCAAAGAGTCATCGGAATCAAAGTCAAGCTCACCATCACTCTCGGTATCTAAATCGATTTCAGCTGCAATCTCCTCCAATTCCGACTGCGTGCAGCTTCGAGGACGTTTAGGCATGGTGTATAAGTCAGTTAGATCAATGTATTACATCCGAATCTGTAACAAAAAAAGGAATCATTGGAAAAAATTCGTCGCTCATATTTGAAAGACGTGGCCAGACGTGCTTTTTTTCCTGCGAGGCCGCGTCTTTCATATATGAGAGACACTCATAAGTGGGAAAAAAACAAATACAAATCAGAAAAAAAAAACGAGAAAAAACTTCATTCCGGCACAAAATACAATCGAAAAACTCAATACAGAAGTTTGGCCCATGGGGCTAATCTCCCGATACAGTGTGGCACGCAATGTGTTAATGGAAAGACGAATCTAGGGTTTATTTGATAAATATATATTATTTATAACTTTATTTAGACTTACGCTAATAATGCATTTACCTTTGTAGCGAGGTATTTATCATCAGGCGCTTTGTTTATAAAACGGTTAACTCCATCAGCAGTTAATGTTTTTGATTTTTTCGCTTGATATCCCTCAGATTGTCTTTTTAAAAATGCTCGTAACCTGGCATATTTTGACAAATCCTCTCTATGTATGTTAATAGTGGTTCTTAGCATTGAGTATATTTTCCAGTGAGTAGATGGTTTATTTGACTTTGCTAATTCTGCAAAGTATAAAAGAAATACATTCTCTGAAAATGATTTTTTATCTATCCCATTGGATAAACAGGTCATATCGTTGAAGATAAATATGTTTAAATTTTTCAGGCAACAGATTGGCTGTTGTCGCCTCTGCTAACTCCTCAATTTCTGGAGGAGTTGGGGCAAAACTACCACTGCTGTCAGTATCAGACACTAAAAAGGAATGAAGCCATGTAATAGATATTATTTAAATAAAATTATATAAATTTACTTACTTTTCATGAAGTAACTCGAATTTAAATTTTAAATTTTAAAAATTAGACAATTTTGACAGTTGACAATTGTTGCTAATAGATAGTGTGTTTTATTCTTTTTATTAAAAAGTGGCATGAAGTATACTTATTCTGCACTTCTGGCTCTAACAATTAATATTCAACGACCATATGAGTCATTTTACGTTGAGTTTAGAGAATTTTTTATGCATTTTGGTATTTCTGAGCTACTTCTACTCTGCACAGTGCAGCAGGTGTACAAAACGGTTATTTTATCTTTCTGTCAAATGAACCGTGATATTTAGAGGTCGCCACAAATATTCATTCCATAACAAGGTCGAGAATGAATATTCCTGTACTAGTGCTAGAATGAAGCTATCCCATTATCAAAAACTACGTCGGAAAATAGAAATTCTACAATAGTCGTAGAAAAAAAATTAAAATGTTCAAATTTCTTTGTGGCTGTAGAAAAAAAATCTCATCCCGTACTCGCAATTTCATACTCGTGTGATTCACAGTCGTATGGAATTAGCATCATTCCTCACTTGTATCGGAATACTCTATTATAAGCCAGAGTTTTTTCATTCTTCGGATTCACATCATAGGATACAAAGGATTCGTATCCACTGAAATATTGTAGCGCTATCACAATATTACCTGTTATTATTATTGAATGAGGTTTGAAAGTTTAATTTTAAATGAATAATTATAATAAATTCAAATATTTATATTGTTTGAGACGTTAATATCATTGCGCTATACAAATCATGGTTATCCGTTAATATTTTTACAAACGCAATGATTAATTGCTAACTATTTTACATGATTACGTGACTATGAACTTGAACGTTTGAAGTGAATGCCCTAAGAAATTTCAATTATTTTATTATGAGACTCGCCATGAATATTGGGCACTGGGTGAAGGATAGGTTGATGACTGTATATAGTACGAACCGTGATCGTACATAACGTGTTGGTGTTCTTTTCAGGTGTAAGCAATGAGTACCGCTATTCGAAGTTCCTTCATCCGTTCGAGGCCGAGAGACAGCTAACAGTAGTTTGTTTGGTGTTGTTACAGTGTAAGCCGTTTGGCATATTTGATATAAAACAGTGAAATCAGTAAGTATATTCACGTTTTTTTTAGAAATCTATATATCAGACAACGAAGCTATATTTTAAATTATATATTTAACTAAAAATTTCTATTGGTTTTAACAATGGCATATACTATTTACCAAACACAAACACTTTCCTGGTTAGTATTTAGACCATTTTCTTGATCTTTTATCAAACGAAAACTGTTACCAAAACTGCTGATACATTTTACCCATACCCAAAATCACAATGTTAGAATTAATATTTGATCAAATAACGGTAAATGATTTCATTTGTTTGTATTTAGTTGAGATTACGGATGCGAAGGTTGATTGAAAATGTATTTTCATCGTCTATTACATGAAATGTTTAGTTATAGTCAACCTCTGATTGCGTGTTTTATACGGGGTATTCCAGACTGATGCGTTCGAAAGTATCTAGATATCAAAATGAGAATGGAGGGAGTCGTTCAGATGATATGATTCAAATTTTGCCGAAAATTACATAACATACAGTCGAATAATTTATTCATCAATAAATACTAGGTTTATCTATACATACATTGGCGGTCACGAGTTTGCAGAAGGTTAGTTCAAGTAAATTTGATAATTATACGCTCTATACATTGTGTTTTTTTCCTCCCCATCATATTTCTTCCATCATTACCATCCATTACATGTTTGTAATGAAGCAATTCATAACTATTTTGACTTCAGTATCAAAGCACATTTTTCTAATCACAATTTGATCAGTGAAATGTGTATGTACTTTTTTTTTTTTTTTTTTTTTTTAATTCCATTTTTATTGTCGCATCAACCATGTCGGTTATTAGCGACAAAGATTATTTTACAAGGTTTTGATTACATTAATTTCAGTAAGATATCGAACTAATACATTTATGTCACAGTTTTGTCCTAATACCGATTTCAACGTGTTTGGTATATTGTTTTTCACTCGGGCGTCCTCATATCTGGGACACTCAATCAGAATATGTTTTACTGTTATCTGCTTGGAACATGTAGTACACTGAGGCATTTCTGTCCTGGCAAGTAAATGTTGATGCGTCAGTTTAGTGTGCCCTATCCTTAGTCTTGTCAGTAGTACTTGGTTGCGCCGCCTGTTTGGTATTGTATTCCAGGGTTTCACACTGGGTTTCACCTCGCGTAATTTTGCTTTCGAATCAAGCCACTGATTTTGCCACGCACTTATCGCTTTTTCTTTCACGGTATGCTTCAAATCACTGATGGTCGTCGCGTTTACAACTACCGCACTATCACTTTCTGCTGCTTGTTTTGCCAGTTGGTCTGCTTCTTCATTACCCTGGATTCCTATGTGGGAGGGGATCCACATAAATTTTACATTTATTTGGGATTTTTGTAGTTGGAAGAGTTCCTTCTTTATTTCCATAGCAATGGGATGACTACTATAAACTTGCTGGATGGATTTTAATGAACTGAGGGAATCTGTGATTATGAGGATGTTGGAAGAATTCGCATTTCGGGACAGTTTAAGGGCTTGTAGCAATGCATATATTTCTCCAGTGAAGACTGTACTGCAGGTAGGTAATTTAAAAGATAAGTTCTGATTTGCCGTAACAACCGCGACTCCGACGCCAACTGTAGTTTTCGAGGCATCCGTATATATTTTGAAATGGTCATTATATTCAATGAGTTTTGTTTGGAAGATGTTTTTTATCAGCAAACTGGGTAGTTCATATTTTTTAAAAGATGTAAGAGTGGTGTCAATTATTGGTTTGGAATTTTGCCAAGGAGGATATGTTTCTTCAAACTTGAATATAGGAACATGTTTGATTTGAAGATCTGCTTTGTATTGTCTAAATCGATTACAGAAAGTTGGACTTGGTTGTTGTTGTGCGAAATTGTCAATTTCATCTGTATGAATTTTTGGGTACATTGGATGCTCAGTGTTATCTAATATAGAGGTAGCATATGACAATGTCAATATCTTTCTTCTCGTAGATAAAGATGGTTCCCCTAATTCTGAATAAAGGCTTTCCACCGGTGATGTACGATATGCACCAGATATTATTCGTAAGGCATTATTGTGAACTGTATCAAGTTTCTTTAAAATATAGCTTTTGGTGGATGCATAGACAATAGATCCATAATCGAGTTTGGAACGTACAAGATTTTTATATATAATATGTAGTGTTTTTTGATCTGATCCCCAGTTACGGTTAGAAAGTATTCTTAGAAGATTAATAACTTTCTGACAAGAAAATATCAACTTTTTTATATGATCATTCCAGCTCAGTTGCTGGTCAAATATCATACCTAAAAATGTCGTGGAAGTTACATATTGCAGTTTTTCTTCATATAGTGTAAGCGGGGGTGTCTTTTCACAATGTTTTTTCGAAAATAATAAACATTTGGTTTTGGATGCAGAGAAGTTGAAGCCCGACTGTTTTGACCATTGCTGCAGTTTATTAAGTTGTCTCTGTAGTATATGTTGCATTGTATCGATGTTTTTACTTTTCATGTATACCACTAAGTCATCGGCATATAGCCTTATTTTAATTGGTTTAAGTACATTTTCAGTAATGTTATTAATAGCGATTAGAAACAATGTGGGACTAATAACAGAGCCTTGGGGAGTACCATTTTCTTGACATTGTTTGGTCGACAGATTACCATTTACTCTTACTCTAAAAGTCCTATAGCTTAGAAAATTTTTAATGAATGCCAACATATGTCCATCTATATTCCATTGCTTTAACAATTTCAGTATATTTATTCTACATGCAGTATCGAATGCTTTGTTGATATCAATAAATATGGCTAAGCATTTCTGTTTATTTGCGAAGGCTTCGTGTATGTCACTCTCTAGATCAATAATATTGTCAATAGTACTTCTCTTCTTCCTAAATCCACTTTGTTCTGGTTTAATTAGTTTGCGACTTTCAAGTTCCCACCTAAGACGATTATTAATAATTTTTTCTAAGAGCTTACACATCGTGCTAGTCAGTGCAATAGGTCTGTATGATTCTATACTTGTTGCTTTCTTAGCAGTTTTTAGAATTGGTATGATTGTTGCTTCAGTCCACTGAATTGGAAAAGTTTGTTGTATCCAAATGGTGTTGTAAATATTTAAGAGTACTTCTCTGCCGCTCTCCGATAGATATAGAAGGAATGAAATCGGTATATTATCAGGACCTGGACTCGAGTTTTTAAAGTCTTTTATCGCTTCATCTAGTTCTGATAGTGTGAGTGGTTGGTTGAGGTGCGATGTAATGTTTTCATTATTGATTGGGATTTCTTCGATTGATACTCTATTTTTTAGAAAATCTTCCTTTAATTTGGCATCGCTCGAGTTCTCTTGGAATGCTTCCGCCAATGCTTCAGCTATATCTTTTGATTTTGTTATTAAGATTTCGTCTTGTTTTATACCAGTGATTTTATTGTATGATTTATTGCCGGATATGGTATTCACTTTTTTCCATACAGATGTTAAGCTAGTAGAGCTGCTTATATTTTGCACATATTTCATCCATGAATCTTTTTTACTTTCTCTAAAAATATACCTAGTTTTGGCCCTTAGTGCTTTGAATCGTAATTGATTATCAATCGTGTTATGCTTTTTATAGATATGAAATGCATGTTTACTTTCTTTAAGTGCCTCTTCACATTCTTTATTCCACCATGGTACAGCTGTACGGTGTGTTACGTTTTTAGTTAGCCCTATTGTTATGTCTGCAGCTGTTATCAATATTTCATTGAAATTGTTTATTGTTTCATTTATGTCCTCACTTATTGAAAATTTTGATAAAGATGCGTCAGTTAAAATGGTATATTGTTCCCAGTCTGCTTCATGTAGCTTCCACTTTTGTATAGGCGTTGAATCGTCAGCACTTCTACGTTTATCTACTACAAGGATTGGGAAATGATCACTGTCATATGAAAAAGGTAAGACTTCCCATGTTAGGTGTTGATGCAATGAAGGATTACACAAAGTTAAATCTATAGCCGAAGAAGTTCCATTATAGGTATTAAATCTAGTTTTACTTCCATCATTAAGAATGTTTAAGTTTAAGTCTGTCATAACCTCTTCAATTATGTTTCCTCGAGTATCTTGTTTCTCACACCCCCACATGAAGTTGTGTCCGTTGAAGTCGCCCATGATAATTTTAGGATTAGGAACCTGGGAGATTAGATCAGTTAGCTCCATTTTACTTAGGTTTCGGTCAGATGGAATATATATGTTACATATATTTATTTTTGTAGGAAAATAAACGCATACAGCTATTGCTTCAATATTGCTATCTAAATCAATTTGACTTGAATGAAGGTTTTTATTTACATATGTTGCAACTCCCCCCCAACTTTTTATACCAATTCTGTTCTTGTAATATACATTAAAATTTTTTAGTTTGTGTGTATTCTGATTATTAAAGTGTGTTTCTTGTAAGCAGATAACGTTCGGGTCGTATTTAGATATAATAGTTTTTAACATTTCCAGATGGAGGTAATATCCATTTAGATTCCACTGTAGAATACTCATTGTTTTATTTTAAATTAATTGAAGTAGAATTTATGTCGTTGCTGTCTGATGAGTCACTGATTGGCTCTTGTTCTATGGGTCCTTCAGCAATATATCTTTCAAGTCTCTTCCTAATTTTTGTAAAGCGCGTCTTCGTTGCTTTGCTCTGTAGTGATGGGTAAATTTTTTTAATAGTATCTACTAAGTCTTCAAATTCCGACGTGTAGGTTCTAATCACGCTTATTGGATCTGGGTTTCCTTTTATATTTGACAGTAAGTCGGTCAATTGTTCGAAGGTAAGAGCATAGTTTTTAGGATCTTTTTCCATTAGCTGTTTTACAGGTTGCATTTGTTCGGATGTAAATTCATCACTTTTATATTTTTTCAGTGTATCAGGTATTTTGAATGCCGAGTCTGATTCTGCTATGGGACTAGTAGTTTCGGATAAAGGTCGTTTATTACAGTTTTCTGTATAATCCATTCGTTTTTCTAAGTCATCTTCAGTTGATCTTATGGGGTTTTTTAACAAAGATAGGGAGATGTTAGCAGTTTCACTTGTGGATTCTGTTGGGTTTACTTGGGATGGGTTTACTTGTGGATTTTTCTCTCCATCAAATATATTTTGGGAATTATTGATTTCCGGAAGATTTTGTAACGAAGTGTTTTGTTCAGCGTTTGGGCATTTTGATGCAATGTGACCAGTTTGTTTACATTTGTGACAATTCTGATTATCAAATGTGAGGAAGATCCGATAGGAAGTGTTGTCATCTTGGATGATAATACTATCTGGAATATTTAAGTTGTTGGAGGGGGTTACATATACTTGGCGTCGGAAACTGAGGATGTGGTTGTATTCTGGTTTTGTCGTTCCAACTCTTAGGGGCATTATTGGGGATATGTTGTTTATGCCTAGACTCCGCAATTCTGATAGTAGTACATCATTAGGAATAGAGGGACAGACATTTGATAGTATCAGCCGTTCAGAAGGTGTTTGTAATCTACGGGTTTTAATAGAATTTCCATTGATAGAGAATTCTCCTCCCTGTTCACTGAAGAATACGTCTACTGCTTGTTTGGATGATAGATATATGCATATTCTGTTGTTTGACATTCGAGAGGCGTAAAGGATATTTCGAGGGCCTACAATGTCTCCGATTTGATATAAATAATCTTCAAGCTTAGGACCATTTAATGAGGTAAAAATAATAGCTTGATCTTTGGAAGGGAGTGTAGGTTGAGAAGGTTTTGATAAGGCAGTTGAATAAGACATTGTGGTAGCTTGAGATTGGTTCATTTTTCTATTGAGTAAGTGTTCTGAATGCGGTCCTGTCTTTCGAGGTAAGGTGCGTAAGGAACTGGTTCCCTTATCGCTCGCCTCGTTTGTGATTTATATGTTTTGATTTGTTTTCAGACGATATTTTATCAGTTGATTATTATTTACTGGTAAACTTTTTACTTACAGTTGTTTGCGTGAAGCACTTTGTATTAATGTAAATGATGTAATTCACAGTCTTGAAATTATTATTCACTTTTTCCACTAAATTTGTTATTTATTCGGGACCGATCACACAAAGGTGTTTAAACCATAGTTGCCAGGTCCGAACTCTGTGTATGTACTTAAAGTTGAAATATATACTGTTAGTCGTAGCAGCTGAAGGAAGAATGTATTGAAATTCGCGTAGAAATAAATAATTGAATATGTAAAATAGTTAGTGTATCGGGTTTTCTTGCTGTTTCATATTTACAGAAAATCAGCTATACTGATATTTATCGTTTACTAGTATTGACCGTATATATTTATCGTATATTTAACGTTTTCAGTAAACTAGTCGTGCTTATACTTCACACTAGCTAATATTCCATTGAAAAACCTTTTCGGAGATTTTGCAACAGTTAACAACGTAGGCCTTTTTTACTTGAACCTACGAATAGCTTTATTTAAGATATATTTACAAGACAGATGAAAGGAATAGACACCTAGAGAAAGTAGTTAGTTTTTTTTATGGATGCAACATTGGAATTGTATTTGTATTGTACAGTTTGTGCCCTTCCGTTTGTTTAAATTTATTCTTTTTTTTATATTTCTCGAAAATTGATTGCTTCCGTTGTTTTTCGTTAACACTTATAGTTCATAGCAGTAGTGTTTTTTGATATTTGGCAAAAAGCAGTACGCTTCTAAAAAATGGCATATCAACTGCATAGGTACTAGGTACTATAAATTGCAAGATTACCCAATATTGATTTTGTAGTTAACCTTAAGTTTTGTGAGGAAAATTGAGTTATTACATCGCCGAAAACAAATATAACACTTAATATGGAACTCGTAATTAGAATTTACAAAACCATATTGAGAGTGAATTTATTGATAGGAATCTGACTTTTCAAAGTTTGGATAAATTAATTAATTATGGATTAGTATTATGAAGTTTTCATTGGAGACAAATCGATTCAACTGAAATTTCAGATGGAATCGGAGAAAAATCGATTGAACTGTTATTTCAGACAAAATCTCTCATACTATATATTGTTGAAGAATGGGAGTAGCCACTTTTTCATTGTCATTCAATATTTTCCACGTTGCTTCCATATGAAATATAAGAATACCTTCTCCTATGACTCACCCTGAATTTATTCCATGTTTTATACAAGAAAACCTTCTTTTTTGCGGTATATATGTTCCGTAAATATGCCGCGAATATAGAAACCGTGAATATGGAATGGTATTGGGGATACGTTCCAAAGTGCCAGAACAAAAGTTAAAAAAATAGTATAATTAGCTATTATTTACCGAGATATAATGTGCGATATTAATAAATAATAGCCTTCTCAGGAGAGGTGTATATATATATATATATATATGTATATATATATATATATATATATATATATATATATATATATATATATATATATATATATATATAGGTGGGAATAACGGGGATTTCAGTCCAAAGAATCAACGCCAAGATCTTTTATTTACAAAATGCCGCCAAGCTTTCGTGTCCTTTTGACACTTCTTCAGGGCACTATAATACATATACAAATATAAATATGATTTTAAAATAGAGAAATAAATATAAGTACTTACATGTAAAATATTTTAAGTAAATTCAATACAAATAATCATTAAAAAAATTATAAATGTAAAAATAAATATAATTATAATATACTTGATGTCATATTTCACATAAGACAAATCGATACATAATTTGTTTGTTCGTTACTTAGTTATTTTAATTTTTTTAGGTTACTTTATAATTATTTAATGAAGTTTGAATTTGAGGTTAGATTATAACCTTATAAAATGACTTTGACAGATAATTTGTTTTTGACGTTAATAGAAAAGGAGATAAGGTTAGATTATAACCTGTGAAAATGACTTTGACAAATAATTTCTTATATTTTGACCTTAATAGAAGTGAATTTAATTTTTTTGAAATAATCATATAAATAATGAAAAATTATCTATTTTGTTCAATATTCAAAATGTAGCTATAAATATTACTAAGATTTTCAATGTCACTTTTCTTATTCATACTATTATTTGCCTTGTTGATTTCAACCATTTCAAGAAAATATCTTTTAGACATATTTTGTTCAGTATGTAGAACTTTAGCTTCATTAAATAACATTTTATGGCCTGTTTCGATGGAATGCTGTGTTAATGCACCTGATTTTTTGTTATGTTTTATATCACTTTTATGAGATGTGATGCGATTAGTCAAATTTCTAGAGCTGGTACCGATGTAGTTAAGATCACAGTTATTGCATTTTATTTCATAGACTACATTTGATTTTTTTAAGTCAGGTGTAGAATCTTTCAATTTACTATTTAAATTGCCAATCGTTTTTATAATTTTCTGTGTTATCTTTATATTAGTTTCATTTTTGAAAAGTTTTATTATGTTCTTTGATAAATTTTCAATATTTGGAATTGATAGGTAATTAATATTTTCTACATTTGTATTCCTATCTGTTTCATTGCTAGAGATATTATCATGAATAGTTCTATCAGAAATAGTGTTGAAAAGAATTCTATTTAGAAGTGATTTAGGATAAGAATTTTCTAATAAGATATCACGTAAAATTCTTAAATTTTTTTGTTTTAAAGAAGGGTGAACTAGTTTTTCAATTCTATTTTTTAAACAAATAATGAGATTAATTTTCATTTTCTTTGTATGAAAAGAATGATCGTTTATATACCTTCCTGAATTTGTTGGTTTTATATACCAATCGGTAATCAAAGTGTTATCGTTTTTACGGATTATTTTAGTGTCTAAAAATGGAATGCTATTATTTTTTTCAAATTCAACTGTAAATTGTAAATTTTCATTATAACTATTTACTTTTTCTAATATTTCATCTGATTTATTAACTGGTATAGCACAAATTATGTCATCAACAAATTTTTTTAAAAATGGTATATTAAATGATAGTTTTGGGAGAATATCTTCAAGAAGATCATCCATTACATATTGTGCTATTATTGGAGAAATAGTAGCTCCCATTGGTGTGCCAATTAATGCACCAAACAGTAAAATAGCTAGTACCCAGTTGGTGAGTCCAGTCCATATTATCTATATTATTTCTCGAGAATTAATAGGCCTTTAGTAAAATTATTTCGAAAATAGATGCATCTTATGATTAAATACCTACTTTGAAATTATAGTAACGTTACTTATATAAAATTGTACGTCTAGTGAAGACAATTTTGGAACAGACAATTTACAAGGAAATTTGCGCATTTTACATTGACATATATCAATTATAAAAGTAGACATTTTAAACTTTTGGTTAAATTATTTAGATAGGAAATTTCTAATTATAGTTTGTTTTAATATTAAGGTTCGATAGAAAGTTCTATCTTTGGTTTATCCGTTTATATTTTTTGAAAAGTTTTAATTTTGTAATTGTAATCTGATAATAGATTATATAAATTTGAATTCTAAATCTCTTTGTTTCTTTTTTATATTCATTCTCATTATATTTGATAATATTTATGCTAGAGAAAATTTAGTATAATTAGTGACATTTGGTTAATTTCCTAACAGTAAATTTCATATATGTCATAAGAATTTAATTGTCTTATAGTGTATTTGAGAAACAGTTATTTTAGGTTTGGAATAGTGCAATACGTAATTTGGAAAATTATTTGGAAATTTATTAATTTGAATTCTTATTTGAAATCTTTGATCCCTCCCTGAGTTAAGAGTGAGTTAATTGATTGTGTATTGATATATCTTTCATAATATAACATTTAATATTAATTTGACAACTGCTGTCATAAACTTTAATAGGTTATATTTAGCGGTAAACGTGTCTTCACATTAGTGCAGTTACTATTACAAAGTTTGACGACAGCAACAAATAAAATTCACATCATATAAATTCATATTCATATATAAAATCATAATAAAATTAGTAAAACACATTAGATATATTATAATTGTCACCTGAACGCGGGGCAAATATTATTAAAGAATATATATATATATATATATATATATATATATATATATATAAAAGAAGATGTAGGAATATCGCGTGATATGTTAACAACAACAACAAAGAGAATCATGGGTAATTCACGCAAAGTAAAGGGCTACTGAAATAGAGTGGTAACCGTGGACATGCATGTTTCTGGCTCATTTTGCCTCATATATATATATATATATATATATATATATATATATATATATATATATATATATATATATATATATATTAATATATATATATATATATATATATATATATTAATATATTAATATATATATCTAGATTCTAAAGAAAATATTGAAATAAGGAAAAATGTGCATATTTGGATGTAATACTAATATCAATAATTTTAAAATTTCAATACACAAATAAATTTTGACATTTCAATTTCGGATGACATTAATGCAGAATATACTTTATAACGATTTGAAAACAAGAATACAGATGTCTCTGTTAGCAAAATTGCAATTATATTAAAAGAATGAAAATCTCTCTTTGTTATAGGAAAACGTAAATTTATATTTTAAAAAAAAAAGAATTTTTTGGTAACCAAAGGAGGGGAGAATTATTTATATAGAAAGTTGAGTGAGTAGATTTTGATATCCCCACGAGGCAACATCGAAATAAGAGCTGTCTCAAATTTATTTAAAAATATCATAGTAAATTATATGAATATTATCAGATCATCAAATCCTGCATTGTAAAGCCAGTGCGTGTATAATTCGCAACGAATTACATCGATAAAGTGCAAGTGATTTTCCAATTTCTAAATTATTAATTTAAAAGATGTTTCCTGAATTCTAAACACGGTTTAGAATACGAACGAGTTAACCAGTACCTAGTTGGTGAGTCCTGTCCAGTTTATTTACATTATTTCTCGAGAATTAATAGGCCTTTATTAAAAATATTTCAAAATTAGATGCATCTTATGGTAATGAATTCTATCGAAATTACAGTAACGTTACTCATATAAAATTCAACGTCAAGCGAAGATAATTTTGGGATAGACAATTTAAACGGAAATTTGCGTATTTTGACATTGATATACATCAAGTATATAATCAAACATTTTGAATTTTGATAAATTATTTAGCGAGTAGATTTATAATTATAGGTTGTCTTAATTTTAAGGTTGATAGAAAATTCTATCTTTGTTTCTGCGTTTATAATATTTTTGAAAAGTTCTAATTTTTTGTAATTTGTTATTTGATAATATATTATATAAATTTGAATTCCAATCACTCTTTGGTACTCATTTAATATTCATTTCTCATTGTATTTGATAATTTTCAGGCTATAGAAATTTTGATATAATAAGTGACATTTGGTTAATTTTCTGACAGTAAAATCACATATGTCATAAGGTAATTTAATTGTCTTGTAGTATATTGAATAAACAGTTACTCTAGATTTGGAATAGTGTAATACGTAATTTGGAAAATTCTTTAAAAATTTATAAATTTGAATTATTATTTGAAATCTTTGATCCCTCCCTGAGATAAGAGTGAGTAAGTCGATTGTGTATTGATTTATCTTTCACAATATAAAATTTAATATTCATCTGAGCCGGGCATATTCATTTGACAACTGCTGTCAAAAAAATTCAATAGGTTATATTTAGTGGTAAATGCATATTCACAAGAGTGTAGCTACAATCATAAATTGTGACATCAACAAAATAAAAATCATATCATATAAAAACTATTAAATATATAATTAAAACATTAGATATATTATAATTTGTCACCCAAACGTGGGGCAAATATTATAAACGAATATAGAATATATTATAATTGGCGCCGCAAAGTGGGGCAGAAATAGATTTATCGTTATTAGCATAAATATAAAGAAATATTATAATTTGACGCAGCAAATTCTTTGACTATATAAAAAAATAAGGTATCGACCGTTGAAAGAAGCATGACATTAAGGGATGGTAAACAGGTGGGAGTTGAAAGTGGATCTGAGGAACAAAGAGAAGAAAGAAGACATAGTAAGGGTGATTTTCAGGTGCAGTACTAAGAACAAGGAAGGGAACAATCAGAAGGAGATATGACAGAGGGAAATGAAGCAGCAGAACAGGAGGATAGGAGACAAGAAGCGCAAGGAAGAACAAGTAGAGATGATCCAATGATGGAAATGATGCGACAATTATTTGGAAAAATGGATAATATGCAGGGAGATATGAATAATATGGGAAAGAATATGAACAGAAAATTTGGAGAAAATATGAATAGTATGAAGGAAGATATGAGGGGGGATATAAATAATATGAGTGGAGATTTAAATGGAAAAATGGACAGACAAAATGAGAATATGATTAGCATGCGTGAAGATATGAATAATATGAGTGGATATTTAAATGACAAGATTGATACAATGAAGGAAGAGATTGAGGGGGATATTATCAATATCACCGGAAACATGGACAGACTGGAAAAGAAAATAGAAGAAGGAAAAATTGAAAATTTGAAGGAGATTAAGAAAATTAGGGAAGAGAATAATGAATTTAGAAAGAAAATTGAAAAGGTGAAAGAAGATATGAAGGGCCAGAATGAAAATTTACGCATGGAAATTCAAGAAGTTGGCACTAAAATCAGGGAAGATATTAACAATCAGGTGGTAGAAGATGTTCAAGAACTGGGAAGATGCCAAGAAGAAAATTTATCTGAAGTAATTCAAGTAGAAGTGAACAAACAAAATAAGAATACAACTGGAGAAATACGATTTATAAAAATACAAAGTTTAATACAGAATAAAGAAGTTGAGAAGGAAATTGAAGAGATACAGTCTATAAAAGTACAAAAAAAAATAAAAGATGAAATGGTAGACATTGATTTACAGAACCTAGGAAGTGAAGAAGTTATGCAAACTTATGAGAAAAATATTTATTGCAAAATAAAAGACTTAGATGTCAATATAGTGAAACAAGTGGTGACATATAATAAAAGAAATAATAATTATAATAGGGGGATAAAACTTAATTGAGAGTTAGAGGAAACGAATAAGATACTACAAGAAACTAAGGAAGAAATAGATGAAACCATTAAGACAAAATATAGAAAGAATAATTTATGCAGAAAATTTCGAAATGAGAGTAAAACTTAGCAGAAATATAAGGATAATTGATCCAAGAATGTTTAATAGGACAATCAAAAATGAAATGATAGGAAGTGAGAATATTATGGGAAATAAAATAATAAAAAGAAGAAACAATAATTTAAAGGAATTGGAAACGCAAATTTATTGGAAAAATTGATGCGATATGGGACTTCAAAATTAAAAAAGATATAGTGAAGGAAAGAAAGAAGCTACAGAAAAAAGAAAATAAAATTGAATTATATGACAGGATTATAGGAACAAACATATTAATTTGACAACTGCTGTCAAAAAAATTCATTAGGTTATATTTAATGGTAAAGGCATATTCACAAGAGTGTCATAAATTGTGACATCAGCAAATTAAAATTCATATCATATAAAAACTATCAAATATATAAATAAAACATTAGATATATTATAATTTGTCACCCAAAGGTTGGGCAAATATTATAAAAGAATATAGAATATATTATTATATATATATATATATATATATATATATATATATATTATACTGGTTTAAAATGAGCACCTTGAATCTATTTTCTTGAATACATTGATGTTCTGACAGAAATAATAAGGCTGCTGATATTCGGATTTACGTTTGGAATAAAATTTAAACTGTCCGTAATATTATTTGGCTTATCCATATATTTCAGATCAACTTCAATCATAATGTTGGATGGAGAAATTGATTTGATACCATTTAATTAATCAATTTTGTATCCGAATGATAGTGTCTTTTCATTTTTGGGTTATGTGTAGTTCAGCCATTATAAACTTAATAGAATTATCGGAGAATACTTGCTTTTATTTTCTAACCATTTTTTTCTATTTGAAATGATTATCAACGTGAAGTACGATGAAATATACAAATACTTGGAAAATGTACAAGATGACCTCACTAGTGTTTTGATGTGATATTAAGTTGAGAATTCTATAATATGTAATGTTGAAAGTTTAGGAACTGTCACATAGGCGAGAATTGTTTGGTTATATATCACAGTGACATAGATGTCAAAAAAGTCTATGGAACTGAATAATGCAACAAATCGAAAGAGAAGCAGAAATCATAGAACTTTATATTTATTGTGTAAGGAAATATACGAATTTTGTTGTTGAGTAAATATAGCTATTATTTAGGAATTATAAAATAGGAATAAAGGATAGTTTACGTGAAAGAATAATAATAATTTGGTAGAAAGAACATTTTAAAAGGACACAAACACAATTTAAAAAAAAATTACACTTAAGAATCAGAATCAGCACACATATGATTAAGGCATAGCAACAAAAAACAATGCGAGCTTGGTGATAGAGAAAAGTGGATTTTTTTGACGATGAACGAGGTATGACATATGGTAGAAATGATAAGAAATTTTAGATAAAAAAACTATCAAAATTGTATAAAAGAGTCCTGAATGAACAGTAGAAGCGGAAAATAAAAATATATAAGAAGGAATACTATAAAGAAGCTACATATAAATATATATAAAATAACAATTATTGGAGTTCCGGCAGTTCTCTATGGTGTGGTTTTGAAAGACAGCACTTCAAGAAGGAGTATTAGTGGGGTTGTGAGGACCAGGTTAGTTTTTTTTGTCTTTGTTGGTACCAACATTTATGTTAAAGATATAAAACAGATCTGATAAAAGTAATTACAAAAACATTAGTACTTACGCATTTCTATTTAACGTTTATAATTCATCACTTTGTTTCTTTGTTCCAATTTAGTACTCACGCATTCCTATTTAACGTTTATAAATTTCGACTTCTCAACTTTTATATTAGCATAAGACATTTCATCACTTTGTTTCTTTGTTCAAATTTATAATACATATTTCCTGACCAATACAAACTAATCCATATTAAATATTATTGAAATCATTGTTTTCTTAAATATCATTTCAACGAATACGAATTGACATCTGTTGTTACTATGAGATCTGGAATCGACTATTCTACTGAGAAATTTTAACCATAGGCGCACCATATAATATAAAAAAAAGTATTGAAATTTATTTGAATGAATAATTGATAAATTATTGGAGATAAAGTGTAAAAATAACTGGAACCCAAAAAGTAGATAGAGTATCTCATTCTCTCCGCATAAATAAATACATAAAATTTTTATTTTTCTTTTAATGAGCTAGCCACACTGAAATTTAATAAATCAAAATATTAATACAATAATATTAAAAATTACTCTTATACACACTAATATTACAATTTGGCGAGCCTACGTGGAGCGGTATAAATGTAGGGTGATTCACAATTATAGGGTGATTATTGTAAGGAGTCTTTTCTGAAGATTTTAATCATCAAATCAAGACATACATCATGGATTTGAGAAATAGAAAATTGACGGAACATGGCAATCACAATGCAGATGAATCGTTAGAAGGGGTTGAAATACAGCATGAAAGATCACTGGATGTGTACACAAGCAACACAAATGAGGAAGAACAAATTGATTCAGATAGAGGGGATGGAAATCAAGAAGAGTTACATGAAAGACCAGTGGATTGGACAGTAATATTAAGACATATTCAAAATATGGGACAATATATCAACAAGATGGGACAACGAATGGAAGAGATGAAGCAAGATCTGAAACAAGATAATAATAACAAGTTTGAAGACAATCAATCTAGGTTGGAAGATATGAAACAAGATTTAAAGCGGGATAATCAAAATATGAAAGAGGAAATGACCAAGAAATTGGAAGAGCAAGGAAAGGAAATTCGTAAGATTAGGAATGATACCATTCAAATTATAAAAGACATAACAGAACAAGAGAACAAATTGAGGGACGAGATTCTTGAAAATGGGTTAAAAATTAGGAACGAATTGGAGAAAATAACGATGGAAATCAGACAAGATTTAGGTGGACAAATCAACCATACTCAAGACAAAATAGGGGACATACATAAAGAAGTAGAAACAATAGTATTGAGAGTGAATATTGAGTCCCAGGAAACAAATGATAGAATACAAGAAATAAAAAATGGAATAGAAATGGTAGAACTAACATTAATGAATGGAATGAAAGAAAACAAACTAGAACAAGAAAACAAAGTAGAACAGGTAGTTAGAGAAAACAAAGACACAATGGAGAGATTAAGGAAGAATATTGATGAGAATGGTAAGAAAACGAATGTATTGTGAAGAGAATATATCGGAGAACAACTAAGAGAAGAAATGTTAGCAAGGACAGAAGACAGAATAAAACAAATTGGAGAAAAACTGAGAAGAGAAATAGTAAATCGTCAAGTTGAAATAATTTTTGTGAGTGCACGTGGAAGCCAAAATTTCATGAAATTTGATGGGGAAATTAAGAGAATACATCCAAAAATATTTATTAGAAGTTCAAGGAATAAAGAGAACCAAACAATAAGAGAAGAGAATAAGACGAAGTTTAGGAAAAGAAAATAAAATTGAATTATATGACAGGATAATAGAAACGAAATCTAGGAAACGAAAAGGAATTGCACATGGTAAGGAAGGGATATAAAAAGATATGTAAATAAAAATTTTATGATTAACAAATAATATTTAAAAACATATGTAAATAGAAATTATATAAACAGGGTTTGATAATATAAGAAATTATAGACATGTTGATATGAATTATGGAAATGGAAATAGAAGTTACAGAAATAAAAACAAATATATGGAAAAGGAGATAAAATTGATGACAATAAGTATTTGGAGAATAGAAGAGATTTTAGAAACTTTGATAGAAGAAATGATATTGAAAATAGAAATGAAATTAGGCAACAAAATAGATGGACAGGACGAAATAATTACATTTATAGGAGCAAATGGAAAGAAGTTATATGAACTAAGCAAATCTATGATACAAATGATAAAATTGATGGATGGGAAAGAAGTTGATATGTAAGCATAGTTGATGAAGAAGTTAGAAACAGACATAGTTATGGATGAATTGATTAAATATAAGGAAATAATTGATTTTAAAGAGATAGATATAATTAAATGGTAAAAGAATTGAATTTGGGGAGGTAAATATGGAAGTATTGGCAATTGAAGAGGATAATAAGGAGTTATGGAATATAAAAAGGAGTGGAATTATGGAAGAATTGGAATTAATGAGTGGAAATAAGGAATATGAAGAGAAAGTGAAGAATTTGATAATGAAATATGAAAGATTGATTGAAAAAAAAAATTAGAATGGCAAATAATTATGTGCGTGAGATAGAAGAAATAAGAAAGATTGTAATGAAGAATATTATGAATTTAAATGAATTATTAAAGACGTATGAGAGAAGATTATCGAAGGAACCAAGGGTTGCTTAATGAAAATATGGATATAATAAAATTCTTAAGAATAATGGTTCATAGCAATCATATGGCGTGGGAAGAAAACTTACAAAATATACAAAATATTGTGAATAATAGTCCAAATAATACAACAGAAGAAACACCTATTTATGTATTTAAACAAACGTTGCCGGAAAGACATTGGATTTTAAATGAAAAAAAATATAGAGCAACTATTGAAAAGGTAAATAAAAAATTACAAAAATCTACAGAAAAGTATTTTAAACGTAAAAGGGCTAAAATGAAAAAACAAATAACATTTGATAAAGGTGATTTGGTAATAGTAAAAGCGTTAAGGGTAGCTAATAGAGAAGAAAATAAATGTGCAAAGTTACAGTTACCTTATGAAGGGCCATATGAAATTTATAATAAACAAGGAGTAAACAGTTATATATTAAAAGAAATAAATAATGATAAAATAAGGGGAATCTTCAATATAAATCAAATTTACAAATATTATGTAGAGAACTAAATAAAATATAAAATTTTCTCCTTATTTCACAAGTTTTGAATTGAAATAAGTCAAAAATTTTAGGGGAAAATTATACTGGTTTTAAATGAGCACCTTGAATCTATTTTCTTGAATACATTGACGTTGTGACAGAACTAATAAGGCTGCTGATATTCGGATTTACGTTTGGAATAAAATTTATACTGTCCGTAATATTATTTGGCTTATCGATATATTTCAGATCAACTTCAATCATAATGTTGGATGGAGAAAGTGATTTGATACTATTTAATTACTTAATTTTGTATCCGAATGATAGTGTCTTTTCATTTTTGGGTTATGTGTAGTTCAACCAATATAAAACATTATAAAAGAATACTTGCTTTTAATTTCTAACCATTTTTTCTTTAATTAAAAGATTATCAACGTGAAGTACGATGAAATATACAAATACTTGGAAAATGTACAAGATAACCTTACTAGTGTTTTGATGTGACATTGAGTTGAGAATTCTATAATATGTAATGTTAGAAGTTTAGGAACTGTCACATAGGAGAGAATTGTTTGGTTATATATCACAGTGACATAGATGTCAAAAAAGTCTATGGAAATGAATAATGCGACAAATCGAAAGAGAAGCAGAAATCACAGTACATTATATTTATTGTGTCAGGAAATATATGAGTTTTGTTGTTGAGTAAATAAAGCTATTATTTAGGAATTAGAAAATAGGAATAGAGGATAGTTTATGTGAAAGAATAATAATAATTTGGTAGAAAGAACATTTTAAAAGAACACAAACACAATTTAAAAAAAAATTAACACTTAAGAATTAGAATCAGCACACATATGATTAGGGCATAGCAACAAAAAACAATGCGAGCTTGTTGGTTGGGAAAAGTGGATTTTTTTGAAGATGAACGAGGTATGACATATGGTAGGAATGATAAGAAATTTTAGAAAAAAAAACTATCAAAATTGTAGAGAACAGTAGAAGCGAAAAATTAAAATATATAAGAAGGAATACTATAAAGAAGCTACATATAAAAATATATAAAATAACAATTATTGGAGTCCCGGCAGTTCTGTATGTTGTGGTTTCGAAAGACAGCACTTCAAGAAGGAGTATTAGTGGGGTTGTGAGGACCAGGTTAGTTTTTTTTGTCTTTGTTGGTACCAACATTTATGTTAAAGATATAAAACAGATCTGATAAAAGTAATTACAAAAACATTAGTACTTACGCATTTCTATTTAACGTTTATAATTCATCACTTTGTTTCTTTGTTCCAATTTAGTACTTACGCATTTCTATTCAACGTTTATAAATTTCGACTTCTCAACTTTTATATTAGCATAAGACATTCCATCACTTTGTTTCTTTGTTCAAATTTATAATACATATTTCCTGACCAATACAAACTAATTGATATTAAATATTATTGAAATCATTGTTTTCTTAAATATCATTTCAACGAATACGAATTGACATCTGTTGTTACTGTGAGATCTGGAATCGACTATTCTACTGAGAAATTTTAGCCATAGGCGCACCGAATAATATAAAAAAAAATATTAAAAATTGTTTGAATGAATAATTGATAAAATATTGGAGATTAAGTGTAAAAATAACTGGAACCCACAAAGTAGATAGAGTATCTCATTCTCTCCGCATAAATAGATACATGAAATTTTTCTTTTCCTTTCAATGAGCTAGCCACACTACAATTTTATAAATCAAAATACTAATAAAATAATATTAAAAATTCATCTTATACACACTTATATCACAATATGTATATATATATATATATATATATATATATATATATATATATATATATATATATATATAGTTTATTTTGTATTCTTGGGATTGAAGACCATATATATATATATATATATATATATATATATATATATGTATGTATATATATAAATATTTTTTCGATTTTTCTTTTGGGTATAGTCTTCGAAACCTATACCCAAAAGAAAAATCCAAAATAATAAATATATACAATGGTTGAAGAATTGCTACAAATATATATATATATATATATCTATCTATATATATATATATATATATATATATATATATATATATATATATATATATATATATATATATATATATAAAGATGTAGGAATATCGCTTGATATCTTAACAACAACAACAAATATATTCATGGGTAATTCACGCAAAATAAAGGGCTACTGAAATAGAGTGGTAACCGTGGACATGCATGTTTCTGGCTCATTATGCCTCATCAGCACGGCATAACCAAATAAGGATGTGAAATTTGGGAGCAAAGATGTTAATCGAAACATGGGAAAACACAAAATAACGGATTTCAGCAGGGAAACCAAACGCTCATTTGTGTCTTCAATTGGAAGATCCCGAGTTTTCAGGACATCAACCAACATCGACACGGAGGCGCATATAGCCCCCCCGCCATGAACCTTCCGACCCATAGTAAATAACAAAGAAGATGTAGGAATATCGCGTGATATCTTAACAACAACAACAAATATATATATATATATATATATATATATATATATATATATATATAAGAAAGATAGTCTTTGCTGACTAGTTAGGAATAAAACTAGTGAATATTGGGGATTGCAGCAAAAAATTGGAAAAGATATACTCTTAGCGGAAAATGTCCAAGCTTTCGAGGATGTTTGTCCTCATCATCAGGGAAACTAGAATGAAAAAACAACAGTTAAATACTGTGGTCAAAGAGAATAATTAAAAATGAAATTCACAACCACGTGTGTACTTACCTCCGAAGTGAGGTTAGATTCCATAAAGATGTAAAATCGTAAACTACAAATCGTAAATTGTGGAATATTCAAGTAGGAATTGAACCAACGGCCTAATCAATCGTGTCATAGCAACAATTGTAATTGTCGCAGCATTTTATAAAATAAAACCATTGATTTCATCTTCATGTGTCACCATACTAAACGCCGGCGAGGAAATGATATATTTTGCCTCCAAAAGGGATGTGACAAGAGACAAACAGTGTTACCAACGTCAATCATGAGCTGTGGGACAATGCCACTATTTTCGTAATGGCAGCTGTAGGGCTAACAATTGGTGTAATAAGAAGATGTAATATTGTTGAATATAGGAAGAGAGAAAGAAAGTGTGAGACAGAGCTAGGAGAACGCTCTCATTTTTATTATGTTTGGAGTGCGTAGAGAACATCACTTCGTTTTGACTAACACAAAGGAAGGAAAGAGAAGACAATAGAACAGAAATATTAATATGTAATAATAAATATAGTAATTAAGTAATTTAATAGTTCTCCAATCCGAATGTATCTACCAACACCAATACACTCAAAATTAGTTTTAATTATTATTATTTGTTTACTTGAATGTATCTACCAACACCAATACATTCAAAGTAAGTTTATTATTATTATTATTGAATTAAAGTAATAAGGGTGGTGTTGTCAGGAGCAACATAGTTATTTCCCACCACTTGATGTGCAAAATTAGTATCTAAGGACAACAAAAATGAGTAGATCTCACTTAAGTGATCAATATCAGTTTTCTTGTTAATTACATTATTGTTTTGTGAAATGAAAGCCATTTCTAAGAATGATCTTTTCGTTTTGTTAGACTCAGTCGCTAACACCTTCACAGCCTCATAATTCATCTGATGATCAAGAGAATTTACATGAAAAGCTAACGCGCACCTCTCTGGGTGTAATCTAGCATCACTCTTATGTGAAACTATACGGTTAGATAGAGATCTTAAAGTCTGTCCGATATATTGTTTATCACAATCTCTGCAAGGAATACTGTACACCACGTTAGTAAGTGAAGTCCAGGGGTCCTTATCTTTAACTCTAGAGTAAATCGATCTGATTGAAAGAACAGTTTTATTAGCAATTTTAAAATCACCACATGAACGGAGCAATCTGGCAAGTCTCGGAGTTATGTCCTCAATATATGGCAAAGTAGTGAAAACCGGTCGAGAAGGGGACACATCAGTTCCAACATCCGTCTGGGCTGAATTAGGATGGCTATCTTCATGCAACAAATCCACAGCATTAGATGTGCTGAATAATATCTTATTCAATAAAGGTCTTGGATAAGAGTTATCCAAGAAAAGGTTAAGTAAAATATTGAGATTTTTATTATGAAAAACATTACTTGAAATTCTGAGTACTCACTGCTTCATTTGTTTAACCAAATTCACTTTCATGGAATATTTGTGGTAGGAGTGATAATTAAGATATCTACCACAGCTGCATGGCTTCCTGTACCAATCTATAATAATTATATTGTTGTTACGAATAAATTTTGTATCTAAGAAAGGTACGGAATTCTCGAAGTCTTCCATTTCGATTGTGAATTGGATATTAGGATCAAAGCGATTAAATGTATCCAGAAGTTCATCAAGGCCTTCTCGAGGAAGTGCCAAAATAATGTCATCAACATACTTTTTTATAAAAAAAGGAGTAAAAGAAAGAACAGGTATGACTGTATCCAGAACATCGTCCATGACATATGCTGCTAAGATAGGAGAAATTGACGCTCCCATTGAAGTACCAAAAGTTTGTTTGTAAATTTTGTTATTAAAGGAGAAATAAGTACTATCAAACAGAAAAACTATTAATTCAAGAAAAGCTTCCTTCGGGATGGAGCAATGGACACCGATACGATCCCAACCCTTATCGATAGCTCTCAAACAAGCATCAAGATAAACATTACTGAACAACGAGACCACATCCAAACTGGCCAGAACATAATTTTCTGGAATTTCTAAGTTATTAAACTTTTCAGAGACTTCAAAAGAGTCTTTGATAGAATACAAATTTTCATAATCATACGCTTTCGTCAGTATTTCTGTACAGAACTGTGCAATATTTTCTGTGGGGGCTCCTATGGAAGCCACTATCGGTCTTACAGAGAGAACTGGTTTATGAATTTTCGGAAGAGAATAAAATTTAGGAGGGACACCATGGTAGCTCATGAGTTTTTTCTTCACTGTTATGTCAATGTAATGTTTATTACATAATGATTTAATTAGGTTGTTACCCTTTCTTTGAATAGAGGAAGTAGGGTCACTAGATAGTTCTACATAGGAACTGTTATTCAAAACAATATCATTAGATAATTCAATATATTGTTGTCTGTCCATAATGACAGTAACGTTGCCCTTATCGTATTGAGTAAGAATCAGATGAGGGTTCACCTTTAAGAAGGCTTTAGATTTAAGTAAAAGGTTATGAAAGAAAGAATTATTATGTGGTTGCTTTATGTAATTAGTGATAATATTAGTGGCTCTAGCTACCGTGATGTTTCTCATTTTCGAGTCTGTGATTGTGGAAGTGAGATAGTCTACATCTGATAAAATTGATTTAATTGAAATATCCTTCAAAATGACTGGTTCTACACTAAACTTTGGGCCCAAAGCTAAAAACTGTGAAATATCATCAGGTATAATGGTATTAGAAATATTTCTCAACCAACCCTCTTTAGATTTTAACAATAATTTAAATTGATCACATTGTAATTTATTAAGTTTATGTATATTATTATATTTAATCTTATGAAAAAGTTTATTATAAGTAACCTGCTGTTTACTTGCAAAGTTTTGAAAGTGAAATTTACCAGATAAAGAAACTATTGTCCTTTTTAAAGATGACAAAGTTGATTCTAATTTACTAATCAGTGAATGGTTATTAGAAATTTCAATATTAAGAAGTTTTATCCCTAACCTGTAATCAATCCCTGTTTTCTTGTGAATGTCCTGTCTCATCAGGAGGTCGTCAATTGGTCTAATAGCCGCAGTTATATGATTGGGTAAAATCCCTGATTTCCTACATTTCAATAAAAATTGTTTCCTGTTGTATTCACGGGCAAGTTTCATTTTGGTTTTAGACCATGCTTTATATTTTTGAACAGCTGTTTCTCCGTAGTTTATGTAGATGTTACGATAAAACCCCATGTCTGTAAGTAGAAGAAAGATAGTCTTTGCTGACTAGTTAGGAATAAAACTAGTGAATATTGGGGATTGCAGCAAAAAATTGGAAAAGATATACTCTTAGCGGAAAATGTCCAAGCTTTCGAGGATGTTTGTCCTCATCATCAGGGAAACTAGAATGAAAAAACAACAGTTAAATACTGTGGTCAAAGAGAATAATTAAAAATGAAATTCACAACCACGTGTGTACTTACCTCCGAAGTGAGGTTAGATTCCATAAAGATGTGAAATCGTAAACTACAAATCGTAAATTGTAGAATATTCAAGTAGGAATTGAACCAACGGCCTAATCAATCGTGTCATTCTAGTTTCCCTGATGATGAGGACAAACATCCTCGAAAGCTTGGACACTTTCCGCTAAGAGTATATCTTTTCCAATTTTTTGCTGCAATCCCCAATATTCACTAGTTTTATTTTTTATATATATATATATATATATATATATATATAAATATATATATATATATAAGCAAAGGGTGATGATTATCAGGTATGCGTTCAGTACAAGAATTAAAACTCTATATTCCCAATCTCAATATTTCGCCATTGTTTAATAGCTTCATCAGGAGACACTACAATAACTAAATTGAAATAAAATAACAATGAAACGAACATAAACACTTACGGATTTTAAGAGTCAATAAAATTTGATGTACACCATGTCACGCTAACAACTAGACTAATTACTAATTTACGAAAACGGTTCTTGTGTGAATAGGTAAAAACAAGATACAATTTGAATTAAAAAGCGGAAACAATAAAATGGGTAATCTGAACATTAAATATCTGGGATGACAAAACAATCTTAAACTGAATTTAACATGTGACAATAATTATCACTGAGTCTATTAGTGGCAGATTAGAGATTAATAGCATCTCTTTGCTTGTTAATGTGATACATTTCAAAAAATAAACGATTCTTGTAATGGTCAACTTTCTGCAGAATTTCTGTCTCGTCAAAATTGAATGTATGTCCTGTTTTTATAAAATGATCAACTATTGCACAGTTATTCTTACCTACTCGGCAGTCACTTCTGTGTTGGGTAATACGGTTTTTTAACCATTGAGAAGTTTGACCAACGTGGCATCCTGAACACTGCGAGAAATTTATTTTGTTAATAACGTTGGTTTGGTACATTAAAGGTGTTTTATCTTTGACTTTAGAAAAGAGGAGAGAATTAGTAGTTGAACTGTATTTGGCAACTCTGAAATTGGTGAACTGTTTGAACAGTGGTAAAATCAATTGAGTTGAACCATTAATACACGGATGTCTTTTAAATTGAATGATCTGCTGATTACATTTGTCAACCTGACCATCGTAAAAGTTTGTGTTATATATTAACTTTTTTAAAATGTGCTTGGGGTAACCGTTGTTAACAAAAATATCAATTAACGATCTTAAGTTATTATTAACAAATTTCTCATCACTAACGTGTAGGATTCTATTTTTCATTGTTAGAACCAAGTTGTACTTCTGACTCTTAGGATGATCAGAGTAGAAATTCAAAAACCTACCAGATGATATTGGCTTTTGATACCAATCCAATAAGATAATATTATTATCGAATCTTATCACTCTGGTGTCCAAGAATGGTAAGCTGGCCCCAATATCTAGTTCCATAGTGAATTGTAAATGCTTATTAAACGGATTGAAAACATTAAGTGTCAAATCGGTCTTATCAAAAGGAAGTTTAGGGATTACATTGTCAAGTAACTCGTCAAGGACAATGGTGGCTAGAATTGGACTGATGGGGGATCCCATAGGTGTGCCAAAAATTTGGCGATAAAATTCGTTGTTGAAACTGAAAAAAGTGTTATCAAATATAAATTTAATTAGTGATAAAAAACTATCCTTGGATAATGTAGTGAAGGGTTCCAACAGAAACCAATTTTCATCAATAATATTGGTTATAAAGTTCAAAAGGATGTTGGTAAATATAGATGCAACATCCAAAGAAATAAGTATGTAATCCTTTGGTTATATACAGCCCCTGATAGCATTTACAAAAGAAAAGGTGTCGTTAATATTATAATTGTTATGATCCTGAAACGCATTATGTACAATATCAGATAAAAACTTTGATAGTTTGTAAGTAGTGGAATTAATGGAACTAACTATCGGGCGAAGTGGTATCTCCAATTTATGTATTTTAGGTAAACAGTACAACTTGGGAATAGTAGAGTTATAAATGAATACAGCTCTTTCTATTCAATAGACTGTGGACTATCAGTTCCTTCAAGTCGGTTCTCCATCCTAGCGATTCAAGCTCCTGATTGTCACTTGCCTATTTCTGTTCGAAACCATCTCGTCCTATTTAATTCGCAATTTCAGAATTTTTTACAACTGAATTTTGAATGTGCACAGACTATTAATCATTTTCCGCAGTGGGAACAGGTCACAGTGTGTTCCAGCATACTTGAAAAGTGAATTACCCGTTAACAAAGGGTTCCGAATACTTTCAATATATGTACCCACCTATTAGATCCGTCAATAAGGACATTTTCAAACGCGAATTATTACCACAATCATCCAAAAATTACGCTTCAGCAGCACATTGGACATATTGTTAGCAGTTCATATGATTCCTTTTCATACCAGCCCTCGTTTCTGATAAGTGGTTGAGTATGACCATGTGCTGTATTTGAGGAAATATGTATATGTCTCCTTACTATCCATAGAACACCTTGTGAGTAGATTATTTCTAGGGATTAATCAATAATTTTAACAGGGATAATCAACGAATATAAAAAAAATTTGCACTTAGTTTCCTATGTTTGAAGTCGACAGAATTGATATGCCCTCTAGGCTGTTATTTCTATCTATTTCTAGCTCTTTCCTTCTAATTACCACTCTTCCTTTTTATATGTCTAACAATACACTATATATATATATATATATATATATATATATATATATATATATATATATATATATACATACAAGGCTATACACTCTAGTTGGAGTTGTAGCCGCTCAGGTTGAGCTCTTTTGACCCTGTATCTTGTGGGGGGTCAGCCCACGTTTTTCTTGCTGTTTATCTACAATTTGTTAGAGGTTTTTGCAGTTTCGACAATTGTTCTCCATTCCTTTCTGTCCTGCATCTGTCTCTCCCCACCTTGTGCTCCCAAAATTTTTATATCTTTCATAACCTGATCTTCCCATCTAATTTTTGGTCTTCCTGGTAATCTTTCCTCATTCGGTCTCCATTCTGTAATTCTCCTCACCTCCTGTCCTTTCTCCATTCTTTGATAATGTCCGTACCAACGAATCCTTTTTGATTTAATTGTGTTTACTATGTCCTCATTTTCTAATATATTTCTAATTTCATAATTCATAAGTCTTCGGTACTCGTTATACCCTAGTTTGACCGGTCCATAAATATTTCTAATTATTCTTCTTTCATATATCCTTAGTTGCTCTTCGTCCTCATTTGTCAGTCTCATAGTTTCTGCCGCATATGTAACTACCGGTTTTATCGCCGTCCTGTAGACTCTTAATTTTGTGGCTCGGCTTATTCTCTTACTCTGCATGATGTTGTTAAATTTATTATATGCTCTATACCCTGCTTGAATTCTTTGCCTTATCTCGATTTTTGTGTCGTTTTTGTTACTAATAATTGTTCCCAGATACTTAAAGGTGTTAACAACTTCAAAAGTGAATTCATTCAACTTTACTGCTTCTGGTTGGTAGACTTCCTTATTTCTTTTCATTTCCATATATTTTGTTTTCTCTTGATTTATTTTTAATCCTCTTTTTCCCGCTTCCTTTACAATTTTCTCTAATGTTTCTTCAAGGCTCTTTCGGTCTCTCGCTATTATGGTTAAATCATCAGCATATGCCATTATTTGTTTTGATTTATTAATTATGCTTCCATTGATATCACAAGTCTTAATTATGCCATCAACTGCTATGTTAAACAATACCGCTGACAGCCCATCTCCTTGCCTTACTCCAGCATTTATCTCAAATTCCTCTGATGGACCTTCCCTTGTCATTACTTTTGCCCTAGAATATTTCATCGTCATTTTCACCAACCGTATGATCTTTTGTGGTACATTTAGTTGTTCCATATCCTTTACGATTGTCCTCCGTTTCAAGCTGTCGAAAGCTTACTTGAAGTCAATACAGAGCATTTGGACTCCAACATTGTGTTCATAACATTTTTCAATTACTTGATTTATAGTATGTATGGCATCCACTGTTGATTTTCCTTTCCGAAAACCTTTTTGATACTCCCCTATATTTGATTCCATTACCTTTTTTAGCCTTTCATTTATTATCGTTGTTAGTATTTTATATACGGTATTGAGTAAACTAATTCCTCTATAATTGCTACAAATATTACGATTTCCTTTCTTCATTATTGGTATAATAATACCAGTAGACCATTCTTTTGGCATTGTTTCTGATTCCCATATTCTTTCCATGATTTTAAATATTTTATGTCTTAGATCATCTCCTCCATATTTTATCAGCTCATTTATTATTTCGTCTGACCCTCCTGCTTTAACAATACACTATCCAAATATATTTTACTGTGCCCGCCCTTTTGTTTTGTTGATATCAACGTTGGGTGAAGTATCATCTTTGATATGTTTCCCTGCTCAAGTTTCTCTAGATGTTCTAACCATCTTACGTTTTTTGATTTAATTATTTCTGTAATGTTTGGTTCCCCATATAAAATTTCTACTTCTTGATTTGTTTCTTTTTCTCCAACCTATCTCTTTCTCATTCCTCCCGTATATTGCTCTGAACATCGTAACCAACACTGCAGTCAGTCTCATTGTTTTCGTTAAGATAATTTATACAAAAACCATAACCCGACTAAGAGTGTTCAAATAATAACAGAATAAAACATTATCTTAATTCTTCAACCATCTTCAAATGACACAGAGTCCGGCTTGGTATTAAAAAAACATTTTGCTAATGGGTCTACTTTTACCTAAGTATTTAGCATGTGTAACCAATCGACAAATGAATGTTTTTCAAATATTCGTTTAAATTGCTTTATCACGATACACATTATGTCCAAATTAAGCGCTTCCTAGATTACCCTAGATAGATAAAGAAGCGTCACTCTATATGCAGCACTTTTTTCATTTGTGAGATATTATGTAATATGTAGTGCAAATAGGCTCATCCGTTTCGGCATGCTTGGCTATGCAGCCAGCGCTCTGTATTGTATGAAATGCTATCTTCCACCTCAGCAAATTGTGTATAGGAAACAGTCATGAAAAGTTATATGGAGGAAAGGTAAAAATACGGAATTTCCTTGCGTTCTTGTCAGTATTTTCAAAATTTGAGCAAGCAAAGAGAAAATACCAAGAAATATTGAATTATCACGATAGATAGGGTAAAACGATTTTTATTAAATTTATTCCGTTTTAATATCGCCGTGAAGTTGAAATAGTTATTTAGTTCCAAATAAAATAAAAGTTAGTTTTTGAAAAATATTATTTTCTAATAATTGCAGATTAAATTTGACTCATATATCAACTTCTAAGGATTTAGAGTGGTCGACGAGAGAACATAAGGTTTGAAGTATTGCGATTGAAACTAGTGATGGGAACCATCGAATAAAAACTATCGAATAATTCGATGGTTGCCGATTATTCGAATTATTCGATAGTCAAAAAAATATTCGTGAATGAATGAATGTGAATGAATTAGTAGAAGTAATAAAATAAGTTATTCGCGAATGAATGAATTAGTAGTAGCAGTAAGTACTAACGTCAAAAAAGTATTCATGAATGTGAATGAGTTAGTAGATGCAATAAAAATCAATTATTTGTGAATGAATGAATTAGTAGTAGCCAAAAACAATCAAGTATTAATGTTTTAGGTAGTAGCAGTAAGTAACTAACGCAGTCATCAAAAATTCAATACTATGTATAAATACCAAATTATTCATGACTTATGAACAAATTCTGTTATTAACTAAGTAATAACTAATGCGTAGCAAAATACTGATTTTTTAAATGTCTATATTAAAATTCCTTCAGTTTTTATTGGGTAACTGGTAAGTAACTAAATAAAGAAATCAACTAAGTAAATGTTTATATTTTAATTTTCAAAATTCAAAACATCGAATGTTACTGTTTAAAAAAATTATGGTGTCTTAAGTTTTACGTGCCATACGGACGCGTATGGTACGGAAGAGTACTTTAGATGTAAATCATATAAACCACCTGAAGCACTTTTGTGACATTTCCAGAAGTCTAGTGGATTTTCCAGTTGGTTTACAATGGGCATATCAACATAATTTTTAACTGAAACGTGAGCTGCTTCCGATGGTTTACTTAAAGATCTAAGCAAATTCAGTATTAATAAACTAACTAAGTTACAAACAAAAACAAAACAGGGGACTCCCACGTATTCATATTTGTACAACTCGTATTACTCGTCAATATAACAAACAGCAAAACAATTATTTCATATCTTGGTTGCCTAAATACGCGAGAATATCATAACGTTAAATATTCAATACATTACTAAATAATTTTCTAATAGAAGGAGACACTGCTTGTTACTAGGAAGGTTCATGCGAACAAATGTATTCATTACTAATTTATTCGAATTAATTCATTCGATGGTTAGATTCGTTCATTTAGTAATTATTCGATAGTTCAATTTATTCGATGGTTCCCATCACTAATTGAAACCCATTTGGTAAATTAAAACTTTCATTGATATCTTTTTCATTTGTCCTCATAAGTTTTGCATTTTAAATAATTCTACTTTTATCTAACCTTACGTGTCCAACATGGGTAGGTAGGATAAAATAGCTAACATTGGTCTCAGTCAGAGAATTTGAAGATGTGTACAATGTGATCTTTTCAATTATTACTTCGAATTTGAGTTCAGTAATCAAAAGTCGATTGTTTATGATAATTGTTAGTCTTATTACAAATAAGTCTTATAATGAACACAATTAAATAAAATATCTTTAATAAAAAATTATAAAAATTATCAAGTAAAAAGTGTAAAACAAATTTTGAAATATGAGAAAAACCAACAGATAACTCCATAAATATACATTAAAAGTTAATTTTTGACCAACAGAAACATAAAGCATAAAGCATTCTGAAATAAACGATTTTAAAGATTAAAACTAACTTTTCCGCATCTGTGAGATGCCCTGAATAATATTCTATCATAAAGTTGTCACTTGCATACACTTCGGGGGATGTATCGTGTTAACAAACCGAAATTTCTCCAAAAGTAACCAAAAATGCAGTGTATCTGGATTTATAGGACCCACTGTACTCGCTGTAGTCAGCTGAAATTCAATAAGGTACATCTGTGAGACACCTTGATATATATCCAATTATAGAATTGGCCACTTGTATACACTCCGGAGGCTGTATCGTACTAACCCGAAATTTCTCCAAAAAAGACAAAAAATGTGACACTTCAGGTACTATAGCCTCCGTTGTACTAGCTCTGGTGAGCTTAAAATCGATAAGGTTCATCTATAAGACACCATGAACAATATTCAATCATAAAATGGGTCACTTGTATACACGCTGGCGGCTGTATCGTGCTAACAAACTGAAATTTTTCTAATAATGACAAAAATTTGGTACCTCAAGTACCATAGCACTCGTTGCACTGGCTTTGGTGAGTTGAATCTCAATAGGTTTCATCTTTGAGACGCCCTGAACAATATCCAAGCATAAAATTGGTCACTTCTATATAATCCGGAGGCTGTATCGTGCTAACAAACTTAAATTTCTCCAAACATGACAAACATGTCGTACTTAAAGAACTATAGCACCTGTTGTACTGGCTGTGTGAGCTGAATATCAATAGGGTTCATCTGTGAGATGTTCTGAATAATATTCAATCATAAACTAACTCAAAATTTTTGTTCAAACTTTCAACTTTTTTGTGGGTAAACCAGTACTTTTCTCGCATATAGATAGGTTGGACGGAAAAGTAAAAATATAGCATACTAATCACTTATTTTACTTTTCTGCCCAACATATCTAATATTCGAGAAACGTATTGGTTTACCCTAAAAAAAGTTCGAACTTTGAAATTTCTTTTAAGTTATTTTTACGTTTTCCATCAACAACAACACGAAAAAACGGTATTTAGAAAAACATCCTGTGTGTACGTCGTCGTCGTCGTTGTCGTCGGCCACTTGTTAGCACGATACAGCCTCCGGAGTGCAATAAGGCACCAATTTTATGATTATATATTATTCAGGACATCTCACAAATGAACCCTATCGATTTTCAGCTCTCCAGAGCCAATACAACAAGTACTACAGTACTTTAAGTACGATATTTTGTCATTTTTTGATAAATTTCAGTTTGTTAGCACGATACAGCCTCCGGAGTATATACAGGTGTAATATAAAAAAACCTTCGACTTTTAGACTTTAATTCACAAAACATACACATAAGTATCAACTGGACAGTATGTATAAATGTGACAATGTGACAATCCAGAAACAATAGTAAGGGCGGATATTATACACAATACGAGAATTTAATTAGTAAGGGAGACTCATATCAATTATATGACATTCTCCCCAGGTTTATTAAAGTTCATAGCAACTTAAATACTCCGGAGGATGTCGCTCTCTAGCAGAACGACGGACTGTAGGTACTTCTGGTTCAGTATTACTTGGAAGATTTTCAGTTATCTCAATTTCAGAAGATTCTTCTCGTGACTGAAAGTCTGCAGAAATCTTGTCTTCAGATGGGGGGTTAACTGTCGTTTGTAGTTCCTCTGAATCCATATTAACGTTAGCGTCTGATGATAAAGTTATATCTCCACGAGGTGCTAAGTGTTTCAGTGACACAGTTGATTCTTTTCCATCTTGGTGACGAATTAGAGCATATTCTGGATTTGCCTCCAATAGTTCAACTTCTTCCACTAAGGGATCGTATTTGCTGTGACGAATGAACTTCTTCAAAAATACAGATGTGGACGGCTTCAACCAAGTTGGTAACGATGTTCCATAGCATGATCGACGAAAATGATTGAACATACGTTCATGAGGTGTACAATTTGTTTCAGTGCACAATAGAGATCGAATGGAATGGAGTGCATCTGGAAGAGCTTCTTCCCATTTTTGTGTTCCTAAGCCTTTACTTTCAAGAGCTAAACTTATGCTTCTCCATATAATTCCATTGTACCTTTCGATTTGTCCATTTCCTTCAGGGTTATATTATGGTGTTGTTCGACTGGTTGCAACTCCTTTAGAATGAAGGAAATTAACTAAGTCATTGGATAAAAACTGTGATCCTCGATCCGAATGAATGTAAGCAGGCATTCCAAAAACTGAAAATGATTCCACGAGACAATTTATAACAGATGCAGTAGTGATATCCTTGCAAGGGTATGCAAATGGAAATCTAGAGTATTCATCAACAACTGTCAAGAGATATTTGTTTTTAGTGCAGCTGGGCAATGGTCCTTTGAAATCAATGTTTAGACGTTCTAAAGGTGATGTTGCTTTAATCAAATGCGAATTTTTGAGTTTGAGAAATCTTGGCTTCAGTTAGGCACAAACGGGACAAGACAAAATCATTTTCTTGACATCTTCGAAAGAAAATGGAAGATTTCGATGACGTACAAGATGGTACATTCTTGTGATGCCTGGATGACAGAGTGACTGGTGTAAATCGAATAATTTATTACTACTTGTGGTTCCACAAATTCGAGAGAAGGCATCAGCTGCTTCATTGGATCGTCCAGGACGGTAAATGATATCGTAGCTGAAACACGATAGTTCCAACTTCCATCTTTGAATCTTTTCATTTTTAATTTTACTAGAATGCTTCCTGTGAAACATGAACGAGACAGCCTCTTGATCTGTGACGATTTTGAAATGTCTTCCTATCAAAAAATGTTTCCATTTTCTTATGGACTCTATGATAGCATAAGCTTCTTTCTCTACAGAATAATGTGCCTTTTCTGATCCTGAAAAAGTTCTTGAATGGAATGCTACAGGTCGCCCTCCTTGGTTCAGTGTAGCAGCTAAAGCAATGTCTGACGCATCTGTTTCAATGACCAATGGTTCATCACCAGTGACTGTCCACAAAAGAGCTTTTGCAATATCGTCTTTCAATTCATTGAACATTTAGGCAGCATCAGCTGGTACGGGAAGTGACTTACAATCAATAGGTCTTCTGATTTTATCAGAATATTTTGGGATCCACCTGGACTAGTGGGCAAACATTCCAATTATTCGTCGTTGAGAAGAAATATCTTGTGGCACAGGTAACTTCAAGAGTGGTTCCAATCTACTAGGGTCAGGTTTCAAAGTACTATTTTCTATCACATACCCTAGAAGACATATAGATTTTTGTGAAAATTTAGACTTATTTTCATTAATTGTAAGCTGATATTTGTCTATGACGGACATAAACTTCCTGAGATTTACATCATGTGTTGACCGATCTTCGCCGCATACAGTTATGTCATCCAAATCGGTGAATACCCCTTTTAAATTCTCATCTGATATTATTTTATCAAGGGTTCTTTGAAAACAGGCTACTCCATTAGTAACGCCGAACGGAATCCGACGAAATTGATACAGTCGACCACATGCTTCGAAAGCTGTGTAAAATTTTTCGCTGTCTGCAATAGGGATTTGGTGGTAAGCACTTTTCAGGTCAATAGAACTGAACACTCGATATTTGGCAATTTTAGCAACCAGATCCTCAATATTCGGAACAGGATACGCGTCCAACAAGGTGAACTTATTGATGGTCTGCGAATAATCTATGACCATTCTCTTTCTGTAACGTTCATTCTTCGTTACCAAAACTTGTGCTCTCCAAGGTGACATACTTTTTTCAATAATACCCTCTTTCAGCAGATTTTTGATTTCGTTCGTGATAAATTTTTCATCTTCTTCCGAATGTCATCGAAGTTTACAAGCTATGGGTCTACAATTTTTGATTAGATTGCCGAAAAGAAGGGGAGGAGCGACTTTCGCATCAGTGAGGCAGCATATGGAGAGAGGAGGTTTGCTTCCACCAAAACTGATGTCAAGTTTGGATTGCTGCTTCATAATATCGTGACCAATTATTAAATCAGTGCACAATTTTGGTAGAAGAGATACTTTGAAATTTGTATAAACATTCCCAAGAATTTCCAAGTCTATATAGCAGTAACCATTTATTGATGAAGACAGAGAAACTGAAGCCATTGAAACTTTTCCAGTGCTGGGATGTATGTTGAATTTACGCTCCTTAGCGAAAGTATAGTTTAGATAACTATCAGAGCTGCCCGTGTCTATCAGGGAAGTAGCGTGCATGTTGTTTATTTTAACATTAACAAGACTTTTTGATAAACTGAGAGGATGGTTTGTAGAAGCAATAATGTGGTCCGAAGTTGTAGTTTCAGTTGAACAATGGGAATGGTTAGACGAGGTGGAAGCCATTAGGGTGGAAGCTGAAGTTGATTTATTTTCTTTTGCCAGTTTTAACTTCATACAAACCATAGAAAAATGTCCCAACCTCTCACAGTACTGACAGATCTTGGCCCGCGCAGGGCATACGGTGCGAGGATGCTTGTTTCCGCCACAGAAATAACATTTTTGTGTGGTAGCAGCATTAAAAGAAATATCTTCGACACGATTCATTACTTCGGAATGGTTCGGATGTTCTCCAGCAGTATTGGAAGAAGATGTTGCATTGACGAAAGACTGATATGATGGAAAATTGTAAGATTCTGAATATTTTTGTGCACTTTCCAACGATCTTGATTGAGAAACTGCCTGGTCTAGTGTGAGAGTACTATTCTCCAAAAGTCGTTGACGGATATGAGGTGTTACTAAACCTCTGATGAAGGTGTCTCTTATGAAGTCATTTCTGCTTTCTTCAGCAGTTACTGCTTTAAAATTGCATTCTTTTTTCAGTATCTTAAGGGACTGTAAATACTGATCTATCGACTCACCATTTTCTTGTTTCCTCGTAGCAAGAATATGTCTAGCATATATTTCATTCACAGGTTTGCTATACGCATTTTCTAGTGTTTTGATAGAATCTTCGTAGGTCGTACATTCACAGATGAGTTCGAAAACTGTTGGAGATATGTAGTTGATAAGAAGTTTGAGTTTGTCATGATTTTCCGGCTTTGTACTCTCCAGAAAATTTTTGAAAGTCGTATACCAGTGTTACCATTCCTTGGAAGCGTTAGTGTTATTGGCATTCACGTCGAATTTCTCGGGACGTAAAAACTTATCCATTTGTAATCCTTCAGTAGTTTTTGTGGATTGAATTGTAATATAAAAAAAAACCTTCGACTTTTAGGCTTTAATCCACAAAACATACACATAAGTATCAACTTGACAGTATGTATAAATGTGACAATGTGACAATCCAGAAACAATAGTAAGGGCGAATATTATACACAATACGAGAATTTAAATAGTAAGGGAGACTCATATCAATTATATGACAACAGGTGACTAATTTTATGATTGGATATTATTCAGAGAGAATTTTCATTTTGTTAGCACGATACAGCTTCCAGAGTATACGATTGATCAAATTTATGATTGAATATTGTTCAAGGTGTCTCACAGATGTACCCTATTGATTTTCAGTTGACTAGAGCGAGTACAGCGGGTCCTATAAAATTCAGATATAATACATTTTTCAATATTTTTGGAGAAATGTCGGTTTGTTAGCACGATAAATCCCCCGAAGTGTATACAAGTAACAATTCTATGATAGAATATTATTCAGGGCCGCAGATGCGGAAAAGTTAGTTTTTATCTTTAAAACCGTCTATTTAAACCGCATTCTTTGCATATTGGGGTTATATGTTCTAAGCACTTAAATTTACTGCGAAAATTACAGCTATACTTGGTTTTACAGTTCTTCTTAGCTGTAGAATACGCACACCGGCTATATAAAACTTCTTTTGGTGTCTCATTTCCTACGGTGATGTCGAATATTTAGCAAATTCTAGTTCGAATAGTTCTTGGAAGACTTTGGTTTGGTAAACGGCGTTTAACACGCGCCTCTATTAGGTCTAAAACAAGTTTCTCCAAAAACAAGCTGAGCGGTAATTGATTGTCTGGATTAATACATTCATGTATCAAAAAATAACTAACGGCCATCGTCGAGTGGTACGCGCACAGTTATCACTTTCACATAGTTTGTCCACCACATCGACGCCCTTTTTGTTTTATTGTAGTGAATTATAAGCTCTGGTTTACCATTCTTCTTTCTCCTTCATGGTGTCATCCTTGTGTATTGTGGTTAAAAGGAAAATATTTTGGTTTTTCCTTGGTATAAAAGAAACTAGTGTGTAGTTTTCTTCAACTGCAAACATCGCTGTCTTCTCTGGTCGTTCGATAATCGTCTCTTTGGGAATAAGCGGCTTATTTTTTTTTGAGTACCTGTCACTGGGTTTTGAAAAGTGATTTAATATTTGCTCCGTAATAAAGCTGAATATCAGATAAATTACGAGTCAAATAATTGTAAAAGCTATACGAAGTAATATATAAAGAGGTGAAGTGAGTGCACAATTGGAGACAGCAAAATCAAAGTAAGATTTTAGCATAATTAAGTCTAATAATAAAAATATTGAGTATAAAATATACAGTAAATAAAAAGTTTCCACTATAAAATATAAAAACTAAACACTACAAAATTCTAATTAGCTGGCAGTAAAACCGGTAATTGCTGCACAGGCAGGCCAGTTAAGTGGGATTTAACAGGTTCGGATTTAAATATTTACCAGGTAAAAAGTAATATAAGATTTACATACATAAACGAAATCGGTCAGCTCTGAGTAGGCTAAGGACTGAACTAAGTAGGTTCTCGGTACACAAACTACAAAAGAGACACAGATTTCGTGGATTGTACAAGAGAAAATCAAACAAAATGCCTTTAGAGAGCGGAACAGATACTGAGGAAGAATACAAAAGAAAAAGGAGGGAATTAGATGAAAGTTTTGGCAGAAGTAAAATAACTAAGAGAACACCCAAGAAAGGCGCAGAAGAAAAAGAGAGCTCGGAAGCAACCATGATAAAAATGATGCAAGAATTGATGAACAAAAACGATGAAATGATGGATGAAATAAAGCAATTAAGAAAGGAAAACAGCGAGAACAACAAACAGCTACTAGAAATAAAGCAAGAAAACCAGGAACTCAAGAACGAAATAAAAACACTAAATAACAAAGTGGAATATCTAGAAAAAATAACTAAAAAGAAAAATTTGGTCATCACTGGATTAGAATTGAATACAAAAGATGATAGGATACTAAAGACAACTATGGAAAACTTCATAACTAAAGGACTGCAAATAGATGTCAAAATAAGAAGCGCCCAAAAACTAAGTGAAAAGGTTTGCTTGATTGAAATGGAAAGTTTTGCAGATAAAATGGACATTCTAAGAAGCAAAAGTAGACTGAGAAATTCTCAGGAACATATTTATATTGAGTCGGACCTTACCAAAAAAGAATTAGAGATACAAAAAACAATTAGAAGAAAGGCCAAAGAAGAAAAAGAAAAGGGAAAAAATACAAAAGTAGGATACAAGAAATTGATAGTAAACGGAATAGTTTGGAAATGGAATGAAGATTCAGAGGAATTACAATTGATGACTAGAGAGCAGAACCAAAAAAACTAATAAACAATACACTTAAAGATAGTACACAGGTAATGACTCAAGCTGAGAACAAGGGATATGATAACGGTAAATTAAATAACAAAATACAAAGCAGAAGAATAACAAGTAACAAGCATAACAAATTAAAGGAAGATTATCATCAACAGAGTAATAATAAAAAACACGGACCTCAAAACATGGAAAAATTACAGATGGGCGTAGGTATATGGAATATAAACACATTAACAGGGAAAGAATTGGAATTAACTGAAGAAATGGAAAACAATAATATTCAAATTCTAGGACTAAGTGAAACGAAGAAAAAAGGCAAAGGATGTTCGCAACTAACAACAAAGCACACATTATATTATTCAGGAGTAAAACCAGAACAAAGGGCAAAGGAGGGTGTAGGAATAATTGTTACAGAAGAAATAAAACAAAAGGTAATACAATTTAAGGCAGTCGACTCGAGAATAATAGTTATTAGTATAAAATTAGAAGAAATAATCAATTTTATACAAATATATGGGCCAGTAGAAGGAACGGCAGAGGAAGAAATTTTAGAATTTTATATTCAATTGCAAAGAGTATTAGATGAAGTAAGGGAGGAAAACGAAAAGACAATAATAATGGGAGATTGGAATAGCAGGGTAGGAAATGATTACAATAGAGGAATGGGTTGTATGGGAAAACATGGAGAAGACATAATCAACAGAAATGGACTAAAAATGATAGATTTTTGCAGAAGGAATGATCTAATAATAGGAAATACGATGTGGGAACAACAGCTAAATGATAAATATACGTTTGTGGCAGAAGGAAGAAACGCTAAAAGCCTGATAGACTACATAACATATACACAAAACCTAACAGAAGTAATGCAAAAAATTGAAACAAAGAAAGAAGCAGAAATTGGATCTAACCACAGATTAGTAGTGACAACTTGTCTAGTAAAATTACTCAGGAAAGAATTTACTACAGACTACAGTAAACTAGCAACACATAAACTCAAAAATAAAGATACCGAGAAAAAATACCAAAATGAGACGAATAAAGAATTCTATAAACTAGAAAAAGAAAAAACAGACTGGACACTTGAAGAACGATGGGTCGCCTTTAAAGAAACGTTATTAACAGCAACAGAGAAGATATGTGGAAAAATTAAATATAATAAGAATATAAAAAGGACTAACTGGTGGAATAACGAAATTAAAATAGCGGTCAAAGAAAAGAAAACGGCATGGAAAAAATATATCACATCAAAATTACATGTGGACAAAGAAGAATATGACAGGAAGAAAACTATTGTGAAAAGAGCCGTCAAAAAATCAAAACGTGAGTCATGGAAGAAATTCGGAGAAGAAATAACAGATCTACATAAGATGGATAACAAGAAATTTTGGACAAGAATGAAAAGATTGAGAGGAAATAAATATAAAGATATTAGAGCAATAAAAAATCGACAAGGACAAGTACAAACGGAAATGGAAGAAGTATTGAAAACATGGAAGGAATACTATACAGAACAATTCCATACATTAACACCGGAAGAGAGTATAACAACCGCAGAAGAGGAAATTGACCAACTACAAGGAATCCATAAAGAAGAAATAGATCAAGTAATACAAAAAATCAAAATAGGCAAGGCTAACGGAGAAGATGAGATAGCGCCAGAGATGATTAAGTCATTAGGAGAAAGAGGAAAAGAATGGATATGGAATGTATGCAAAGAAGCCTGGGTACAACAAAAAATTCCAAGGGAATGGGAAAATAACTTAATAGTACCCATCTATAAAAAGGGAGAACAGACACAATGTGAGAATTACAGAGCAATATGTTTGGCCCAAACTAGCTATAAAGTGTACACAAAAATAATAGAAAAAAGATTAAGAGAATATGTAGAACCAAAATTAGGAGAAGAACAGGGAGCTTTTAGACCTGAAAGACAAACAAATGACAATATCTATATACTAAGGAATATAATCGAAAGAAAAATAGAAGAGGGAGAAGAAATGTACCTTACATTTATAGATCTAAAAGCAGCCTTTGATACAGTAGATAGAAGAGAAGTATGGAGAACCCTGGAGGTAGTGGAAGTACCACCCACCTTAATAAATATAATTAAAAGTGTATACGAGACAGTTAGAGCCAAGGTACAGATTGCAGGCCAAAGGTCTGAAGAATTCAAAATGTGTAAGGGAATAAAACAAGGAGACAGTTTAAGCCCACTACTGTTTATAATAATCATGGATAAGATTGTGAAACGAATCAAAGAAAAGTATGAGCAGCTGAATACTATAATTGGACACAGAAATTTAGAACCAATAAAACTGAGTAGTCTACTATATGCAGATGATGTGGTTTTAGTGGCGAATACAAAGAACAAAATGCAAAGACTAGTGAATATTTGGACTAAAGAAGTAGAGAACATGAATATGGAGGTGAACATAAATAAAACAAAAGTGATGATAATAAATGAAAAACAACCAGGTGATCAAAATAATAGAGATATTAAATGCAAAAACCAGACTCTAGAAAGAGTAACAACATTTGAATATTTAGGAAGTATAGTAACAGCAGATGGAAAAATAGATGCAGAAATAACAAACAGAGCAAATAAATCAACAAAAATATACTACTCTCTAAATAAAACAATTCTTGGACATAAAGATATAGACTTAGAAGTAAAAATGAAAATTCATAATATGATAACAGTTCCTACAATAATATACGCAAGTGAAAATTGGACTGTGCGAAAAAAGGACGAAACTAAAATAAATGCCATAGAAATGAAGCATCTAAGAAGAATTTCAGGGAAAACTAAATGGGATAGGATTAGAAATGACGTTATTAGAGAGACAACTAAGCAGGAAGCGATAATTGGTAAAATAAAAAAGAGACAACTTAGCTGGTATGGTCATATGGTGAGAATGGAACAAAATAGATTAACTAGGAAAATAATGGAGATTGGAAAGCCGATCAAAAAACAAAGGGGTAGGCCTAGAAGGAAATGGTTAGACCAAATACAAGAGATAGGTTTAGAAAGAGGAAAGACCATAGCAGAAATGAAAAATCTAGCAAGAGACAGAAAGGCATGGAAGAAATGGGTACAGGACACGGAATCCACATCCGACGCCTGAAAGGGCAAAAGGATTTAGAAAAGAAGAAGAAGAGTACCTGTTATAATTAGTTTGTGATCCTTTAGAATATTGTCGGCTAGAGCAGTACTTGTAAAGAAATTATCCATATTGATGTTTCTTTTGGTTCCCCAAATAGGTTGAAACAATCTTGGAATAAGGGCCATATAAGATGTATAGGTGATTGTTTACCAACATAATTTTCCAACTTTGATGTATAACATATTTTACCATCTGATAACGAATACACTCACTAACATATTATTTGTTAAGGAGTTTCACATTTCAATTGCCTCATTATTCTGTCGATCCTCGCACTTGACTCCTGTTATAATATTTATCGCACGTTTCCGCACGTTGCGCTTTAACCTCAAATGTTTCCGCCACCGAGTTCCATCTTTGCTTATGAAACATGGTTGTCGGAATATTGCACTCGATATGCATTGAGAGGAATTAGTTCCAACATTGGGTTGATATTGTGGTTCATCAGCCTCATTTTCCGAAATGTTTTGCTCGAACTCAGATTCATGCGGCATCACTTCATACTCGCCGTCGTCTAAGGTGCTGTCACTATCTGCTGCTTCATCTTTAGAGCCATCCATACTTTCTTGCTAGAGCCGCTTTAGTATGTCTTACTCCTTTTCATAACCATATTATCTGCCCAACAAAAAATGCGTTTTCTTCGAAAAATGTGGCCTGGGATAAAATATATAAGTTTTTATAATATAGTGAGATATTGAGATGCGGTTCTTTTCATTTTTTAAAATTCCATCCTCAATCAAATGATTTATTAAAAAATATAGCATCACTCTTGAAGAATCCCGAAGACGGGTAAAAACAAAACAATTATTCAAGCACCGCCGCCTAGCGACCGTTAAAATCACTGGAATTAAACGATGGTATAATGAAATTTACTGTGTCAACCCGTTCTGTGTTAGGTGTCAATGATTGTTAGGTGCCAAGTATATGTCTTGCGTAGTGGGATTTATCTGGTTGTTTTAATCTGTATGCTCGTAAATGTTCACTGTATCTGATTTCAAAATTACTAAGGGTTTGACCCAAATAGACAGCATTAGGTACCTTCTGCACATTCAAGTTTATATATATATATATATATATATATATATATATATATATATATTGAAGCACTTTCATTTGGTTCTATTCAATTTAATAAGGATTAACAGTATTACTGAAATAAGTAATATTGATTTTTTCAATCTTGTACTTTATTAGCCATCATTTTAACGAATATTTATAAATTGTAAAAAAAACATGTCTAAATTAATTATAGATGCTGATAGTAAAAACAGTGAACAAAATCCTCACTATAATACTGAAGAAAATCTGACCAAAGATATTGAAACAGATGATATACTCTTTGAACCATCAGAATCGAAAATATTGAAATCTGATTCAGATACAATAGAGATTAAAATTAATAATGCAGTACATGATGTAATTTCAAAAGCATCCGTTGAAATTAGAATGAAATTCAAAATAATTTAAAAGAAACGCGGTAAATTTTCATATAGTTAGTAATTAGGTTATTTTATGCAAGGGATTTCAGGAATTTTAATAAATAGTAAATAAGTTATGTTAATATTTATATGTATAAAAATCTTTATCTCTATATGCTTATTTCTAATACAAAAATGTCATTTTCATGTTTCATATACGGCTTAAAAATTCATGGTAATATAAACAGTGAATCGTCGTTAATCACATAATATCTATACAATTGATACGATATAGAGAAGTTTCGATAGCAACCCGCAACGTGATAGATTATGATGGAAATCAAAAAAGTCAGAGGGTTTTCAAAATGTCAAAGTGAAAAGTGGTATTATAATTGATCTCGTCAAGAAGAACGTGCTAATTTACGCAAACTTTTCGGATTATTGTGGAGAAACGACCTCGTTCGAATTACAAGGAAGCGTACAGTATATATCATCTGACAGAAACAGTAATAGTTTATGTAATTGGGTAATACCTTCACCAGAAAATACAATAACTACATTAAGAATATTAAAATTGAACTTCTCAAGAAATTCCACGTGCTTGTCAATTAGAAACTTCGACAATATTCAATTGAACGTGTGCAGTAACGACATACTACCCAAACCTGTTGTACTATCTTCAAGAAACAAACTCTCCGTAACTTTAAAATATAATAACCCAGTGTTTTTATGTGTTTGGATTGATCTGGTTGTTACAATTCCACAAATATTTGTAGAACAGCAGATTTCGTTTGTACAGACCATTCTGATTTCACGGGGTGTGCTATTTGTAATTCATCAACTACTCCTTGCAGTAATATTTCTATAGATAGATGTTTCGACCCGTATAAAGACAAATGTGACGGAATCATTAATTGTCCAAAAGGCGAAGACGAAATAAACTGTTCAGAACTTTGTCCTCAGCTTATCAAATGTCCAAATGAAGATTAGTTTGAAGTGGATACAAACCTTTTAAATAAAAGGTACCATTTTAAAAGATTATATTAGAGATCTCTAAATTAAAAAAAGGCCTTTATTTAAAAAACATTTTAATTGTTCAATAGTAATAGTAGTTTTATTTTTTTGTAGTATATCTGTACACATTTTCTGTTTGTGAATTTCTATGTTTTAAAAAAATTCCTGAAATCATAATTTTGTTAATTTTAATTTCACAAACCAATAATTAGAGTAAATTTGAATGGCGCACTTGAACCCTACCCTTTGAAAGAGTTGGTATACATGTTTAATTATTTTTCAAATAATAAATAATTATTGAATCCTATACAATATATATATATATATATATATATATATATATATATATATATATCAGACTTATTTAATGGGGATATCTTTGTTTTTACATTTAACTATTTTGTACTCACATTACTTTCTAATTTAAAAGAAATTGTTGCTAAAGGTATTATCTTTGAAATATCATTAGAAATATTAACTGCATATGTGATGGTTTTATAATTTTTTATTTCTTTAGTTTGTTCAGGAAATATTAGTTGGAATGCCACGTTACCCTCCTTCTTATTAACTCATTTATTTATCATATGTAATGGATAACCGTTGGATGTTGCTATTCGTTTAATAGTATTAATTTCTCCATCAAAATTACATTTGTCATAGGAACTGAAAAAGCTCTATGATAAATGTAAAGATTAGCAGATAAGGTTTCTTGGTTTTCTATATCATTGTACAGTTATGCTGATCTTAAATGGGAGAAAGATATCCCCATAGGGCTAATATTATGTAAACTTAATATTGGTAATATCATATCTTCTTCTTTTTTCTATTAAACGATAATAAATTATCGAAAGCTTAGGATTATCTAAACAGAGTTTCCTTTCTCACATTGCCGCATTCACCAATTAAAAAAGTTTACCCTAACTAGTTTCGGCAACGAACTACTTTCGTCTATATATATATATATAGGTATATATATATATATATATATATATATATATATATATGTTATATACCTTAAATTACTTAGTACATAATAAACAAATTGCTTAATCAGTATATTGTGTAACAACCGGTTATTTTATAAATTGTTGAACCTTAATTTTGCTTATATTGTATTTTTTATCTTTTTGAATTGTTTAGTTTTATAGTCAGTCTAGAATTCACTTCGAATCTTGAAACTTGTAACTTTTGTTAAATAAATAATTTTTTAAAAAACCTTTTACCGTGTGTAAAAAGTTATTTGGCGCAGTCAGTAGGATATGTTAAACGGGCGTTAGTGAATATAACGATCGGTTCGTATCAACGATTTATTAACATACCTTAAGTGAATATTTGGGACTCTTGGTTAAGTGAATTAAGTAGCTTAACTCGAAGACAGTTGGCTCGTACGAAGAGGAATTTCAAGGGAATATTGGTAATTCTAACTACAGGTACAACTCGATGGCGAAAGCACTCCTAATTTTCATGTAAGTAGTTTATGTCGTATAGAGGAAATACTTGTTTATTTAATTCAGAAAGCTCTGACAACTCAGATTCTGATTCTGATTTATATTCTGGCTCACAAACATATTGTAACCGTAAAATAAATATTGAATTATCAAAACCTAGATTTAAATTAAATACATTATACAAAATGCCGGTAGATCAAGTGGTACCGCAATTGAAAAAGGAATATCTGGATATGATTCCAGAATTCCATGGCGAAAATGCTTTATTACCCAGATTCATAGGAATTTCTGAAAAGTTAGTGAATAAATTTTACAATACAGTAGATTCAACAGACTTTCAAAACGAATATTTGATGTATAGTATTTTATCTAAAATTAAAGGCCAAGCCGCAATGAATATTTCAGCTTGTAGTATTTTAAATTGGCAGAATTTTAAAGATGCTTTATTGAACACATACGCTGATAAACCAGACGTTTACACGTTAAGTATTGAAATATCGGAATTAAAGCAAGGAAATGAATCACCTTTTGACTTTTTCAATAGGATACAGCATCTTTTAAATCTACAAACATCATTATTAATAACACTCTCAAATGCAAGTGAACAAGCCATTTTAGGTAACTATTCTAGGAATTTAGCACTGTGTACTATTGCTCGGTTTAAAGGAACCTCTCGGTACACTGATGCGTACCAAGAATCCTAGCGATCTAAATTCAGCTTTAAATGTTCTAACGAATGACTTTCAAGTTTATTTAAGTAATAATAGTAACAATCCACATCCAAATAATTCATTTAATAAGCCTAAGTCTCAGTTTAACGTTACATCAGATAATAATAATTATCGTAATAATCATCAAACGGTCAGCAGACCAAATTTACAACATAATTATCAACCACAATTTAATATGAATTGCAACAATGAAAATAATTCACCTGGTACAAGTAGAGATACAAATTTCCAGAATAGAAATACTAATGTTTTCAAACCTAGTAGAAATTATCAATTCCAAAAACCTACTCCAATGAGTATATCTACTTCTAATACGTACAATAAACCAAAGTACAGAATAAGAATAATGGCCAAAATCAATCGCATTTCATAGGTAATAGAAAAAATTTTATTTCGGAAGAAATGCATAATATGGACGATACTGAACGTCACATTGATGTTGAAGATTGTTTTTTAGACGAAATTGCCTCGGAAGAGACAGACACGTACAGTATGTACAATAAGTACGAGGAGTAATAAACCCTAATTAAGCATGCAAAACCTTTACAGGGAGCACCATGAAATTTTTGATAAATCTCTTACTTTAAATTACATTTCTTCCGTAAATCTAAAAACCAGGTAGATCGACCCCCTATCTGTTTCAGTTGTAGCAAAGTTTAGGGTTTATTCATTGTTAAAGGATTAGCAGATAAGCAATAACGCAATGCAGTGGTGTGTATTTTGGGAAAAAAATACGTTTTAAATTATAATATAATAAAAAATGAAAAGAAATAATTATTGGAATACATTTATTACTTACATTTTATTCTATATCCGAATCGGAAGAGGAAAAATCGTTGTTGACATTAATAATAATAGGGTCGATTAAATCATCACAAATATTGTCAATTTTCCACATATTTGCCTCTACTTTGATAACATGCTCGATACAGTTTGTCCAATTTTCCTTACTCACATGACTTACAGCACTCTCAAACAATTTCACAACATCGTTTATTTTAAAAGTAGTATTTTTTTTCCAACTTCCCCCTTTACCTGAGCCCATATTAATTCTATGGGATTAAGTTCACAATGATAAGGGGGGAATCGAAGAACTGATATACCACGAGAAGAAGCCATTTCTTCTACAATGTAGGTTTTGTATTTATTCTTGTTCATTTTTGCAATTCTGTAAAGTTCTTTCCTTAGTGGATCTTTTGGAAACTTAATATTTTTCGAAATAAGCCACTCCAAAAGCTCTGCTTTACGCCAACGACTTGTGGGCAATGCTTCTCGTAACCGTGAATGGTAACTTGCGTTGTCCATAACAATAACAGACCCTTTTGGAATCAGATCCAACATTTGAACAAACGATTCCTCGAAGACATCCCCATTCATATCTTCGTGATAGTCCCCCGTGCGTTTTGAAATAAAAGTTAATAATCCACCATCAACAAAACCTTCAGAACTTCCAGATGGTGGCTGCAAACCTAACGACAAACCTTCCACGAATGCCTGCCTTCCGCTTTTAATGTTTTCATCTTGCCAAGATTTGGAAACTGTATATCCAGCATTTATCCATGTTTCGTCTAAGTAGAAGATTTTCAAATTTTGTTCTCTGGCATGTCGAATGCTTCTTAAATAGTCTCTTCTCCAAAAAACTATTTCCGGTTTATCTATCAAGAGAGATTTTCTATTATGTTTTGTATATCTGAAACCCACATCTTTCAAAAGTTTGCATAATGTCATTCTGGAGAATTTTGGATAGTCCGTATCTTCTTGCACTGATGTCATAATTTTGTCAAGTGTTGGAATTTCCTTTCGTAAGTAAAATCCATGGACTTTACGCCTTAGTCTTTGTTTTAATGACTCATCGATCTCAATTGGTTTTCGGCCTGAAGGAGTTTTAGGGGGTTGAAGAGTTCCATTCTTGCTTTCTTTTAGTAATCTATAAATTGTTGATTTAGCAACACACAACATAGCAGCCGTTAATTCCACAATATCATCAACACTTGCACTTGGATCCTTGTTTTTCAATGATATATAACAATTCAATATCAGAGTTTTTTCATTTTAAGATAATGGACCTGTTTTTGGTCGTTTAGATGGTCCTTGGCTTATCGACATTGTTTGGTACTTGCACAATTAACATTCAACAAATGTTTTAAATATATTCCAACTGTTTACAATATTATGACAACCATACAACTTCATACAACTTTACTTAAAGAACTAATACCAAGTACTGATTGAATGTACCTACTTTCTTTTAAAATAATATTCCCGATAATGTTTCTAAGAAAACTGGGTTGTTTGGAAAATCCCTCTCAATAATCGAATAATCTGTAAATAGGTGTAATCGTATTAAGCCGATTACAGTAGGCCACTTGCCATTTAAAATTTCTGAGAAAAATTCCCCAAACACTACATATAGGAGTAATACAAATAAAAAATATTAGGAATAAACGGGAATATCCGAACTCTGCCACAAAATAAAATTTTACCTGACTTGTATCAATTTGAGGATTACTGAAATGTTCGAACTGTACCGCAACCATTTAGTTTAATCCTATTAGAGTCATTAGGGTTCATAATAGATAAAATCGGAGGCCCATAGAATTATGTATATTTCTGAAAGGTTTCAAAGATTTCTGGAATTAAATATTTTGAAGAAATCTTGATTGTTTTGATCGATATTTAGGGGATTAGGGGAAGGATGTTGATGCACTTACACTATTGCCTAAAAATCAGGAAGAAGTATTTATTAGTGTTCGTGAATTACAATTACGAACGAACCGAGAAGAGGAATTTCTATTAACAGCAGACCAGGTATTTAAAATTATTGTGTTCTCCTGTTTTTCCAACCTTAATTTTTTATGTAATTCGGATTGTATTTTGATGGATGGGACTTTTAAATACTGTTCAACTTTTTTTTACCGAATGTTTACCATTCATGGTTTTAAAAACGGCTATTACGTACCTCTTGTTTTTCGTTTGCTGCCGGACAAATCAAGTCAAACATATTCAAATTTGTTTTAATTTTAAGACAAAAATGTAAAGAAGTAGGCTCAAATTTTCAACCTAAAGAAGTCGTAGTAGATTTTGAACTAAGCATTCATAACGCTATATATGAATGCTTTGGCAAATATCAAATTCTTTTTGGTTGTAAATTTCATCTCTGTCAAGCTTGGTTTCGTAAGATTCAGGAGTTTCATTTGGTACAAGAGTACAGACAGAAAGGTTCTGTAATTGGCGAATACTTAAAAGTACATTTCGGTATTATGTATCTTAGTCCTGAGGAGGTTGTAGAATTTTTTTATAATGAACTACATTTTTTGCTTCCGAATGACGAAAGAGTTATAGAATTCCGAAATTATGTCAATAAAACATATATAACGCAAAATTCGATATTTCCACCACTTATTTGGGCAAATAATGTATCCTTTTTTAAGAGAACAACGAAGTCTTGTGAGAGTTTTCATTCGCATTTCGGTGCTTCTTTTCACAAAGCACATCCAAACATTGTTCAATTTACTAGTGTGTTATTGGATTTACAAACGGAGGTATACGCGAAAATTCGTTCGGCAAACCAAAGCCAGAAAAAAACCAAAAATCTATTAATGTTGAAATTAATTTCATTAATGATCATTTGGATCAATATAGGAAAAATGTTATTTCTCGCTTTATGTTTGTGAAAAGGTTGCATGTAAAAATCTTCCACACGTTTAATTTCTTGTTTTTTTTATATGTTTATGTATATTGAATATATTTTATTGTAATGTAGATGTAATGTAGATGTAATGTAGATGTAATGTAGATGTAATGTAGATGTAATTTTTTAGAAGTGGCAAATATACGTTGAAAATATATGTATGTTATTAATATTTTCTTATATTGAATTTGAGTACCTAAAGTTCAAGGTAAATTGTTAAATCGGATTAGGCTATTAGACCCCTACTGGTTTGGTAGTTAATCTCCAAAATTTTAAACACTGGCAGAGTTCGAACAACTCGTAATGACTACCTGCATTTTGTGGCAGAGTTCGGATACTCCGGAATAAACTGTGTTGCCTTTCTTTATCAAACTCACTAAAAGTTATGTACCTCTATCACTTTTTTTATTAAAATTAGTACATCCCGTTACCTCTGACCTAAATCGTATATTCTTTAGCATAGCTGCAACTCATTCGTTCAATACAAAATGTACCTTACGGTATACCCTCTTAAAATATATTTTGGTACGTCTATGAAATCTACTTAAATGAATGATTTATTACTCCTTGTCCTTTCTATATAGACTATAGAAATATTTGATTTTGCGAATTATGAAAGTGAATTACCGTACATGATATTTCCTGAACAAAATTTAAACGTAATGATTGACACAGGTAGTACAAAATCTTTTGTAACACCTGAAATTGCAAAGAAATATTTTTCAAAAGCAAGTATGAAAAAATCTTTCAAAGTAACTTCTGCTTTAGGTTCAAGTCAACAAAATTATTGTACATTAATTACATCTTCAAAGATATTTAAAATGAAAAATTAAATGAACTTAGAATATTGTATATTTAAATTTCACACTCATTTTGATTGCTTATCAGGTTTAGATAATCTGAAAAAATTGAATGCAACTATTGATTCAGTAAACAATGTTTTAATTACGCCTTATAGTGGAATAAAAATAGATTATTTTGAAATCAGAAGCGAGAACACGAATTGTATAGTAGTGCCTCCGCGAACTGAACAAATAATTAAATTGAATATTGATAAAATTAATAATGGCGAAATAATTACACCTTATACAAAAATAGGAAAATTAGAAATTCCCGCATGTCTTACAAGAGCGGAAAATAGTCAAGCTGTATGCACTATTTTAAATCCGTCAGAGTCATATTTTAAGGTAGATTCTAGTGTTCCTTTAGAGGTTGAACAGTTCGACGAATACGAACAAACCTTGAGTCCTAATTTTAATGATATTTATGCAGAAAAATTCAAATTTGATATAAATAAAGTTCGAACAGAACATATGAATTCTGAAGAACGCAATGCTATTCTTAAATTAATTAAAGAATATTCTGACATTTTTCATGTTGATGGTAATCAACTAACTTTTACTAGTAAAATCAAGCATCAAATAAAAACTACAAATGATGTACCTATTTAAACTAAATCGTACAGATATCCAGAAGTATATAAAAAATAAGTCCAAAATCAAATACAGTGTATGTTAGATCAAAATACCATAAGAGCCTCATCCTCACCGTACTCGAGTAGTATTTAGATTGTTCCAAAAAAATTGGACTCTACAGGTAAACAAAAATTCAGAGTCGTCGTAGACTATCGCAAGCTTAACGGAATAACTATTGGAGATAGATATCCATTACCAAACATAACTTATCTATTGGATAAATTAGGACGTTGCCAATACTTCACTACATTGGATCTTGCCTCCGGATTTCACCAAATTGGGATGGCTGAAGAAGATATACCCAAAACGGCTTTTACTACTGAAAGAGAATGCCATTCGGACTAAAGGGAGCTCCAGCAACTTTTCGAATTTTAAAATACAAATTGACAAATCCGAATTTTTGAGGAAAGATGTAGCTTATTTAGGACATATTGTTACCCCTGAAGGTGTAAAACCAAATCCCGATAAAATAAGTGCTATTCAAAAATTTCCCATACCAAAAACTAGTAAAGAAATCAAAGATTTTCTTGGATTTCTTGGATATTATAGAAAATTCAATAAAAATTTTCCAAAACTGACTAAACCTTTAACTAATCGTCTTAAGAAAAATGCAGTAATTAACATAAAAGATCCTGATTATATTAATTGCTTTGATACTTGTAAAAATATGTTATTAAATGATCCTATTTTACAATACCCCGACAGACGCAAGCAATTTTGCTCTAGGCGCTGTTCTGATTAACCTGTGGCATATGCTAGCAGAACACTTAATGATTCTGGAGTAAATTATTTAACAATTGAGAAGGAACTCCTTGCAATTGTTTGGGCTGTAAAATATTTCCGCCCATATCTTTTCGGAAGAAAATTCACTATAGTAACAGATCATAAACCACTTCAATGGTTATTTTCTTTGAAGGAACCCAATTCTAAATTAGTTAGATGGCGGTTGAAACTCGAAGAATACGACTAAGATATAGTGTACAAGAAAGGTGCATTGAACACTAATACTGACTGTTTATCACGAATCCAGCTAAATATAAATGAAGTAAATTCTTCAAATAATCCTCCCAAAAAATTATTAGTTAATATGGAAATATTTAATGACTCACTTTCAAATAATACTAAAAATAAAAATGTAGAAACCGAATCACTTATTGTAGAAGCTGAAGATTTCGATGAAGAAATCGATGACGATAGTAATACTATTCACACTAACATAGAAAATCCTATTGCTGGAATACCTATTTCGGAATCTGCAGTAAATGTGGGAAAAAATCAAATTATAATCTATGAAGTAAATTTTGAACCAGCTATAGCAAATATAATTAAATTATATGGAACTAAGCAAAGAATTCTAGTACAATTTCCTAACATAACTTTGAACAAGACGTAATAAATTTTGTGAAAGAATATGTAGCACCAAAAGCAAAATATCATATTTATTTTGAAGACCCCTCATACGAAAAATTCAGCACTGTTATACAAACATATTTCAAAAATTCACACATTTCATTTATCAAATGTAATAAAAAATTAATTGACATCCCTCTAAATGAAATCAAAGAAGTAATACTATTATGAAAGTAAACGGAATCATAGAGGATTAGATGAAAACGAAAATAATATAAAATCTCGAAACTATTGGCCTAATCAAAGATCTTCTCTTCAAACGTACATTAACGAATGCGAAATATGTCAAATAACAAAATATGATCGCAAACCCGTGAAACCATATTTTAATATTACTTCAACTGCTATTAAACCATTTCAAATAATACATGTAGACACTATTACTTTAGAAAATACGAAATTTCTAACTATTATAGACTCATTTTCAAAATACGGGCAGTTGTATAAATTGAACTCAGTCCAAGGTATAGAGATAGTTAATAATTTAATTAAATATTTCACCCATCATTGTATACCGGAACAAGTTATATCCGATAACGGAACAGAATTAAAAAATAGTTTAGTAAAAGATTTATTAGAAACTCATGAAATTCAAATTCATTTTATCAGTTCACAACATCCTGAAGCAAACGGCATTGCCGAACGATTTCATTCAAAAATTATTGAACATATTAGACTTTTAAATAATCAGAACGAATTTAAGAAAGAACCTATTGTAATAAAAGTAAATTATGCTCTTTTGGCATATAATAATAGTATTCACTCTGTAACGAAACAAAAACCATACGAAATTATTACAGGTCATTTAGAGAATAACCCTTTTTTTGATTTAGACATTGATCGACAATTAGTAAATAATTATATTCATAATCACAAAGAAAAAATGAAATTACTTTATTCTAAAATAAATAAATCATTGCAAGAAACTAAAGATAGAGTTATTTCAAAAGCTAATGAAAGTAGAGAAGATCTTCCAGATCCTCTACCTACAAAAGTGTTTGTCAAAAATAAGCAGATTAAAAGTAAGAGAAAAAATAGATATCAACCGGAAAGAATAAGATCCGTAAACAGAAAAAATGAAACTGCGAAAATTGTAACACGTCATTTTAATACCGCTGAAGATATTCATATTTCAAATATAAAACGACCTAAGAAGAAACCTTATACTTTCATTACAGAATAAGTTTAATATTAGAACATTTGAAACAAATGAACTTTATCTACAGATGTTACATGATAACTTTATTTTTATTAAACAATGTTGGATTAAGTTTTAATTATTTATAATGGTGTATTAGATATAATAGAAACTGTAGAGATTTCCTGTTCATTCTGCAAACTAAGGACATTGCATTCGAGTATAATTATATCAAAAGAATTATTTACAGAGCTGCGAAAAAATATCTCCGTATTATAAATTACAATTACCGTTGGAATTGAAATACGAGAATATTTTAAACATTGAATCAATTTTAGATATAACATGTAGAGTAAGTAAAAATAGTTTAGAATATTTTTATCGATTCCTATAGATTTTAATATTGAGTTTGAATTATTTTATTTATTACCCATACCTACTAAGTTAGAATCAGAATTCGTAATAATAATACCAAATTCAAAGTATTTGCTAAGATCTGATACACAGATAAAACCTCTAAACGATATTTGTACAAGAAGTGAAAATTTTCAATGTGCTTCACACCTTCAAGATAATAATAAACAGTTATGTGAAGAACAAATACTATTAATGGAAAACCCTACTATCTGCGAGTACACTAAAATCAAAATAATTGAAAATCATTTGGGAAATTATACCAGAAATAAACCAATACCTAGTAGTATTTCCAGAAGAAGAAAAATTGATAATTGAATGTTCAGAAGACACAGAAATCAAAATTTTAAAAGGAATTTTTGCTAATCAAGAATTCGCCATGTAAAATAACTTTTAAAAATCAAGAATTAATATTTCAAGATAGAACTTTTGGTCAACAACTGGTACTAAATAAACTTCAGACACATTTTCATAAAATTAAAATCCAGCCTTTGGAAATAAATTTAAAAAAATTAAAATTAAAAGAAATATCTTCGCAAGGATTGACACCAATTCAGGAAGAACAGTTAAATCTCCATATTCCTAGCATATGGACCATATTTCTATATTCTAGCGGAGTATTGATAATTATTTGGCTACTCTTGAAAAAAATTCAGAAAAGAAGAATATCAGAAGGAACTCCAATGGAATTACAAGAAAAGAAAATTCAACTTCCAGGGGGTGCGTCGATCTAATGGGGGAGGTGTTATATACCTTAAATTACTTAGTACATATTAAATAAATCGCTTAATCAGTATATTGTGTAACAATCTGTTATTTTATAAATTGTTGAACCTTATTTTTGCTTATATTGTAATTTTTATCTTTGTGAATTGTTTAGTTTCATAGTCAGTCTAGAATTTACTTCGAATCTTGAAACTTTTGTTAAATAAATAATTTTTAAAAAACCTTTTTCCGTGTGTATTTATTATATATATATATATATATATATATATATATATATATATATATATATATATGCCACTCACAGGATAGATCACCTCTTGATCTAGCCAAAAATAATTATTAAACATTAGGTATGCATCAAATGAAATGTTACTTGTGTCATTCTGACGATGATATTTAGTATCGAAACAATTCTGAATTTCTTCGAATTTTTTAACATTTTTTGCAATATATTTTGGAATTATTTAGTAACAGTTAGATTCATTTAAAACAGTTAGATGATATAATATGTAATTGGGCATTGAATTCCCTTTCAAATGATACTAAGTTTGTCAAAATCCATAAAGCGGAAAAAAAGTTATAACAGTTTCATTTAGTCAGCTTTCCCACTCACCCCTACCATTTATTTTCCAAAATAGAGGAAAAAGTAATGGAACAAACTGACGTAAAATTGTCTAATGATTACGTATATTCAAATTTTGTGGTACATTTATTATAGAAAAATGATGTTTTTGTGTTATCATTGTGAACAACGCCCTCTAGGGGTGGAGTAGAAAACTTGTAAATAATTTCCAGCAGTTTCTCGTTTGCGAGTATGTAATACATATTTTTTCTCTGAGCCGGACGATAAATAGTTTCTGAGATACAGCGCGTTGCCTCTCTTAATCAGACGCCCGTTACGAAGGGAACGCGTAGGCTTTCTTTTATAATAACAGTTGCTTATGAAAAAGCAGTCGATGACGTGTCTTCTAACAGTAGACTAGAAACATCAAAATAAATGAGTTTGGAGCTGTTTCGGCGAAACTAAATAGGTCTTTTTGGATCGATTCGTAGCGATAGTGAAAACTAGGATCTACCATCACAAGACAATGTAAAATCAGCAGTCAATTGCGTTAATAGTTGCCGGAGAAACTTTTGAAAAAGGCAAGACCCTAATAGCGATTTCTACATGATACAACTAACTACATCGTGTACACGAAGAAATTTCGAGAATACGGATTCATATGCAAAGAATGAAATGACAAGACAATGCACTAATTTACAAGTATTTGGCTAAAACGGTAAAATTGCACGAAATACATTTCAAATTGCTACTGCACCCACTCTTCTCCCAGGTTTTGCCCTCACGACTTTCAGATGTTTGCTTATTGGGAAAATGTGTGACTCGAGTGTGATTTTTGCGAAAATAACGAATAAAAATCGTTGTTCAGTTGTTCAAGGAAAGTATCGAATTGTTAGAGAACCCCTAGAATGATTCAATTGCTTGATATGATTAAGGTAATAAATAAAATGGAATTAATTGGAGTTTCTTCTTTACATAGCCGATATTTCACGTTCTCTTTATCTATAGGTGTTGAGAGGCAGTTTTTTTTCAGATATTTCGTTACTGAAAAATGGAGAAATATATTGGTTACAGGAACTAACTAGTTTTAAGACTTGCCTGTCATTCGACCCTTTTTCATTGTATATAGTAAAGAGATTGTCTAATTTGTTTTAGGATAATCCAAGAACTTTCCATTAAAAACTTGCATTTCGTCAAATAGAAACCTATAATAAGATGTTTTACTCAATAAAAAATATCAATAAAGTGAACTTAAAGAACAATAATTTCAAATAAAATTGAATACAAGCCCTAAATGGATGAAAATTCTTACTAATATTGAAATTCCACATGACCTTTTATGTTTCTATCCTTAGGTCCTAAATTCAGTATCGAGCCAGTTCTATGTGAAGATATTCAAATAAAGCAGATGTTGAATATTTTACATCACAAACATCAGACGACCATTTGAGAAAAACACTAATAGCAAAATCAAAAAATATCATAACAAATGAAATTAACCAAAAATGAAATAATTTATTCGTTCGTAATATATACTATAAAACAAGAGAATTTCTGAAAATACACCCCAATATAGTTGTTACTAACAGTGATAAAGGTAACTCAACTGTTATTATGTTTACAGAAAACTATATTGAACTATCTTCAGAAATTTTCAATAGTAAATAAATTCTTGTTACATCATATTGAACGAAGATCCTACAATACTAGTTGAAAATAAATGGAATACTAAAAAAGAAATTTAAATACAAAACAAACAGAGTAGAAACACTGAGTCTTTTCCATCACGTGACTGATACGACATCAACCATATGCATTGTATAGAGTTTCGCTCTTTTTCTGTTATTAGAAGAAGACAGTACCAACATAGCATGTGTTGAATAATATCGTCTACTAAGTCACATGATGGAAAAGCTTCCCGTTTCTACTGTAGATAAAATTACCTGCTAAATTCTATGGCCTACCCAAAATCCATAAACCAATCTTATCAATTAGACCGATAGGAGCTTCTATGGGTACACCAACCAATTTATTAGGTTCATATATCACTGAAATTTCAACAAAAGCTTCTGACCTAAATACAGAATATTACATTAAAGACTCGTTTGATGTTTTCGATCAAATTAACAAATTTCAGCTACCCAATAAACATGTAATTTGCTGTTTGGATGTTGTGTATTTATTCAGTAATGTATATTCAGAATTTGCTTCAAGAGTAATTGATAAAAAATGGAGTGAAATCAGTCAACGTTGTCAAATATCTAAAAAATATTTCCAAGAAATTATTACATTTCACTTTGAAAATACATATTTTACATTTAATAACCAATTTCTCCCATTGTAGTCTGTTATGTAGGTAATGGACAATTTATTGGTTGCAATTATACCATTATTACCAACTAAAATAATTTTTTTTAAATATGTTGATGACGTTAGTTTAGCATTACCAACAACTAACTTAGAGGATTTTCTTTTCATATTCAATAACTATGATCCATATATACAATTTACCATGGAAAGAGAAGTCAATAAACAACGTGTACCATTTTTAGACACAAAACCCATTAGGACTCATGGTAACACTTTATCAATTGAGTGGTACATAAAACCAATAAGTTCTGGACGATTTATGAACTATTGGTCTTACCATAAATATTCCATGAAAATTAACTTGATCAAAAAAATGAAGAATAGAATAACGAAAATATCAGTTCCTATTTTTCACGAAAAGAAAAAAAAATCAATATTAATTTATATTTAGAAATATGATATCCAAATAAATTAATTGAAAATATACTATAACTATTCTCCAACTATAGACATCACAGACACTAATATTACAAACGATCATTCAGACAATATAAACTACTATACAGGGTGTCCCGGGACTAATGGGAAAAAAGTCAGGAGCGTATAATCTGAGCCAAAATAATGTTAGTACTTCATATAAACTTTTTCTATGTAGGCCCTCGTTTTCGAGTTATAGGCATCCAAAGTTTTAATTTTGGATTTGGTTTTTATTTTTATTTTTTTTACTAGTTATTTGATCTTTGTAAAATTTACGGTAAAGCTATAATGTACGTGTATGTTTATTTTGGAAAGGTAAACAGATTTACAGTAGTGCCTTGAAGCCAGGGACGGACTACTCGCAATGGTTAGTGATCCATAAATTTGCAGGGATGGCACACCCTGTATGAAATTATTGAAATTGACTTCCCCACACATTAAGCTAACGAAAAGGTACTCTTGCTGGAATTCGATAAAATGAGCCGTTTGGCTAATATTTACAGTTTTATTAATGCACTACGTACAAATTTACCTAACTAACTTATTAATACGATGTACTACAAAAAAATAATTTGATGATAGCAGATGATAAAAACATTAAGAACTTATTTAATGGGAATTAAAAAGGTACGCAGACAACGTAATTAGTTGCTTTTAATCAAAATTACGAACACAACATTATTAAACCATTAAGAAAACCTCATAAAACACAAGTTATAAAACAAACGACTGAAACTAATTCCTAAACAACAAAAACTAACGTTTTCCTAATAAATGTTCAATATGAGCTCCTCCCACTTCCACGCACATTCTAAGTCTACGACGGTTGTTTCTTTGCACTTCTAATAACATTGCAGTGTAACACATTTCTGTCTATTAAATCTTGCCTTGTTTGCACAGGTGTTGCGTATACCTTACTTTTGAGATAACCCTAGAGGAATAAATCCATAGGATTAACATCTCCTAATCGCGGTGGTCATTGAAAAGGGCCTCCACGACCAATCCATCTATTAGGAAACCTTGTGTGTAAATGCTATCCTACATCTAAACTGAAATGAGGAGGGGCCCCATCATGCATGAACCATAAATTCCTACGAGTTTGTAGTAGCACATCATAAAACAGGTTCCATAACTCATTTTGCAAAAACTCCAAATATCTCTAACCGGTCAAAGTATCGTCAATAAAGTATGGCCCTATCAAATGATTGCCAACTATTCCTGCCCAAACATTAACCATGAATCTATGCTGGCTCCTAGTTTGACTAATGCCATGTGGATTCACATCATCCCATAAATGCATATTATGAGAATTTTTGACTACATCTCTGTTGAAACCGGATTCGTTCGTAAAGAGAACGTTACTAATAAATGTATTGTCTGCTTGTTGTTGTCGCAGAAACCACTGGCTACACTCAAGTCGTGAAGGATGATCAGCCACTGTCATACTGTGTACTTTTCTCATGTGAAAAGGATAGCTGTTCTTTTAGAACGCGATGCACAACTGATTTCGAGACGTTATGTTATCTTGATAATTTTCGTAAACTCGTTGATGGTATATTATCAACTGCATTTAACAAGTCTTGTTCAACTGCCACAGTACGTACGCTTCGTACTGTACCTTCTCCACCTTTTTTTGGCAAAAAACGTCCTAAAATTTAAAACTTCGTTTTGTATACATGGAAAATTACATTTACTTATTCATACCTGTTTCTCGTAACATGAGATCAATACGCTCAAACATTCGTCTGTCTGACAATGCTCTGTTTGTAAAATGTTCTGCATAAAGCCTTCTGGCCTCTAAACAGTTTCGAGAAACCAGTCCATACATTAAATTCATATCTGCGTACTCAATAAAAGTGAATTCTGCCATTGTAACTGTTAAATTAAGGACTTATGAATTATTGACAAGTACTGACTACGAACTATTCTACACAATGTTTGACAACTAATCCTATGGTTACTTGATAAACGGTAAAAACACTTTTAAAAAGTTTATACCAACTTTCCAATTAATGAGTCGTTAATGTTTTTTATCTTCTGCTATCATTAAATTATTTTTTTGTAGTACTGAAGGTAAATCTTGGACATCGTATTAATAAGTTAGTTTTACCTCGTTGTGTACTTATAAAAATGGTGAATGTACGTAGTGCATTAATAAAACTGTAAATATTAGCCGAACGGCTTATTTTATCGAATTCTAACAAGAGTACCTTTTCGTTAGCTTAATGTGTGGGGAAGTGAATTTCGATAATTTCATACAGGGTGTGCCATCCCTGCAAATTATTTGGATCACTAACCATTGCGAGTAGTCCGTCCCTGGCTTCAAGACACTACTGTAAATCTGTTCACCTCACCAAAATAAACATACACGTACATTATAGCTTTGCCGTGAATTTTATAAAGATCAAATAACTAGTACAAAAAATAAAAATAAAAAAAAAATTCAAAATTAAAACTTTGGAGGCCTATAACTCGAAAACGAGTGCCTGAATAGAAAAAGTTTATATGAAGTACTAACATTATTTTGACTCAGATTATACGCTCCTGACTTTTTTCCCATTAGTCCCGGGACCATATATTGAAGAAATACCACAATAGTTGAGTACGATTTTCAAATCAATGAATAACTTTAAAATTGTCAATAAAACATGTCTCACAATAAATTCTATTCTCACTAATTTAAAAGATAAAACTCCGATTCTTATGCCCCATTTAACCAACCATTTCCTAAAGTTAGGTAATACCCATATCAGATTTTGGAATAGCAAAATCCAATTTTCGTTTCACCACGCGCAAGGTAATAACTAAGAGTGATAAAACTAGGTATTTCCTATTATTCTTAGGTGGTTCTTAGCGCTTGGTAAAACGTAAATTGCATTTAGAAATTACAAAATCCGATTAAGGTATTACCTTACTTTAGAAACTGGTTGATGAAATCGGGCATTAATCTTTCAAATGTAATAGTTGTATTATTGGATCTTTACCCATGCGTCATTAATATCTGATAACATAACCGACATAATTATTAAGAGGCATCTCTTTCTATTAACAGTTAAGAACAGAACAAAAAACTTGACCTTTGTCGGTTATGTTGTCATATATTAATGACGCACGGGTAAAGATCCAATAATTTAAGTTTCATATTATATTCCATGCAAAAGTTGTAATAATAAATATATTGGCACACCGGCCAAAAAATTTTTTTCCCTTTCTGGCCCGGAGGCTATTTGGCTTTGGGATTACACCCCATTTAACCACGATAGTTTATAGTTTTATTATATTTTAATTATTATACTGTCACTCTATCTTTCATGCAAATATTCCTAAACTTACAAAATTATGGAGAAAATGAGTGAAGAAGAAAAACTGGGATGAACAGGGACACCCTCTTCACGCTAAGGTGCCCGTCATAGCGACTTTGATTAGACATACAAGAAAGGCAACGGTTGAAGGGGATTTGCTACAAAAGGACTGTTACGAACTCGCACACCGAAGCAGATACTAAGTACGGCCCTGTAACCTTATATTAACGGAGTTGAGAAAAAGGCGAGCGCGCCGAATTCTGAGAAGGTCTATTGGAATCTATTGTGACCGTCCTTTCTAAACATGTTCTCGAACGGCATTTTAAAAAATATCGCGAAAGGCATGTCCCGTCCCGAATGTTCTAGTAAAGAAAGTTTTTGATATAAATACGGGACCGATCAGCGGATGAGTTCAGTTTATAATTTGCCATAGTGAGTTAAACAGTAATTAAGTGAATATAAAAGTGTTATAAATTAATAAGTTAGTGTGCATATAAATTAAATTTAAGTGACTAGTTAAGTACATACAAATTAGTGTTAGTGAGTTAGTGTTTAAATAAATTAGTAAGTAGCAATACCGAGTGTTTAAAATTTATCCCACCCGTTTATTGTTTAAATAAATAACAAAAACATTACATTGGTGTCAGAAGTGGGATAATATAAATAAATAGCTACATCAAAATGGCCAAGAGACTGATTGATCTCAAAGTGACGGAATTAAGAGCAGAATTAGAAGATCGTGAGTTGGAAACGTCCGGTAAGAAAAGTGAATTAGTAGAAAGACTTAAAGTGGCTCTGGAAAATGACGGCTTTGATCCAGAATTATTTTTATTCAATGACGAGGCTTCCACCGTAATCTCGTCAATTTCTACTAATATGGACGAGAAGATTTCAACCATGAAGAACGATATTTCTGCTAACATGGACAAGATTTCTGCTAATATGAAGAACGATATTTCTGCCATGGAAGAGAAGATTTCCAGCATGAAGAATGACATTTCTGCCGATATCTTATCGTTAAAAAATGACATTGCTGCTGACGTCGAGAATAAAATTACGTCTCCAAAATCATACATTGAAAACAAGATAACAACGATAGACGAGAAAATCAAGGAATTGGAGAGAAATATGGCAGATTTAAGAACAGGAGACACGCCAGCAGAAGGAAAGAAGATTGAACATATAAAACCCTGCAAGCCAGAAATAACTTCCAGGATAGAGGACATTGGCAGTTTTGCACGAGTCAAGACCCCAACATTCGACGGGAAGACATCGTGGACCAATTATGTAAAACAGTTCGAAGCAGCCGCTAGAGTGAATAATTGGTCCGATAAGGAGAAAGCAGTGAACTTAACTATCGCGCTTCGGGGAGATGCCTTAGATGTACTACAGACGATACCACTTGAAGAAACGGATGACTTCGAGCTGCTGAAGAAGAGGTTAGACATGCGATATGGTCACGAACATTTGGAACAGTTGTACAGATTCCAGCTGAAGAACCGAAGGCGGAAACGTGACGAACCCCTTCAAGAGTATGAAATGGATATTGCCCGACTAGTTCGATTTGCTTATCCATCAGCACCAGAGAACATGATGGAATGTTTAGGCATCCAGGCCTTTATTGACGGCTTGTGTGACCACGATATGGAGAAGACGCTTCGATTAGCCCATCCTAAAACATTGGCCGATGCATTGACTGCTGCTCTTGAATATGAAGCAGCCACGATGGCTTCGGGATACAAGAAAGGTAGGACCATACAGGAAGGAGGTGACGATGACAGAATTGACCATATCGTCAACTTGTTGAAAAGTATGGCAGACAAGAAGCCGAAGAAAATCAGGTGCTGTAATTGTGGCCAGCCAGAGTATGCACGCAGTTTGTGTAAAGAAGGGGACAAAGTATGGTTACACAACCCGGCGAGGAGAAAAGGATTTTCTCCAAAATTACAAAAATCCTGGGAAGGTCCATACTTGATCAAGAAAAGGATCAATGATGTTTTATATCGCATAAGCAAGATCCCCAACGGAAAACCAAAAGTAGTTCACCGAAACCGACTAGCGCCATTCGAAGGAGACCACGACATAGAGGAAGGAGTAAACCTTATTCGAGATGTGTCTGACCTCACCTTCGATGAATGTATGGGCGCGTATGGAGGTACCGGGAAAGCTAGATATGGAGTCACTTCGGAACAACAACATGATTCGTTCACTCTCCCAGAAGATTATTCACTGGCATACAACATCCCCGCCCGTATCAAGAACGCACGAGGGTTGGCAACCGTCTTTCGGAAGAAGTTCGGGCAATTAGAAAAACTCGAAGACCAGATTCCAGCCCCTGGCAAGACACTGAAACTGAAACATAATTCGCGGTACGTCTTCTACGTAGTAACTAAAAATGAATTCCAAGATCGATCTACCTACCGCGATGTGTGGGAAGCACTTCGAAACCTCCGAGACCATGTGTTGGAATCCAACGTGAAGAAACTGGCTATGCCTAAGATAACGAGTAACCAGTTGGATTGGCGAATCATCAGGAACATGGTAGAGATTATCTTTCAAGATACCGGTGTCCAGATATTGATTTGCAGCTACAACCCCCGTTATCAGTATCCGATGAAGACGGTGCCCTGCTATTTTCATAAGATCGGGAAGTGTAGAAATGGGCCTAGTTGCCGATTCAAACATCCAGTCTCGGCTACACAAAAGTTCCAGGAGGAACTTTCATTTAAGGAGGGGGTAATGTTACGAACTCGCACACCGAAGCAGATACTAAGTACGGCCCTGTAACCTTATGTTAACGGAGTTGAGAGAAAGGCGAGCACGCCGAATTCTGAGAAGGTCTATTGGAATCTATTGTGACCGTCCTTTCTAAACATGTTCTCGAAAGGCATTTTAAGAAATATCGCGAAAGGCATGTCCCGTCCCGAATGTTCTAGTAAAGAAAGTTTTTGATATAAATACAGGACCGATCAGCGGATGAGTTCAGTTTATAATTTGCCATAGTGAGTTAAACAGTAATTAAGTGAATATAAAAGTGTTATAAATTAATAAGTTGGTGTGCATATAAATTAAATTTAAGTGACTAGTTAAGTACATATAAACTAGTGTTAGTGAGTTAGTGTTTAAATAAATTAGTAAGTAGCAATACCGAGTGTTTAAAATTTATCCCACCCGTTTATTGTTCAAATAAATAACAAAAACATTACAGAACAAACAGAGGGAACCAAATCTAAATCGTTCATACTATGTTCATATATGCATTCACACAAAACAAAATAAAAATTGCGATATTATATTTTTCGTTTGGTGCGTTTAAGGAATTCCCATAAAATATCTCTTATGATAGGTTTCTGAGAGCTTATGTACAAGAGAGAGACTATGTTTCGAGGGAAAGATATCTTCTTAGCTGATAGGGACTTAAGTAAATACTCCGTTGCTTCTCTATTATACCTACAGTTAAACATCCAATGGTTGAGATCGTCGAAACAGTCACATGTATCTGCGGTAGACAATTTAATTTTGTAGCAATATGAATTAACTGTAGCATGTCCAAAAAGGCATCTGATACACATAGTATATATTTTCCTGGAAAGAAGGCTTCGTTCAGCTAGAGGAGTATAGGGAAGAGCAGGATATATCTTGTTACTATGGTTTGTGAAACATGCCCATTCAATTTCCCAATTATGTTTGAGGCTTTCTTTAGTGATATTATATCTCCCTTTGATAATTCGTTGATTACAAAACCACAGGAAGCAGCAGCTATAGCAAGCTTATCTACTTTTTCATTGCCTGGAATTTGAGAATATCCTTTAACCCATATAAAGCCAACGTTTTTGTTTAAATTCTTCAGACGTGTTACTTTTTCTAGGATTCTGATTGTACTGCTATTAGTGTATATATGTTTCCGGTAGTTTCTCAATGTCATTAAAGCTGATTGAGAATCAGATAAAATTCTAAGTTACTGTTAATGATCCATTCCAAGGCTTTGTTGATGGCTACTAATTCAGCTGTGAAGATTGAACAGTTTGGATTTAATTTATACTGTAGGGATACTTGTAGGTTTTGGACATAAAAAGCACTACCAACTCCCGCAGTAGATTTGGAACCATCGGTGTACATTTTGCATATTGAACCTCGGATACGAAGTTCTTTATTTAGTACAAAATAGGGGGGGATTAGAGAGTCGTAAGAGGGAAATAGTACATTGGGTTCGGAGACCAAAATGTTGAAGTTAGAATTGAAAAATGGGATTCCTTCACCTCGAAATTGATATTGAGATAAATTAGGGAAGGCAATAGCTAAGATAGGAGAACATTTATTTTGCCACCATTTAGAGGTTAGATTTTGGATAGAGAGAGCAGCTATTTCATCTAATAGGGAATTTTGATTATAAGCTTAACACTTGAGTACAAATTTTTCGGCCACAAATAGGCGTTTCAGGTGGAGTAGGGGGGGGGGTTCATTACATTATGCTAAGAGAGCCGGGGTAGGAGTAGACTTCAAGGTTCCTAGGACCAATCTTAAGGCTTTGTATTCTATTCTGTCAACTTTTTTTAAACGTGATTTGGTAGCAGATCCATACAGAAAACAACCATAATACAAGATTTATCTAGTATAGGCACTGTAAAACATTAGATTTATTTTCGGATCGGCTCCCCATTCATATCGATTGATCACTTTTAATATATTGAGACTTTTCTCACATTTACCTACGCATTTGTTAATTTGTGCCTCCCAAGTTAGCTTGGAATCTAGCGTAATGCCTGAATAGGTATAGGTTTTATTAACCGGAACCTCAAGTTGACAGGATTGTACACTACTTATTTCAGGTACTCGATGTCTGGTGAAGAAAACCACTGCTGACTTGTTAGGTGATAATTCGAGTCCATGGTCATCAAAATACTTTTTACAGCTGTTCATATTTTCCTTAAGAGAAATATACACTCATTTATGGTGAATAAACATTATTATTATTATCAATTGTTTTCTCAACCAAGTATAGGCAGAAATCATCGGCATATTGTAAGATGGATGAACTAATGCCCATAGTGTGAAAGTTTAGGGTATACAAATTAAACAATAAGGGACTTACACTGATCCTTGAGGTAAACCTTTGCTCACTATCCTTGGTCCAACCATTCTGTTGGTACACCTAATGAAAACTTGCCTGTTAACAAACAAATTTACTAAGGCGTATGCGTATCTTCTAGGCACTCCTAAATTAGAAAGTTTACTATAAAGTAAATTTGAAATAACGTTATCATATGCACAAGATATATCCATGAACAGGGCTGCAAGGTAGCTATTTTGAGAGTAAGTGTGAAATGCAGTCAATGGTGCCTTTGTCTCTACGAAATCCACATTGCAGCTCTGGGAGAATGCTCAAATTTTCCAACCACCATTCAAGACGATTCTTCATAATCCTTTCGAAGGTTTTTGAAACACATGACGTTAGGGATATGGGTCTCAAGGCACTCGGATCATTAGTTTTAGGGATAGGGATTATCAAACATTGTTATAGGGAGTCCCAGTTATCTCCTTTTATCAAAATATTGTTTAAGATCCTGCAAAGAAAATCCAGAGCAACTCCAGGCAAGTGGGCGAACATAAGATAATTGATTCCACTTATGCCAGGAGCAGATTTTTTAGAAGTGTTAATATTGGCTACAATTTCCATGACAGTGATGGGGGACAGCAAGAAGTGAGGTTCATTGTCTATAGCAGGTTGACTAATTTCAGGAGTTACATAATCGGGAGCTATTTTATCGAACAAATCTAAGACTGTTTCATCATAGACATACGTATTTTTATTTTGTTGAGTTTTATTGATTATTTGCCAAATATTTGTAGGATTTGTCTGTCTGTTTAAGTTTGAACAGAATTCTGCCCAGTTTTTCTTTGCTTTTTTTTAAATGTTTGTTTAGAGATGGCATTTGTTCTTTGATATTCAATAAAATTGGCAAGGGTCGTATTGGTTCTATTATTTTTACTAGCATCTTTTCTAGAACTAGATAATAGAACACATTCGTCATCCCACCAAGAGGGGGTTTGAGGGTTTTTGGTATAAAACGATTGTAAGATTTTGCAAGCTTTGTTGGCTGCAAGGGTGATTTGATCATTAAAAAAATTGCACATTGAGTTAGTGTCGCTAAACTTTGGTAGAGTGGAGAATGATTTTTCAATTTCCAGTTTAAATAGGGGCCAGTTGGCCTGTTTCATAGACCATTTACAGAGTGGTGTGATGAGAGTGTCACCTATTTGAAAATCATTCAATTTAATCCTTATTAAATAGTGGTCCGAGCCATATGTATCTGGGGAAACTGCCCAGCTGAATGCAGAACATAGTTTAGAAGATAAAATTGTGATATCTACAGCAGACTTGGATTGCCCGGGGCGCATATTCGTTAACTACACCCATTATAGACCGTTCGGAAATCCGAGCGTTGCCTTGTTAACTGCAGACGATATAGAGAAACTTTTCAACTATATCGTCTGCAATTAACATCATTTTTTTATACCAAGTGAACAGTAGAAAGCATTGTCACTTTTATTTTCCAAAATACAAAACAAAAAAAATACTGTTTAAAAATCATGGAGTACATAATTTTTTATATTTATCATCTCCTAGGAGAACATTCATTTCAACACATTTATTTAGGGCATGAGGTGCTTTTCTTTTCTTTTTGTCCAACTTATTAATTTTCCGACCAGCCTGTTGAGATCTTCTCCCTGAAAATTTACTTTTCCTTCGAGAAACTGAAGTTGGTTGGACGGAAATTTTTTTCCCTTTCCTTTGGCATCTTGTTTTTTGAGCTTTTGATGGCAGGCCTGAAAATATTGGGAAAATATCAATATAGAGGTAATTAAATAATTTGCAAACTTACCAGAATATTTAAAAGCTGTGTAAAGTCCTGACAACAACGATTCTGAGGACTGATCATATTTGTTTCGGTTTTCTAAGAAAACTTTGACAGCTGGATAAAATGATGCAGTGTCGTCATCTAGATTTTTTAGTATTGCTTCATAAAAATCATTCCATTTTTCTTTCACCTCTAAAACTTCTTGGTCTGATGGAATACTTAATTGTACTGGTTGGTCGTTGTTAATTTCGCAGTTAATTTCGTTATTAATTTCTTAATATACATGGTCTGATGCTGTTTTGTTTTCAGGATTTTCTGGATTATGGGCATTTTTCACGTTTTTGATTAAAAGGGGTTCCATCAAATTTTCGTTGGCTTCTTTTCCTGTAGCTATAAAATACAATCTTTTTTTTGTGTCATTTGATAAAACGTTGACTGCTGACTCAATAAAAAAGAGCTTCATAATTGCCGCCTGGTGTTTGCATATTTTACCAGTGTTACCTTCGTAACAAGTGCAAATGCAAGTCTACATATCGACAAAATAAGTTTTATTTTTATCTTTACAACTCTGTACAGCATATTGCATATTTCCTATGTCGGCTACTTGGCTTGCAGTAACGTCTTTTTCATTTATCTCATATCTCTTTGATTTTTGCTTTTTAAGTCTATCTAAAATAACATCTAAGATCCTCTGTTTGATATGAGATTCAAAGCTGGTAGTTACAAAATCGGTTAGTTGACATAGATTGAATGCTTTTGTCCTTTCTAAAGTAATGTCTTTGAATAACCTAAACATTACCTCTACATAATTATTCGTATCGGTCCCACGTAATTTGTATTGCCGTCTGTAAAACAGACACCATATTTCTATTATTTTTATCATGTTTTTCACATATTCTTTGAATTTGGTTTCATTACATGAAACGAAGAAAATATTTTCATGCATTTCTAAGTCCTCTTCAGTTGTAGACATTAATATATTTCTAAAAAGCTTGTAATTGTCCTGAACATTTTCTTGATTTATTTTATTTTTTGCGCATTTTAACCATTTCCAGCATGATTTCAACACATGGAATGTGCAGAGTAATAGAGTTGATTGTGGCCAATTTTTCTTGAGAACATTTCTTTCACCCATATCATCATCTGTTATAATTACAGCAGGAGAGATTTTTATCGGCATAATTTCGATTAGACCTTCTACACCTGCATTGAATACATCTATTTTTTGAGAACTACTTATAATACATCCCACGGGAATTCCACCAGCAGGAGAATGGGTCGCTAAGAAGTAAACCTTATGGTTCTGGACATCACAATTACTGGTCGCATCTACAAATAAAACTTCAGAAGCCTGCACTAAACAACGAGCTACGCGTTGCATAATAGGGGTACAAATTGACACCGAATAATGGTCTCCAACTCTACTGATTTTATAGTTCACATTTTGCATGTTAAAAGAAGTTTGCAAATTCTTTTCGAAGTGCTCAAGCATTTTTTTTCCAGAACGTTCGCCAAACGATTTTTTAAAATTTGCTTTCCACAACGTGGAAAAATCATTTTTTGTAGGGAAGTAGTGCCTATCCAAAAGAAAATCTTCATAGTTATCACCCAATTCTTCCATTTTTGATAAATAGAATGTGTGATATGCTGATGCAACACTATGACCTTTTTCAAATAATTCTAATATTGCGGTTTTAGTCTCATGTTCGATGGGTCTTTCTTTTAAGGCTACAGCGCTAAGAACAGTGTGACTAAGATCATTTCTAAATGTTATAACGCAAGGCCATTTTTCCGTAAGATCATCCTTACATTTAGATTTAGTATTTTTTATGAATCTCTTTATAATAACTGTAAGCGTAGCTGGACAATTTGTATTTCTGCTTTTTCGAGTATTGAAGGTTTTATTTTTTATTGTTGAAGATCTCGTACTAAAGTGGCAATGGTAAATACGTTTGAAAATATTTTTTCTCCCTAGACATTTATTATTGAATGTTTTGGTTATTCGCCATGTTATTTTCGTTTTTGATTCTAATTCCGAAATCCAATCCTGAAATATAAGAGTATGGTAGAAATTTACGTAGAGGGTCCCCCTTTTAAACCTATAGGTATATGCAAAACTTTTCAAACCCCCTTTAACACCAGCTTACTTAACGTAAGCTAATAAATTTAATATTATGAATAATTAAGAATATCCCTATAATTAACCTATTTACTAAATATTATTTAAATTGGTTAATTCGTTTATATATATTTTTTTTTTTAATTTTCAAGCCTCTTTATTAACACCCCTTTAACATACACCAATTACTTTAATAACGTGTGTGATTATAAAGGCCCTCTATTTAACCTAAATGCAAAAATTTTATTTGGATTAGATTAATCGTCTATTTTTTACGATTTTTTAAAATTATCAAACCCATTTAGCTTCCCCTTAATGTAAGCCAATGCGCGAAATGAAACGAGTAGACAACAACTATTCATTAACGCGTATAAAAAATATTTTATTTTTTCACTACTAGCTTTTAAACTTAACTTTAATAATTGTTATTGAGGTAGAATAGTTAATTATCAATTAGCTACATAACACCAGCACAAAAACTATAACTGGTAGACCAAGTGAGATCGAAAAACCTAGGTTATGTTATGAACAACGTGTTTTTTTTACAGGAATAAATTATCTGAGCATATTATTGTAGTTTTAAACTAATAGTTCGCCTATCTCTACTGCCTCTTTGTCTTCTAAAGTTGTCCTAATCGTAGTACTATCAGTTTTATGATAGTGAAAATCTGTTGGCAATGAATCCATGCTTCTGAAAATTTGACTATTATAGTCTATATAGAAAGGACAAGGAGTAATAAATCATTCATTTAAGTAGATTTCATAGACGTACCAAAATATATTTTAAGAGGGTATACCGTAAGGTACATTTTGTATTGAACGAATGAGTTGCAGCTATGCTAAAGAATATACGATTTAGGTCAGAGGTAACGGGATGTACTGATTTTAATAAAAAAAAGTGATAGAGGTACATGAATTTTAGTAAGTTTGATAAAGAAAGGCAACACAGTTTATTCCGGAGTATCCGAACTCTGCCACAAAATGCAGGTAGTCATTACGGGTTGTTCGAACTCTGCCAGTGTTTAAAATTTTGGAGATTAACTACCAAACCAGTAGGGGTCTAATAGCCTAATCCGATTTAACAATTTACCTTGAACTTTAGGTACTCAAATTCAATATAAGAAAATATTAATAACATACATATATTTTCAACGTATATTTGCCACTTCTGAAAAATTACATCTACATTACATCTACATTACAATAAAATATATTCAATATACATAAACATATAAAAAAAAAAAATTAAACGTGTGGAAGATTTTTACATGCAACCGTTTTCACAAACATAAAGCGAGAAATAACATTTTTCCTATATTGATCCAAATCATCATTAATGAAATTAATTTTAACATTAATAGTTTTTTTGGTTTTTTTCTGGCTTTGGTTTGCCGAACGAATTTTCGCGTATACCTCCGTTTGTAAATCCAATAACACACTAGTAAATTGAACAATGTTTGGCTGTGCTTTGTAAAAAGGAGCACCGAAATGCGAATGAAAACTCTCACAAGAGTTCGTTGTTCTCTTAAAAAAGGATGCATTATTTGCCGAAATAAGTGGTGGAAATATCGAATTTTGCGTTATATATGTTTTATTGACATAATTTCGGAATTCTATAACACTTTCGTCATTCGGAAGCAAAAAATGTAGTTCATTATAAAAAAATTCTACAACTTCCTCAGGACTAAGATACATAATACCGAAATGTACTTTTAAGTATTCGCCAATTACAGAACCTTTCTGTCTGTACTCTTGTACCAAATGAAACTCCTGAATCTTACGAAACCAAGCTTGACAGAGATGAAATTTACAACCAAAAAGAATTTGATCTCTGCCAAAACATTCATATATAGCGTTATGAATGCTTAGTTCAAAATCTACTACGACTTCTTTAGGTTGAAAACTTAAGCCTACTTCTTTACATTTTTGTCTTAAAATTAAAAACAAATTTGAATATGTTTGACTTGATTTGTCCGGCAGCAAACAAAAAACAAGAGGTACGTAATAGCCGTTTTTAAAACCATGAATGGTAAACATTTGGTAAAAAAAAGTTGAACAGTATTTAAAAGTCCCATCCATCAAAATACAATCCGAATTACATAAAAAATTAAGGTTGGAAAAACAGGAGAACACAATAATTCTAAATACCTGGTCTGCTGTTAATAGAAATTCCTCTTCTCGGTTCGTTCGTAATTGTAATTCACGAACACTATTAAATACTTCTTCTTGATTTTTAGGCAATAGTGTAAGTGCATCAACATCCTTCCCCTAATCCCCTAAATATCGATCAAAACAATCAAGATTTCTTCAAAATATTTAATTCAAGAAATCTTTGAAACCTTTCAGAAATATACATAATTCTATGGGCCTCCGATTTTATCTATTATAAGCCCTAATGACTCTAATAGGATTAAACTAAATGGTTGCGGCACAGTTCGAACATTTCAGTAATACTCAAATTGATACAAGTCAGGTAAAATTTTATTTTGTGGCAGAGTTCGGATATGCCCGTTTATTCATATTATTTTTTATTTGTATTACTCCTATATGTAGTGTTTGGGGAATTTTTCTCAGAAATTTTAAATGGCAAGTGGCCTACTGTAATCGGCTTAATACGATTACACCTATTTACAGATTATTCGAATATTGAGAGGGATTTTCCAAACAACCCAGTTTTCTTAGAAACATTATCAGGAATATTATTTTAAAAGAAAGTAGGTACATTAAATCAGTACTTAGTATTAGTTCTTTGAGTAAAGTTGTATGAAGTTGTATGGTTGTCATAATATTGTAAACAGTTGGAATATATTTAAAACATTTGTTGAATGTTAATTGTGCAAGTACCAAACAATGTCGATAAGCCAAGGACCATCTAAACGACCAAAAACAGGACCATTATCTTTAAATGAAAAAAACTCTAATATTGAATTGTTATATATCATTGAAAAACAAGGATCCAAGTGCAAGTGTTGATGATATTGTGGAATTAACGGCTGCTATGTTGTGTGTTGCTAAATCAACAATTTATAGATTACTAAAAGAAAGCAAGAATGGAACTCTTCAACCCCCTAAAACTCCTTCAGGCCGAAAACCAATTGAGATCGATGAGTCATTAAAACAAAGACTAAGGCGTAAAGTCCATTGATTTTACTTACGAAAGAAAATTCCAACACTTGACAAAATTATGACTTCAGTGCAAGAAAATACGGACTATCCAAAATTCTCCAGAATGACATTATGCAAACTTTTGAAAGATGTGGGTTTCAGATATACAAAACATAATAGAAAATCTCTCTTGATAGATAAACTGGAAATAGTTGTTTGGAGAAGAGACTATTTAAGAAGCATTCGACATGCCAGAGAACAAAATTTGAAAATCTTCTACTTCGACGAAACATGGATAAATGCTGGATATACAGTTTCCAAATCTTGGCAAGATGAAAACATTAAAAGCGGAAGGCAGGCATTCGTGGAAGGTTTGTCGTTAGGTTTGCAGCCACCACCTGGAAAAGGAAAAAGACTTATTATTGTCCATGTTGGAAGTTCTGAAGGTTTTGTTGATGGTGGATTATTAACTTTTATTTCAAAACGCACGGGGGACTATCACGAAGATATGAATGGGGATGTCTTCGAGGAATGGTTTGTTCAAATGTTGGATCTGATTCCAAAAGGGGCTGTTATTGTTATGGACAACGCAAGTTACCATTCACGGTTACGAGAAGCATTGCCCACAAGTCGTTGGCGTAAAGCAGAGCTTTTGGAGTGGCTTATTTCGAAAAATATTGAGTTTCCAAAAGATCCACTCAGGGAAGAACTTTACAGAATTGCAAAAATGAACAAGAATAAATACAAAACCTACATTGTAGAAGAAATGGCTTCTTCTCGTGGTATATCAGTTCTTCGACTTCCCCCTTATCATTGTGAAGTTAATCCCATAGAATTAATATGGGCTCAGGTAAAGGGGGAAGTTGGAAAAAAAAATACTACTTTTAAAATAAACGATGTTGTGAAATTGTTTGAGAGTGCTGTAAGTCATGTGAGTAAGGAAAATTGGACAAACTGTATCGAGCATGTTATCAAAGTAGAGGCAAATATGTGGAAAATTGACAATATTTGTGATGATTTAATCGACCCTATTATTATTAATGTCAACAACGATTCTTCCTCTTCCGAGTCGGATATAGAATAAAATGTGAATAATAAATGTATTCCAATAATTATTCCTTTTCATTTTTCATTATATTATAATTTAAAACGTATTTTTTTCCCAAAATACACACCACTGCATTGCGTTATTGTTTATCTGCTAATCCTTTAACAATGAATAAACCCTAAACTTTGCTACAACTGAAACAAATACGGGGTCGATCTACCTGGTTTCTAGATTTACGGAAGAAATGTAATTTAAAGTAAGAGATTTATCAAAAATTTCATGGTGCTCCCTGTAAAGGTTTTGCATACTTAATTAGGGTTTATTACTCCTCGTACTTTTTGTACATACTATAATTACTTATCACGGTCGCGCGGATACTATAATAACAAATGTTTTTCCTAACTTCGGTAGTTTACTTCATAAATGACAAAATACCAATATTGCAGAATAAGTTAACTGCAGATGATATAATTGCGAAGTTTATCTATATCGTCTGCAGTTAACAAGGCAACGTTCGGATTTCCGAATGGTCTATAATGGGTGCAGTTAACGAATATGCGCCCGGGACGGGTGACTCTGGTAGCCGAACCATCGTTTATAATAGAGAGGTTAGAAAAATAGTCTAAGGCATCTACTAGAATCAATCCATCTTTTGAGCAAACAGGAGATCCCCACATACCGTGATGGGCATTAAAGTCCCCACTTATTATACAATCATGTTTGATCTGGTTAAAAATATGTACATAGTCTCGGGCACTTACTTTAACATCTGAAGGCCTATAAAGTCTAACATAGATAACTTTTTATTATTAATCCTAACATTGATACCACAAACTTCGATTTTACTGTTAAAATTAGTAATAAATTGTATGATTTCGTACTTAATTTTGTTGGTCCCCTCCCCCCATAACCATTATTTCGACTGACAAACACACTGTTAAATTTAGCGAATTTAAAAGTATCGGAGGGCTTAAACCAAGTTTCAGCGAAAATACGAATATCAAAATTTTCATCTTTAAATATTTCATAGACAGAATGTTTTGTAGATCTTAAAGATCTTGCGTTCCATTGGATAATTTTTAAGTAATTATTATTAGACATTTTGGTTTGTTTGTTTTTTTTATCCCTTAATTGAAAAAATATTTTCAACAATATTTTTACATTCATTCTCAAATTCAATTTCGTTAAAATTAGATCCGTTTGACTTGCCGACAGATTCATTTAAATATTGTTGAACTAGTTTTTTTAAGCAGTACTAAGTTGATTCATAAATATTTCGAACTCATTAACACATTTCTTGCTACCGAATTGAAAAACAGGACCGGCACAGAAACTAGTTTTGAATTCTCTATGAATTGGTGGAGAACTAATAGAGGTATTACTAGTCTTCCTTTTTTTGGTAAGAGGTCTGGAGAAAGTGGAAGGTTGGCTAAGTGAGAAATGATTTGCTTCCACAGATGACGTTTTTAGGATTGGTTGAGAGGACGGCATCCTTAAGGGGGGTAATTCACCATCAAAGTCGGTTAATGGTCCGAACCTATGTTTTTGTATAATACTAGAGTAGTTAGGATTATTAATGATTTTTTCGGCTTTCTTAAAGGAAATATCAAGATCAGCCATGGCTTCTTTAGTCCTAGCCTATTTTCTGTACTCGGGACATTCTTTAAAATTGTGGTTGTTATTTTTACAATAAATACAAAAGATATCACTAGAAGAGCAATCAGATTCTTTCTCAGACCCACATTTTCTACACTTCGTTTTACCTTTGCACTGTGATGCAGAATGCCCATATCGCAAACAACGGAAGCATTGCATGACCGGATTGACGTAGACATATACTGGACATCTAACTTTATTAATAACTGTTCTAATTTAACCCTTTTACTTTGGATTAATTAGAGGGAATGTAGTTTCTTTGTTGTAAATACGATGCACTCGAAGGACCAAATGGGTATTTTTCACGTTAGGAATAATGTATATGATGTAATGAAACACTTATGTCACTTAGGTTTCATATTATCAGGAAGTTATAATTTATTTATTTTGCGTCGACAATTAAGACTCCACTTATTATTTTCGCGATAAAAGAGAGTATTTTGCACATACTTCGGTGATTTATTAAATGATTAAAGCTTATGGACACATGGTTGTTCCCCGTATGAACACGCCGGGTGATTTTACGACGTGAGGTACCTTGTTGTACCATTGTACCACGTTGTATGATGAAGAGAGAGCGAATGTAGGTTATATGTCGTATTTATATGTCTGGTGACGTAGGATCCACTTGGTCGGGTCTAACCAATGGGATACGAGTATTTTAAAACGTAACGTTCGAACAACAAGTGAATTTGGCAGTTATGAAGATGTTTTTTTTTGGGGTTTTCAATGGTTTCGTAGATACAAATAACAGAGTTTGGGCGAGAGTTTTTATGAAGAGATAAGATGTCGGGGACTTTGATATATTCAGTAGAATTTCAGAAAACGATATTTATCTGTTTTTCTTAGGTGTTAGTAAATTTAAATGACTTTTTTGGTGAAGTAAAGAAATATTAACTGTTGAAATTAAGGATATATTTAGTTATCTGTTTTGAGCATAATATTCGAAAGGTAGTATACAGGGGCAGTTGAAATAAAATCACGGGAGAATTTGGTAATTAAAAACCAAATTCGAACAATAACAATATATTGAGGGATAACTTTCCCTACAAATGTAACTATGATCATTTGACGCGGAACACGTACCGAGGTATCCTCTTTTTGAATTAATCTGGTCATACGTTGAACCTTTTTAATGGGAACAGGCGAGTTAATGATTATCATGAGATTGTCTTAACCCAGAGATGTATCACCATAACGGACTATACCACGTTTCTCCGATAAGTGACTTGGAATATAAGTAATTAGATCATTTTTCTTAAAACTAGCATCTTCGACCAATTTATTAGCGATACTACCTGACGTTAATTCTATTTTTATGCGATTCCTCCCGGCAGTACTGATTTCAGAGATAAAATCTTCATTTTCCCCGAGATTAACTAACTTTTCTCCTAATTTCATTGGATGCAAGCGACCAATATTTAATTCCGAATGTTCAACAAAAATGTGGTACGGCCCTGTATCGCAGTTCCTGAAACGGTTTGAAATATCAATAGTAAAGGTACAATTTCACGTGACGCTCGAAGCTCAAATTTTGACGCTCAAACTGGTGATCACATGACTAAATATGCAGTATTAGCTTCGCTTTAGAAAGTTCGTTTTAAACCAACTTTCAGCGTCGATTTTCAGCTTGAACCAGTGTTGCCAGGCGAAAAATATTTACATCCTCAACCATCCTATCAAAACCGTACCAACCGTGATTGAAAAGTTCCCAACATGTTAAATTAAATGTAACAATTTGTACAAATAAACTTTTTATTATAAAATGTATAAAATTATATAAAATCAATATAGAATTTTTTAATGCACATAACAACTTCAAAATAAGAACAGTCTTCTATATTCCATCACAAATAAACAGAATATAACTTGGTAAGCAAATTTACTAGGTTCTCACTTTCTACCAATAAAATTTAAAAAATCCCTAATAAAAAAATGCAAACCAAAAGTTTTTTATGTCTACAGATTTGGAATAAAATTAACAGAAAATAGTTTATCCAGTCAACCAGTACAAAATATAATAGATACACAGTGTGGATAGTCTAGTATATAAGTGGACGACTGTAGAATATTGTGGTCCAGTGAAAAAGATTCAAATACTCATAGCGTATATCTGTTATATTTTGTACTGATTGACCAGAACTATTATTTCCAGTGAATATTATTCCAGATCTGTGGATATATACAGCTTTTGGTAACCATTGTTTTTGTTGGTCATCTTGTATTTCCACCAGCAGGTACTAGTCCGATATTCATCTGTGAGTAAGAAGGGATAAATGGAATGATAGTAGTATTATTTGACATATAATGGTATAATATACTATGGAATAGAATGATGGAAAATACTTTATTTTATATAATACACATATTTGCATATACATGAATAATCTTCTTCTTCTTCATCACCCAGCTCATCTACGCTGCTCTGTTCTTTCTGTAAGAATGAGAAAAGAAAGATTGTATATTTTCAAGGTGAGTTATATACCGTATTCGCCCGAATATAAGATGTACCTATTTTTGTAAAGTAACATTTTGAAAATTGGCCCGCGTCTTATATTTGAGCACATACCTGTAATAAGAATATTTCTTATCACCTGGACACTATTATAGAAAGAATTTTTACTCAAATCATCCGAGCCACCAGCACAGTTTATCATGAAACAAAGTGAAAGCAGAGGTAAACCCTATTTCACATTTTCCATGCTATTTTACATTGTAGAAATATACAAACCGCTTTTCAAGTAGGTTAGGTTAGGTTAGGTTTATAATGAGTGGGTCAATGAGGCCCTCCACTGCGACTCGCGAGAATCTATTGTGGCTCATACCTATTCAAATTTCACCAAACAAATTCAGCTTCTTGACGAAGCCGATTAATTTGTTCAGTGAATAATATTTCAGGTCCGAGGGCAAGAGAGTGGCCCTGCCAAACATCAGATACCTGATTTGCGCCGCGGCGGGGCAGGCACAAATTATATGCTCTGCTGTTTCATCATCTTCCAAACAAAGACGGCAAATCGGATCGTCCAATAGTCCAAGTTTCAGCATATGATGATTCAAACGACAGTGGCCTGTTAGGAGGCCTGTTAGGCACCGTAGATCGTGTCTATTATAGCCTAACATTTGTTTGGATACATTATTCGAAGGATGTATGAAGGCCTTTGAATGAACCAATCCTGGTATATTATGCCAGAAGTCTAAAACTCTTCTTGTAGTCCAGGTATTTAGTGTTTGGTTGACAACACTTGTTGCGATGCCAATTGTAGGTTCTGGTCCGATAAAGTCATGAGAGTCAGCCTTCTCATTACCATCCATACCAGAGTGGCCAGGGATCCAAACCAGCGATACCCTGTTGCGTTCTCCTATTGAGGCGAGTCTTTTTTGGCAGTCTAAAACCAATTTCGACGTTACACGGTACGAGCTAAGTGCTTTCAAGGCCGCTTGGCTGTCCGTGAAATTTTTTATTGATCTGTGTGTCAGGTTGGATTGCCCCAAACTCTCCACACATGAAGCAATGGCATAAATTTCCGCCTGAAATACGGTTGCATAGGATCCCAGAGATGTTGAGATTTCTGTCCTAGGTCTTCGACCGTATACACCCGCACCAGAGCCTGAGGGTGTCTTTGATCCATCAGTGTACCAACAGATGTCTGCTCTTGAGAGTTCATCCTTGCGGAGGACCCATTCATCTCTATTTGGAAATAGGACGGTATAAGGCAGATTATAGTTTACTGTTGGGGGCATTATATCAGAGGTCATTCCCAGAATAGTATGACTTTCGGTGGCCGCTAGCATTCTACTTTGCTCTGTATAAGCCTGTTTCGTGCATTTAGAAATATGCACAATTCTATATGTTGTCCATCTGGCCTCCTTTTCCAGAAGTATGTGGAGAGGAGGAAGGTCCAGGAGAACTTCCATGGCTGCTGACGGTGTGGTGCTGATAGCACCAGTTATAGCTAAACTAGCCTGTCTCTGTATGCCAGAGAGCTTTGCTTGGGCCGTTTTCTGTAAAGATTTTGACCACCAAGCAATGGCTCCGTATGTGATCATTGGTCTAACAATCATCACATATATCCAATGGATTTGTTTGGGACCCAAGCCCCAAGATTTTCCGCAGATCCTGCGACATGTCCACAAGGAAAGTCTAGCCTTATGGATGACTTTTTCCAAGTGAGCGTTCCAAGTAAGTTTTTTATCTAGGATGATCCCCAAATATTTTACTTCCGCTGCAAATGGAATAACCTCACCATTATAGGAAAGTGGCGGAAGGTCCGCCAAATTCCTTCTCCTGGTGAAGGGAACTATTACAGTTTTGCCAGGGTTAACAGACATCTGTTCCCTCTGGCACCAACTGTAGACATCGTCCAAAGTCCTTTGGAGGGTATTATGTGCAACCCGTCCTGACTTGGTTCTTGCCAAAATGACAAGGTCATCTGCATACGCTTGCAGTTCTACCCCTCTACCCACGAGAGTACCAAGCAGGTCATCCATCAGGAGTGACCACAAAAGGGGAGATAAAACTCCACCCTGCGGGCAGCCTCTGGAAACCTTAAAGCTGATGGCCTCGTCTTGAATAGATGTAGTGGCTGTTCTATTAGTGAGCATGGCATATATCTAGCCGGTGATCGTTGGTTCAATGCCCTTTTCAGTCAAAGCTGAACTAATGGAAGCTGGTAGTGCATTGTCGAATGCTCCTTCGATGTCGAGAAAAATGGCCACCGCAATCTCCTTATTGTTAAGGGATTGTGTGATTTTCTCAACAAGGTTATGTAATGCTAAATCTGTTGATTTGCCTGTTTGATAAGCGTACTGGTGGATGCTCAGGGGGGAGCTGTATAAAGCTACCTGCCTGATATGGCAGTCCAGTACTCTTTCAAGTCCTTTAAGCAGGAAAGATGTTAGGCTAATTGGCCTGACAGATTTAGGATGTGGGTCTGTGCGGCCCACTTTCGGTATATATTCTACCCTAGCCGCCAACCAACTGGGTGGTATATAAGTCCACGCCAGACTAGCTCTATACAATTTAATGAGGATGGGTATAAGTAATTCCAGTCCGTTTTGTAGCAGAGCTGGAAAGATGCCATCCTCACCGGGAGATTTGAAGGGCTGAAATGATTTTATTGCCCATTCAATCGCCGGTGCTGTGATAACGTTCTTGGCGACCTCCCAGTCATTCTTTTTGGGCCGCCTAGCGCCCTCAAAGTGGGGAGGTCGGTTGTTATCCAGAGTAAAACTTCCGGAAAAGTGGTTTTTAATCAAAAGCTCTAACGTTTCTTTTCTAGAGGTTGTAAAAGTGCCATCTGGTCGTTTCATCGACCCTATCTCGGCAATCGGCTCTTTAGAGAGAATTTTGTGTATTCTAGTACTGCGAGTTATGTCGGATATACTCTCACAGAACTTCTTCCAAGACTCCCGTTTCGCCTTTCTAATTTCTTTGTTATAAGTTGTTAGAGCAGTTCTATAAGGTTCCCAGTTGCCTGACTCTTTAGATCGATTGAATAGTCGTCGAACTTCTTTTCTTCGCTTATCTAGGCTTTTGTTCCACCAAGTAGAGTTGCGATTGTCTCTTTTTGTCTTGAGTGGACAGTTTTCATGATAGGAGGAGATCACTGCTTCCCGAAGCTTGTCTGCCGCAGTATCTATCCCATCACAACTGTTTATTGTAGTGAAGCCTTCCTCAATGTACCGTTGGAGGGAATTTCTGTATCCACTCCAGTCAGTAGCTTTTGAGTCGCGATCTTCCACTACTGGCCGTGGACCTATTTCAATGTTGAATTGAATGTGTCTGTGATCTGAACACGAAGGCTCAGTAGAAACTGCCCAAAAAGTTTGAGCTGATTGTTAAATCTAACACCTCTGATCTATTTCTAGTTACAAAAGTTGGTTCGGAGCCCTTATTAATAACCGATAGCCCTTCCCCTAGTATATAATCAAAAAGTAACTCACCTCTTTGATTTATATCCGTGCTACCCCACGATGTATGGTGTGAATTGGCGTCACAGCCCATGACTAACTGGAGTCTGTTCTTCTTGCTGTAGTCGACTAGCCGACGTATAGCGAGAGGAGGTACAGTATCCGTGTCCCCTGGGAAGTATGCTGAGCAGGCGACTATGTTAGTCATACCATTCTTCTCCGGTAGGGACACTTGGATGGCTACTACATCAGGAGTGCAAAAGCCTGTAAGCAAAAAATAATTAATATTTTTCCTAATGAGGAGACAAGCCCTGGGTTTCACCCCAGGACAGACTACTACCTCACCAGGAATATTGCTGAGACCAGTTACTCGGTCTGTGTTTCCTGTCCACGGTTCTTGCAGGAAGGCAAGGTCGATTGATTCGTCTTTGAACCTTTTGCCAAGAATGTATGAAGCGGCCTTGGCATGCTGTAAGTTTGCCTGTAAACAGTTGAAAGTGACGAATACAGGTAGCCGCAGGCAAACTTGTGTCTCCTCAGATCCCTAGGGGAGATCACACGGTGGGTCAATTGAGGCGCCACCATCTGATCCTCCCAGGGGTGAGGCTGTAGTTGGTGCCATTGACGAGGCTTGGTCACCTTTCGCCACGGCAGATCCAGCTGATTGCTTTGGTCCTTTAGTCGAGGCCGTACTGGTCTTCGATTTCAGGACAGCAGGTCCAGTTCCTTTTTCCCATTCCGTTGAAGAGACGTTACCCGTCTTCTTTTTGGGCCCCGGCTACGTACCGGCGGTACACTCCCCCTGTTCTTGTGAGGAGGGTCGGTCCTCCTCACTGTAACAGGAGGTTTTCCACTCGGCCCCGGGCCGCGGCTTTTCTCGGATCTCTTCGAGGGACCCGGTTTTGATGCCAGTTGGGAGGGCCGGGCTTTGGATCGGAAAACAACCTGTCCAAAACCGAAGTATGGTTTGAATACGATCCTCTCCAACGTGGCCATGGATCGATCGTCAATGGCAAAAGTCCATGTTTGACCAGGGCCTGTAATTTCCTTGTGTTGGACAGTCCACTCCAAGGTACACAGACCTTGGTTCATTTTCCTCAGTCTGGTGAGGACCTGTTCTGAAGTCAGTCTACGACTGCCTTCGTCAGGTATGTAAGCCACAAAAATGTGTGGCTTCGGGAGTTGGTCACCTGACACACATTTCAGGGAGGCACCGTCCCATGGTTGAAGTGTGAACTCCAGTCAACCACGAGACACTCTCCTGATTTACACAGGTGACCTGTAACCATCCAGGCCAGAAAGTACAGCTCTGGAACTGTACTTGTGGACCACCTTCAGGTATATCCTCTACAGCGGCCATAATGGCATACTGAAGGGACTCCATTTGTTTGGTCGTAATCGAGGCTGTCGGATGTTCAAGATGTAAAATTCCCACCTTATGCCGGATACAGCCTGCCCATAAGAGGGCTTTTGTAAGTCAGTTTCACCTGACGTTACCACTGATTCAGCCGAGCAGGGCTTCTTTGCCTCTTGTTCGGGTGAGTCATCATTAGAGCGTAAGCGCTTGCTGGTACCAGCCACAGAGGGAGAATGTTTCCTCTCTTGCGGTTGATCCCGCTCTCGCTGCTCTAGTATTTGGTGCAAGGCGGATTCGTAAGGAACCCCACTCTTGAGGAGACGACTAAGTCGTTTCCTGGCTGCACCAGCTAGTTTCCTAGGTTTATTTTCAGGGGTTGGAGACCTGAGTAGGTCTCGTTCCTGATCAGATGTTACAGGGAGGTCAGTTGGAGTTGATAGGTCGACTTCCATCTCCTCTGTAGTTTTTATGTTTATTTTGGTTACTTCTTCCATAAAAGTCCCACGAGTAGCTAGGGAAAAAGAGGTCCATCACGGCAGAGCCCTGCATTACCATGACAAGGCTGACTTACGACGGGAGGGCGCCTAGTATCCCGAAGGTTCCGTTAGTGACAGATAATAGGCTCACTGTCATGCATCCCCTCGGCACGGATACGCACACCTTAGGATTAAGCCGTAAAAACCGTTGGGATGTCATTTAGTCAAAGAATAACAGCACCATAAATGATCCTGTTATTCCCATTACCAGCGGTGCTAACGTGGAAGCAGACACCCGATAGCTGAATTTGTCCACCATCCCATGACCCAAACTAACATACATGCAAAAGCAGCAAGCAGTAGTCAAAGCAGTGCAACAATGAGCAAAGACAGCCAACCCCGCCAGCCGTACTAGTCCGATATTCATCTGTGAGTAAGAAGGGATAAATGGAATGATAGTAGTATTATTTGACATATAATGAAATAATATACTATGGAATAGAATGATGGAAAATACTTTATTTTATATAATACACATATTTGCATATACATGAATAATCTTCTTCTTCATCACCCAGCTCATCTACTCTGCTCTGTTCTTTCTGTAAGAATGAGAAAAGAAAGATTGTATAATTTCAAGGTGAGTTATATACCGTATTCGCCCGAATATAAGATGTACCTATTTTTGTAGAGTAACATTTTGAAAATTGGCCCGCGTCTTGTATTTGAGCACATACCTGTAATGAGAATATTTCTTATCACCTGGACACTATTATAGAAAGAATTTTTACTCAAATCATCCGAGCCACCGGCACAGTTTATCATGAAACAAAGTAAAAGCAGAGGAAAACCCTATTTTACATTTTCCATGCTATTTTACATTGTAGAAATATACAAACCGCTTTTAAAGTATAGGAGACGTAACAATATTCAGAATTAAGATAACAATATGCATACCTTATTTTTTCCAAATCCAAACTAGTGATAAAAAATAACGAAACACTTTTGCACGTTTCTAAACCCATGTTAACCTAACAACCAAAATGACGAGGGGACGAGGTTTAATCAAACGATCAAACGTGGCATCGACCAATGAGAGAACCGTGTATGGTGGGTTGCATAGTTTTACGGGAATGTAACATGGAAATACACTGATGTATGCATTATTTTCTATTATAGTATTAAACGTTAAGTCATGAGATATTTGTTGTGTGTTAAGAACGTCACGTTTTATGCCGCATTCGTATTGTTGATTAAACTCATCATAAACATACAATTTAGGTATATCTCTATATTTTTTCAATTCCACTTGAATAAAACCAAAACTACATATTGAACACAGACAAAAAATGCGACAGAAAATAATAATAATAATAGTTATCCATGGATATACAATGGATATAATATCAGGAGATTAATACATTTATGCATTGAAGATATTATGTATTAGAACTTCTTTCTCGATAATTTTTTATGTAATTATTCAATATATTATCAGTAAAATAGAAAATAATTTTTTTTCCATATCTATGAAATACATTCAGTGGATACCCATTAGATATCTTACATGGACTGGATATTCAGTGGATGTTGGGCTACCCACTGGATATCTAGTGGATATTGTGTGCTTTCTGGATAATGATAAATACAAATAGCGAATACTATTACTTAAGTCTCTTACAGCAGTAAGCGGGAGAAGCGGGCCCCCATTTCGGCATTCTCGTTCAAAATAGCTCAACAAAGATGTTACCATCTCTTGACATTTTCTGTTCAGCTGCTCTGGTATTTTATTAACCACACACTGCAGATTTGCCTAAATAATTAATTATGGAAATAACTGTTTTTTTTAATCTTAAAGAAGCAATGAATTTAAAAGCACCAATAAAACTCGTAAATATTAGACGATGATCGAATGTCAATAAACGTCAAAACAAACTAGGGAATTTTTATCTGTTGATTTGACAACGTCTTGAAGTTTTGCCAATCCGTTAGCTGTAAATTACCCTGGCTGTTGAGGATAAACTGTATTCACGGTTGGTAAATTAATAGTTATTCTGATAAACAGGAAAGGAACTAAAACTGACATCATCGTCTTTTTATCGTAAATAAGCTATATCTCAAAGGATTTTCAAAAAGTTGTGACAATTAATGAGAGTTTTCTCCAGATTGTTTGTTTTTACAGAGTAGTTTAGATCCAAATGTGTGTAGAGGAGCTCTTTGGGAAATAAGTTATACCTATATCTATGGAAATAACTAATCCATCAAAATCAAAACGGTTAATAACATAATTGACTTGAATTTTGCTAAACGATATCAGAACATTTCAACAATACTGAAACAAATCTGAAATTATTTTATATGGTAATTCTGAAGTTAGAGTGCAGTGTTAGAATTCGATACAAATTTCATAACACAGTGGCTTTCTATGTCAGATTTGTTATTCATTACTACAGAGACTTTAATTAATTTGAATAAAAATGCGGTTATGACGTTGTTTGTGTCAAGTGAACTTACCGTTACGAAGATGTTTTGGTAATAGGATGTGCACAAAAATCATAATAACTATACAATTTTTGAAACGTTGGCGACAAATGTGTACAGAAGCATGAAACAGAAGAAGTAGGCCAATAAGGTCAGAATGGTGGTTTTGTATACCTTATAAAATCCAAACTGTACCTACTATTCGGCACTTATTTTAATTGGTGGGTGTATTGGAAATTGTTCATCTCTAAACCGATAATGAGAGTGAACAATTACCATAAATCAATGCACACTACAATTTATTTTTGGTAGAAATGTCAGTGGCTCTTAAACTTATTTGGCCTGCCACCCCATTCCAAAAAATGTTACCCAGCGCCCCCTGGAAATTAATGTTTTCTTTTTTAATTTCAATATCAGTTGAACTGAATGGTATAATATAATGGTATTAATGTTTATATTTTTTTCGTAAAATATAGTAAAGAAAGACGCAAATTCGAAACATGGAAGTTTAAAATTATTAAACTATTCAATTAGTGTTTTAAATGAAACTTACTCTTTCTAGTTAACTCCACAGTTTATTGAAAAATGTTAGAAATTCTAAGAAATTGACAATTGTTCCGATATTACCTAAATATCATCGTCAGAATGACACAAGTTACATTTCATTTGATGCCTACCTGATGTTTGATTATTTTTGGCTAGACCAAGAAGTGAACTACCTTGTGATTGACTTAATATATGTTTATAAAAAAAAGAAGAAGAGGTGATATTACAAATATTAAAGATTAGATATTATTAGCCTTATGATGATATCCAGGATATTTACATGATTTAGTTCTTCACCTTGTGTTATCATTTGTTTTGTTTCAATAGGAGTGCTCATTGGTTTGCTGTCTTTCATTTTATATTTTTCCGGGACATTTTCTATGTATTTTTCTTGATTCAGTTCAATTTTGTCTCCTGTTCTATTTATTTCTATTCCAATAAAGTTTTTTAAGTCATCTTAAATTGTTACTTCAAATTCTTCTTGAAGTTTTCTTAAAAATGTTTTAATTTCAATTTCACTTTTGCCCATTATTATATTAAATTAAATAAATAATTTTTTTTATTCTTCCTTTGTATACATATAATACATGAACAAGAGGGCCAGCTGGTACTACATAAGATATTCTACAATAAGCAACTCTGAGTTTGAGCATATACGTACTGAACGATTGCTCTGTAATTTTGTATAAACATACCCACGTAGTCATATATATGTACAACACATACGTATACAAATGATCTGATTTTCATTGCCTCGTTCATAAATCGATATAATTCCTTCAGTTGCTTTCTGTCTGTTGAGGTAAGTAGTGAGTCTAAGTCATCTGAATGGCCCCGAGATTTAATAAAGTGAACTCTTATGCTCTGATACATTGGAGACACTAAAATTATATGATCAAGCGTTTCTGGTAATAGTTTATTACAAATTGAACAGATTAGGGTTGTATTTATTTTGTGAGACATATTATTTAAATATATAGACAGTACTTCGGAGTTAGCTAGCGGTTCGGAGTTGTGCGACGAGCTTTTAATAGGTAATGGAGAATCCCCCTGTAGATAATTGCTTGATTCATTTCGATCTTGTAAAAGGTATTTATACGATGTATGATGTGTACTGAGAAGTATTTTATTTAAATCCTCACAAACATTTTTCTGTAGGTATTGTGATAAAAGTTTATTGATATGGTTTGTGTTAAAACTATTTATATCTAGATCATAATCACAGTACGTCGCTATACCGCGGTATAATTGGTGATCCAGTTATATTTTTGACATAGGTTAGAGTGATCTTTTAAGTGGATCAAACGGAGAAGTGCTCTATGAGTGTATCTTCTAGGGTTGTGATCCTTTAACCTGAGCAGTAGCTCTAACGCCTGCTTTATTATAAAGTAGCTTATTTTACAGATACCTACCTCACTTCTGATAATATAGGCTGCTGTTCGCGTTTGCAGAAATAAAAGATTTTTCCAAAAACTACTCTGAATTTTTTTTGTTTGTTCCAAGTATCTTAACGCCCAAATACTGCTTGCATATGTAAAGGTGGGTAGTACAACATTGTTATACAGGGTCTGTTTTTACTAAAATTTGATGCTACTAAGTTCCTTTTTGCTACGTTTAATAATTTTTTAGAATTCCTACACTGTTAATCAAACCAAGGTTTAGCTTTAGAACTATTATTGGGGTTGGATGTTTGTATTTTTTCCATGTCTAGAAATCTTGTTGTCAGTCTGATTGCCTCATGTATTTGTCTATCCAAACTTTCTACAGTATTTGAGTTTAGATCAAAGTCATAGTTGTCTATAATATTTCTATAGGACTGAAGTTTTGTAGGGTCCCATCTAATCAGGTGTTTATTATAGCTGTGTGTAGTCGAGTTGATTTGATAGAAATTATTCTCTGAGGTTACTAAGCAGCCCAAATGATCAGAAATGAGTGTTTCACTAATAGAGAAGTTTAAAATAGAATTTTTGTTATTAAAATTAGCCCAAACCAAGTCAATCACACTACAGCCCGTGTGTCCAATGTAAGTGTATTTACCTTGGTAATCATCATACCTGCCGTTTAGAACGAAAAAACCTAAATTTTCAAGTGGTTCTACAAGTATTGTACCCCGTACAAGATCAAAGTTCAGGGGATTGCTTTCCCCAAAGTTTATTGATATGGTTTGTGTTAAAACTATTTATATCTAGATCATAATCACAGTACGTCGCTATACTTCGGTATAATTGGTCGATCCAGTTATATTTTTGACATAGGTTAGAGTGATCTTTTAAGTGGATCAAACGGAGAAGTGCTCTATGAGTGTATCTTCTAGGGTTGTGATCCTTTAACCTGAGCAGTAGCTCTAACGCCTGCTTTATTATAAAGTAGCTTATTTTACAGATACCTACCTCACTTCTGATGATATAGGCTGCTGTTCGCGTTTGCAGAAATAAAAGATTTTTCCAAAAACTACTCTGAATTTTTTCTGTTTGTTCTAAGTATCTTAACGCCCAAATACTGCTTGCATATGTAAAGGTGGGTAGTACAACATTGTTATACAGGGTCTTTATTGAATTAAGAGATGATATACCAGCTGAATTCATTTTTCTCAGTGTTGCTCCTTGGGAGAGTCTCGCTTTTTGTTCTCGTTGCTTTAGGTTGTTTAGAAATATTCCGTTAAATGTGAAAATTGTTCCTAAATATTCATAGGTATTCGAGAGCTCAATAGTGACATCTTTATAATCAAATTGTGGCTTTTGTCCCATATTAGCACTTCTGCGGCAAACCACTATTTTAGTTTTACTTGTGTTCACTTCCAGTTTAAATGTTTCACAATATGCTTCTAAAATCTTAAGGTTTCTTTGCAGCTCTATTTGGGATTCTGCAAGTAGGACCATATCATCTGCGTACAGCAGCATATTGATATTTTCATTGTTATCAAGAGTTACTCCTTTAGCACCATGATTTTGGAAATAAATTTCCAAATCCGAGATAAAGAGAGAGAATAGCAAGGGGCTTAAGATATCTTCTTGTAGGACACCTTTAGTTATTTTAATTTTATCGGAGATTTGACCACCTTGTTCGATGAACAGTGAGGCTGAACTGTAGATATTTCTTAGTATCCTAATAATTTTAGTGCTCACTCCAATATCGAATAGCTTTTCCCACAGTAATCCATGGTCCACAGAGTTGAATGCTTTCCTAAAATCTACAAATAGTGCAAATAGTTTCCTAGACGGGAGGCGTAAATAATTATTTATAATTGTGTAAAGGACAAAAATGTTATCATCACAGGATCGCGTTTTCCGAAACCCTGTTTGACACTCAGGTAGTAGCTGGTATTTTTCAGCATAATCTCTGAGTCTAGTGCTAATGAGCTGCGTAAACAGTTTGGTTATGTGATTGATTATTGCAATACTACGGTAATTGTCAGGATCATCTACTGGGCCTTTTTTATGAATATGAATCATTTTAATATTTGGCCAGGTGGATGGGATTTCTTCATCTTGTAGGATAGTATTGAAAAGCAATTTTAAGTGCATTATCCAGTTTAATGGCATGTTTTTGTAAAACTCGTTACTTATATTGTCTTCCCCTGGCGCTTTATTATTCTTAGCTAAGCTTAGAGCATTGTAAATTTCACAAGTAGAGAAAGCTATATCAAGATACGGGTGTAAAGCATCTAGGCCACAAAAAGTTGAATTTGGTGTGGATTTGTAAAAATCTTTATAATAAGTAATCATTTGATTCATGTTAACACCGCCAATTTTTGTTTTGGTTATGTGTGAATTAATATATTTCCAGAATTCATTGGGGTTGCTTATATTTGTTAATTTATATCTCATATTTTTTTCATATGTATGTTTCTTACTTTTAATAATTTGGATATATTCTTTTTTAGTTTGCTTGTACGTTATTACAAAGTTTTTAATAAAATTTGATGCTACTAATTTTCTTTTTGCTACGTTTAATAATTTCTTAGAATTCCTACACTGTTCATCGAACCAAGGTTTAGCTTTAGAACTATTATTGGGGTTGAATGTTTGTATTTTTTCCATGTCTAGAAATCTTGTTGTCAGTCTGATTGCCTCATGTATTTGTCCATCCAAACTTTCTGCAGTATTTAAGTTTAGATCAAAGTCATAGTTGTCTATAATATTTCTGTAGGACTGAAGTTTTGTAGGGTCCCATCTAATCAGGTGTTTATTATAGCTGTGTGTAGTCGAGTTGATTTGATAGAAATTATTCTCTAAGGTTACTAAGCAGCTCAAATGATCAGAAATGAGTGTTCCACTAATAGAGAAGTTTAAAATAGAATTTTTGTTATTAAAATTATCCCAAACCAAGTCAATCACACTACAGCCCGTGTGTCCAATGTAAGTGTATTTACCTTGGTAATCATCATACCTGCCGTTTAGAACGAAAAAACCTAAATTTTCAAGTGCTTCTACAAGTAGTGAACCCCGTACATTAATCACGTTGTCCATTGTTTCGCGGCCTTCTAAGGGAAGATCAAAGTTCAGGGGATTGCTTTCCCCAGAGCCATTGAGATGACCTATCCTTGCAATAAAATCGCCATATATGATAAACTGATCATTAGGGTATGTAAAGGTTAAATTTCTAGTCGTTTCTTCCAACATTTCTGTACAAGTGCAATCGTCCAGCCCCGGTTTGAGATACACAATACCTAAAATAATAAAAACATTACATAAATTTAATCTTACAAATATCCACATATTACTTAAATCCACTATATTTACAGTTTCAAGACCCGGAAAGTCTTTTGCTATAAGGAGTAAGATACCTCCGCTTCCTCTTCCTCATTGTTTGTCTTTCATCGCTTGACTATGGAAGAAGTTAAATATGAAGGCAGCCTAGGTACTGATTGTGTAATCCAGGTCTCCACAAGACCAATGATAGGAAAACTATTCAAATGTTCAATGTCCTGTGTTTCAGCACCATTTAAAGTGTTTATTCCTTGGCAGTTCCAGAATAGCAACTGAAGGTTATTTAATTTACCACTACATTTTTTGTTACTACCTTTTTTTGGTTCATTACTTGTTTTCTTTACCGTTTTCGTTGGTCCGTCGAAGTCGTTGCAATTCAATTCGTAGAGTTTTTTGAGTCATTGTTTTGGATGTTCTGAGTTGTTGATTCCTCTAACATATTTGTGTTTTTGTTCCATTTCCACTGAATACCCTCAATCGTTAGTTTTTGATATCCAATTCTAACTGTATTTTCCATTGTTCCTTTCTTCTTTTGCTTTGGCTCTTATTTTTTTTCAATTTCCATTTCTCCTTTTGTTCTGTCATTATTTATATAAATCTTATTTTCTTCCATATTTCTCAACTTATATTTATTTTTCATTACTTTTAATTTTTCGGCACTATTTCCAAATTTAACTAGGCAAGTTTTAAATCCTAATTTACTTGCCCATTATTATCCCATCATCTACTGCATTTATCATTGTATTATTTTTGTTTCTAAATATACATCTCTCTGTCTTTATTTCTTCAAAACCATTATTATTCATAAAATTTGTAAACTTTTTATTCCAGTTCATTGGTGATTGTTTTAATCCATACACAGTGATTTCTTTAGTTTGCGAAATTTATCAGTTTCTTCAAATCCCGTTGGCAATCTAATAAATATATTTTCCCATATATCACCATATAAGAAGGCAGTTTTCGCATCAATACCATAGACGTAATGATTCTTAGACGCTGCTATAGCTAACAATGCTCTTAGTGAACCTATATGTTTACTACTGGGCTACATGTTTCTTCATAGTCTATGCCCCATATTCTTTTGCTGGTTTCCACAAACTACTAGTCGTAATTTGTAGATCACATTATTCTTCTGTTTACAAATCCATTTGTTATTTAATATTTTTGAATTTTTAGCATCTTTTTTATCTACTATGTCCCATGTTTGGTTCTTTACTTAGTAAGTCTTTTTCATTTTCAATTGCTTTTATCCATTCTTCTTTATTTAGTACTTCGACTGCGCCACATTGTTATTTATTTTATGTTCATTCATGTTCTACTTCTTTTTCAAGTTGTATAACTTCTTGTGAATCTTCAGTTTTTATAAGTATGTCTGTTTTAATTTTAATCTTGAGTTTTTTAAATACTTATTACTTTTTGTTTATTCTCATCCCATAGGCGATAAACTGTAGGTGCAAATCCTACAAATATGTATTTTTCTGATATACTATCTAGTTTCTTTAAATATCCTAAATTTTTAGAATAGACTTCTATTCCAAAAATTTGTAAACGTTTTAAATCTGGCTTTTTCCCTGTCCATAATTCAGAAGGTGTCATTTCAAGAGATAAAGACTCTGTTGGGCTTCTGTTCAATATATACGTTGCAAATCTTGCAGCTTCACCCCAAAACTTTTTGTTCATATTTGTCTCAAATAACAGCGCTCTCACTTTTCCTAATAATGTTCTGTTGAGCCTCTCTGCCTTGCCATTTAGTTGTGGCGAGTATGGTATCGTGAACTCCATAATTATTCCTTTTTCTTTGTAGTATGTTTTCAAATCATTATTCGTAAATTTGCTGCCATTGTCACTTCTTATCCTTTTGACTTTAGCATTTTTATCTCTTTCCATTTCTGTTATATATTCTTCGATATATTCTGTTGTTTCACTTTTGAATTCTAAAAGATATATTACACTATAATGTGTGTAATCATCTGTTAATGTCAGAATACATTTTTTATTGTGCCATGTTGGTGGATCTATTAGACCGCATAAGTCAGTATGTATAATTTACAGAGGTTTTTGTGTTCTGGTTCTTTCTGTATTAAAAGGTTGTCTCGACTGCTTTCCCTTCATACATATGTCACATGGGATCATAAGTAAATCACAATCTTTTGAGTTTATGTCTATTCCTGTCACCATTTTGCCATCAATCAGTTTTTTCATACTCTTTATGTTAATATGCCCTGGTTTTCTATGCCAATTTCAAACTTTTACTTCTTTTGTTTTGGTCAAATAAATTTCTTTCTTGTTAACATTTTCCTCGAGGTTATTTTGTTTCAAGTTTATCATATATAAACCATTTTCATTTTTCTGGCCTTCTAATATATTTGATTCATCTTTTATGACATAAACTTTATCTTCTTCAAAAAATACTTCTCCTTTATTTTCGGTTATAGCAGAAACAGATATTAAATTTTTGCTTAGTTCTGGTACGTACTAGACTTCATTCAACATGTAGTTGTCCATTTCTATGTTTCCAATACCTTTAGCTGTTATTTTTGCATTTTTATTGGCAACACGTATGTCTATATTTATTTTTACCAAGTTGATAAACATCTCTTTGTCATTCACCATGTGTGATGTGCTTCCTGAATCCAAAACAAATAGTTTTTTGTCTGAATTTTCTGATATTATTGTTTCAGTCAAGAAGGATACCCTGTTTCATTTTGTTGCTTGTTTCTAAAGAAACATCCTGATTAATTATGATTTGCCTTTTTACATATTTTGCAGAACATTTCAGGTACTTTGTTTTTCATTTGGTTGTTATGTTTACTTGTACTTGGTTCATTTTTTACAGAAACGTGATATGTGTCCAATTTTATTGCACGAATAGCATAACATCTCAGCACTTTGCAATGCTACTGGTTTTTCTTTACCATTTTTAGTTTTATAAGAGTTTTCTTCAGCCAAAAGTCTTGCAGTGAGGATATCTATAGTTTTGTCTTATTGTTGTGTTGATTCCCAAGCCGTTTCAAAATATCTGTATCTTTCTGATAATGTGCATAGTATTTTAGATATTAAAATTTCATCATTCATATCCTCCTTTAAGGATTTCAATTTGAAGGCCATATTTATCAGCTTATTTATGTGGGAGGACAATTCAGTTCCCCCTTCAAACTGGCAACTGAAAAAATTTTGCAATAGCTGACATTTCTGATCTTCAGTATTATTTTCAAATATGTTTTTTAGTTTTTGCTACATTTCAGCAGATGTTTTACAGTTCAGCACAAGGTCTTCTTGTCAATTGTGGATATTATTATTTTTTGTGCTCTTGCATCTCTCTGGACCCATGACTTTTTGTCTTTTTCGGCAGTCAAATCGTCGCATCTTTCATCGCCTGTGACAATCGCATAGAGTCCGCTTGCTTTGAAAAATATTCCAGTTTGAAATTCCCATAATTCAAATAAATCGGCATTCATCAATTTTTCGATGCTAGCAATTTCTCCGGATTCGTTATTACCCATGACTTTCTTCTTGTTTTTTAGTTCTCGGCTTACTTTTAGTTTGTTTTTATTTAGAGAGTACTCTGTGTTTCAGTTTTTTAATAATAGAAGCTTTTTACTTTAACAATCTTTTTATTCCATATCAAACATCAATAATCACTTAACTCAAAATCAACAACGTGATCATACTGTATTTTTTTTTAAAATAAAACAATAATCAAACAGTTCTTTTTCTTTTAAATGCTTACAAACCAGCCAACTTAAGTACAATTTGCTAAAGACAGTTTTTCATGAATCTAAATAGGTCGCTGATTACTTTATTTCAACACTCATCCTTACAATAATTGATATTTCAATAATATTTCTATATTTTGTTGAAAGCATATGGAATGCAGAATACATTAGAAAGCAATAAGGAAATAAAAACAATTCTAGAGATCGATTCAACGGAATCTACCTAGTCGCGCCAACTACTTGGATTTAGTAACGTTTACTTCAAGCATCCCAATCTTATATATTAAAAATATTCATGAAAACTGAGGTGGCCGTTCTGTCCGGCCGATTTCCTTCATATTTTTTAAACGAAAGGTATTTAAACACAGGTATGTCATCAAACATTAAAATTCACTCAACTTCCGCCTTACTCCTCAAGTTATACTCAAACGCGATTCTTCCTTGTGCATTTCTCATGGGACACATTCACTCAAGCAATTCGAATTCTCATAGCCCTTCTTCTAATGAATGGATCTAGATCGTTTCACTCTCAGAACACTCAGTGGATCAACTCATTCTTTTGGGCTATTATCTGCTCGAATTCGTTGTGTTTGAGGAACGTTATGCGTGCACAATCAATTTTACATTCAATTTTTTCAAGATTTTCCTTCACTCGAACCTCTATAACTAGAGTAGATTAACGTAGGCTGTTAACACAAGTCTAAGAACACTCAGTGGATCAAGCCCTCTCTTTTGAGCTATTAACTGTTTAAATTCGTTGAGTTTGAGGAAATTTATGTTTGCATAATCAACTTTACTTTCAATTTTTTTCCAAATACTGCGGCCGACACACAGCTAATTGTGTCTGGAAAGAAATACTGTAAAATGATTTTATGTAATAATTACACCCTCTCATACATAGTCTATCCTAATGGTGCGGAGCAGCACGGGTCCTCTAGTTTCATATTATTTTATATAATTGTGTATCACCCTCATCATAAACTTATTGTGCTTTATTGGAACGAATTCTAATTAATCCTTTTTGTTACAGGTGACAACAATGTCTTCCCGAGTGATTTTATTGTTAATTATAACATTCGTCAAGTTAATGAAATGCTTGCCATCAGAAGAGATCACCACCAGGTATACTTTATTCGAAGAAATAGAAACAAAATCGATAAAATATAACAAAGAGTTGATTACAACATCAACTATGAACTGTGCTCGCATTTTAGAAGAACCAATTAAAAATATTTTATTAAATAATCTCTGTGACACAGATTATAACAAAACATTTTCTGGTAGAAAATTGAAAATAGTTCCTACTAGAAAATATAATGCTTCACAGCACTTAAGTTACACAACAAATAGAAATGTTACATATACACCTGTTGAATTAAAAACAAAAATTGCTTTAACGACCCCAAAAAGCACGAAACGCATAAAAATTGCTACTTCTAAAGTTACTAGTGTAACTATTCAACCTAAGCTGGATACAGTAATAACATCAACCAAAAAGCCCCTACAGAATTTCACTAGAATAACTTTGAAAAAAATACCCCCTATTAAAAATTCGACCAAAACAAAATTAATTAAACACAAAAAGAGAAAACCTACAACGCATAAAGTTGTTACAAAATGGAACGACACCTCCGATTTAATCGATAATAAAAAAACATTGTATAAACAAAACATTCCTATTCCTTATCCCAATCCGGAGATAACATCTTCATCCCCTCCATTTTCTTTAAGCGACGTAGGTCAAATCTCTCCTTTAGTGACAATACCAAGCCTCTCAAATGATTTAAATATCATGCCAGAGATTACTTCCCACTCACCACTTTATTCATCTTTAACGGGCGTACCAAATTTGTCAGAGTTTACACCTGTTGAAACAATACAACCCTTAACCAATGCAGGTACTCCTAATAGACCATTAACAACCTTCAAATTAGATATGTTACCTCCTGGTGCTGAAAATGATGACGTAAACTCACCATGCCCCACTGTTCATATTTCCAGCTCAGTATTACAACCTAATGAACGTCAAGGATGTTCGGATTTAAACTTGGTAATAAACTCCCATGTTCTACAGAATTCTGATAGAAATAGGCTTCCAGAACCAATTACTTATGATTCTTTACCAGAAACTGTGGATTCTGTTCCCCTAGCACAAGCTGTTGAAAGTGATGCTGCAGAAGCTGTACCTAGTAGTGCTCAAACAGCAGCAGGTCAATCTGTTATACCACAAATTGCTGGTGGCACTGGCGGAACCGGTGGATCTGGTGGATCTGGAGGAAGTGGTGGCAGTGGAGATGGAGGCGCCTGGAAATTTCCCGATCTTAAGCATCTTTTTGAAGCTGTAGGATATCTTTGGAGAGCGTTGTGTTATTTATTGGGATTTTTGAGAAATCCATATTTATATTTGATTCCTATGGCAATATTTTTCCTCTTAGGATTTTTAAAAGTAATGGTTTTATTTCCTTGGTGGATTCCTCTACTAATATTATACGTCAGTATAAAAACCGCTACTAAACCAAAGCCCGCTGTTACATTTTATAAACACGTACATAAACCGGTAAAACATCTCGATGGGTGGTTCTGGAATCATCAAACAAAAACTTGGGAAAATGTCAAGGATTACTCCTATAAAAGAAGAAATGATGTGATAGAACCAAATGACAATCCTAATGATAGTCTTACGAGAGACTTGCAAAGAATTCACCAATTATATAATGGTACTACTAGAGTACACAAAAGATTTCGACGAAAATCTTGAAAACACGTTTAGAATACAATACTCAAAAATATGATATCTATGTTATGCTAGTCATTTTTCTTTTAAAAAGTTATTGTTAAAAACGATACTGAAATAGCTCTATAAGTTGATAACTAAGGAATCGCAGAGTACATGAGAATTGTTTTATTCGTATAGCTTAAGTCTTTTAAATCAAAGTAAGAAAAATATACACCTGTATAACCATCTAACCTGGTTTATTTAACAAGAGGAATGCAATAAAAGTAATTTCAATAGCTCACTATTATTACGATAAGTTTCCAAGGGTACTATAGGAGTTCTCCATACCCAAAGGCGCTCTCATGTGGTGCTGGGTGCTCATTAAAATATTATTCCGAACAAAAAATTCTCATAATAAATTACTTTCGGTGAACGAATTACTTCCCAATTCCAATTTCATTTATATATCTCCAAACTTCAAAAAAAACAGTAAGTAACTCGCTCTTCTTTCAACTTATATTTTTCACTTATAATTGCACAAGTGGTTTGTATTTTATCGGGTAAATTTGGGTTGTTTAATGAGAAACTGTTTCCTAGCAATTTGACGAGAATAACTGTCAACTATTAAATTTGTAGGTTGACAGTTATTCGAGTCAAATTGCTACAGGAAACAGTTTAGAAATTGAACAACACAAATTTACCCAATATCAATACAAACATCGAGTGTAATTCGGCAGGACAATTTAATGAATGAGAAATTTGGAAACATATCTTGCAATATTATATTCAATTTCTCGATGGAAGTATCTGGAGGTCCGTCAAGCTGGCCCCTCCCGGTTGGAATTTTTCTACCAAAATGCTAGCACACATAAAGGACACCTAGCACAACCTAGCACAACCATTTTTATAGCTAGCACACCAACAGGTCACAATAAAAATGCTTTTGAATTCGGGTGCGGCCAGGTTAACGCTAGCCCCCCCCCGGTTGGAATTTTTTCGCCAAAATGCTAGCACAGATAAAGAACACCTAGCACAACCTACCACAACCATTTTTATAGCTAGCACACCAACAGCTCACAATAAAAATTCTTTTGAATTCGTGTGGGGCCAGGTTAACGCTAGCCCCTCCCAGGTTGGAGTTTTTTCGCCAAAATGTTAGCACAGATAAAGGACACCTAACACAATCTAGCACACCATTTTTTATAGCAAGCACACTAACTACACTCTTGATGCTGGGGAGTGGGACGGAGGTCAGTGAAATAACGCTATACTTACTCGATGAATAAATGAATAGGTTGAATATATATGTAAAACGGCTGGTTTAATTGTTTCTGACTGTAGTTACGAAAAATTTTCGGAGCATTCCACTCATATGATAAAAATTCCAAATTAAGTAGGATCTTTTCGGAGATGACTCTCCAGCAGGGCCGATAATTTCCCTTTTAAGTCCGTATCTAAGTAACGTCTAAGTAACAATTGTTGTTATTATCATAATTTTAATTTAAAATATCATATAAATGTCACGGTTTGAAAACTATTCTTCAAGTTTAATCCAAAAATAAGTGATTGAAAATGAAACATGTAATGTTGTTTAAATACGCAATATAAATTTCGCATTAATACAGTTTATGTCGTCTAATCGAGAAATACTCTATCGAATTACACTCGTGAAAATAGTTAGATCATTAGTATTACTTATATAGTCCATGTTGCTTGTAATATTATTAGAAAGAATACATATTATTACAACCATCAGCCCTTCGGGGAAACCCTTTCTTAACCCAATCATCTGAATAGGCCCGTTTGAATGTACCTGCAAGAATTTTATTTACTCTAAGACCCATAAAAACGGCATTATAAAAATAATTCAAATTTTAACAATAGACTTGGTTTAACGACCCTTTTAAAAAGTCCGATGAAAGCTTCAGATGGATTATACGTAGTTTTTAAAAAAATAAGAATACCTATGTCATCAATTTTGCTGCCTTCCATTTCATACACATATTGTAAGAAAGCATAAAAAAATTAGTCCACTTTCTTTATTCCGCCAACTTTGGTGATCCGCCATGTTGTATTTAAAATGACGTCACATACCTAATTATGGATTGGCATGCAAACTAGACGTATATACAGAATTTCAAATCAATCGGTTGAAGATATCTGCGTCAATACTGAGTTGCAAGATTGCAACCGAAAAAACATACATTGCCAGTTACATACTAAAAACTTTGAAAAATACATAGTAGTGTTGGTGTCTTATGATATGCCACAGAAATATTTGAAGCTCTGATTAACCGGCTCTAGGAATTAAAAGCTGCACGTTCTAAGTTAACTTAGGAATTTAAAAAAAAATCTGATAGTGAAATGCAATATTTATGTTATCATTACAGTGGTTAATTAACCATCAACTTCGGCAATAAATATTCTGGCAAGTTTAAAAATAGAGTTTGAGTGTTTCTTTTTAATAAGGACTACAGTGAACCACGATCAATCTGAAACATGTATTCTCAATATATTGGAACATTTTTAGGGATATCAGCCGCCCCTTCCCAGATTGCACAACTTTGTCCAAAGGACATATCCAACGGCTTCGCTTTTTTGGATATTTATTTATCCAACGCAAACGTTTGTCGTTGCCTTCTTTATAGTGTGACGTAATTTGCAACTTATTTGTGCACGGATTGTTTCTGATTCCGTAACTAAATGGTTCAATTTAATTAATTGGTTTTATTAAAATTACCATGATTTCAACAAAATTATTTTTAAAAGTGAAGGTTTTTTTGTATTCTTTCGTTTTTTAGCATTAATTGAAAATAAATAGATAATTATTAATTAAATAATAGTTAATTATTAATTAATTAAATACCCTGCTAGATGAGAAAATATAGATATCAAGCACAATCCGGCAACAGCTGATAACAATAATGCTGCTTAGGGGCCATTTTTTATAGGAATATGATGTTTAGGGACAAATACATCTAACATTTTCATTCATTCGTGTAACCATAGCGTTATTTTGCAGACACCCTCCATCCCCTGAATTCAAAAGCATTGTTGATGTACTAGCTATAAAAAAATTTGTGCTTGGTGTCTTTTATTTGTGCTAGCATTTTGACAAAAAAATTCCAACCGGGGGGGGGGGCTAGCGTTAGCCTGGCCCCACCCGAATTCTAATGCATTTTTATTGTGACCTGTTGGTGTGCTAGCTATAAAAATGGTTGTGCTAGGTTGTGCTAGGTGTCCTTTATGTGTGCTAGCATTTTTGTAGAAAAATTCCAACCCGGGGGGGGGGCAGCTTGACGGACCTAGTATCTGGCTCAAATGCGTATCTTTCTGCATCGCAAAACGTAGAAAATTGTCGCCAGATTGATGATTGCGTCGCAACTGTATTAGTAGGCACACAGTGTGCCTGGTATTAACATTTTGACTAATTTCGGCGTTCGTAGACACACCGAATCGACTTATTGTTAGTTCTTGAAAATTCAATAAGTTGTTGACAAACATGCCAAACTATTTATTCTGGTAACCAACACCGCGATAATTGATGAACAAATGAGTAAGTGAAAAAACCACTAGTGTATTTGTCGCTGTAAAAGTTAAAGCTAACTTTTGCCGCTGTCAAAGTGACAATTGCACTGTGGCATATGCGATTTTTCATACTCGAGTTAAATTGTCAATCAAAATTTTCAATATTCAATAGATAGTCTATTTTTTATCTTCCCTCGTGTTGAATAGTTTTTAACGTGAGTTTTTGGTTTCTAAGATAGTTTCGTGAATATTTTTCTTACTTTTTATTAGGTTTTTCGTAATTTAATGTTGTCCAATTATTTGGAAATCATATGTAATATACTCCCACAAGTGTGGGACATTCTTAGTCAATCATCTGTTTTTTAATACGAACTCACATAGCTACTCAGCCATTTTGCTCGCACACAACCATTGTCTTCTATTCACCGATGGTTCAGATTTAATTTCCGCTGGCGCATCTATGTAGATCAGCTATTCAAATAATTTCCATTATCATTTCTCACGCATTAAAACTGAGTCTCTGTCGAGCATCTTGAATTGTTACATTAGTACAGTCACTTAGTGATAGGTTCTGAGTAGGTTTGGGGATTTGTTTGTCAATACTCCATTTTTAATTGTACTGTACATTTCTCCTGAACTTGTCATATTCTAGTCTCAGTATTTTTGTTCCAGTCACTTCAGTATGCTATGCAGATAAAATCTTGGCATTTTGAAGAATATTTGTATTTGTAGTTTGCGGCTTTCACCCGTCTTGAAATGTGACAGAGATATCTCAAGTATATATCGAACAGAGCACTGTTTATTAGACACCTTCTTTGAACACTCGTTTTAGGCCCTATTACCAATATTTATTATATTTCTATAAACTGATTATCCATCGAGTGAGATCAGTGTATAGCCCAATCAATGTACACATTTAGGTCAGAAGTCAGACGCTAGGCGATGGAATTTTTAAAATTAGATAGTAAATATATTATTCTATCAAATCAAAAAAAAATTCTCCAAAAGAAATGACCTGAGTTTTGCAAAAATAGCAAAAGTTTATGGTTTTCTATTGTTTAAATAAAAACTCCTATGTTTTGAAAAATATATAAAAAGTTTCAGAAATTAACTTTTGAGGCTGATTAGATGAATATATACATCGAAACCTATATAACGTTGAGAAAATATGAAGCATCAGTGACTATTCAATAATTACTTATCCCAATGCATGCGTGAGTTTGGGAGATATATTATGGTGAAAAAGTTTAGAATTGGATTCCTCTATATAAACTGTTTATCTAGATTGGATGAGCCAGGAAGACTATATTTAATATTTTATAAGAACAACAAAGATATAAATACTGTCTCAATTGAGTACCACAGTATAAAAGTGAACAGTAGATATTTTTCGTTTGGTGTGCGTTTTTGCGCAGTTTCATTATATATTGATATCATTATTTGATTTCCAATTTACTCCTCTATTCGTTCTGGTTTTCTTCCTTTGATCATCTTCTAGCTGTCATTTTCCTCGAACGTAACGGCCGAATGAATTACTTTTATTGCTCAACTTTATCAAGGCCCGTGTGGAATAGTGAGGTTGAAATTAAAGAGTTATATATCCATATATCCAGTTTATCTGTTACTCTTTAATTATCAAATGCATGGCACTAACTGCTTTCCCTCCTTATGAAAACATAGCCTTTAAGAGAAAGATGATCCAAATAATTGTATTCTTTATTATTCAAGACATTTCTTGATACATGTAGTACTAGATATTTCAAATGTTTAGTCATTTTTGGAGGAATTATAGTTTGTTAACACGATTCAGCCTCCGCAGTGTATACAGTGACCAATTTTATGATTGAATACTGTCTAGAGCGTCTTATAAGTGCACCTTACTGATTTTCAGCTCTCCAGAGCCAGTACAACGGGTCGTTTAAATCCAGATATACTACATTTTTGGATAAATTATCGTTTGTTAGCACGATACAGCCTTCGAAGTATATACAGTAACCAATTTTATGATTGGATATTATTTAGGGTGTCTCATAGACGAGTAGGCGTGTATACGGGCGGAAAAGTTAGTTTTAATCATCAAAACTGTTTATTTTCAAAACATAATTGATATAAAATAAACACCATCAGACTGGGTTCACGTGTCAATCTAATTTTAATAATCTATTACATCGTAGCAAAGCGCTTTTTACTGTCAAGTCATTATCAGTGCTTACCTGTAAGTAATAAGTTAATATGAAAATAAAAAAAGTAAAGTAAGGTTACTTACTCGTCAGGCAATACAAAATTATATCCATAAACACATCCAAATCCATTAAACACCAATTGTATAGTAATATACATATTAAAATTTCCACTATAATAATTAAGAAATCCATTCCTTGAAGGGATTATTGTGGATTAAACGTCTTATTCAAAACATTAATAATAGAAGAGAACATAATTTAGCCGTCCATAAAATATATTCTACTGATAGAATCCTTTCACGAATATTTTGAACAAAATAGCTAGTTGTATTTACAACTATAAGGAAAATAAAACTTGGTTTCCAAATCTCTAGCAGACATTTGGTTAATTCTAGGGGCAAAATTGATAAGCTTTCAAAAAGTGATATATACAGACCTGAATGTGGTGACTGTGAAGCAGGCTACATAGGTAGAGCTTGTAGACCTTTGAATACTCGCATATCTGAACATTTGAATCCAAGTAAAAATTCTGCTTTTGAGCATCATTTGAGATTCAACAATAATAACTTCAGCCCTAATAGAAATTCAAAATTTTTACTTGAGGTCCCTCATAAGAATTACAATAGAATAGATTTTCTTGCTGACACACACATAAATAATGAATGGTTTGTCAACAACTTCTGTTTAAACTCTCAAGTTAATTTGAAAAGATTTGACATTCCACTTCATAGAAGGCTAAAATTCCGATTATTATCAAACTTATTGCTCTTAATACTAGTTATTACAACTTTTTATTATTTTTTGTAGTCTGTTTTAACTTAATATGATTCCAATTTTCTTGACTCTTCTTTTCTTATTGCTAATAATATTAAGTCTTTTAACACATTCCAACAACTTTTTGTTTGCTTGGTATCATATTTTGGATCTCATTCTGGGCAAGATTCTTCCCTTTTTGCTAGCGAATATTTTTGGAAATTTGGAATTTTCTTGACCCTTCTTTTCTTCTTGTTTGTAATATTGAACTTTTTAACACATTCCAACATCTTGGATCATATACAGCAAAAATTTTACTCTTCTGGAAGTTCTTTTCATGTTTTAATATTAATGTATTATTTTGATAAACTTATTAATCTTTAATCCTTCAGATATTGAACAAATTTGACTCTTCCAAAACCTTCATTTTCTTATTAATAAATGTGAGTATAAAATATTCACACTTTGGAATGAAAATGTTTTGGTCCTTATTTATTTCTTGACGAGTTGCTTGACTTATTGATATTGAAGTTTTGTTCCCATTAGACTGCCCTCTGGATTTGGTTATTACTTCAGTGGTTGGGATTGGCTATGTCTTGGTAGTTGGGATCTTGCGTTAATCGAATTAATATTCCCGTCTTTTGTTCATTTTATTTTTTGACGTCTACTCCAATAATAATATAAAACTTTTCATCAATCTACTAGTCCTTGCTTCATGAATAAATTTCCAAACCTTTATTTGGACTAGGCTCTTAACTTAATTTTGGGTTCGGATCCCGTTAGTCTGGACTTAATACAAGTGTTAGTTTTGAGCTCTCGTTTGGATTTATACTTCATATTTAAACAAATTTGTTGCTCCTGATCAAGTTTATTTAATTATATTTGGAAGTGGCTTCTCATTAGACTATCCTCCTGTTTCGTTTCTTATTTCAGTGGTTTTTAGGTAGCAACGTTCCTGGGTTTGGGATCTTTTTGTTTTGAATTAATTATCATTCTTTCCTTGGACTGGGCTCTAACGTAATAGTCCAGTCAAATCTATTTAAAACCTTCATTTATTGTGGATCATAGACAAATTTTTGAATCTCATTTTTTTATTTAATAAATAAATTTACTTGTATCATTTACGAGTATTTGTTATGGTTAATGCAAACAAATGTTTTGGAATTTTTATTTATAATATTTTACCGTCACATTCTTTCTTGATAAGTCTCTTAGCTCATTTATTGGGATCACTTCTCATTAGACTGATCTTAATAGTTTAATTAGATTGAAGTTCTCGTTTGAATTTATACTTCATAAAGATTTGTTGTTACTCATTAACACGATTGCGTGATTCAGATTAAGCGTTGGTTCTCTTGAACTGTATCTTGTGTCTGTGGTTTTGGGTTACAAAATGCCATGTCTTTGAGATGTTTGGTTCTTGGAATTAATTGTTTCATGACAACGGGATTTTATGTCATTCGGTGTATGCAATTGGACGTGGACGATTTTACTTCTTCTATCATGTAAACGTTTAATCCATAATAATCCCTTCAAGGGATGTGTAGATAACTATTTACCTAAACATTCCTTTTAATTGAATACGCATGTACTGGTTCGTTGTTTGGACTGTATTTCATTAGTTATGAATAAAAACGACTTTATTCGGACAAGGTAACTTTTTTATATTTCACAAACTAACATACATTCTGACAACTGTTTTGACATTCCTTAATCAACCACTTGAAAAACAAATTTTGACATAATAACAAAGAAAACTTTAATATAAATTTGTAAAAAAGCTATACAGCAGTGCGGGTTGTTCAAAGATCTTTCATTTAAGTATTTGAGTACCGTTTCTATTGTATAGTAACGGAACCAAATCTTAACATATTCCCGGCTTCGAAACAGCAAAGTTTCGATTCTGCACAAAATGAATTCTAAAGTACATCAGCTATCGAAAACCACCTCAACTAACATAACGCCTTATTAGGCCTTAAAACTAGTTTTCACTGTCTTCTGTCGACTTGGATAACGGTAGTACACATAATTTGGTCACTGCGCGTTTAATTAAGCCCGTGTTGATTTTTACGGTGACAACACGAATAATTTTGTCGGCACCTGGATGCACACTCACTACGCGACCTAATCGCCACTTATACGGTGGTAACTTGTCTTCGTGAACTAGAACCATAGATCCAACACTAATGTCTGATCGGTTTGTTTTCCACTTCGTACGTTCTTGAAGTTGACTGATATATTCCTTTGACCAGCGTGACCAAAACTGTTGTTTCAGCTTCTCAAGTTGTTCGTAATGGTTTAACTTGGTGGTTGGAATAAGCTGAACATCAGGATAGGGTAAGGAGTTGAGGGATCTTCCGATCAAAAAATGAGCAGGAGTTAATGCTTCTAAATCGTTTGGGTCGGTAGAAAGAGGTGTTAATGGTCTTGAATTTAAAATTCCTTCGATTTGAGTAATAACTGTGTACAAGCTCTCATATGTAAGCAAATTGTTAGCTATGACTTTAAGAAGGTGATGCTTACTAGATTTCACACCAGCTTCCCATATCCCACCCTGATGAGGGGAGTAAGCAGGTATAAATGTCCATTTGGCGTCATGATTTATGGCTGTTTTTTCTTCGATTTCTACTTGATTGTCTAATAAGAATTTTCCTAACTCTTTGAGTTTGTTATTTGCCCCAATGAAGTTAGTGCCGTTGTCAGAGTATACGCAATTTGGCTTACCCCTACGAGCAATGAATCTTTGAAACGTCTCTAGAAAAGCAAGTGTAGTAAGTTCAGTTACCAATTCCAAATGAAGGCATTTAGTTGTCATGCAAACAAATAATGATAAATAACATTTGTGAGTCTTATATCCTCTTCCTTTGCGATCTTTGTAAAGGAAGGGGCCAGCGTAATCAATGCCCGTGTCGGAATATGGCAACCTTGGAGAGACTCTGGACGCAGGTAAATCTCCCATTAACGGGATTTGAGCTCTGGGTTTGAATTTAAAGCAAAGAACACACTCTCTGACTGTACGTTTGGCTAAATTTCTACCGGAAATAGGCCAATATTTATCTCTAACTGATGCTAGTAGCATTTGAGGGCAACAATGCAATTGAAAGATATGGGTTTCTCTAAAGATAAGAAGTGTCAGGTGATGTTTGGGGGAAAGAATGATAGGATGTTTTTTGTGAAAATAATACGGAGAGTTTCTTAGTCGCCCTCCGACTCTTATCAAATTATCCTTTATATATGGATTGAGACTAAGAATTTTACTTTGATTAGAAACTTGATGGTTTTGATTGAGATCAATATATTCTTGAGGAAATGATTCTTGCTGTGCCAGTTGGCAAAGTCTGTTTAACCATAATCTAAGTTCCTCGAAATTCAAGTTACCTGTGGAGAAAAGTTTATTTCCCTTAAATTTCTTGAAACTATAACTAAATCGTAGTACGTGAGCAAAAACACGTTTTAAACGGTTCAATGAAGAAAAGTTTTGGAAAGGAAAAAGCTCACTTTTTGTATGAATGAAGGTTTGTGGCTCGTTTCGTGTTTCTGGAAGATCACGTAAGACAAGCACCTTTGAGATATCTTCTGGCCAATAGTTACTTTTGTCTTTTAACCACCCAGGGCCATGAAACCAAAGACTCGAGTTAAGAAGCTCTTTGGGAGAAATTCCTCTTGAAACAATGTCGGCAGGATTGGAATTCGTAGGAACATAGCGCCATCTGTCAATTTCTGTTAAATTCTGAATTTGTGACACTCTGTTTCCAACGAATGTTTGTAGAAGATGAGGAGATGTGCGTAACCATCCTAAAGCTACTGTGGAATCTGACCACAGATGACACTCATCAATTTCGATGGTTAAACAAGACTTGATCTTATCAAAGAGTTTAGCGAGCAGTACGCAAGTACACAGCTCCAATCTCGGAATCGTGACCGTTTGAATAGGAGCTACTTTGGTTTTAGACGAAATGAGATTAACAACAACTTGATGGCTAGTATTTTGCACACGCAAATATAATGCTGCGCCATAAGCCTTTTGAGAGCTATCAGCAAACCCATGTAGTTGTATATTTACAGGATTGGGACAAGATATGTGTCGATGAATTCGAAGTTTGTTAAGGCAAAGGATTTCTGCTCGGAAGCGAGTCCAATTATCAGAAACCTCTTGCGGAACTCTTTGGTCCCACACCAGGGACAATTTCCACAAGTTCTGTAGCATGATTTTGGCTAAAATAATAATTGGACTATTGAGGCCCAATGGATCAAATATTTTTGCAATATCTGATAAAATTATTCTCTTTGTAATACAATTTACAGATGATAGCTGACTAATTTTGAAAAGAAAAACATCTTCTTTAGAAGCCCAAAGCCAGCCTAGAGTTTTTCCTGATTCGGAAGGTGATAAAAAATAAAATTCTGACGTATTTTCACTCTTTAGTTTTTCGAGAAGCTCAGAGCTATTCGATTTTCATTTTCTCAGTTGAAAAGAAGCTGATTGTAAAATCAATGAGATTTGTTGACACAATGATGTCAACTTATCAATTGAGTCTGCTCCGCAAAGTAAGTCATCTACATACATGTTCTTTTTTATTATCTGAGATGCTCCTGGATAAGAGTTTTCGTGATCAATGGCTAATTGTAGTAAGCAACGAGTTGTTAAAAAAGGGGCACTGGCTGTGCCATATGTGACAGTGTTTAAAGAATAAATGTGAAGTTCATCTTCAGGATTTTCACGCCAATATACGAGCTGAAGAGGCTTGAATTCGTCAGTGATTTCAATTTGACGATACATTTTGCTAATGTCAGCCGACACAACAAACTTGTGTTGTCTAAATTGAATTAAAATTGAATAAAGATCCTCCTGAACGGTGGGTCCTACCAACTGAATAGAGTTGTAAGAATATCCAGATGAAGATTCTGCTGAGCAGTTGAAAACCACGCGCAATATGGTGGTCACACTGTCTTCTCGAAAGACACCATGATGAGGAGAGAAATAAGTGATTTGATCATGAGATAATGTTTTGAAATATGACATGTGAGAGAGGGCTTTATACTCATTCATGAAATCACAATACAATTTTTTCAGTGTATGGTTTTTTGCTAATTTCCTCGCGAGATACAAAAATTGATTTTTTGCCCGTTCTTGAGAATTACCTAGCTTTGAAGTGTGTTCCTTTAAAGGAATTGAAACTACGAACTTTCCGTTTGGACTCCGCTGGAAATGATCGCGAAAATGTTCTTCAGCTTGTTGTTCTTCGCACGACAATATACGTTTACTCGGTAATTCTTCTAATTCCCAAAATTTTTGGAGTTGAGACTGAATGTAAATGGTTTTAGAAAAGTTGCAAGACGTGAATGCTTCACGGGGACAACCTAAAGGACCTGTCACTATCCAACCTAGTTTGCTCTCTTGCAGAATTGGTTTGTTAGGACCAAGCTGAATATTCCCACTTAGGAGAAGGGACCAATAAGTGTCTGCTCCGATTAGAAGCTCTATTTTGCTTGTTTTAAAGAATGTTGGATCAGATAATGTTATATACGAGGGAATGTCTATAATGTTGGGATTGAAATCGAAGGTAAGAAGTCGATCAGTAATTTCTGAAATCACTAAACAGTGAAGATAGGCATGAAATTGAGAGTGCAAAGATTTTATTTTGATGTCACAGGATTTACTTAGTTCTGACGAATTATGACCAATACCCAATACTGTCAAATTGGTGGAATACTGTGGAAGGCCTAATTTGTCAACCAAACCTTTCGAAATAAAGTTTGACATAGAACCATTGTCTAGTAAAGCCTTGCATGTGTCCTTTTTTCCATGACTGTCAAAGATTGTCACTTGCGCTGTTGCCAGCAATACTTGACTTGAACCACTTACTGAACTTGAGACTGAAAAAATTTGAGAATTCTGAGAAGGAGATTGTTTACTGGAGTCGTCAGAATCATTCGTTGTAAATTTGGTTTCTGAACTTACAACTGGCAACGCTGTACTTTCGCCTTTAACCTGATGTAAAATAGAATTATGTTTTTTACCACAATATTTACAATTACCTCTTGTGCACTTGTCTAGCTGATGTGTTGGCCGAGAAAGGCAGTTTGTGCAAAGTTTCAATTGTTTTGTTTTTTCAAATCTTTCTTTGGATGAAAGGGCTAAGGAATCCGCACAGTAGAAAATTGAATGATTTCGCTTACAATAGTAACATGAATAATTTTTTGAATTGATTTCTTTAATGTTTTCATCAATGGTTGATATGAATGATTTTTTAAAGGAAGAGTTTTTGTTCTGGTTTTGTTTGTAACTAGAACCTTGATAATGAAGTTGTTGATTTTGATTCGATTTCGAACCTTCTTTATCTTTGTGCATGTGCACCTTATCTAGAAAATTTGCTCGGTTCGTAAGAAATGTTTTAAGTTCTTGTAAGGTGGGAAGTTCCCCAGCAATTTTATACTGTTCCCAATCACGCATTGTTGCAAGATCTAATTTACTTGACACGAAAAAAATTATTAAGGGATCCCAAGAACTAGTGTCTACTTGGATGTTTTCTAGACATTTCAAGTTATTTGTTATTGAATCAACCAATGATCTATAAGAAGAAGGATTTTCTGTTTTAATTTCAGCTAAACTGAATATGCTTTTCAAATGTTTATGCACTATTAATTTTTTATTATCAAAACGAGTACATAATGTTTTCCATGCTTCAAGATAATTATTCTCAGTAATAGAAAGTGACTGAATACATTGAGCAGCAGGTCCCTCCAAGGCCCCATGTAAAAGATGAAATTTAGCAATAGTAGTGATCTCTGTGCAGTTGTGAACTAGTGATAAGTAAAGATCTTTCCACTCAAGCCATTTCTCGTATACTCCGGCAAATTTCGGCACCTTGACGTCTGCGAACCTAACACCTATTTGTTTATAACCTGAATTTGTGATTGAGCTTCCGCTACCAGTGCTCTATTCCACCTGTTGAGTATGAGAGCTCTGTGGAGGAAGTTTATTACTTTGCAAAAATACGCTAATTTCAGCAAAAAGTTTATAACATGAAGATTCAAATGTTTCCGTTTCTAATTCATCAAATTCATCACCCTCAATTTCCTGCAACTCCTCTTGTAATTCATAGAAATTTGGCAATGATTCTGACTGAGATTTTTTAAACCTAATTCCCAATTCTTCCAAATCTATGTTTGAAACTGAGTCTTGAATTTTTAATTTGTCAAAGAATTTTATTAAACGTGTTACACTTGATTTTATATTAGCTCTTTTTCTAATCAGATTTTGTTGGTTACTCATGATTGCTTGTACAGAGTCAATTTATTATTAAAAAATGAAATTAAAAATTAATGAGATTTGTTTTGTTTTTAATATCAAAAAAGGGACGGGAATATAAGGAATTTATTCTTCGAATGAACTGCTGCAGTATCTCCCTGTTTGAGATGTTTACAGATATACTTATTTTGCTAGGTTACCTTGAAACTGATGAGTATCAAATCAGTTTGTCGACGAAAACGAATTTCAAACGTTTTGAAATACGAAGTTGCTTAGGTCTACTTGAAACGTTCTCAACGAGAGAAATGAAATAATTGTTCGATTTTAACACAAATGTGTAGTTATACACTTGAAAACGTCCTCTGCGAGGGAAAATGCAATGTAACTGATAATCTTGATATCCGAAGACGAAGGACCATAAAAAATGGAGATAACTATTTACCTAAACATTCCTTTTAATTGAATACGCATGTACTGGTTCGTTGTTTGGACTGTATTTCATTAGTTATGAATAAAAACGACTTTATTCGGACAAGGTAACTTTTTTATATTTCACAAACTGACATACATTCTGACAACTGTTTTGACATTTCTTAATCAACCACTTGAAAAACAAATTTTGACATAATAACAAAGAAGACTTTAATATAAATTTGTAAGAAAGCTATACAGCAGTACGGGTTGTTCAAAGATCTTTTATTTAAGTATTTGAGTACCGTTTCTATTGTATAGTAACGGAACCAAATCTTAACAGGATGGATTTGTGAATAATTTTATTGGAAATTGTAATTTGTATATTACTGTACCGTTAGTGTTCAATCGATTTGGAAGTTTTTATGGATATAATTTTGTATTGCCAGACGAGTAAGTAACCTCACTATACTTTTTTATTCATATTAACTTATTGGTTTACTTGCTTACAGGTAAATAACTTAACGATCTAAAGCGCTTTGCCAAGATTTTATAAATTATTAAAATGTTGCACGAAATGCAAATATTTATTTTTTCAATCTTGTTATGTTGAAATACATACCACCGTTACTAACATTCATAGTAGTAAAATCTAATAATACATTATTTAAATGGTTTTCAACGGTAATGACAATATGCGAAGATTCTTTTGCATTCGATCCATCCAAGTTAGTCTTCCAAAAATCCTGAAATACTCTTCCACATTTCAGAGATTATTATTTCCAAATAGCTAACTCCAGTTGAAATATATTTATGGAAAACAGGCACAACATTGTTGTTTATTGTAATTCCACAACAAATGCTAATATTTTCATCTCCTGATACTTTGATTTTTACTTTACCAATCTTTTTCCGTCGATACATTTGGGTTCTTCTGTACAATAGTAACGATAATAAATGGTGAGGCATTTTTAACAGGCAGACCTAGATATTTTTAAACTGCTGCATATCAAATATAAAACACGATCTTTTAAAAAAATAATTCATAAGAATACAAGCTCCAAGATAATGTCTCTGTGCAAATTTCTAAATAACTATAAATTGACGACAGTAAAAATTTTTTAATACTGTCGATTGTACTCTGCGACTTCATGAAAATTGTCTATTTTGTATATATTATCCCAAGAAATATATTCAATAAAAAGACTGATAACATTAAGATAATTTTAAGCGTGTTTTGAGATCTTCTGTTTCCTTACTAACTTCCTACAACAATTTACCAAGTTTTGAGTTTCTTTATGACAGACGTTTAGCATTGATATAAACTGTGGAAACATTATCTCAAAATCATGATTTCTCCAATTCGTATTCAGGAGAAAATATGTTGGCCTTCGCATCACATAAAACAATAAAATACTTTTTGAAGTACCCTGCCGAGCATGAAATAAGGGTCGTGCCGTCATTCCAAGTTTTCAAAATATTCATTATTGTCGCAGATTTTTCGTTGTAACGTAACTTTCAAATTTAGTTGGTCAAGGCAGTGCAAGTCAACAATTGTGATTTGATATGCCAAGTAATGGAACTGAGCAATATTACTTTGCTATGATTTTTGCTGAAATATGAAAAATTAGTATTATAGTAATAGGTATTGCCTATTGGCAGTTATAATTGCTTGTAAGCGATGATGTTTGATTGGTATCATATTTTTCATCTCATTCTGAGCAAAATTATTCCTATTCTTGTAACGAATATTTTTGAAGTTTTTGGGAGCCAGCCGTAAATCATTTCCAATCGTATCTCACACATTTTCGATTGGTTTGAATCTAGACTGCGATCAGACCACACAAATTTCATAATATGGCGTCCCATCATGATTCCTACTTAATAACCATTCGAGTAGGATCAAGCCATGCGTCACCATGCATAAATATTGCGTCGCCAAGAAGGTACAAAATGATCTTTTAGAACACCTATAATGTATCTATGTGCATTCAACGACCCTTAATGAAGAACAAATATGTACGAGCGTCGAAATGTAGGATTCGCCATACTATAACTGATATTGCAACTCTCGCCTTGTTGTAACCATACGTCTACACTTCTATCTGAGTCACTGAAATAGGATCATAAAAAAAATACACATCTCCAATGCTATATAATCCAAGCTATTCTTCTCGTGCAAAATTCAACCAAAATCCGGTGTTCATGGGAAAGCGGCGATTGAGTACGTCTAGTTCGAGAAGATAATTCAACAGTACGTGTGAAAAAACGTCCTGACTATCTACGCACTGATGTTTGAATTTCTCAGTTTTTGCTGATTATTTCGAAGGAAAACTTGTGCCAGTTCGATTGCTCAAAGCACGAAGGCCGACGTTTCTAGCTGTTGTAGTCCTGCCAAGTGCTAAACTAGATACTCTTGTACTCCCGAATTTTTTTTCTTGAATTATCAAAAACATTTTTCTATAAAAACACGTATAGTATGAATATAATTTTACGATGTTTAACGCACAACTTACCCAGTATCTGATACTCGAATTTACTAAAATTGTTTTTATCTTTCACACATGTCCAACTTTGGAAATTATTTCACGTTATCCCCCGGATAGAAGGCAGCATATTCACTAATCTTTATTTAAATAGGCGAAAATTTTAGTGATGTATTAGCATATAATCTTTGTAATCCATTTTTGAAATTTTTTAGTTCCTGTTTAATAAGTTATGTTTCTGAATCAACGAAAACGTAATAAGTGAAACGCAGCATATTAATGTCACATATTTAAAATTACAAAACAGTTTTTTGAGGCATTTTGGATAAAACAAATATTTCCTTATTGTATGTTGTAAAACTATACATGTAAACACAATATTTATAACAATAAAGATATTGAAACAAAATCATTACCATTGTTACTTTTTATACCAATTAAAAGTACACTAACCTGATTCTAGGATTTTGTGCGTTGCCGAAACTTTCGTCAATTTTATTTTGTTAATTCCACTAATATTTGTAATTTCAACTCTGTATTATTAAAATTCACGCTACGAGATGTTAACATCTTAATCAAAATTTATTCATGCCGCCATTTTTCACAACATGAGTTTTTGATATTGGAATCAAATATATATAACAACAAAGAGATTCATAGGTAATTCACGCAAAAAGAAAAAGGGCTACTGAAACAGATTGGTAACCGCGGACATGCACGTTTCTGGCTCATTTGCCGTCATCAGCACGGTATAACCAAATAAGGATGTGAAATTTTGGAGCGAAGATGTTAATCGAAACATGGTAAAACACAAAGCAACGGATTGGTTGTTGTCCTGAAAACTCGGGATCTTCCAATTGGAGGCACAAATGAGCGTTTGGTTTCCCTGCTGAAATCCGTTGTTTTGTGTTTTCCCATGCTTCGATTAACATCTTTGCTCTCAAATTTCACATCCTTATTTGGTTATACCGTACTGATGACGGCAAATGAGCCAGGAACATGCATGTCCGCGGTTACCACTCTGTTTCAGTAGCCCTTTTTCTTTTTGCGTGAATTACCTATAAATCTCTTTGTTGTTGTTGTTAACATATCACGCGATATTCCTACATCTTCTTTATATATATATTATATATATATATATATATATATATATATATATATATATATATATATATATATATATATATAACAAAATATGTTCATCAAGAACTGGGTGTAGCAGTCAACAGTGGGGCTGGTGAGAAATCAAACAACTTTATTATTCATCAAGCTTTCAACCCTTGTTTGGGGTCTTCCTCAGGATGACTACAAATATTATATATTTAAAAACAATACGTTACAAAACATAGTCGTACTTACTAAAATGGATTGTCAGATCGACTATACCATAAAAGTTGGAAACAATAAAAACTCAATAAACAATATATACATTTAAAAAACATTTAAAAATAACATAAAAAACCGTTACAAACAATAACATTGTACTGATTTGGATATTTTTATCGGATCAACCACACAATGAATATTACATTTTTAAGATGTTAGAAATTAACTGACAAAACTCCAAATGAAAACAAATGATAACAAATGGTAAAAGTGACAATTAGCATGGAACAACACGGTGAGCACGGAAAAACACAAAATGGCCTTTAACTAAAATGCAAACCAGCGAACACTACATTAACGAAGATGTTATGCATTGTTAGTGTGCTGTGTTAGGGGAAATATTTTAGGAATTTTGTTCTTATTATTCTCATACTCCAAAATGTAATTATAGATGAGACTCAGATTTTGAGTATCTGATCTCCAAAAAAATCCTTTTATAGTAGTTATTTTCTCCAATTAAAACTTCAACTCCTTCGAAATCCATATCATGTTGTGATTCAATTGGAGAAAATAACTACTATAAAAGGATTTTTTTGGAGATGGTGTTTATTAATAAAATTGAAAGACCCCTCAACACTAGATCAGATACTCAAAATCTGAGTCTCATCTATAATTACATTTTGGAGTATGAGAATAATAAGAACAAAATTCCTAAAATATGTCCCCTAACACAGCACACTAACAATGCATAACATCTTCGTTAATGTAGTGTTCGCTGGTGTGCATTTTAGTTAAAGGCCATTTTGTGTTTTCCGTGCTCACCGTGTTGTTCCATGCTAATTGTCACTTTTACCATTTGTTATCATTTGTTTTCATTTGGAGTTTTGTCAGTTAATTTCTAACATCTTAAAATGTAATATTCATTGTGTGGTTGATCCGATAAAAATATCCAAATCAGTACAATGTTATTGTTTGTAACGGTTTTTTATGTTATTTTTAAATGTTTTTTAAATGTATATATTGTTTATTGAGTTTTTATTGTTTCCAACTTTTATGGTATAGTCGATCTGACAATCCATTTTAGTAAGTACGACTATGTTTTGTAACGTATTGTTTTTAAATATATAATATTTGTAGTCATCCTGAGGAAGACCCCAAACAAGGGTTGAAAGCTTGATGAATAATAAAGTTGTTTGATTTCTCACCAGCCCCACTGTTGACTGCTACACCCAGTTCTTGATGAACATATTTTGTTAATATTCATCAGTCAAACGTACCAATACTTTTATATATATATATATATATATATATATATATATATTTTACTGGTTTAAAATGAGCACCTTGAATCTATTTTCTTGAATACATTGACGTTGTGACAGAACTAATAAGGCTACTGATATTCGGATTTACTTTGGAATAAAATTTATACTGTCCGTAATATTATTTGGCTTATCGATATATTTCAGATCAACTGCAATCATAATGTTGGATGGAGAAATTGATTTGATACCATTCAATTACTTAGATTCGTATCCGAACGATAGTGTCTTTTCATTTTTGGGTTATGTGTAGTTCAGCCATTACAAACTTAATAGAATTATAAAAAATACTTGCTTTTAATTTCTATTCATTTTTATTTAACATGATTATCAACGTGAAGTACTGTGAAATATACAAATACTTGGTAAATGTACAAGATGACCTTACTAGTGTTTTGATGTGACATTAAGTTGAGAATTCTATAATATGTAATGTCAAAAGTTTACGAACTGTCACATAGGAGAGAATTGTTTGGTTACATATCACAGTGACATAGATGTCAAAAAAGTCTATGGAAATGAATAATGCAACAAATCGGAAAAGAAGCAGAAACCACAGAACTTTATATTTAGTATGTCAGGAAATATATGAGTTTTGTTGTTTAGTAAATAGAGCTTTTATTTAGGAATTAGAAAATAGGAATAGAGGAAAAATTTCCAACTAATTTATCAGTTACAACTTAAGTGATTAACTGTCAAGCAGATTCTATAAACTCTGAGTAGAGCTGAAGGCTTCAAACTCAGGGTGCAGAAGAGCTGAGGGCCCCAAACTACACCGATGTCTCAATTCTAAAATTCTAGACAAACGACCAAATAGTTCATGTACAATACCTCAAAAATACAACGATAATATATATCAAAATTAACAATGTACAGTTACAAGGGTTCACACTTCCGCAATTTATACCAATATCAATATAAATATATTTACTTGCATAAGCATAAAATTTAAATAGCGAACGAGTTTAGCGTTGCTAGAGAAAATACAATTCAAAAGTATGTACGGCGCAAGTTATATGCATAAAATCGTCAGGATTAGAAAAATCCACTAAATGTCGCAGTACCAGGTACGTACCGTAGTATCTTAGCGTATTTTAAACTATAAGCAATATTTCAAATTTTTAAATACAAAGTACAAGTGTAAAGCGAGATTATAATAATTGACGCAAAAAAAAAGAAATCAAACTTTATATGAAAAACGGTGATATGTGACGCATAAATGTGAATGTACTAATGAAAATGAAGAATAAAAAAAAATAAACTGTTCACTTATCCTCTTTCCGGAACCAGAACAGGAACCGATGTTGATCCAGACTATTCCAACTTTCCTGGAACTGGTCTCACTGGCTCATTAAATTCCAATCATTGATTTTAATATCCACATACAAAAACCCCCCTTTATAATGAATCCTTCGAACTACGCCGTCTACGGAAATTTACCACGGATACGCAATTCCTCTAATTTCTTCTGGTATCCACAGTCAACGGCCGTTTCTGGACCAGAAGCCTATCGGGTCGGAGCTGCCAGCTGTCGGTTTCAGCCGTATTTTCCTTCCCCTACGTCGGAATTGTCGGGTTTTTAGTAAAATGCTTATGGCTCCCAGAGCACATGCAAGAATTTTTAATTGGAAACGTGTGTTTACACCTTGACGGCAAATGAAGGACTGAATTTTAACTTCGCTCCGTAGCGGTGTGACTTCTCTCAGCCGACAGGCTAGCCAATATTAAATCTCCGACGGCTAGGCAAATTTTCGCGTTACAGAAAACCCGGAAGGGTTAATTTTCATCTTCAGGCGGTTGCGTAGAGTATGGTTTCAAGTCCTTGCAGTGCCATACTCCTGCCAAAGCTTCATCCTTATCAAGCAACTCATACGTCCACGGAGATAACCTCTTAGCTATCGAGTAGGGCCCTATATACTTAGGCGCTAGCTTACGCGTGTAATACCTCGCAGCATCCGAAAGGACAAAATTCCTCTTCCACACTAAATCGTGCGGGACATACTCCACATGCCTACGTCGCAGATTATGGCTATCACAGGCCTTCTGATTGGCATCCTCTAACCGTTTCCTGATGTCAGCGAACAATTCCCTAAAACCCTCATTACGACTGCTCTCGGGAGTCTTCACACTATCTCCCAGATCTAAATCTGAATTATCCACATAATCGGCACCAGACAAGAGTATCGACCTACCAAAATTAGCGAAATACGAAATTACCTTAGTGACTTCATGAGTAGATGTTCTAATCGCACATCCTATCTGAGCGAGACGCTCGTCCCAACAACGATGATTATCTGAGACGTAGGAAGCCATCATAGTCTTAATCACACGGTTAACTCTTTCACACGGGTTAGCCCTTGGGTAATAATTGGCATTCAGCTTGATACGGCAGCTATATCGGGAAGCTAAACTTTGGAAAAGATTACTACGGTATTAGGGACCATTATCACACAAAATCACCTTGGGTACCCCATATACAAGAAATACTTCATCTTCAATCTCACGAGCAACGGCCGCTGCAGACGCTGTTGTATATCAGCACATACTTGGTCTAATAATCCGTAACGACAAGGATGAAAGAATTACCTCGTGTCGACCTTGGGAGAGGCCCCATCAGATCTGTGCAAATCATTTCCCACGGCCTGCTAGGCTTTGGATAAGACACCATCTTATCAACAGGTTTACCTTGTGACACCTTATGCGCAGCGCACACCTCACAGCGATTAACATACCTAGCGACATCAACTCTCATTTTCGGCCAGTAAAAACGCTCAGCTACTCTTTGGAAGGTTTTAAAAATACCCGTATGCCCAGATGTGGGAGGGACATGAGCTTCCATGATAATACGCGACCTACCAGCTTTGGGAACTACCAGTTTCCAAGATTCACCAGGCGACAGCGGTTGTGTGTACTTATTGACAACATGTTTGAAGAGAAGATTATCCTTCACACGCCAATCCGGAAATTTAAGAGGATTACTAGCGACATTCTTTACTATCTTACAATGCGACTTACCATTGGTTGTATCAAACGGAGGGGGCGGTACCTCTTCAGACGAAACCTCCACAGACACCTCCTAGTCAACAGGGACGGACCGAGAAAGAGCAACTGGCACTACGTGTTCACGACCTTTGCGATGTATAATTTGGAAGTTATACTGTTGCATTTTGACTGCCCATCGGGCTAGACGACCCTTTGGACTCTGCAACTTCTGTAGCCACAGTAGACTATAATGATCCGTAATGACAGTAAAAGCCTCTAAATAAAGCCGAAGTTGTTCAAGTGCCCAAACCACAGCCAGACATTCGCGTTCAGTGGTTGAAAAATTCCTTTCTTGACGAGTAAGAGATCTACTTAGATAGCAAATAACCTTGTCTTCATCCTCGTGAGGCTGACTCAACACAACCTCTAAACCATAACCACTACTATCGGTCTGTACAACAAAGTGTTTATTAAAATCGGGACAAGTAAGGATCGGCGCAGAAACCAAACATTCCTTAACACGACGGAATGAAGACTCACATTCAGAAGACCACACAAAAGGACGATTTTTCCTCAGAAGACCCGTAATGGGGACCATGATGGTTGAAAAATTAGGTATAAATCTTTGGTACCAGGATAAGGTTCCAACCACACGACGAACTTCCGTAATAATACGAGGAGTCGGTAACTCTAACATTGCCTTCACCTTATTCGGATCTACATGCAACCCAAATCGATCAACTACACATCCAAGATACTTCATTTCAGGACGACAAAACTGGCACTTATCCACGCTAACAGTAATTTTAGCATCCGCTAACCTCCTAAAAACCTCTTCGGGTAACCGTGAATCCTTCTTTCTTACATCTAAAGCAAAATTTCCTATTACTACGACACGCTACGGCCCGATGACCTGGCTGCTTACAACGGAAACAAACGAGCTCATGAACTTTAGGAATAGATGACGAAGTAGGGAGGGGTAGAGTTCCAACCTCAGACACAGGTTCCACATGCGATGACACATAAGCTAGGTCTGGCTCCATACAATTGAGTTCCCTCGATGGTACACTGTAATTCTCGATAGCCGATTTCCTAGCCTCCAAGTTACGATCCAAAGTCAATAACTCACGCACGCTATTAATTTCCATAAGTCTAAGATGATGTTGGTAGGAAGGAGTGATATTCCTTAACAATATTTTGAGTTTAGTTTCCTCCGAAATGGGACAAGTCAACCTTTTAAAATAACCAAACATCACAGCCAAGTAGATTCCCATGCTTTCATCAGGACCCTGAGTTCTACTCTTAATTTCGTCGAACAGTTTTCCATTGTAATCTACTGATAAATACTCTTCCCGTCATAGATCCACGAATTCATCCCAACAATTGACTTCTTCTCTATAAGCTAAATAAAATTGATAAGCCCTACCAGGAAATAAATCGATACCACTAGCTAACAAAATTTCCTTAACTACATTACGTGAAACTCGATACTCTTCCACTTTTTCCAGAAAGCTCGATAGTGAAATACCTTTGGGATCTCCAGAAAACACCAAACCCCACTTACTAGGCAAGATTGTCTCAATACTAGACAAGTTCCTCGACGCGTTTCCAGGATTAGGAAGTGGTCTGATTTCATTGAGAGTCGATCTACGGATTGTTGACAAATGTGCAAAAGACGGCCCAGGTTGAGAAAGAATTTCTAGCTGGGGGGGTTGAGATTGACGAGAAGGCTCATGTCTAGAAGCCTTACTTCCCAATGAGTCGAATAAAGAGAGAGCTTTAGTCATTAGTTCATCTACTTTCGCCCTTTGTCGAACACCAGCATCACCTGCTTCGAAATTAGTCGCCCGTTCCAACCGTCCTATGACATGCTTCAACTGACTCTGTAATTTCTGGAAATTATCACTCACACGAGTTTCATTGAACTCTTCTACACCGGGCTCAATCTGATCTAACTTATTCTCAACTGCACTCAAATCTTCAGCAGCTGTATACGGATACTCTGGCGGATCTATACTATCATCTTCCTTCTCTACCTGCAACGCTAAAGCTAAGCTACACCGCATCTCAGACACCGTGCCACTTGCAATACCACGTATTGTCAACTCATACACAAGCTCATCCTGAACCCACCGACTAACTACAAACCTACGAGACATTTTTTTCTCTTTTTAAGGTCGATCTGACAAGCAATGCAGGCAACAAACCAATTCCCAACCTAGCGGAACAATAATTCTTCACAGACACACCTGTCCCTCAAATGGCCTCCCTCCAACTGAAACCTAATAAGGAATTTAAAACGCAAATCCAGATACCGAATGTCCAAAAGTCCCTATTTGTCCACCCAATATCTCCAACCCACAGAGTTTCCACGTAGTGTACTTCTCGAACCAACGCAACGTTCCTTCCCAGAAGCGATTCCAAAATACAGGAGTCCACGAGCCCAAGGCACCACTTCCAAAACACCGATCCGCTAAGGTTCGAACCCACAATGCAGCCTACAATCGTCGAAAATCAAATAAACTTACTATTAAGCAAAGTACTTACGGATTCAGTTACTGTTCTGGTACTAAAATATATACACAGTGTGACCCAATATGTAACTCACCTTTTAAATTTACAATATCTATAAATTACAAATATTTTACAATAGATAATTAAATAAAATTTTCTAAATTACAATTTTTATTCAAACAATAATATCAATATCAGGAATCTTCTCATTCACTTGCTACCTGAAAAGGAAGAAAAAAAACAGAGCACATCAAACAATGAACAATTTGTCCGTTTCCTGTATTAAAACTTCAATTTAATATTTAACACTGCTCAACAAAATTCGGTAAATTGTTTACCACTTACGCCCCATAAAACCTCAAACCCCAGATTTACTACAAACACTTAAATCTGGCACTATCAATAACTAATTAAGGGAAATTATTTCCAGGTTACGCTCACAATTGAAACAATTACCTTCAAAGTTAAGCAAATCCCAGATTTACTCTTAAACCCAATTAAATCCGGTGTAATAAATTACAAATGACACAATAACTGAAGGTAAATCTACAATGACTAAGTTTCTAAGAAAAGGTTGAAAATTTATCAAAGTTTAAAAAAAGATAAAGTTTACAATATTGGATTTTTCCAAATTTCAATCATCAATCAGTAGGAAAAGAAAATAACGGTTGCCCACGAACCAATGAACACTTGTCCGATTTCTACCATAAAATTTTCAGTTTGATATCTATTATAATCTCACAGAATAAGGTAAGTTGTTTACAAATTACGTCCAATAAAACAATTCCCTTCGAATTGAACACAACCCCAGATTTACTAAAAACACTTAAATCTGCCACAATCAAAACATATTAAGGGAAATTATTTCCAGGTACGCCCCAATAAAACAATTACCCTCAAAATTGAAGCAAGCCCCAGATTTCCTACAAAACCCACTTAAATCTGTTGCAGCCAATAGCTAAAAAAAAGCAAAAAAACAAACTGAAAATACATCTGCAAATCTAACTTCCTCTATTTTCTTCTGGTATCCACAGTCAACGGCCGTTTCTGGACCAGAAGCCTATCGGGTCGGAGCTGCCAGCTGTCGGTTTCAGCAGTATTTTCCTTCCCCTACGTCGGAATTGTCGGGTTTTTAGTAAAATGCTTATGGCTCCCAGAGCACATGCAAGAATTTTTAATTGGAAACGTGTGTTTACACCTTGACGGCAAATGAAGGACTGAATTTTAACTTCGCTCCGTAGCGCTGTGACTTCTCTCAGCCGACAGGCTAGCCAATATCAAATCTCCGACGGCTCAGCAAATTTTCGCGTTACAGGTAGAAAGAACATTTTAAAAGGACGCAAACACAATTTAAAAAAACTTAACACTTAAGAATTAGAATCAACACACATATGATTAGGGCATAGCAACAAAAAGCAATGCGAGCTTGTTGATGAAGAAAAGTGGAGGTTTTTTTGGAAATGAATGAGGTATAACATATGGTAGAAATGATAAGAAATTTTAGATAAAAAAAACTATCAAAATTGTATAAAGGAGTCCTGAATGAACAGTAGAAGCGGAAAATAAAAATATATAAGACGGAATACTATTAAGAATTATTGGAGTCACCACCAGTTCTGTATGGTGTGGTTTTGAAAGACAACACTTCAAGAAGGAGTATTAGTGGGGTTGTGAGGACCAGGTTAGTTTTTTTTTGTCTTTGTTGGTACCACCATTTATGTTAAAGATATAAAACAGATCTGATAAAAGTAATTACAAAAACATAAGTATTTACGCATTTCTATTTAACGTTTATAAATTTCGACTACTCAACTTTTATATTAGCATAAAACATTCCATCACTTTGTTTCTTTGTTCAAATTTATAATACATATTTCCTGAAAAATACAAACTAATTAATATTAAATATTCTTGAAATAATTGTTGTCTTAAATATCATTTCAACGGATACGAGTTTACCGGAGTATCCGAACTCTGCCACAAAATGCAGGTAGTCATTACGGGTTGTTCGAACTCTGCCAGTGTTTAAAATTTTGGAGATTAACTACCAAACCAGTAGGGGTCTAATAGCCTAATCCGATTTAACAATTTACCTTGAACTTTAGGTACTCAAATTCAATATAAGAAAATATTAATAACATACATATATTTTCAACGTATATTTGCCACTTCTAAAAAATGCCATCTACATTACATCTACATTACAATAAAATATATTCAATATACATAAACATATAAAAAAACAAAAAATTAAACGTGTGGAAGATTTTTACATGCAACCGTTTTCACAAACATAAAGCAAGAAATGACATTTTTCCTATATTGATCCAAATGATCATTAATGAAATTAATTTTAACATTAATAGTTTTTTTGGTTTTTTTCTGGCTTTGGTTTGCCGAACGAATTTTCACGTATACCTCCGTTCGTAAATCCAATAACACACTAGTAAATTGAACAATGTTTGGATGTGCTTTGTAAGAAGAAGCACCGAAATGCGAATGAAAACTCTCACAAGAATTCGTTGTTCTCTTGAAAAAGGATGCATTTTTGCCCAAATAAGTGGTGGAAATATCGAATTTTGCGTTATATATGTTTTATTGACATAAATTCGGAATTCTATAACTCTTTCGTCATTCGGAAGCAAAAAATGTAGTTCATTATAAAAAAATTCTACAACTTCCTCAGGACTAAGATACATAATACCGAAATGTACTTTTAAGTATTCGCCAATTACAGAACCTTTCTGTCTGTACTCTTGTACCAAATGAAATTCCTGAATCTTACGAAACCAAGCTTGACAGAGATGAAATTTACAACCAAAAAGAATTTGATCTCTGCCAAAACATTCATATATAGCGTTATGAATGCTTAGTTCAAAATCTACTACGACTTCTTTAGGTTGAAAATTTAAGCCTACTTCTTTACATTTTTGTCTTAAAATTAAAAACAAATTTGAATATGTTTGACTTGATTTGTCCGGCAGCAAACAAAAAACAAGAGGAACGTAATAGCCGTTTTTAAAACCATGAATGGTGAACATTTGGTAAAAAAAAGTGGAACAGTATTTAAAAGTCTCATCCATCAAAATACAATCCGAATTACATAAAAAATTAAGGTTGGAAAAACAGGAGAACACAATAATTTTAAATACCTGGTCTGCTGTTAATAGAAATTCCTCTTCTCGGTTCGTTCGTAATTGTAATTCACGAACACTATTAAATACTTCTTCCTGATTTTTAGGCAATAGGGGTAAAATTTTTCTACTCGCCGCGTGAATATTTTTCCTTATTCGGTCAATATCTTCGGTGTTGATATCCTCCGCGAAATTATTTGACACCAATTCTTGCCGAATTAGTTTGGAGGGTTTCTCAGTGGGATCTTCAGTCGCTTTCCTTTTAATGCTGTTACTCACTGCTTTTCTTGATAGGTTCGTTTCCATAGTATGATTGTGTTCTCCTTTGACTTCTGTGATTGTTTCTTCATCAGAAACGTGGGAGTACACTCTAACTGGACATTTTGCGTTACAGCACTTCCATCTATTGTTTCCACATTTGCTAGTATTAGCTTTTGAAAATTTATAACTGTTCAACACTATTCATTTATTTCCTCTTTCACTATACATTGTAGATGCTTTGTTCTCCATTTTGGTCACTGTTTGCTATGTGTACTACACTCTTAACTTCTGTAGATCGATATGAAGTAACTGAATACAACTATAACTCTTATATAGTGTAAGTGCATCAACATCCTTCCCCTAATCCCCTAAATATCGATCAAAACAATCAAGATTTCTTCAAAATATTTAATACAAGAAATCTTTGAAACCTTTCAGAAATATACATAATTCTATGGGCCTCCGATTGTATCTATCATAAACCCTAATGACTCTAATAGGATTAAACTAAATGGTTGCGGCACAGTTCGAACATTTCAGTAATCCTCAAATTGATACAAGTCAGGTAAAATTTTATTTTGTGGCAGAGTTCGGATATGCCCGAATTTACATCTGTTATTACTGTGAGATCTGGAATCGACTATTCTACTGAGAATTTTTAACCATAGGCGCACCAAATAATATTAAAAAAAATAGTAAAAATTGTTTGAATAAATAATAGATAAAATATTGGAGATTAAGTGTAAAAATAACTGGAACTCAAAAAGTAGATAGAGTATCTCATTCTCAACGCATAAATACATACATAAAAATTTTCTTTTTCTTTTAATGAGATGGCCACACTAAAATTTAATGAATCAAAATACTAATACAATAATAGTAAAAATTCCTCTTATACATACAAATATAACAAAATTTTCTTGAACTTCAGTCTTAATTGTAAGTGAAAAAAAATGTTTAAATAATAGTTGTAAAGAATTTTCGCTTCGTAGAGCCTTTCTTACCCACATACTTAACAATATCGTGCCATAAAAGTTGAAAAATCCAAGTAATGTTGTTATTGTTGTTAATTATTATAAACAAAGTATAAATACTTTTTTAACGTTTATGGCACGATCTTGTTGAGTATATGGGTAAGAAAAGCTCTACGAAGCGAAAGTTTTTTACAATTATTAACATTTTTTTTCACTTACAATTAAGACTGAAGTTCAAGAAACTTTTGTTTATTTAACTTGTTGAAAAATTAACTTTAAGTAAAATTTGCAACGTGAATAAATTATTTTATAGTGTTCAGAATACACCATAATTTTTTCAAATTAAAAAAAAATATTCAATACCTTAAATAAATTAATTAATGTGCCGTACTCCGAATAATAGCAAACCGCCTTGAATACAAACTCGACGCATACCAACCCTATGAGCAGGCGGGCTTCAGGAAAGGCATGAGTGGAATAGAACATCTCCACACCGTAAGGACACTGAACGAAAAAGTAACGGAATATAACATCCCATTATGGATCGCCTTCATAGATTTTAGAAAGGCCTTCGACATAGTTGAATTTTGGGCAATCATCAGGTCAATGAAAAATGCAAAAATGGACCAACGATATATTGACATTATACAGACACTAAATGACAACTCAAAAATGAAAGTAAGGCTATATGAAGACACCGAGGAAATCACAATTAAAAGAGGCGTTAGACAAGGAGACATTGTGCCACCCAAATTGTTTACACCGATGCTAGAAGACGTCTTCAAGAGCCTACACTGGGAAGACAGAGGAATTAATATATCGGGAGAAAAACTAAGTAACCTAAGATTTGCTGACGACATTGCCATTTTTGCCTCAAACAGTGAAGAATCACAACACATGCTTATAGAACTACAACAAGAAGCAAGAAAAGTAGGCCTAGAAATGAACATTTCTAAAACCAAATTCATGACAAACCAACGGACAAACATAGAGAGTATAAATGTGCTAGGACAACAGGTAAAGAAGGTGAACTCTTATGTCTACCTAGGTCAAGAGTTAACATTGGGTAAAGCCAATCAAGAACTTGAAATTAACCACAGAATACATCTAGGATGGGCGGCCTACGGGAAGATGCGACACGTCTTCAACTCCAACCTACCCCTCAAACTAAAAACCAAGGTTTACATGGAATGCATTCTCCCAGTAACAACCTACGGATGTGAAACATGGGTCCTAACAAAGAAAATCTTAAATAAATTAAAGATACACCAAAGATCAATAGAACGAAAAATGATAGGAATAACGCTTAAAGACCATAAAACCAATGAGTGGATAAGAAATAGAACCAAGGTAGAGGACATAGTGAGGCGAATAGGCAGTCTTAAATGGAACTGGGCCGGACATGTTGCCCGAAATAAAAACAACTGGAGCGGAAAAATAACAAGATGGAGACCTTGGGGGGAGAAAAGAAGCACCGGCAGACCACAGCAAAGATGGTATGATGACATCAAAAGAACAGCCGGACTTAACTGGAACCAAGTGGCACAGAACAGGGAAAACTGGAAAAATATGAGAGAGGCCTATATCCAAAGGATAGAAAACGGCTAGGAGAGAGAGAGAGAGAGACTCGCTTTTGACGCAATCTAAAAATGTCGCGCGCAGACCTTTTTTCAGCGTTAAATTAAAATTAGAAATAATGGAGATAGAGTTCCGGGAGTTAGGTTTTTTTTATTGGAAATTTCCTCCTCTTTCAGAATCTTTTTTTGAAATTTCTCAAATATTAATAGTTTATGAAATATTGGCAAAAAACGAGATACCATTTTTTTTTCATCTTTAATTGTTTATAACTTTTGCAATTTTTTATGTGCTAATACACGCTTTTAGCACATTTTTCTAGGCGTCTTTCCGAATCCAATGAACAATCGCACATAATTTTAAGAGCAGTATCTCTATTTTGTACCATTTTTAACTTGTCGACTAGACTACAACACAATAATTTTAAACCCATTTCTCAAGTTTTTTGTCTACAACTGTCTTAGAATAAACAATACTATTGGCAGTATCAATATTCATCTCTCATTATCAACCTATAAGGAACATGTGATGGTAATATTTTTTTCCTACGATCACTACCCAAAGTAGGCTTTTGCACACTCAAATCTAACCGCAAAGTTGATGTTTTCCGTGATCTGTCATAATTTGACATTATTTCCGCTCTAGAGCGTACTTTTCCGCTCACATGTTTTCATTTACAATAAACTAAAGAAAGTTATAAATAATAGGTATATTAATAGCACATCATACACCAAGCGACTAAAGTGACCCATAAAATCCCGCGGATGGGACCCATTTAATCCCCGAGGGAATCAATCCATATACATTTCTAATAAAAATAAATACCACTTAGGATGGACTTTTACGAAACTTTGCTGGGCATCGAGGATGCACTTTTATGAAATGAAACTTGGCTGGGCATCGAGGACGGACTTTTATGAAATGAAACTTGGCTGGGCATAGAGGACGGACTTCCATTTTTTTGTAGTAAGTCAAAGTGCGCCAATAAAAAAAATAGCGTAAAGTATTCGTGAATAACTGGTCTTTCAAACACGCGCAATTTTTCGAGCACGACGGCGCAGTGTTATAAGACCTTACAGATTAGACCGATTCAAACGTCATTTCAATTATTATTTTCTATCTTATAAACCCATCCAAAACACCTATGTTATAGTTGTAGTTAATATTTAAAGATATTCAAAGTGTATAACTAATTACTCCCAAAATTTAGGACACGCGTGAGATACCATTGAAGCTTCTGGAGTTCGTAATTTGTTGAATTTTCGCATTAATAAGGGATATCATGAGCCAGCTTCCGCTGATCGAGCATCTAAAAGGGCACGAGAACTATGGTACGTGGAAATTTGCGGTACAGATTTATTTAGAACACGAAGAGCTTTGGGACGCAGTAAAAGGCTTTTCCATGTTTTTTTTAATTATTCGTCTAAAAATATGGTGATCGTAGAGAAAATATTGTGTGCAATTCAAGCAGAAAGTGCGTTGCAGCTTCCGGCAGATTGCCCGCGCTCCGCAACGCATCGCGCGGGCAACCCTCTGCCTCAAGCGGCAAAGTATCACTTTCCGCTCTTAATACACAAATAGCTATTGTAGGTCGCACGCTGACATCTAAAATTTGAATCATACCGTCAAATTTTAAGTGCAAAATAATTTAAGGAGTCTTCACTAAAAATTTTATTTGCCAAATTGGACCAAGTATAATCTATTATATTCGCATGTAATGGCTTTATTCATGCGAGTTCCTAGGGCTAGCAGAATTAGAAGAAAACACACTTCCAATTAATCAACCTCTCACAATTTCCCAATAATTTCTCCATTTTTTCAATCTGATTAGAGTTTGAAGAAAATCAACGTGGTCTATTCAAAGGAGAATATAAACTACTGTCCAACTCACCACCTTAAATGTACCATAAGTGTGAAAATTTGTTTCTTCTGAACCCTTGATTTGATTCCGATTTTCACATCATAGGTCTGTTTCTGAGGAATTACTGTACTAATGTTTTTAGAGAATATACGGGGTGTAAAAATAAAGATGTGATTTTTCATCTCAGGTTGCACCACCCCATGGAATTCATCGGAAACTTTACATTTCATGAATATTACCAGATAGCTTCTTCTTTCCTCAACATTTTCGTAAAGAAGTCATCAAGTAATACGCATTAATGGAATATAAGTAGGTAGTTTGCTATGAAAAAGCAAGAAGTTTGTCTGGTCACTTTAATACTGACAATATTGTTCAAAATTCAATAAATTGTCTTGCTGCTTTGAGTATGTTAGTTAGTTGACATGGACAGTTTTTCAAGACATCTGAGCCGCGATGAATGTGTGCAGGCTATTATTTTAACCAATGAAGGATTAAGTAATCGTAATAGACTTTGCTCCTTACATAGGAAATAACTTTCTTTTAATGAATGTTAATGCACGACTACATGCTGCACGTAGGATCAGTGATTATTTGGATGAGGTTAGTAGACAAACCATGAACTGCCTACCCTGCAGCCCTGATCTAAATCCCATAGGAAATATTATTGATCGTGAACTTAGGATTCGGCAACCATCACCTGTATTTCTTGGCGACATAGAAGTTATGGTGCAATTGAGCAAGAACAAATACGACGCTTAATTTTAAGTATGCCTAGTCGCGGTGAAGAGGTAATTAAAAATAGAGGCAGTTTTTTCGTTTGCGAGAGGATTGTTACTTAGGATGTGTTTCCGTACATTTCAGATGATTCAAATGTGAATAAAGTTTATGTGTATTACAATTCAATGAAATTACGTTATGCATTGGATGTACTTTTTTACTTTGATAACAGAGATATCCAGATGACATTTTTACGAGAATGTCGAGAAAATATGAAGCTATATCGCAATGTTAATGAAACTTAGCATTTGTTTCTAATAAATTCCACAGGGTGCTGCAAAATAAGATGAAAAAATAAAACTTTATTTATACACCTCGTATATTGGTAAATCGTTGACATTTCTCAGAAAACATTCTAACAGTAATTCTTTAGAAGTAGTCACATGATGTAAAAAAAAATAACCGGTATCCAATCAATTGTTCAGAAGAAAAATAGCTTAAAACTGCAAACCAACAGAATCTTCACAAAAGTATCCACTTTTGTTCCTAATAAAACAAATTAAACAATAAATAGATAATTTTCCAGCTGTGGAGGTCAATGAATTGAGTTAACAGAAGGTCAGCCAACCGCATTACAACACCAAGTGGAAATGTCGCAACATTTTATAAAATGAAATAAATAAATTCATCTTCATGCGTTACTATGTTGAACGCCGGGAAGGAAATGAAATAGTTTCCCTCCAATTTGGAATGTAACAAGAGACAAACAGTACTGCCAACAGACAATTGTTACATCCCAAATTGGAGGGAAACTATTCCATTTCCTTCCCGGCGTTCAACATAGTAACGCATGAAGATGAATTTATTTATTTCATTTTATAAAATGTTGCGATATTTTCACTTGGTGCTGTAATGCGGTTGGTTGACCTTCCGTTAACTCAATTCCTGTAAAACATTCCACAATTTACAATCTGTAGTTTACTATTTTACAACTTGATGGAGTCTAACCTCACTCCGGAGATAAGTACACACGTGGTTGTGAACTTTAATTCAAATTATTCTTTATTGACCACAGTATTTAACTGTTGTTTTTCATTTTAGTCTCCCTGATGATTAGTATAATCATCCTCGATAGCTTGGACATTTTCCGCTAAGAGTATACGCTCTTCCATTTTCTTGCTGCAACTCCCCAATATTCACTAGTTTTATTCCTAACTAGTCAGCAAAGACTATCCTCCTTTTATATATATATATATATATATATATATATATATATATATATATATAACAAAGAACAGATTAGTGGGTATTGCACGCAAATAGAAGAAGCGTGCAATACCCACTAATCTGTTCTTTGTTACTGTTCATATGTCACGCACTATTCGTACATCTTTTTATATATTTATAAATATATATATATATATATATATATATATATATATATGTGTGTGCGTGTGTGTATAAAATGTTTCTACACTAGAACTAAAGAGTTTGAAAAGTGGAGTGAACTAGTAGCGTTGTTGTCATATTTAATTCTAAAATCACTTTATCTTTGGAAATACTTTGATAAACTCTAGAACTAATAATATTATTATGTATTCTTGGAACTTTCAAAATCAGTTATGTATGAAATCACATAGAAACAGGTTATTTTTATGAAATAAACTTCGTACTTCTATTTCAAATGTGTAAGAACTTTCTTCAAATAATGTCAACGTCTGCCTGAATTGCGACTCGAAAGACACTTTTCTCGCTTTTGCTCATTCTTTAGACAAGAGAAGACAATGGACGAGTAACAAAGTCTGGTCCAAACCGATTGAACAGTCACAACAATGGCGGAACAATAATGTGAACAGAAACTAAATTAGGATGGAAATAAAAGTATTAGGAACTTTCGAATATTTTCTTTGTTGTAGTTCGATTTTATTATCTAAAATATATGAAATATTGTTAAGTATCTAATGAAATCAAAGAATTCGGATTAGATACACCCTTGAAAGTTTAAATTAGAACATCTATAAAGAAACAAATTCACACATTTTTAAAACCAGAAAAATATTTATTAAAAAAATATGGGCTCGACTTTCGTTTAGCTGTAATCAGTTATGGAAAAACTGTTGCCATGGCAACGATTGTGGTGATTAGTAGTAAACAAAAACCCAAATCATATGGTGAGGAAATGCGCGGTTGCCAAGTTGACCCCACTTTCGTTTAGCTGAAATCAGTTATGGAAATACTGTTTTCATGGCAACGATTGTTGTGATTAGTAGTAAACAAAAACCCAAATCATATGGTGAGTAAATGCATGGTTGCCAAGTTGACCACTATCGTTTAGCTGAAATCAGTTATTGTAAAATCGCCATTGCAACGGGTACACAAAAACCTGAATAATATGGTGAAGAAATGTGCGGTTACCAAATCAACAGCCTCGGCATGACTGAAACTAGTTTTGCGTAAAATCCGCTGTCCTGGCAACCGTTTTGATGGTGAAGAAAGGATGAAAACCTTAATTTCACAATGCTGATACGCGCGTTTACCAAGTTAACCACTTGTGCTCATCTGAAAGTAGTTATGGAACAATGTTGTAGTGGTAACCATCGAAATGGTGGATACAGTACAGTATCATCAAGAACATTTTCATTGCGCTGAGTTTATTCTACCTCAACTATGGGTCGCACGTCAATGATTATTGTTTGGGCATCACTATGATTTACAAATGTCAGAGAACTGTCCCAATTGACCATTTTACAGAGCAACTACGTTCCAGATACATCACAGGTTGTGACGTGCTTTCTTTCCTTAAAAGAATCACGGACGTCACTATGACACCCACGGCTTCGGTACTTCCTAGTTACCAAGGTAGCCACAGATGGAGGTTCAGTAATTCCAGGGGTCTGTTGTTATGGACCTTTCCGGATACGTAGTGTGAAAACAAGCTTTAATTGCTTACCACTATCAAACAAATGAAACTACTCGCTACTGGAGAAATTATTAATTTTAATTCCACAACTTAAATTGAATTTTACATAAATGAGAAATTACAAAAATATCAAAATCTACTACTAAAGATCTACGTTATTAATCAAACCAAAAGCGGACTGACACCAAGCAATAAATATTCTAGCTATTTTACAACGGAGGCGGAAAATAACGTGCAGAATTCTACTAGTACGTAGCAGGTGAGAACAATACAAAGTTCCTAGTGATAATATGTCAAAATGCACAGAGAAAGCGTTATGGTTGCACTAACAGAGCGTACTATATCGGTTCCTAATATTTGTGTACTTTTAAAATAAAGCGGAAGAAAAAAATCAATTAACTAGTCTCGGCTGCCGGTTTAATCTCAATAGCCACCGGAATTTCTTGACGATTTCACTAGATTCAACTAAACTAGGTTTTACTGATCAACACAACGGCCTATCGTACGAAATCAAATACTCCAGATAGAGGAAACTACCAGCAGAATGGGAAAACCTCTCTAGGGTATCCCTGCTCGGCAGCGAATACTTTTGAGATTATTTCGTATCCCTTAAATCAAATCTGCCTTAGAGGCCTCTCGAATTGATCCCTGCTCAGCAGCGAATCCAGACGAGATTTTTCTAAGCAAGTGCAAACGAACTAAATTTTCTTAACAGTATAACGGCCAATTGGACGGGATTAAATATTCAGATAAAATTGACCCTATATGTTCTAACTTCGGAATTGTACACAAATACTATGATTCCAAACGTTAAAAATAAAAGCGGCTAAGTGTTGGATGATAATAGCTATTCACAGAACAATTTTATATCCACTTACCTGGTTCACAAAAACCAGTCACAGTATTCGGTGTAAACACAATGTAATTTGCAAGCAGGAGAAGAAAGAAAAAGCCCCGTTTCCCTGGATGCTACGTCCTTGTATTAAATTCTCCTACCCCACTTACGAAGTCTCCTCCTTAAAATTTTGAAAATGCGCGCACATTAGCAGACTGGTTTTAGTGAACTTGACAAAAGGATATACCGGATGTCTCAAAAGCAGTACATTTATATAAAAATAAATATTCATAGGTAAATTTCGAAAGAGAGGCGATTTAATTATTAAATAAAATGAAATGTATACTGCTTGGTAGCTGGAAATGAAAAGATTAAAAAGTAACATCGTTACAAGGTGTTACTTCTTCTATCACACAGACATCACGAGGAAAGCGCGTAAACATAACAGGGATATCTCTGTGATGCTCCTATGTCCTACCTAAAAAGGGAGCCAAACTCTTTTCTCAAGCGCCGAATAATGTCCCTTATCTGTCGCAGTTATGTCTCAGAGATGATTTACTCATGTGTCAACTACATCTCTGAAATGTTTCAGTTTTGTGTCAACTACCTTTCAGAGATGTTTCAGTTTTGTGTCAACTGCGTCTCTAGAGGGCAAAACTTTCACGGTCACGCTACACTAAAAAACATATTAACAATAAAACTGCTTCTTAAACTTCAAATAACTGTATATATTGATATATTGCTATATAAAAATATAAAAATAAAAGAATTATTTTTCCTTTGTTCGTGGTTTTCCTTCTATTGCTCTCGCTGCTTCCCTTGACGGACCCAATCTGCGGAATTTTTTTCGAATTCCTTCTCCGAATATGTGATACCATTATTTAGCGCATCTGAGAGGATATAATCATTATTAATTCAGTATGATTGAGGTTTTTTTACAAAAAAAAACCCTCATAATATTCAAATTTTTCGTATGAATTTAGAAACACCCTCTATGTACAGACATGTCATAGCAGTCTATTGCCTACAATTGGCAGATAGTGAATGTGATAAGTATAGTTTTTTTATTATACAAGGGAAAAAAGTATTAGATTTTAGCTCGAGGTTATGTTGTCTCCCGACGCGAATCAGAGGGAGACAACAAACCGAGTTAAAAAATGTCTGATTCCGAGTTTTCTTTGACTCTTGATATAAAGGAAATCTAACTTATTTTCAATAAAATATTCTAAAATCAATCGATGTGTATATATATCCGGGAAAAAAGTACTCACTTTTTTCCCGTGGGAAAAAAAGTAATTTCGTGAAAAGTAGTATTTTGTTACCTGTCAACAGAGATGAAATGTTAAATTTTTTTCCTGTCACAGAAAAAAAGTAATTTTATTAATAGTAATTTTCGTTCGAAAGCCACATAAGTACTATGTACTTAAAAGCTACAAAAGTGATTTTGAAAGTGTAAATTTTTTGACAAAACTAAAAGGTGGCCACTATTTTTTTCTTTTAGGATTAATATATAGGACCTAAAATGAAGCAATAAATAATAACTTACACTATTCAAAATTGTTGAAATAGTGCAGTCAAATTTACACTTTTTACAACAAGCCCATGCATTAATAATAACTACTATTGTAAAGCAGCACTGTATGTTCAACCAACTAAAATTGAGATATTCTGAACAAGTCTTAAATATAAGCATAAACATTTTGTAATTAATTAAATTCAATAAAACAATGATAACATTACAGTTTGAATTATTTTTATATATATATATATATATATATATAAATATATATTAATACACATCCTCTATTTGAAATTTAAAGAATAAGTAAAACATGAGGAAATTTATTTAATTTTAATTGTCATACTCTCGATACACACTGTACTTTACGTGAATTCCTAAATTTTGAAAGATTCAGTAGAAATATCAAACATGACATTTCATAATTTCGATGACATTTGAGTAGAATATATCTAATGATAGATAGAACATAATAGGATTTGGAGAAAATATTTGAAATTGTAAAATATAGAGGTCTCTGCTAGCAAGATTACAAATGTAATAAAAGAATATCAAAATCTCACTTGGTTATTGGAAATTACAGATTAGTAATTTTTTCAAAAACAAGAAAAATCGGTAACCAACACAATGGAGAATTATTTATTTTGTAAAAATTTAGTCAGTAGCTTTTTATCCTTTGAAGAGACAACATCAGAATAAGAGTTGTCTCGAATTTTTTTTGGTAGATTGCATAAATTGCATATCATACAATCAGATAAATAACCCATATAATAAATTCAGTGCGTACATAATTCGGAAAAGAATTGTATCGTAAAAGTGTATGTGGTTCCAGTTTTTCTAAATCGTATATATTTAGAAAGTTGCAGTATTCTAAATACGTTGAATAAGTACGAGATTTCCTGATCCATTGGGTGAGTCCTCTCCAGTTTTAAATTTATTTCTCGAGAAATATCAGGCCTTAAATTCAATACAGTTAAAAGATGCATCTATATAAAAAATTTGAAATATACCAAATTTATTGATACATATCATTTACAACATCAAGTGAATAGACCATTTTAAGCAGAAGTTTCGGTATTTAACATTGATACACGTCAAGTGGAAATTATTATTTGAACGTTTGATAATAATTCATTAGGTTAAATTTCAGCATAGTTGTATTCTAATTTTAATTTTTTTGTAGAGGTTACGACTGTTGTTCTTTTATCATAATTTTTGGGAATAACAGTTTTGTTAATTTTGCGTATCTGATAGTATAACATATAATTTTAATTCTAACTACCTGTATTATTCATTCAGTATCCAATCTCATTGAACTTATCATTTTACATTCATAAAATTTTCAATTTAATCAGTGACATTTGGTTGAAATTTTTAGTGACAGTAAATTAGTAAATGTCATAAAATAATTAAAGGGCCTTTTATTATATTGAATTAACAGTTATTTGAGAGTTTGATAATAGTGAAACATTTAATTTGGAAATATCTTAAAAAAACAAATAAATTTGAAGAATTAATTTTGAACAATTTTGATCTCACCCTGAGATAGGAGTAATAAGTTGATTGTACATAAATTTATCTTTATATTGATATTTATTGGCGCCGGGCATGTTTAATTTGACAATTACTGTCAAATTTGAAATTCAATACGTACTTAAGTGGTATGCACAATAATTGTCGCTGCGACAAGATAGTATAATCTATTTCCATATCGTAGGGCAATTATATCTAAAGAATTGAAATATTACAAATTGTCTCCGAACGTGGGCAGTTATATTCAAAGGTTTGAAAATATAACAATATATATATATAATATATATATATATATATATATATATATATATATATATATATATATATATTTGGAAAAAAATTTTCTTGGGATTGTAGGTTCCTAGTTAAACAATCGAATGGTTTTTTTGGCTTTAATTAACATTTTTGTTTTTGTTTACGTTTCGGACATATTGTGTCCTTCATCAGAACATAATTCTACAAATAGATGACAAAAAATTAACAATTTATACATTACATATGTCTATCCTAAAAATAACTTACCATAAAACAAGAGCTTGGCGAGCGCATGTTAAAATATGTTAAAATACACGAAAACAATCATTCTTATTAAAAACATTTAGTATCAATATAAAACCCACATACAACTGCCAGTACACTACATTATATTATGACAATAATTACTTCTTAAAAGGAACAAAAATTTTTATTGTTAGTAAATAGAACTAGTTCTTTTTTTGTATTGTATTCAGTAATTGTGATGGAACAAGGTTTTTAATATACATCAATTTTTGTCTTTGAAAAATTTTTTCACTGATGTTATTGTGGTATAAGGATTTAGAAATATTACAGGATGTCATTTCATTTATAGACAATGCACCGGAAAAGACATCTATTTGATTAAATTAACATAAATTTTTGATAAATTATTTGTGTCAGATTTAGCATTGATAGAATATGGGTTTTTTTGGATTTCTATCATTTCATAGACTTCTCTTTTTTTTGGTGGCTTTCAATTCTCAATATTTTTGTGCTGTCATAGTCAAATGTATGTTTGTGTTCAGAACTATGATTTGTCAGGGCTGTTCTGTTTTTTTTATCATACTTGTGGCCATTTAGGCGGTTTTTAAGATATTGACTTGTCTGTCCAATATATACACCTTTACAGTCTTTGCAAGGGATCTCATAGATGACATTGCTTCTTTTTTCTTTGAGAATTTTTGATTTTAGTTTACTAAAATATATATATTATAATGTAATATATGGCTGTAATAGTAGCATGTGACAATTTATTTGGCAGAAGAAGTTATTTGATATGAAAGTCTTATCGTTTATTTGTAAGAGGCAAAAAACTAAACTAAAATGGCATCGTCATGCCAAAAATAACAATAAATTTTCAAATCATAACCAAATCTAGTCATTATAAGAAGTTAAAATTCAAATGAATCGTTTAAGATATTTCTAGTTGCAAGAAATGAAAAATATACAATTAAAACCAGAATATGAGTGATATATTTATTAGATCATATTGTTTTTAACTAGCTTTAAGGGGTGTAAGTAATGATAAAATGATTATTGTCAATTTCTGAACAAAATAATGATATTTTAAAGTGAACTTTACCAATCAAAATCTAAAATACTATAGAAAACTTATGAATATTTTAAGAATTTGACAAATGTCAAACCAAAAAGAACCTTAACTTATTTATAAAGAGGAACAGGAATTACTCCAAGTAGTCCAGAGTAGTCTTTTTAGCCTTGTAGGATGAACATAGAAAAAAAAGACTACATTGTTGCTAGGCGACAGTGATGTTTTTTGCAGAGAAGAGGGCAGCCATATTTTTTGAAGTGGTAGCAGATTTTTGAATGTAGAGTCTCGAAATAGAGAAAATTGATTACGTTTAGTTATACTTCACTAATCATATAAAAGTTTATGAGTCCAAAACTCAACCAACATAATAAAATGGTAGCCAGTAGCTGAATCCCGATATTCGACGACAGAAGGTATACCTGGAAGAAACACCTATATAAGATCACCAGGTATAAACTATTTATAATATTTTGCAAAATATTCGCACATATGTACATACAATTCCGTTATCTTGGCAACATGATATATAAATGAACATTTGGGTGAATTTAGCTAGATTTTGAGAAAAACTTTTCTTCAAGAAATTGTGTGAAATTAGAACAGAAAAGACTTTGAATACCTAGGTTCGAATTAATATTTTCATAACTTTAATTGCAAGACAATTATTAAATTAGTGAATTAATTTAGATTATTAGTTAGTACGTATAATCTGAGCTTGAAATACGTTTTGCTGCAAACTTTTATCTTACAATTTACTAAAATTATTAACCTACATAACCTCACAAAAAGTTCGGAAACACAACACGAATTTCAAGATCCACGTTTATTTAACACTCATAAGTTGGTTTTGGTTTAATATTCTGAAATAGTTTGAAACAAAATTACATTACAATATCTAATGTACTTACCTGATGTTCAGAAATAAAGTCACACATCAAATTCAATTTGCGTAGGTGACACATATCACGTAAATTTGTTGAACAACTTTTATAAACACAACTACATATTCTTTGTCCTTTCTCCTATATTCCAACAGCGTATAAAATCATATAATATTTAATAAATAATTTCTATAACACCAAACGACTACTTCTTCTTTTTAAATAAATTGTCTCAATAAACACAACTGAACAGCTGATTACAAAATACGGTGAAGGTTAAATCTTTACAAATAACTCATGCTACAGGGTGACAAAACTGAAGCACGACCCAAATGAGATTTTAAGATTGTTGTAATTGGGTTTTCTTTATTCTTTCTTAATTATAATAAGGTAAGTAATTTTTTACAATAATTAAATGAATATTGTCTTCGTTGCTTGATACATTTATTGTTGTCACAAGGACAAAGACTGGCGTCCAGCGGGAAATTTAAAATACCTCACAGATGACAAGTTAAAAATAGTAACATTATATTTATCAGACTCTTATAAATAGTAACCCACGACAATATATATATATATATATATATATATATATATATATATATATATATATTTACCTATATATGAAGTTTTTCTTGGTTTTAGGTCATTATTCAAATTAAAAATATAAAAAGACGGTTTATGTTGTTGAGATTACCATCATTTATTTACGTTTCGGCTTATTCAGCCTTTTTCAAAATATTACTACATCCCAAACGTAGAATAATAGTTGTCAATATACATTAAAATGTTCAGTCAAGAACTTCGTCGAAACATAAAATATTCTTATCAATCTTACTAAAAACAAACATTCACCACAAAGAATCCACAACGTTTGTACACATTAAAATTATTTACAGTACTGCTTCAGATATAGGTAAATATACTAAAAAGGTCAAAGAAAGTATCCCACACATAAAAATATATATATATATATATATATATATATATATATATATATACCGAAGAACGGTCAGGCCAATAAGTCGAAATTATTGAAATTTCGACTAAAACAGGTGTAGTAGAAAATCGAAATTTATATTTCATATAGCACCTCGTATTTTATGAAATTATATTCATTTTTATTTAATACGACTAATACGGTCGCATTTATCTGAGGTGTTGGTTCGCAACTGAAAGTGAGGATGGCGCCAACTGACTACTTCTCGCTTGTGTAACTACACGAACCAAGAGAGGTTGTCGGAGGGTGTAATCTTCAGTTTGGATTAGAGATTCTGAACTGGAAGGCATTACGGCACTCTTGAAGAGACCCAAGAAGGTCGAAACGCGTAAGTGTACTATGCTCTTCCGCTATCAGTTGCGAATCACCACAGATGTCCGTATCGGCAAAATGGCCGATCGACGTCACGTTTTTCGAAGGGGATGTAATTCAATATTCTGCGTGGTATTAGCCAGGAATGTAGTTGTTTTGCCCTTCGAAGAACGGTCAGGCCAATAAGTCGAAATTATTGAAATTTCGACTAAAACAGGTGTAGTAGAAAATCGAAATTTATATTTCATATAGCACCTCGTATTTTATGAAATTATATTCATTTTTATATATATATATATATATATATATATATAATTTATATATATATATATATATATATATATATCTTCCATGGCTACTCACTACTTACTTACCATAGGCCTACAGGTCCCTATCTATCTTGCCATGCATCAACTTCATTTAAGGCATCCATGTTCTAAATGAGAAGCTTTGACAGTATGTTTTGGAAATCTTGACGTCGAAGATTTAAATTAGTATTGCCTTTGGCATTGTTAAGATTAGATGATTGCATTTTTAGACAGATTTCATCCAAAATTATATTTGTCTTGACAAATTCTTCTACAAAAAAAAATGTTTTCAATTTTTTTATACCTGCTGTATTCACGGTGTGACATAAACATACTAATTTGTACATGAATTATTCTGAATACCTATTTCAGTTCCCAAAATGTTTTATTATAAGAAAATTGATGATAAAAGAAATTAAAAATAGTCATTTTCAATAGATCTTGCCATGTTATTCATAATCTAATCAGGAAACGAACAGTATAAATTGTGTGTAAAGTGTAAATTATTCACTGTTTTTCTATTCTGTAGATCAAAATTTTTGCTAACACAGGTGGGTCAAGTAATTCATAAAAAAAAATTACCTGTTGCAATAGTAGCAGATAATTTATTGCACAAGGAATAATCAGTTCCGACATTTTGTAGACGTATCACTATGCCGATGTCTTTTAGATTTAGATAATAACTTGAATATATACTTATCTGTTCTCTGATTTGTTTCATTTTTATTTTCATACTTACACAAAAAATAAGAACTAATGCACTATTTAGCAGCCATCTTTTTACTTTTATAAACACACAAAAACAGAAATCTCATCATTGTTTCAGGCTAGCATTGCGTTGCTGACATAACCTCGAAATTATTTTCCTTTTTCTAGTAAGTAATCAAATTTGGAACTGGTCTCTGTATATGAAACGTAACAATTATAAATCTAAACCACATAATAAGACTCTCTATTCGCACTCAATAAGAATTATCGCCATAAGGTAAAAAATCTACTTCGATGTTATGTAGAATTAATACGTAACTGCTGCAAAGTATTTACATAGTATCTATACATTTGCAATAAATAAGGAACATATTTTGTCTTAGAAACGTAGCGGAGTCATAGAAAGCACTATATAGTGATACTCCCTTTAGTAACTTTAAATACTATATCACAGCGACATAGATGGTTACTTGGGGTCAGTTCGATAATGTCTTCGTTAAGTGAAGTCTCTCTTCCGAGAACTCGAGCTGAAGCATTCGAATTTGCCCGCACTCATGGTTCAGTGCCAACAAGACCATATTGTAAGACGAAATATAAGGGCCATAAAAATCGGCCTGAACTCTTCTCCCATTATTTCTATGGAGAAACTGATTTGGGAATTTACCGATGTCCCAAATCAAAAAAATTTAGACCGGATATATCGGTAGCAAAAAACACATGCTTCGAAAATAGCCATTTGTCTCCAGAGAAGGAGTTTAGGTGAGTTTTTTCATCACATTTCATCATTCTCAATTCAAAAAGTCCATATTATAGGGTATTGCTCGATTATACTCATAACGAGGGCTATGAAATGATTTCATTGGGAGTTGGAGAAAATTTATCCAGTTCTACCCTTGCAGCGAGAATGCGTTACTGCAGAGAAATGGTTAGGAATTCATTTACACAAATGCAGCTTTCCTTGCCAAAAATTGGAGGGCCTGGAATTGTAGTACAGGTAAAAAACAATTCACATTATTATCGATATTATTCTGAAAAACGGGCTCAAATGGATATACTATCAGGTACACATACACAATTTCCAAATGAAAAATTATTATGAACAACTATCAACATAAAGTGAAAAATGCGCGCCGGGTCGACGTTTCGCAATTCGCGCAATCACTTCGCTCGCGGTATTAATCTGTTTCAATATCTCAAACGGAAATCCAATCTTATCCAGATTTTTCATTCATAAACATACTGACTTTTCAGAATGATTAATCCAAATTTGGACAAAGGAAATAAAATCGAAGACGAATTGTAGAAGGACACTGGGTTTTGGGCTTCATTGCTGAAGATTCAGACGATTTTAGATTAATTGTATGTCCCGATAATAAGAGGAATGCAAACAGCCTTATACCACTTATTGAGCAGCATGTTCAGAGAGGCTCTTTTATTCACACGGACATGTGGAAGGGCTACTCTAAACTTTCAGAGTGTGAATATCATCATAAGACTGTCAACCATAGTGTTAAGTTTGTTGCTGCTGATGGTACGCACACTCAAAGAATAGAGTCCCAATGGACTGCAGCCAAAATGTTTTTGAGGGGTGAGTATATTCCGGAAAACGAGTTTGCAGACAAACTTTGTGAATATTTGTGAAGAAGGTATTGTAAAAAACAAACTCGATCCAATGCTAGAACTCCTGAATTCTATAAAAATAGAGTATGGATATTTTAGGTCAAAATAATTTCTTTTTATTGTTGTTGTTTTATTGTTGATATTAAAGAGTTGTTTACATCGAAGTTAGTTGAAATATTTTGAATCATTACACATGATTATCCACATTATTCAATACTATCAGGAATACGTACATACACGATAACCAAATGGAAAACGTTTATGAACAGCTATCGACAGACTGTGGTTTGGGTTTTTGTTTACTACTAATCACTACTATCGTTGCCATAACAACAGTTTTTCCATAACTGATTTCAACTAAACGACAGTGGGGTCAACTTGGCAACTGCGCATTTCCTCACCATATGATTTAGGTTTTTGTGTACCCGTTACCATGGTAATGGCTGCCATGGCAACAGTTTTCCATAACTGATTTCAGCTAAACGAAAGTTCCTGATTGGCGTCCTAATTTTACTTATCTTCTTAACAATAAAGTGTATTCTGACTTTTAGGTATTTTGTGCATATGGCTATTAAAAAGTAAATGTGATTAACATAATTTTCCAACACATGCTTATTCAAACCTTCAGACAAATCCATTGTTAGAGATTTGTTCATAACTGTGTTAGTTAACAATTCAAAAGCCTTTTTCATATGCAGATTTTGTTCAAGAAGTCTTAAAACACTTCCAGGCATTTTACAATTGCGAATAACATAATTTGAAGAATATGTCAATAATTAATTTGGCGTTTCTTTAACAATTCTTGACAAGCGTTGCGAAGTAACAAGGAATGACCAGAACTTATTCTGTACCACAGATAACCCACAGATAGATGAGACACTGATTGTAGCGCCATCTAAAAAGCCTGTCGACTAAACAATTGAGTGATGTTGAAAAGATTTCTGTAATTTTAGGATTTAGCGGTATATTCAAATTTACTCTATTTTAATCATATAATTTCAAAAGAACCATTTATAGTCCATTATTTGACATTTCATTCAATTTAATTCCATTAACTCAATGATGATTAGATGTTGAGTTAAATTAAATGAAATATCAAATGATGTACCGTAAATGATTAATTAAATTGGAAAAAATAAAACAGTAACCATATAAACAGTTTATTTATTTTGGTTTAAAAATACACAACAAATAATTTATTTCACAAAGTACTTTTCTTAACAAACATAATGACAATAAATGAACTATAATGTAAAAACAATGCAATAATTAAAAAATAATTTGGGTAACAAACATTCTAGATTGGAGTATCATTAGATTTTTAAATTGTGTTAAGTAAAGATAAATGTAGAAAATTATTTATGATAAGTTTATATTAATTTATTTATATATTATTATACTCCAAAAACTTGCAGAGCTGGACAAACTACTGGAGTATAACTGCTACTTACTCAATCAAAAAAAGTGTTAGCAATGAGTAGTTAACTATTATTTTTGGTAACTTTCTGTGAAAGAAAACATTTGAGTATAATTACTGTGAATGTTAGAACTGAAGTAATTAAAACATGTTTAAAGGAAAAATTGTTAAATACTGCCCATCTCTGTAAATACAAGGTGCCAAGAAATTACATATAAAAGTGCTAAACAGCACTTGTTACTGTACAAAATTTAAAATAATATATCTAACATTTCATTTCCACTTAAAATATATCTCTATTTCTTCACTGGAAGTATCAAATAGGTTTATATCACAAGCTTAAACCTAGTATATTGCATATTTGTATATTTCTACATTTAAAAGCATTCCGTTCTTATGAAACCATCGCATAAGGCAGTTTAAGTTGCTCTGCAACTCCTGGCAGTCTATGAGTCTTAAGGGCTCTTAAAAATCCCACTGTCTCGTGGCAGTCCTTTCTCGTTTCTGGTTGAGGTTCTACAAGTAAACACACAAAATAAGAACAATAAATAAGTGAATACATAAATATGTTTGAAAATTTATTTTAACAAAAGAAAACAAAATGCGCTTACTATTGAAATAATAAGTTTACACATGTTTTTGTACTATGCCAAAAAAAATATCAAAAAATATTCGAAGGTTTTAATTTTTTTTGAATTCCAACTATGCATAAGTAATACGAACTTTTTACAAACCTTGTAAATAAATTATTTATTTTGAAGTACTTTTATTTTTAAAATACGTTTCATCAAGCAGCAAAATAAATACGAGGGATATTGTGATTATGATGTGATTCATCATTTATTTACTTCGCGATAATCCATTAAGAGCATTACAAAATCCTAATTTGTTATCATTGTTGTAAAGATAATAAAAATATCTTCCAAATGAAGTATTTTGTAACCTTAGTTTCCATTACAAATTTGAAAGATAGTAACGCCTACTATCACACAATTGAAGTCAGGTGTATCACTATTAGTAGCGATCTTATAATTTCCTCTAGTTTTTATTTCAGTATTATATCTCTTTGCTTTCAGGCATGATTTCAGTTGAGGGAGGGGGGACAATTTACGACCGCACTGTATATTTTCACCTTCACTTCAACTTGGTCAATTATCCTAGTAATAATCGTTATTATTTTTATTGGGATTGTGAAGTGAGAATGCCATATTTCTGGTCTTCTTAACGAATAATTCAAGGCCATATAATAATGCTCCGATTTTCACTCTTATGATTACTTTTATGTATTTATATATAAGAAATATTACTATTTTGACTATTTGTGATAGAAGGTTCATACTGGAGCTATTCGGGCTATAAAAAATATGTAATGACCTGTAATAGTGTAGAGTGGCTATAGTTTATCAAATACTCTTAAACTATATTTTTGAGATTCCGTAATTTTGTCAGTGATCTTAAAAAGGAGAAATAAAATCATGGAACTTGAAAGAAACGTATTCGATTGAGTTTTATTTATACTGCGTAGCTGCAAGAATCTTCTTATGATTAACACTGAATATTTCATTGAATTTTCTCAGTCCAGGGTTGACCGAATTAACAATAAAATTGACAAATTCATAATGATTAAAACATGTTCTCATTGCATCGTAAAATGCGATTGGTACCGTCAAACTGGGTAAAGTCGATCAAAAATTAAGGTTTTTTAACATAGCGCCTAAAGGATAGAATTTTTTTTAATGAAAATGAAAATGGAGATAGCTCGAACATTAAGCCACTTGATGAATCCATTACTATTTTTTTAACTTTATTCATTTAATTTTTATTTTTCTTCAATGTGATGATCGCATATTGGGTAAAGTCGATGACCTATTCCAAAGCATAGAAACATCGACTTTATCCTCTCAAAGGGGAAAGTCGTTCTACATGCATTAGAAAAAACACCAAATATTTTCAATCAATTTTAGGTTAACGAATGCATAAGAAATATAAAAATGCTTATTTATTTAGTCTTTTTATTACAGCCACGGGTCGCTATATCTAAAAAAAAACTTAACAAAAAACTAAAAATAATAGAAAATTATAGGAACAAAACTTATTCACAAATTCGTAGATCTGTCTACAAAAAATATCACATTCTTCATATCGGTAGCAGTGTTAAGTCCAAACTTCAATAAGATATATCAAAACATATGAAATTCATAGATTTATCAAATAAATCTGATAACCGGAGGTTGATATCATTTTTCATTTTAAAGTTATAACAAAAATAACACTTTCTGGGGATCAGCCTTTACTTCTTGAATACAAAAGTAACTGTGAATGAAAAGAGTGTTAAAACTTAACATTTTTTTCCGATACCTGGTAGTGGAAGATGTTCCTTTGGAACTAAGAAGAAATATGTGGTTACAGCAAGATGGATGTTCAGCTCCTTCACTAGTTGTGCAAGCTTTTTTAAATTTTCCAAATAAATGTATTGGTAGACGTAGTTTATTTCATTGGCCAGCTAGATCACCCGACTAAACGTGTATGTGTTTTTATTTGTGGGGCAAAGTAAAAAACATAGCTTACGAAATACCATCGACTACTCGTGACGATATGATTACTCGAATTCAGAATGCTATTAATAGTATCCCAAAAGCGGAAATTGAGGCAGCTGTATTTTCTAGTAGGAGACAGCTTAATTGCTGTATTGAAAATAGTGGAAGACAATTTGAGCAAAGATAAATGTGCTATCGTGCCAATTTTTTATGTTCTAATTTATTTAGTTATTTTATTGTTAATTTTTGAAACTGATGTAACATTTTCTATTTACATATTTTCGATTTAAGTACAAATTTGTCGTCAATATTCAGTATTCATTATTATCTCTAGTATTTAAATAAGAAGTATAGTTTTGCAAACTAAAATTATTACTGCTACTAGATAGCTAAGGGTGACTAAACAATTAATAAATCTGATCGAATTGAAAAATTAAAAAGGAATAATGACAGGGCATATTGAATTTAGGCTATATTTGGTCTGATCACAGATCCATGACCTGCTTGTTCATAATACGAGTTCGCAAGTACCAGCTACCAGAAAAAAATGTAAAGTTTTGTTGAGTTTCAGCAGTCTTTTCATTCACAGTGACTTTTGTATTCAAGAAGTTGAGGCTGATCCTCAGAAAGTGTTATTTTTGATATAACTTTAAAATGAAAAATGATATCAACCTCTATTTTCCAGATTTATTTTTTGGCGATTAAAGGCCTACTAAACAAAATAAAAAAGCAATAGCATTTTGGTTAAGGCATAACGATGTTATTTTATTCTCAAAACAATGTTATCAACGTAATTTCTGTTACCCAACTCCTTAGACTATAAAAATGCCAAAATATTTCGAATGGCAAGAGATATCAGTTTGTGGTTTAGACAGGTAAATAAGTCTACTGGGATGAAGGTGAAAATGTATAATTTAGCGAACAATATCTAGACGAGATTACAAATGAAACAAAGCTTCTGAATAATAATAATACGGAAATTGGAGATAAAAATCTAGGAAAAACTGCTGAAAGATTTTTTCTTCAGAAATTTTCGGGAGAAACATCAAATGTTGACCAATGGATTAGTGAATTTGAGAATGAGTAAAATTAACTGTCTCGACCCTTACTTCGTGGAATCTACTCATTTTATTGTTTTCAGTGAAACTTAATGTTTCTAGGTAATTCCACAAATATTGAAATTTTTTTAGAAATTCTTAGAAAATTGATAATTGGTTCGATGATATTCATATCGACACAATTGTCAATTTTCTTCGACTTGTTGAACATTTTTCAATATATTGTGGAATTATCTAAAAACATTAAGTTTCATTTAAAACAGATTAAATTGAGAATGGGTGTTTACGATCTAAAATACTACAGGATGTGAGAAAAATTGAGATTTTAAAGCGTCTACTTGAATAACAATGTTGAGATTGGTATACAAGTATGTTAATAAACTTTACAATAAACTCAGGATAGGAAATATGGAATAATAATTTATGTGAGACATACGGAAATAAAGGTTGGTTACAAGTTGAATACACATTTACATTCATGTTCCAAGGAGGTTCATTACAGGCATATGCCACAAAAAGGAGAGGCTGTTATTAGATGTAAATAAAGAAATTGACATACAAACAATGATAAATATTATAGTAATTGTTTTACCAAATTATATAATGAACAAGATGGTACAATAACTGACTATGAAGTACATATAGACCTACTTGTATGCAAATAATATTGTAAAAGACCTTACAGATGTCCAATAGAGGATAAGGAAGAGAACTGTGTAAATAGATATAATGATACTGAACATACAATCACTGGCTTTGCACAGAGATACCTGTTCAATGGAAAAATGTTTCATGAATACCAAATTAATTACAACTGAAAAAAGAGGCGGGTAATTGGATAAAATGAAAAATAGCATTTGAAAGATTAATTAGTTCACATGGGTATAACAAGATGATAATAGATAAATATAGAATAAATTATAATTTCAATATAAGTGATATGGTATATGTTGATAATGGACCACAACTAAATATAAAAAACATAGACAAACGAAGAATTGGCCCGTTCAATATTGAAGAAAAAATATTACAATCGATATACAGGTCATAAGAAATTAGAGTCAAATCTATTCCATATTATAAAACTCCTAATCTCACAGAAGAAGAAGATTGAGATTCCCTAACATGAATTTAAGGCTATCTAGCGAAAAGTTTCATAGGAAATTTTCTAGCCCAGGGGAGATGTGAAGGAATAAAATCCCTTTATGTTGTTTTTATAGCTGAGGCGCGACCTTTTCTCGTCGATTCAACAGATACTAATTTTGGAACCTATTGTAACCACCCAAATTGGTCACTAGCTTCACTAGTATCGACACTATGGGCTACAGGTCCAGCTGCCCTCGGTGATAACATTTTGTGCCTTCAGCTCACTTAGTCGGTGAGTGGGAGTGAGTTCTATGAGTTATCCGGGATGTTATAAAATAAAATGGACGCCAGCCAGGTTTCTGCTGGGCCAAAATGTTCGTCCTATCCTAAACCTAGCAAATAAATAGGAAAAAATAGAGAAAACAGGTATCTAAACTTACCAACATGTTTATTGTCGCTGTAGTTAGGTGACAAACAAAAATAATTAATGACGGATACTGAAATTTTCTTGACAAATGAAATGTTTCTAACAATTGATACAATATCGCAAGATGCATATAAAGTTTAAAAATGACTGGACTATAACGTCTGTCAAGTCATTAAATCAGCTATTAAGTGATGAAAAAAGAAATTGCAAAATAACTGGGATACACACAGCACCGAGTTATCAGTAATACATGTGAACTAATAAAGAAAAATGCAAAATTGAATATAACTGGGCTAGACAGAACACCAGTTATCAGTTATACATGTGCTTATACTTAGCTAGAATATAACCTACGCCATCAATGCAAAATATAATACAAACCTTAATTCAGAGGATAGCTTTTGTACCAAGGCGATCTCCTGTAACTCAGGTTGGATGTGATTAAACATAATAAGTTAAAAAAAATATATGTTACATAACAAGAAAATATATATATACAAACTAGTGTTTTTAAATGAAACTCAAGGTCTCTAGTTAATTCCACAATATAATACAAGTTATTGAAAATTCTAAAAAATTGACAATTGTTTCGATAAATCAATATCATCGTCAGAATGACAGAAGTAACATTTCATTTTATGCCTACCTGATGTTTAGTAGTTATATTTTTGGCTAGACCAAGAAGTAACCTAACTTGTGATTGGCTTAATATATGTTTATAGAAAAAGAAGAAGATGTGATATTACAAATATTGAAGCTTAGATATTATTAGCCCTATGGTGATATCCTGGATATCATTTTTCCAATTAAGATCAGTATAACTGTGCAATGATATAGAAAACCAGGAAAACTATATCTGCTGATCTTTACAATTATCACTTGAGAAGACAGTTTATTAGTGGAGAATTCCCTAGATTCAACTGTTCATTGACAACTTCATATTGTGGGTTTTTTAACCCTTGACTGGTATCGTCACTTTTACATACGTAACTGGTATCGTCGGGTCAATTCTGACCCGATGCTTTTTTTTTAATGATTGTTTTAAATTCAAAAATACCATTGCTAATCCATTACTAGCAATATAAACAATAAGTTTACAGACCCAAAAGTAATTGAAATGAAAACACTTTAATATAGGTAGACAAATACAAATACAGTGTCTGAAAACGAGTGACGCAATACAATTTTGAAAATTTTAACATAAAGATGAAAATACAAGAAAACTAACATAATAGGCACTTATATAACATATTTATCCTCTATATTCTATAAAAAAAACACAAATAATTTATCATACAAAAAAACGTGCAATAACGTTTGCATAGCCTAATATTCACATTTTGCATTTGTCGCATAACAATGTAGCTTTGCTGTGTGCTTTACATACGTGCTTGTTACACTTATTACACGTTGTAGAATTTTTGCTGTCATTGTTTGATGGACACATGTAACATCTACGTCTTTTTTTCCCCTAGTATCTGCATCCGGAACTCTGGGTTGAGAAGTTGATGGCTGATTTTGATTCGCTGTAGTATCGTCGCATTTTAGAATTGTTTGCATGACTGAACGAAGTTCCCTAGGAAGTCTTGTTTCCAATAAACGTCGTCTCATGCAAGGTTCAATTAGAGTTTGACCTAATTGAATAATAAAATTCCGTCGCTTCATAGAACTCTGAGTACCAGTCTGGAACAATATAAATGAATTTACAGACGCTATATTCATTACAGCATACCAAATAGCACACGGCCACCTTCTGGTTCTACGACCCGTATTGTAATTTGCACACTTCTGATCCAATGCATCAACTCCTGCTTTTGTGGAGTTATAATACAAAATCATGTCAGGTTTCCTTGATTCTGGATCTACTTTGTTGTCATGGTGCATAGATGATAATAAGAGAACGTATTTATTTTGTTTTGGTACATACGACACTAGAGTTGTATTGCTGGTGAACACGAACCTAGAAGTACCTGGCTCAGTTTTTTTATTTGGAACTACATATTGAGGTATTTCTCTTTTATTTTTACGCACAGTGCCGACATAAGTAAGTTCGTTCTTGCGCAATTCTTCAACCAATTCTATTGACGTGAACCAGTTGTCTGCCGTGATATTCCTGTTAGTATTTTTGACATTATCAATTAGCGATAAAACTGTTAGGGTTGGCACTGATAGTTTTCGTGGATTAGGCTGCAGATTTTGTGATTTGCCTGTATAGACGAAAGCATTGAGCAAGTAGTGAGTTTTTGCATCACAAAGGCATAATATCTTCAATCCGTACTTGTTAGGTTTACTTTTCATGTATACACGAAAAGAACATCGGCCCCTAAACCCTACAAGCATCTCATCTATTGTGAGGGATTCACCAGGACTATAGCAATTCTTACAATTCTGTATGAATGACTCAAAAATTTCACGTATGTGACAAAATTTATCTGACATTCTCGCGTGTCTGGTGGAAACACTATCAAAACGCAATGCGATTAACAAAAACAGGAATCTCTTTAGGGACATAGTAGCTCTGAAAATGTCTCTGCCTGTGCCATCTGAACTAAATAAACCTTCGACGTCTTCATTGTTAGATTTGAAAACCGATGTCAAATAGAGTAATCCCAAAAATGCTTTCACCTCAACTAAATCGGTGTAATTCACAAATGTGGCTGTTTCTCCATATCTACTGGACATATCCGTAATTTTCTCATTCGTGCAGTCGACAATTGTGCTAATCATTTCATTAGTTATAAGAAGAGACCAGTAATCAACAGGGTTCTTATCTTGCAAGTTTCTTGCCACTGCTTTTAGTCCGGGTAAATGCATAATAATATTATGGCTTCTGGTCCGACCGGGTGTGGGAGCTTGTTTTGACCATTTGTATCTGTTTTTTCCATAAACATAACCTGTAGATGGTGAAGGCAAAACCGAAGAGTTATCTAAGTCCGCACTGCTTGTGGCACTGGCACCAAGAGCGAACTCACTTACAGGAACTGGTTCAGCTTCATCAGCCACATCGTCGTCTATAGCATATTCTTCATCTGAATCGTGATCACTATTTATAGTAACCGCGTCACTAATATCGCCATCTTCTTCGTCGTTCAAAAACACCTCACGTACTTCTTGTGCGTTATATCGCTTGCCGCCAATAACTATATAATCCATTATGCACTAAACTCAAAACACACACGTAACTGGTATCGTCGGGTCAAATCTGACCCGAATGCATATATAACGACACTTGCAAAGCTTGAATTGAACTGTCGCTTGAGGCGTTTAATTGTATGCCTATTTTATGAGAAGTCACGGAACCCCCACTCCGTAACTGCAATAGCGCCCAATCTGCGAAAAATTCAAAATGCGCCGGGTCAATTTTGACCCGACGATACCAGTTAAGGGTTAAATGTCTTCTAATTTCCAGTTCTTCAAGGAAATCCAGTTCTTGTTTCTTTTCACAAATATGCAGCACATCTAGTTCTGTGTTAGGTGTCAATGAATGATTGGTGTCAAGTAGATGTTTTGCGTAGTGGGATTTATCTGGTTGTTTTAATCTGTAAGCTCGTAAGTGCTCACTGTATCGTATTTCAAAATTCCTAAGGGTCTGACCCAAATAGACAGCATTACAATCTGGACATTTGAGTTTATATATACCTGACTTCTTTAATAGTGGTATTTTTGTTTTTACATTTAACAATTTTGTACTAACGTTACTTTCTGTTTTAAAAGAAATTGTTGCATTCGTTGCTGAAGATATTATCTTTGAAATATTATTAGAAATATTTCCTGCATATGTGATGGTTTTATAAGTTTTAATTTCATCAGCTTGCTTAGGATATATTAGTTGTAATGCCACTTTTTTCTCTTTTTTACTAAATAGTTTATTTATCATATCTAATGGATAACCGTTAGATGTTGCTATTTGTCTAATTGTATTAATCTCTCTATCAAAATTACATTTGTTCATAGGAACTGAAAAAGCTCTATGTATCATTGAATTATATGCTGCTAGTCTGTGTGAGACAGGGTGGTTAGAATTGAATGGAATTGTCACATCAGTCTGTGTTGGTTTTCGGTAAATTGAATAATCAAGTACATTATTAACTCTTTGAATTTTTAAATCAAGAAAATTGATTGAGCTATTTTTTTCAATTTCTAATGTAAATTTAATTTTCGGGTGTAAATTATTGATGTGGTTGAAAAACACATCTAATTGTCGCTCACTACCCATAAAACAAGCTAATATGTCATCCACATATCTATACCAAAATAAAATATCTTTCGAAATATTACTTTCAAAGATCTTTCTTCCTAAATTGTCCATAAAAATGTTTGCTAAAATAGGTGATATAGGGCTTCCCATTGGTAAACCTTCATTTTGAATATATATCTTATTGTCAAAAGTGAAATAATTCTGATTAATGCATACATCAAATAAATTAAGTATATCTGATATTATTCCTGGATTAATATTTTTATCTTCTAGTAATTTTCTTACAAGTATTAGACATTCTTTAGGAGGAATTTTAGTAAACATATTAGTTACATCGAACGATATGAGTTTATAGTTATCTTGCAAGTGGATTGATTTCAACTTTTTGATTAGTTCTATTGAATTTCTAATTGAGTACTGAGATTCATATCCGTAAGTATTGAGTATATTGTTGAGCTTTTTTGCCAATATATTATTAGGAGCATTAACATAAGAGACTACAGGTCTAATTGGTTTCGTTATTTTATGTAATTTAACTGTTCCATATAATTGTGGACAATGAGGATTCTTATGTATGATAGACCTCTTTTCGTAATTATTTAAAAGATAATTTGAATTATTAACAATATCCCTTATATTATTAGAAAACTTCTTTGTTGGGTCTGCTTTAAGAACTTTTACATCGCTGGATTCTATAAAGTTATATACTTTGGAATTGTAATTTTCAGTCGTCAAAATGACAGTAGCGTTCCCCTTATCAGATTTTGTAACTGTTATTATTCTCAATCTTCTTTTTTATTGCGTTTAAAACTGAAATGTCATTTTTTGTTTGACGTTTACTTTTTGAAGGTTCTATTTTTTGATTAAATTGGCAATTTTTAATTTCTCATAAAGAAAATTATTTGAATTAGATTTTAAAGCTATTTCTGACTCTGTAGCTATAATTTGTTTAATATTATTCGTAAATTTACGTGGTATGCTGTACTTTAAATCTTTATTTAGAAATCCTATTTCACTATTTGTAAAATTAGTGTCTGAAAGGTTTTCAAATCGTGGTGGAAAGTGTGTTGGTATGTAATTACTTACAGTTTCATGATGTTTTGAGTATTGAATTTTATGTTGTGTGTGTTCAAGATTCTGTAGCTTCTTTTCTTGTTTCTTAAATTTCATATGCTTCATCGTGCTGACATTTTCTCTAATTTTGTCATCCAAACAGTCAAATTCTACTGGATGTAATTGGAATGTGAGCTCTGAATGTACAACTTTTATGTAGTTGTCTAAGGAGTCTCTAACTTTGAACCATTTCTTACATTCAGATTTTATCCAAACTCGTTGAGCACATTTTATAGATTTTTGTGCTTGTGGTGTTTTAGTGTGACATTTTATATTCACATAATTTGGTATTACCTTTTTTCTAAGGCATTCTTGGTTAAACCAAATGTTTTGTGATGCTTTGTAACGTTTTTGTAGTAACTTCTGGTACAGTCGGGTCAAATCTTCTCTCGAAGATTTTTTGATGAAATTGACTGTCTCGACCCTTACTTCGTGGAATATGCTCATATTAGTGTTTTTAAATGAAACTCAAGGTCTCTAGTTAATTCCACAATATAATACAAGTTATTGAAAATTCAAAAAAATTGACAATTGTTTCGATAAATCAATATCATCATCAGAATGACAGAAGTTACATTTCATTTTATGCCTACCTGATGTTTAGTAGTTATATTTTTGGCTAGACCAAGAAGTAACCTAACTTGTGATTGGCTTAATATATGTTTATAGAAAAAGAAGAAGATGTGATATTACAAATATTGAAGCTTAGATATTATTAGCCCTATGGTGATATCCTGGATATCATTTTTCCAATTAAGATCAGTATAACTGTGCAATGATATAGAAAACCAGGAAAACTATATCTGCTGATCTTTACAATTATCACTTAAGAAGACAGTTTATTAGTGGAGAATTCCCTAGATGACAAAATTAGAGAAAATATCAGCACTATAAAGCATATGAAATTTAAGAAACAAGAAAAGAAGCTACAGAATCTTGAACACACACAACAAAAAATTCAATACTCAAAACATTATGAAACTGTAAGTACCTACATACCAACACACTTTGCACCACGATTTGAAAACCTTTCAGACACTAATTTTACAAATAGTGAAATAGAATTTTTAAATAAAGGTTTAAAGTACAGCATACCACCTGAATTTACGAATAATATTAAACAAATTTTAGCTACAGAGTCAGAAATAGCTTTAAAATCTAATTCAAATAATTTTCTTTATGAGAAATTAAAAATTGCCAATTTAATCAAAAATATTGAACCTTCAAAAGTTAAACGTCAAACAAAAAATGACATTTCAGTTTTAAACGCAATAAAAGAGAAGATAGAGAACAATAACCTAACAGTCACAAAATCCGATAAGGGGAATGCTACTGTCATTTTGACGACTGAAAATTACAATTCCAAAGTATATAACTTTATAGAATCCAGCGATGTAAAAGTTCTTAAAGCAGACCCAACAAAGAAGTTTTCTAATAATGTAAGGGATATTGTTAATAATTCAAATTATCTTTCAAATGATTACGAAAAGAGGTCTATCATACATAAGAATCCTCATTGTCCACAATTATATGGAACAGTTAAATTACATAAAATAACGAAACCAATTAGACCTGTAGTCTCTTATGTTAATGCTCCTAATAATATATTGGCAAAAAAGCTCAACAATATACTCAATACTTACGGATATGAATCTCAGTACTCAATTAGAAATTCAATAGAACTAATCAAAAAGTTGAAATCAATCCACTTGCAAGATAACTATAAACTCATATCGTTCGATGTAACTAATATGTTTACTAAAATTCCTCCCAAAGAATGTCTAATACTTGTAGGAAAATTACTAGAAGATAAAAATAATAATCCAGGAATAATATCAGATATACTTAATTTATTTGATGTATGCATTAATCAGAATTATTTCACTTTTGACAATAAGATATATATTCAAAATGAAGGTTTACCAATGGGAAGCCCTATATCACCTATTTTAGCAAACATTTTTACGGACAATTTAGAAAGAAAGATCTTTGAAAGTAATATTTCGAAAAATATTTTATTTTGGTATAGATATGTGGATGACATATTAGCTTGTTTTATGGGTAGTGAGCGACAATTAGATGTGTTTTTCAACCACATCAATAATTTACACCCGAAAATTAAATTTACATTAGAAATTGAAGAAAATAGCTCAATCAATTTTCTTGATTTAAAAATTCAAAGAGTTAATAATGTACTTGATTATTCAATTTACCGAAAACCAACACAGACTGATGTGACAATTCCATTCAATTCTAACCACCCTGTCTCACACAGACTAGCAGCATATAATTCAATGATACATAGAGCTTTTTCAGTTCCTATGAACAAATGTAATTTTGATAGAGAGATTAATACAATTAGACAAATAGCAACATCTAACGGTTATCCATTAGATATGATAAATAAACTATTTAGTAAAAAAGAGAAAAAAGTGGCATTACAACTAATATATCCTAAGCAAGCTGATGAAATTAAAACTTATAAAACCATCACATATGCAGGAAATATTTCTAATAATATTTCAAAGATAATATCTTCAGCAACGAATGCAACAATTTCTTTTAAAACAGAAAGTAACGTTAGTACAAAATTGTTAAATGTAAAAACAAAAATACCACTATTAAAGAAGTCAGGTATATATAAACTCAAATGTCCAGAAAGTAATGCTGTCTATTTGGGTCAGACCCTTAGGAATTTTGAAATACGATACAGTGAGCACTTACGAGCATACAGATTAAAACAACCAGATAAATCCCACTACGCAAAACACCTAACACAAAACTAGAAGTGCTGCATATGTGTGAAAAGAAACAAGAACTGGATTTCCTTGAAGAATTGGAAATAAGAAGACATTTAAGAAACCCACAATATGAAGTTGTCAATGAACAGTTAAATCTAGGGAATTCTCCACTAATAAACTGTCTTCTTAAGTGATAATTGTAAAGATCAGCAGATATAGTTTTCCTGGTTTTCTATATCATTGCACAGTTATACTGATCTTAATTGGAAAAATGATATCCAGGATATCACCATAGGGCTAATAATATCTAAGCTTCAATATTTGTAATATCACATCTTCTTCTTTTTTCTATAAACATATATTAAGCCAATCACAAGTTAGGTTACTTCTTGGTCTAGCCAAAAATAACTACTAAACATCAGGTAGGCATAAAATGAAATGTAACTTCTGTCATTCTGACGATGATATTGATTTATCGAAACAATTGTCAATTTTTTAGAATTTTCAATAACTTGTATTATATTGTGGAATTAACTAGAGACCTTGAGTTTCATTTAAAAACACTAATATGAGCATATTCCACGAAGTAAGGGTCGAGACAGTCAATTTCATATATACAAACAATTAAATTCACCTCATGTTATCCCCTTATCTTGTCGTCCGGAAGAACGGTGGTTGCCTCATCATCCCGGTCCAGGCAGAACAAAATGGTAAAGTACCCAAGAAAAAGGCATCCTCCAGGAAAAAGGTAAGTATCTAAACAATACTCCTCCAGAAAAAGGTAAGTATCCAAAAAGGTATCCTTCCAGGAAAACCTTGAAACGTGCAGATAACATTGAATTACTAAAATATTATCATCAACGATGAAACTAATAATTGACTGAACTAGCTTAAGGCTATATGCCCAGACTATATTATTGTCAACACCAGATGTGTTGTTAAAATAAAATGAAAATAATATCTGAAATGAAATTGAAGATTTCCCCCAAAGAGTTATTATTTAGTTTACTAAAGTATGCCTCTGCGGCTTAAAAAAATTGAATTTACATATCGAACTAGAAAATGCTTCTCCCCTAGTGTTCTACTAAGCGAGTCTTAATTAAAAAACCTGAATGGCTACTATGTGAATAAAATATATACAACATCTAAATGATAACTAAAAAATGTATCTTACCCGAATAAATTTATACAGTCCTTATTAATATCCCCAACTGGGATGGTTTAAAATACCATATATAAATTCAGAACTTACTGACGATCATGTAGACATCTCGAAGTTCAGATTAGAAAAGAAAGTCGAAAGTCATGGGTGCGCCAATAACACCTGTAACTCAACTTCTTCCTACGACGCATTCTCGACTAAGTTTTTCAACCAATAGCAATCCTGCTGACAGGAATTCGTCTTAACCACAGATCATAGAACCAGAATCCGCTTAAGACATCGAACAAAAGTCGAGTAAACCCAAAAATATTAACAATAAAAGTTCGCATGTCACCTATGAGCACATCAGAGAGGAAATGTGTAAGCATAATGAGTCGTAAAGTCGAACAGCAAATACTAGACAGAGATCTCGACTACTCTCAGCGCGAAAGGACAAACGAACGCAGTTATCCAAGACGTATCTGTCATCGAGCAAATTGTCAATTGAAGACATGAGTTGATAAAGGTGCTATGTCCACTTTTTAAAGTTTTGAGTGAATGAGGAAAACGCGTTTCAACTCGGAACTTTTTTACAAAATTTTCAATCAATACAAACAGTATCTCATAAGGTCGGTATTTGTTTGTACTACTTAGCTTGTTATTTCATAATCAAATAAACTTTAATGATTTATAGTTATTTTGATTTTGATGGACATAGCACTTTTATCAACTAACATCTAAAGCGAGTTATACTATTTATTTTAGTGGATAGAGGAGCTATGTTACTTTTGATTTGAAATAACTTGGAAAATCACTCAGGTATATTGAAATAAATTTTTATTTCTTATGAAATTAAACAAAACACAAGTTGACACAAAGAAACTTGAAGCGTAATAGGTCTTCCGATTTTTCTTAGGGTTTTTTTTAGTTTTTTCCAAAACTATATCAAAGTACCATCTGTAATCTGTTGGGATGAATTTCAGTTGATCTTGCAGATTTGATATCTTTTCACTAGTGAGACCACCGCATTTAGGTAACTTCTGTAAAACCACTTTTTCAGCTTGTACTACGGTTTCCCTTTTTTTCTGCAAATCGACTTCCATAAAGGGACCGAATGGGTCTAAATTAGTTTTGTAAGAGTATTTGCCAAATTCATTCACTCTAATCCATTTGACCTTATCGCGGAAGTATATTTTTTGATTAAGCGTATTGGTCACTTTTTTGTATAAATGGAGTTTGGCTGGAAGTGTTTCAAAATCATAGAAAAAATGTTCCATATTGAAACACAAACTCTGTCTGGTACTGGCAGATTTTATTATTTCCCGATATTGGTCTGGTATATAAATATTTTGGTGTTTCCGAAGAACTTTCTCAATTCGTTCAAAGTCTCTATCTGAATCTAGGTAGCTGTGGCCAACCTCAGGAAATTTGTGATCGATAATTTATTCAATATCAAGTATTCGTAGAGGCTTAGAACAGAAAAGTTTTTGTTTTGTCCCCCACATTCATCTGACCAAATTATCAAATGCTCTATCTCTGCATTTTCTTCTTTAAGTAACTTGCAAAATCGAAGTAAACAACTTGCAATTCCATTGCTGCCTCTATTGGCGATGTCTTCAGTCCATGTGAAAAAATAGGATTTGTGTCCTGAACTAGTTATACAGTGGATGCCAAAGTTGTACAGCCACATTTGCCTCAAATAAAATGATTTAGACGTTGATAACTTTGGTAGTGGCATTGTTTGTTGGAGGTCCATTGTAATGTAACATTTTTCTTTATCAACAACTGTAACTTCTCGGTCAACTTTCTGCAAGGCGAAGGCAAATTGGAAATTTTCGGTGTGCTATGAGGTATTTTCCCCAGCATCGCATATACTGCAAGTATCGCTTTTCGGAGCACCAAAAGACAAATTAAACTTTGTTACGAAAATATGCCGATAGAAGGAGGCCTTAACCATATATTTATTTTCGAGTTTTCTCTCTTCGCATTGCTCTATATAAAGTTGGTGGAGTTTATTAATATTGAGTAAAGGAGAAATGTATTTTTTATATTGATTTTTGTTCCTAGAATAATGTGATTCTTCAGAAGGAAACTGCTTGATGTGGTTTTCAATACAGGTAATTACATCTTCAGGAATCTTTTAAGGATTTGTGTGATGACCCTTCTTATGCGGCGAGGGGGCTACCTGACCAGCTTTTAGCTCTTGTTGAGCCCGAAACACTTTTTTCCTTCCAATTCTGTATAGAGAGCAGAAGGCATTTTTGCACACCAGTGCGGTTTCTTTGTCACATGTTACTGTATATTTAAAAGAGTAAGATTTGGTTTTCAAATTTTTACGAGACCGATGACGATTAACTTCGTACATTTTGATACTTTTGAAAATCAAGACATTTTTGGAATTAATATCCAGTTTATAAAATTTTTCCAAAATTTTTTCTCTGCTTTGAATGCTAAATCTCTCACTACACTTCAGGCGACAACTTTCTTTACATAATATTCCGTCTTTTATTACTTTTTTTTCCACGACTTTACCAGTTTTTTGAGATACATATGCTTCACCTTGTTGTCTTAACGTTGCAGCTTTGTTTCTTTTCCATTTCTCGGGATTCCGTGCTCTCTTTTTAGCTACTTTGAAATCTGGTTTAACCGTCGCACTGTTTCTTATCCCATCAGCAGTAACATGAAATTTTTGTCTATTGTTATGCGTTTCGTCTTGTGTTCCTACATCACCTTCAACTTACAGAATATCTTCGTCAAGCAATCCTAAGCTTGCAACGTTTTTCGAATTTCCAATGGTTTTATTGTCTAGGTTTTCGGCCTCTTTGTCATTTTCCTTGTCATCGAACAAATAAATGAGTCAGAATATTCTCCATCACTGGAAGGTAAATATTCGCTGCCTGATGTGGCGCTCTCTTCATCACAATTTTCTATAGACTCTTGAAAAAATTGCATATATTTAGTAGGGAGCTTCCAATAGCTATTTATGTAATCAGTTACGAAATGCCCAATTTTGTGTAACGCGTGAGATTTTTGTGGAACGAACGCAGTGAGTTCCGCAAACATCTCACAAGTTACACAAAATTGCATTTCTTAACGTATCACATACAAGATTTTTTCTAATTTTGAATAAGTAATAGTAAATATAGAATATTATTGATAAAAATTGTGAAAACAGAAATCAAGTCTGTTGACAGTTGTCACTTCATGTCAGTTTGACGTTACATAATATTCCATTTTTCGTAACAAGTTACATAATATTTTACTTTGTGTAACTAGTTACACAAAGTAAGACCTTTTATAACGTCAATCAGTTTCAAAAAGTTTCACATTATATGTCAAAATTAGAAAAATGTTATTTTATGCTTACCTGTTTCAGAGCTGCACTGCTTTTGAAGTCCGCTAGTGCTTGGTTGCTCAACACTATTCACATTTTGCAGAGACTTTTGTTGGACGATGTATTGCATTATATCCTTTTCTTCAACAATTTTCTCTGTACTTGGACAGGAGTTCGAATAACTTTTATCCTCTGAAAAGTACCGAAAAACGAATAATATTAAAAATATTCCAAGTTTACCTTTTTAGAATAAATTTAATGGTAAATGGGGAGAGCAAAAATAATAATAGTAAACTAAAACAACTTACCTTCACTAGGCAGACATAAATTCTTATCTGTTATCAATGCCAACATTCTCTTAGTTCTGGAACTCATGATGAACTATTTTTATGTAGTTTTCAAACCGTATTCCTTGAAAAACCTTCTTTAAAAATCCCGGATTTGGTCACAGAAACAGTATAAATATTATAAACATAACCTTAAAATATCACATAGCACCCGAACATGTGAACAGAACTTTCCAATAGTTTAGTGGATAAAGGTGCTATGTCACCAAATTGGACATAGCACCTTTATCTACTAATATATGGCGAATGCGTGACTGACATAGCACCTTTATCAATAAAAATATCCCATAGTATTGAAAATCTGACAATCTAGGTTTATTCAGGGGTTGCATTGGGTTATTAGAGAACCAAATAAACCAAAACCTAATTATTTGAAAAAAGTGGACATAGCACCTTTATCAACTCATGTCTTCAATTCCAACATAACCAAACTTCTTAAAATAAACCCTTAATATCCATGAAATATAAGAAAAAAAAAACCAACAAGAACCTAATTACAGGACTTTTCAGAAAGGTAGGCACACGTTGTATAATACAATATTAAAAAACGTTTCATTCAAAACTAACCCAGCGACAATAGTGACAAATATGAAATCGCTGTCTAGATGTAATGACAGATTGGTTACAGCCTGCACCAATTCGCCGGTGAGATGATCGCAGGGTGATCACTAAAACTCTGGACTGACAGAAATGATTACCTATATAATTATTTGTAGCAGGATCGAACAATATTCCAAAGATGACGCTATTTAGAGTATTGCTATCATATATTGTGAATTTGTGACATTTGAGTGAAGTTTATATTTAAAAAAAAATTCTTTTATTTTTAGAAGGAATTGACCAATTGATAATCAACTTTCAAATGTCGCTTCTTTGATTTTTCAGAGCAACACATAATTTCATTTGCTGATTCAATAAGATCAGAATAGACTAACACCCGATTTCACCAACTAATTCCTAAAGTTAGGCAATACCTAAACCAGATTTAGGAATTCCTAAATGACATATGCGTTTTACCGTTACATAAGTGATATAAGAGTTTTAGGAAATACCTAACATTAGGACAGCTGACAACCCTCGCCGAAACCCTGAAGTTTTTAGGTAATACTTTACCTTAAAAGTTCGTTTGTAGTCGTTGTTGAGAGGTTAAATATCTTGACCCGACTGTACCAGAAGTTACTACAAAAACGTTACAAAGCATCACAAAACATTTGGTTTAACCAAGAATGCCTTAGAAAAAAGGTAATACCAAATTATGTGAATATAAAATGTCACACTAAAACACCACAAGCACAAAAAGCTATAAAATGTGCTCAACGAGTTTGGATAAAATCAGAATGTAAGAAATGGTTCAAAGTTAGAGACTCCTTAGACAACTACATAAAAGTTGTACATTCAGAACTCACATTCCAATTACATCCAGTAGAATTTGACTGTTTGGATGACAAAATTAGAGAAAATATCAGCACGATGAAGCATATGAAATTTAAGAAACAAGAAAAGAAGCTACAAAATCTTGAACACACACAACATAAAATTCAATACTCAGAACATCATGAAACTGTAAGTACCTACATACCAACACACTTTGCACCACGATTTGAAATCCTTTCAGACACTAATTTTACAAATAGTGAAATAGAATTTTTAAATAAAGGTTTAAAGTACAGCATACCACCTAAATTTACGAATAATATTAAACAAATTATAGCTACAGAGTCAGAAATAGCTTTAAAATCTAATTCAAATAATTTTCTTTATGAGAAATTAAAAATTGCCAATTTAATCAAAAATATTAAACCTTCAAAAGTTAAACGTCAAACAAAAAATTACATTTCAGTTTTAAACGCAATAAAAAAGGAGATTGAGAATAATAACCTAACAGTTACAAAATCTGATAAGGGGAATGCTACTGTCATTTTGACGACTGAAAATTACAATTCCAAAGTATATAACTTTATAAAATCCAGCGATGTAAAAGTTCTTAAAGCAGACCCAACAAAGAAGTTTTCTAATAATGTAAGGGATATTGTTAATAATTCAAATTATCTTTTAAATGATTATTAAAAGAGGTCTATCATACATAAGAATCCTCACTGTCCACAATTATATGGAACAGTTAAATTACATAAAATAACGAAACCAATTAGACCTGTAGTCTCTTATGTTAATGCTCCTAATAATATATTGGCAAAGAAGCTCAACAATATACTCAATACTTACGGATATGAATCTCAGTACTCAATTAGAAACTCAATAGAACTAATCAAAAAGTTGAAAGCAATCCACTTACAAGATAACTATAAACTCATATCGTTCGATGTAACTAACATGTTTACTAAAATTCCTCCTAAAGAATGTCTAATACTTGTAAGAAAATTACTAGAAGATAAAAATATTAATCCAGGAATAATATCAGATATACTTAATTTATTTGATGTATGCATTAATCAGAATTATTTCACTTTTGACAATAAGATATATATTCAAAATGAAGGTTTACCAATGGGAAGCCCTATATCACCTATTTTAGCAAACATTTTTATGGACAATTTAGAAAGAAAAATCTTTGACAGTAATATTTCAAAAAATGTCTTATTTTCGTATAGATATGTAAATGACATATTAGCTTGTTTTATGGGTAGTGAACGACAATTAGATGTATTTTTCAACCATATTAATAATTTACACCCAAAAATTGAATTTACATTAGAAGTTGAAGAAAATAGCTCAATCAATTTTCTTGATTTAAGAATTCAAAGAATTAATAATGTACTTGATTATTCAATTTACAGAAAACCAACACATACTGTGTGTGATTCCATATAACTCCAATCACCTATGTCATATAAAATGGCAGCATATAATTCAATGATAAATAGAGCTTTTTCAATTCCCATGAACAAATGCAATTTTATTAGGGAAATCAAAACAATTAAACAAAAAGCAACCTCCAACGGTTATCAATTACATTTGATAAATTAATTAATTGATAAAAAAGAGTGAAAAGTGGCATTAAAACTAATATTTCGTGAACAGAATAACAAAATAAAAAAATATAAAACCATCACATATGCAGGTAATATTTCTAATAATATTTCAAAGATAATATCTTCAGCTGCAAATACAACAACTTCTTTTAAAACAGTACAAAATTGTTAAATGTAAAAACAGAAATATCCACATAAAAGAAGTTTGGAATATATAAACTTGAATGTCCAGAATGTAATGCTGCCTATTTGGGTCAAACCCTCAGAAATTTTGAGATCAGATACAGTGAACATTTACGAGCGTATAGATTGAAGCAACCAGATAAGTCCCACTACGCAAAACATCTTCTTGACACCAAACATTCATTGACACCTAACACAGAACTAGAAGTACTACATATTTGTGATAAGAAACAAGAATTGGATTTCCTTGAAAAGTTAGAAATTATAAGACACTTAAGAAACCCACAATATCTAGTTATTAATGAAGAGATAAATCTAGGGAGCTCTCCACTTTTAAATTGTCTTCCTAAGTGATAATATCTATATAATTGCACAGTTATACTGATTTTAATTGGAAAAAAGATATCCAGGATATCTCCATAGGGCTAATAATATATAAGCTCTAATATTTGTAACATCACATCTTCTTCTTCTTATTTCTATTAAAATATATTAAGTCAATCACTAGGTAGGTCACTTCTTGGTCTAGCCAAAATAATTATTAAACATCAGATAGGCTTCAAATGAAATGTAACTTCTGCCATTCTGACGATGATATTTAGGAAATGTCGAAACGATTGTCAATTATCTTAGAATTTTTAAAATCCTTTCAATATATTATGGAGTTAACTTGAAACAGTAAGTTTCATTTAAAACAGTAAAATTCAATATGTTCAAGTGTTTATCGTCATTGTTTATGTGACCAAACATTATTTTGACATTAATGACGCCAGATATTAGTTGTTCCAAAAAACATATTCATTCATTCATTCATTCATTGAACCAAGGCAATGATCATTTTATAAAGAAGATTAAAGGGATCGACTCCAACCTGATACCACCATGCTGAACCTTACTGAAACAGAAAAATTTGTGCACAATATATTTTAACTTGAAGGGGCTTTATGCTGTCTTGAAAATAATCCAGAATATTGTAGTTCGTTTTTGGACGGTTATTTAAAATCTACGAAATTTATAGGAGACCCAACACATAAGCTAAAGCATTTTCAAGAATCGACTTCAATACTCTCTGCTGTTTCTGGTATCAACTGAAAAAAAAGAGCGACGAAGTGGCAACTCCAATATTGGAAATAGAAATAAGTCAGCATCCATGCTGACTTATTTCTATTTCCAATATATAAGGATAATACACTGATTATTCAATCGCGTTTGTTGAATTTAGGCCCGAAGCTCGTTCACAATTATAGCCATGCGATGAGAGGATATGCGATAATGGTATTCTAGCTTTAATTTTATATTATACGAATCGATTGACGAGTAAACATTTGAATATAGCAATTTAACCGATTATTTCTTTCACGTCAGTGATGTCAGGAACATGTGTTTGTATAATTCGCGAATAAAAGAGGCTTTATTATAATATACATGAATGGATTTCCAATTTTTTGTCTGACAGTCCATTTAACTTATGTAATCGATTCTCTGAACAATAGTTTCTCAGTAGTAGATAAATGAAATTATGTATTATGAAGATAAATAAATATCTACCAAGATATATGAAACGCGACTCAGTTTCCTGCCACAAAATCTGATGTCTTCTTATTATATGGCAGTAAATATTCGTATTATTGCGAAGCAACTGTTTCTAACGAAAACATTACATTATCAAGTACCCAAAACACTTTTCAAATTTAATTGGAACCAATGCTTTCTCCTCTAATTAATATGTATGATAGTCACACCTTGAATTTTAAAATTCTTCCACGGATCTACTTTGACCGACCGTTATATTCTGAATTATATCATTTTTTATTGATTTTTAATTGTGTTCCAGATTCACATTGAAAATATAAAATTATTGAAATTGTAAATATCTTGTTAGCAGATATCTTCGGAACCTATATTTATGCAAAGTATAACGTGATTCCATTTCAAAAAAATTGACTTTGACAACATGAAATGAAAATAGGAAGATTTACTGAGTGTTTTAAAGAAGAACTTTTATTGATATTAAAGTAGGTAAACTCCAACAATGCAACACAGATTTGAATTTGAATTCTTATGAACCAATCAGAGGACATCTTTTCCGGGTTCTATTACTCTGGAGCTCGCATAATTGGCAAAAGTGATTAAACGAAGAAACATTACATTTGTATCACGTGTAAAATTTAATTTATTTTTGCATAGCGCGCTTTCAGCTCTTTAGACATAGAGCCAGCATCAGTGCTTAATCTAAAATACATATTCAAATCACAACCAATAGTGCTAAATTACAAAGTGAAATTCATGTTGAGAAAGTTAACAATACTAATATATGAATTTAATTTAAAGGTGATACAAAAAGGTTTTTAATATTAGAAATTTAATAATAGAAATGATTTTAATTACATTGAAGTTACCATTATTTAAATTTAGTAAGTGAAAGGTTGACTAAGTTCTTATAACTGAAAGATTTTTTACTTTAAAGTCAACTTTCACTTACTAAATTTAAATAATGGTAACTTCAATGTAATTAGAATCATTTCTATTATTAAATTTCTAATATTAAAAACCTTTTTGTATCACCTTTAAATTAAATTCATATATTAGTATTGTTAACTTTCTCAACATGAATTTCACTTTGTAATTTAGCACTATTGGTTGTGATTTGAATATGTATTTTAGATTAAGCACTGATGATGGCTCTATGTCTAAAGAGCTGAAAGCGCGCTATGCAAAAATAAATTAAATTTTACACGTGATACAAATGTAATGTTTCTTCGTTACCCTATACGTGTACACAGCCACCAGCATCATTTGATGTCCTTCATTCATTGACTACAGTATGGTAGACTTGGCTGACAAATATAAGAAAA